>JAZKJV010006112.1:0-684917 GCA_037367405.1 Ottelia alismoides
TCACCATCATACAGCCTCACGCTGGGATCCATAGGAATACTTGATGGTTTGCAACCATCCATGCCCGTCTCAGTCAGGAAGTCTGTAATATACTTCGTTGGGGGTCATTACCAAACCCTGTGCATTCCTTGCAAATTCTAACCCCAGAAAGTATCTCAGGGTCCCAAGATCTTTCGTAACAAACTGACGGCCAAGGAATGCCTTCGCCCTTGCTATGCCCTGAATATCATCTCCTGTAACAAGAATATCATCCACATAGACCATTATGACAACCGTACCTGTCGAGGACTTCTGGACAAACAACGAATGATCAGCATTGGACCTCTTGAATCCCTGGTGCTCAATTAGGTTGGACAGCTTCTAGAACCACGCTCGTGGACTTTGTTTAAGGCCATATATAGCCTTGTGAAGTCTACATACCATATGCTTCTCCCCTCAACAGTAAACCCGGGTGGCTGATGCATGTAGACTTCCTCCTGTAAGTCCCCGTACAAAAATGCATTCTTGACATCTAGCTGATAAATGCTCCAGTCACGAACCACTGCAACAGACAGGAGGATACGAAGAGTCGAGTGTCTCGCCACTGGAGAGAATGTATCCATGTAATCAACGCCATATGTCTGTGTAAATCCTCGGGCAACCAAGCGTGCTTTGTACCTATCCAATGTGCCATCCGCATGATATTTGACTGTGAAGACCCATTTGCAGCTGACAACTGATGCATCAGGAGGTGCAGGGACCAACGACCATGTGCCACGGGACTGCAAGGCCCCCATTTCTTCTTCCATAGCAAGTCTCCAGCATTCACTCTTCAAGGCTTCCTGGTATGTCCGTGGTATGTCCACGGAAGACAAAGCTGTGGCAAACTTCTGGAAATCACCGGTGAGTCGGTGGAAGGAAACCTGTGAAGCAAAAGGATAGGATGCACACTGTCGTCTCTGTTTCCGAATAGCAATCGGAACATCCAGATCATCATCTGGGTCCACCTGTAAGGAGTCATCCTGCATATGCACCGAACCTGACCCGTCAGTAGTAACATCATCTGAACATATCTGAGGCTTAGTGATTGGCTGATCTGCTGTCTGAGCGGGACCTGACCGACGTGTATAGTGGTTAGGAAATGGTGATATGATTCGCCGTGGAATGGGTGGAGGTGGAGGTGGAGGTGGTGGTGGCGGTGGTGGCGGTGGTGCTGGCATAGGAACTGACACAGGAGACGAGTCAGGTGAAAGACAAGCAGGTGGTGGTGGAACCAAAATATCATCAGCGGTGGTGGATGGTACCATTCTGTCCCCAGCTGGCGAGAAATACATAACCGACTCGAAGAAAGTGACATCCGCACTAACAAAGTACCTATTGGTAGTAGGATCATAACACCGGTATCCCTTCTGGGTTCTGGAATACCCAACAAAGACACACTTGACTGCTCTTGGAGAGAGCTTGTCAAGTCCAGGAGATAGACGATGGACAAACGCCATAGCACCAAAGACACGTGGTAGCAGTGAGAATAGCTCCTTGTCAGGAAAAATAAGAGAAATGGGTATCTTCTCTCCAAGGACAGAGGACGGCATTCTATTGACCAGATAGCATGCAGTAAGGACAGCATCCCCCCAGAAAGAAATAGGAGCACAACTTTGAATCAACAAGGTACGAGTGATATCCAAGAGATGACGATGCTTTCTTTCCGCCACACCATTTTGTTGGGATGTATATGCGCAGGTGGTTTGATGAATAATGCCCTTCAATGACAGAAATTGAGAAAGAGAACGTGTACAAAATTCCAGGGCATTATTAGTCCGAACATATTTGACAGAAGAAGAGAAAACATTCTGCACTTCATTAATTAAATTTTTGATAACATCCCCTGCTTCAGACTTATTCTTCAGAAGAAAACCCAAGAGACACGAGAAAAGTCATCTACTACCACAAGATAGAACCTGTGCCCCTGGTGATCGGGAACACGACTCGGACCCCATATATCAATATGTAATAACTCAAAAGGGGAGCTACTGCTCCGACTCTGACGACCTGGAAAGCTCGACCTATGATGCTTTCCTAACTGACATGTTTCACAACGAAACGACGAACCTGGAGAGATCTGGGGCAGAAGATGGCGCATCTTCTGGAGCGGAAGGTGACCAAAACGAAGATGCCAAATGTAAGGTGAGACTGGTCCAGCAGAGTGAGTGGAGATGCCAGCATAGGATTCCCGGACCAGCCGATATAAACCGTTCTGCTCAGAGCCACAACCAATCACCTTGCCCGTGAGTATGTCCTGAAAAATGAGAGAAGACGGGTCAAATATAGCTCGACAATTCAAATCCTTTGTAATCTGACTAATAGACAGCAAATTCAGTGAGAACTCAGGGGCATGTAAAACATTCTGTAGCTGCATAGTGGAGGATAAGAAAACCTCCCCCTGGCCAACAAGGGGTGAGTGGGAACCATCTGCTATCTGTACTGAGCGACCTGGAGGAATAGCCCTGTAGGCCTGTAATCTACCTCTATCTCGACACAGATGATGTGTAGCTCCGGAATCTATAACCCAGTCAGATATATCATGTGAAGATATGAAGGCTGATGATCTACCTGAGGAACTGGCTGCAGCGGATGAACTGGCAGAGGCTGTGGCAGCAATATCTGAAGAGCCACCAGATGAATCACCAGAAGACTGTGGCATAATATCACGGAGACGGGCCACGAGTTCGTCAAATCTATGATCTGCAGTAGACGGTAATGGAGACTGTGAATGCTCTGCGACCCGTGCCGATGCTGGGAACCCATGCTTTGAGTAGCATGTCTCCTCTGAGTGTCCAGTTCTGTGACAGTATGAGCACATCTGACTGACTCGACCGCCTCTTCCTTGAGAGCCACGGCCACGTCCACGACCACGCCAAGAAGGTGGTCCACCTCTCCCATGCGAAGCTGCCATCGCAGATGGGGGTGGAGTAGAAGAGCTGGAGGAAACTGGAATATGACTGAGCCTCCTGTAGACATCCTCCACTGGAGGAATAACTGCATCTGCTAAGATCTGTGACCGTGCAGCATCATACTCAGGATCGAGGGCAGCAAGTAGAACGCCCACCATGGTGGCGTTCCGGAACGTCTTCTGCTGCTCTGGAGTAGCAGTCAGAGGAATGGTACTGTATAGCTTCTCGAACATCCCTCTTAGGGATGTGTATAGAGAGTGGAGAGGTCTGCCGGCCTGCTTCATCGTAAAGATGTCATGTTGAAGCTGCAACATCTTTGTCTCATTTCGCACCTGCGAATACGTAGCAGCAAGGATGTCCCACATTGCCTTAGCAGTGGGCTGATGGAGGACATCATTCGCTATCTCCATCGTCAACGTACCAGACAACCATACTTTTGCATAAGCGTCATCGGCCTCCCATGAGGCATAGATCCCTGTTTTCTCCGCAGGCTCATCCTCGGTAAGAATGTGTTTCTTACCGTTTGATTTCATGAGGCTCATGAACTGCATAGCCCATAGCTCATAGTTAGACCCGTCCATCTTGACTATTGGCGTCGGACCTTTGAATGCGCCTGTGGAGGGCAAATCGACTTTCGATTCTGACATACTGCTGCTCAAAGAAGACGAAGGGAGAATAGAAAATGTGATGAATGTCTACACCAACTGCATCGGATTTGAGTACGTGTGTAGACTTTTACGCACTCAAATCCATAAACCGGAGGAAGAGGGGTCTAGGGCACGCCTCGAAGGAAGCTTACAACCCTTTAATCGCCTCGAGAACAACGCCTATGGACTGCTGGAGGCCACTGGAATCCCTACAGCGGCAGATGGGAGGTGCCGCTGGGGCTACGAGGGCCGCTGAGGCGGCTGTAGACGGCAGTAGGGTGCCGCTAGGGCTTCGGGGGCCCGCACGGACGGCTGGGCGCCGCTGGTAGAGGCGGCGGGCCCGCTGGAGGGTGCGACTGGGGGCCGCTGTGCGCATGTGGGGCGCTGGAGGGTGCGGCTGTGGGCCGCTGGGCGGCTGGGGCCGCGGGGGGCTGCGGCTGGGGGCCGCTGGGCGGCTGGGGAGGCCGCTGTTGGGGCGGCTGGGAGCCGCTGAGCGGCTGGGGAGGCCGTTGTTGGGGCGGCGGCGAGATGCGAGAGAGAGAGAAGAGGGGCGGCGGGTGGGGAAGGAAGGAGAGCCCTAAGGCGGCTCTGATACCATGTTAGAAGAAAGGAGTCTAGGCTCTCTTATATAGGGAGAGGCCTTAAGGGTAAATTACATGGATGTCTAAATAGAAAAGAGAAATAGAAACAAGGTACAGAAACATATAATAATATTAGAAACTATCTCTACAATATCAATAGAAATATGTAGCATGTAGCATTTAACTAACTACTTGCATGTTATCCATATGATATCAATAGAAATATCTAGCCTATAGCATTTAGCTAACCACTGGGCATGCTATCCAATAACAAAAAATTAGTCTTTGCATTGTTAGTGTTCATATCCTTTTTTTCTGACACAAGAGGAGGAAACACAGAGGTGTAGGATTAACATTCTTTGCATAAATAATTATGCATTCTTATAGAATCCAACGATTTTCGCAATTGTAACAATCAGCCCATAGTGAGTTAGTAAGCTACAGATCTGACAAATGCATAGTTTCGTTCAGCATCAATCATTTAATAGGCAATAAGTCAAATTATTTTACAAATCACTTAACAGTGATTTCAGAACATAGTTCATCCGATTTTAGTCTTTTCAAAGCTAAATGCTATAGGCTAGATACTACAGATCTGACAAATGCATAGTTGCGTTCAGCATCAATCATTTAATAGGCAATAAAGTCAAATTATTTTACAAATCACTTAACAGTGATTTCAGAACATAGTTCATCCGATTTTAGTCTTTTTCAAAGCCAAATGGCCAAGGAATGTGGGTGAGGATCATACTCTCTTGTCCTTGAACTAGATTAAAGCACACTTCATGACCCTCAAGATGCACTATAATCCCAATCTGAAACAAAATAACAAAACCAAACCGCAAATTCTTAATTTTGGACTAAAATTATATATGCTAATTCTGATCAAAACCTTAATTCATGCATCTATTCCTTATATAAAATCATGTTACAATGATAAGGGGCGACAAGATATCACACCAATTGAAGGGGGCCCAATTGGCTTCTTGACTATTCCATTTCTTGCTAACCAACACTAATTTGGGAGCAGATTCTAAAATTTTTCAGCCAATGTTTTGTTAACCACCTTAAATTTGGGTACTCGTTTACACATTTTCGCGGCATTATATTAGCTAGAGATCGCACAAACTACTGGAAATATGAGGGAATTCCGTGCTTTTCTGCCATGACTTTCACAATCAATGAATAAACCACATAGACAAGAAGAAGAAGTGACATCAATATTCATTCATTTCTATATAACATTACATGTAACAAAAGAATGTATTACAATGTACATGTAGATCCCAAAATATATGACTGAAGAGGAAGGAAGCATATTACATCATAAGCTGAACCAAAAACTGAAACAAAAGAAACGTACCGTCTGGTACATACACGATCACCAGAAAACATCAGCTTACTACTGTGTAACAAGCTCCTTGCCTGCCAAAACATGTTAGGAAGAAGAGGTATTAGCGAGCGCTGGTACACACATAATTCATATTATAAAAATTAACAGGCATTTAATATGGATACAAAAAAACAAGTAGAAAGGTATAAACATCTAAATTTTTTTCTACTTGCAATAAAAAAAATTCCAAGTGGCTTGTATGTACCTCCCCCTTTATTCCAATATTTCCTATATAAAACATTTTTATATTGTAATTGATTGCTTATAAGTGTGTGTGTATATTCTTATATTATTCAGATACCATGTTTGTGGATTTTGATGAGGAAAAAGGTAAGATTGGAAAGATTTATTTAATCTTCAAGTCTAGTCTGTGGTCTTGGTCTTTGTATAACCTCACACTATAACTCTAAGGCATGAATAATGTCTTAGGTTGGGGTGCCGCCGTAGGCATGCTGTATTGTATAATGCATCCTAACTAAGTTCCCAACATGCCCACTAGCTTATAGGGATTACAAATCCAATTTTAGTCACTTTCTACTAACTCAACTTTGATTGTAACTCCTCCAATCCTCAAATTTAACTGTCTCAGATGTAATTCTAGATGATTTAGATATAGACATGGATGATTTTGATTGTAGAATCACCAAGTCTGCTGGTGAAAGTAAACAAAACTCAAGCGGTGAGGTTGCCTACAAAATTCTCTTCCGTCTCGCCCTTTAGTTGGAAGTACGGTCCAATAGAGGGAAAGGTCTACTCCAAAACTACGCCCAGAGACGGGTGAGAGAGACTCTCCAGAAAGTCACTCTAGAAATTGGCCCGACCGGTAATGGATAAATGAGCTCGTACGAAAAACTAAAACTGAGGATCCCCCGCATGGGTATCCTAAAACAAAGGGTCAACGGAACTGGTCAAAAGTCGGGATCCCAATGAGGCGTAAAACACTGTGGGCTCGCATAAAAACCGTGAAAAGGATTGGGATCCTAGACCCGTGCACTTGGCGGCCGCTGCCCTAACCGGGCGTCCTATCTTCCGCCCAAGTGAGGGTCACCACGCCCTCGCACAGTCAGGTGTAAGGATCACATGACTAGCATTATTCATTATTAGTCATCACTTATTCAACATCATATGGATGCATATAATTTCACCTTTCTTTCTTAACTTCTTTTATTGTTGAATTTTTTTAGATATAGATATTTTGTCACAATATATATTGTTAGCAATATAGAAGATTCTACTCATGGTCAATCGATTGGGGCTATAGTGATCTGGAATTTGTCATGTCTACATATTAATCTTTATTCCAAATATGCAACTTGCGTAGACAAAAATGCAACTCTAAAGGTTGAATTAGTGAGTTGGTTAAGACTCACAAACTAGCTCATTATACTTTAAGATAAATATGTTTGACCCTTTTTATAAGCTCTTTAATAAACTCAAAAAAATTCGATTACAAATGATGATTATCTTGATTATTTAAGCAAGTATCCTTGTTATGGTATGACTTACCAAAGTAGGTGCACTATTTAGGGCCCCAATCTATTCATACCAAAGTAGGTGCACTATTTAGGGCCCCAATCTATTACTAATATAGACAGGTTATACGATGCCCAGTGCCCACTACCATATCAATATCCCTAATATATTGCCATAATAGAGGTAGTGTCAGTGTTCATGGAGCAATTGCATGACTTCTTTATATTATGAATCTCAAGGAGGATACATCTGAATATAGACTCGAAACTTATAAAAATATGTCCAACCACCAATATGTAAGAATCAAAGGGCGACTTAACATTAGTATTTGCTTTACCAGCCAGTAACATAAGATAATCTAATTGTACACAATTTTACTTTTGATACAAATAAATTTTCATTTTTGATCACTGAAATCACCATTTGAAGGTTGTGTAGATGCCGTTTATTTCCCAAACATGTAATCATGAATAATTAATTAAAAGAATAAACATGTCTAAATAATAGTAATCTTAAATACATTTTAATTTAAGATACTTTACTAACATGAAGTTAGCAGTATGGCTAGACATAACCTTAATCTAGTAATTGTTATATATGAAATAACTTTTATCACAACATATGAATTAATGTTTACTAGCTTAAATCCCTTTTTTTTACAGAAATTTACAGTTTCCAGAAAAAGAAAATTTGAGAGCATTATGAGTACAAAATCTTGATATCCATTCTCCTGATCATTATTGGATATGACAGTTTAAATTGTAGGACTGACGGTGATAGGGAAAATACTAGATATTGATCATGCAATACAGTTATATTACATCATTATTATCATAAATCCAGGATAGATGGTGCTGGACAGTGCTATAGAACAGAAATTTGAGGCTAGAATATACATGCATGGTATCAAATGGAATGGCCAAAGAATGTACAGTAATACATACATCCAGTTGCAATGAATACAATTTAAAAATAAATATAACTTAGACAAAATCTGGATACTGTCTTAAAAAAAAACTACACGATAGCACAGATTATACAATAGAAATAATTCTCGGAGATTATATATTTTGTAAGTGATACCAACATCAAATTTTCAAATAATATAGAGACAAAATCTGTAAGCTTGAGTTTGCAATTAAAGAGAATAACACAACAAAAATGGCACCAAAAGAGGGTAAAGTTGCATATGCATGGCAGCAAAAGATAAGTATTAGGATTGTACCAAATTAGATCTCCAAAATGGAGGTCTAATTGCATGAAAAATGGCTGAATAGCAGGCTCACAGCAGCAGGTATGGCCGTATGCAGCAGGGGGCTGACTTGAAGCAAGAAATGGTAACATCCCTTTTGCAAGAAGCAGCAACAACAGATTTTGGAGATGCTGGACAGCAACTTTGATGGTCTGCTACAACCTTTGAAGGAAGGGAAAAGGGCAACTTCGTTGGAGAAATTGGGAAAGGGATTTGAAATTTCGGGAAAAGCTTTGGGAGGGAGGAACGATAGGGAGTCACTGATGGAGTTTATAAAAGAAAGAGAGAAGGAATTGGGGGAAGAGAAGGCCTCGGTTGATCCTTATAGGGAATTAGGGAGAGGAAATGAGGGGCAGGGAAGGTTCATGGAACCTTCCCATGTCTTTTCTTATATATATATTATGACACCCTTAGACTTGTAATATATATATTTTGTATATATAAAAAAATGCATATGGTCTGCTGTACACCGTCGTAGCTGAAATTAATTTTAAATAATATTTTTTTACTTCTTTTATATTGAGATATAAAAGTCTTTTGAATTCATACCTTGATTCTCCGATTATTACGAATAATATCTCTCTTTGACCGTCTCTGAAAGACGATCAATATGAGTATAATATTGATATACTTCCGATGGGGTTTGGATAGTCGAAATTTTTGAGATACGGTTTTGGTTTGAGGTTAAATTTTACGGTTTTAAAATATCAAACGACCTCCGATTGACGAACGGTCAATTCCGTTGGTCTTGTCTCATCGAATCGGATTTTCTGATGGCCTCGGTTCGTTTTGCGGTTTCGGAATTTGCGTCGCGGCTTTTTCGGTCATGCATTACGATGCGATCGATTTTTGGTTGATTTTTGCCTGGACGACTTTTAATTTGCGATCTATTGATCGAATTGAGTCATCTAATGCCGATTGACAACCTTATTGGGTTAAACGGACCCTAATCGGGTTGGATTCGCTTTGATGCGGATCCCGGGTGTTACAAATATAAAAACGTCAAAGGGAGTCTCATCCTTGAGACTCGAGTTAAGGTCATTATGTGTCTTGAATTTCATATGGCCATAAAAATCTCAAAGGGTTTTAAACCCATAAAAACCTCAAAGGGAAAACAAGCCATATATATATTTTAACATGTATCTAATTACAAATGTTTGTTTTGATGATTATCTCAGAAAAGTTACAGGTATTGTGCCCGCATATCGGCATCGGTCTCCCACATCGCCTCTTCGACGTCGTGTCGGTGCCACAACACCTTGACCAATGGAATCTCTTTGTTGCGAAGCTTCTTCACGGCACGGTCAAGTATCTGTACCAGCCTCTCCTCGTATGTCAAATCGAGCTCCACGTCTAAATTCTCGTAACTGATCACATGTCGAGGGTCGTGTACATACTTCCTCAAGTTGGATACATGAAATACATAGTGAATAGCAGAAAGATGTGGAGGAAGGGCTACTTGGCAGGCAACCTTCCCTACTCTAGCCAAAATCTCGAACGGACCAACATATCAGGACGCTTGCTTGCCACGAACACCAAATCTTTGTATTCCCTTCATGGGGATACACGGAGAAATATCCAATCTCCAACCTGTAATTTATCGGAGTTTCGAATGTCATATTTCTCTTCTCGGACTCACGACAAGTCGGAAGACTATCGCGATTCGAAACTTAATGCGATCGGAATTGCAATACTGCAAATGTCCATATCGGGGTATGACGGCTCTGATACCAAACTGTTAATCCCCCGGATCTGGGTGCTCATTCACACTTTCGCGGTATTATATTCGTTAGAGATCTTACAAGCTACTGAAAATGTGGGGAAATTTCGTGCGTTTCTGCCATGACTTTCACATTCAATGAATAAACCACATAGACAAGAAGAAGAAGTGACATCTTTTATTCATTTCCATATAACATTACATGTAACAAAAGAATGTACTACAATGTACATGTAGATCCCAAAATATATGCCTGAAGAGGAAGGAAGCATATTACATCATAAGCTGAACCAAAAACTGAAACAAAAGAAACGTACCATCTGGCGAAAGTAAACAAAACCCAAGCGGTGAGGTAGCCTACAAAAGACTCTTCCATCTCGCCCTTTAGTTGGAAGTATGGTCCAATAGCGGGAAAGGTCTACTCCAAAACTATGCCCCAGAGACGGGTAAGAGAGATTCTCCGGAAAGTCACTCTAGAAACTGGCCCGACCGATAACGGGCAAATGAGCTCGTACGAAAAACTAAAACCGAGGATCCCCCGCGTAGGTATCCTAAAACAAAGGGTCTACTCCAAAACTACGCCCCAGAGATGGGTGAGAGAGACTCTCCGGAAAGTCACTCTAGAAACTGGGTCGACCGGTAACGGGCAAACGATCTTGTACGAAAAACTAAAATCGAGGATCCCCCGCATGGATATCCTAAAAAAAAGGGTCAGCGGAACTGGTCAGAAGTCGGGATCCCAAAGAGGCGTAAAACACTGCAAGGTCCCGTAAAAACCGTGAAAAGGATTGGGATCCTAGCCGTGTACTTGGCGGCCGCTGCCCTCACCGGGCTTCCTATCTTCCTCCCAAGTGAGGGTCACCGCGCCCTCGTACAGTCAGGTTTAAGGATCACATGACTAGCATTATTCATTATTAGTCATCACTGATTCAGCATCATTGGATGCACATAATTTCACCTTTCTTTCTTAGCTTCTTTCATTGTTGATTTTTTGAGATATAAATATTTTGTCACAATATATATTATTAGCAATATAGAAGATTCTACTCATGGTCAATCGGTTAGGGCTATAGTGATCTGGAATTTGTCATGTCTTCATATTAATCTTTATTCCAAATATGCAACTTACGTAGACAAAAATGCAACTCTAAAGGTTGAATTAGTGAGTTGGTTAAGTCTCACAAACTAGCTCATTATACTTAAGATAAATATGTTTGACCCTTTTTATAAACTCTTTAATAAACTCTAAAAAAATTCGATTACAAAATGACGATTATCTTGATTATTTAAGCAAGTATCCTTGTTATTCAATTACAAAATGATGATTATCTTGATTATTTAGGCAAGTATCCTTGTTATGGTATGACTTACCAAAGTAGGTACACTATTTAGGGCCCTAATCTATTACTAATATGGCCAGGTTATATGATGCCCATTGCCTACTACCATATCAATATCCCTAATATATTGCCATAATAGAGGTAGTGTCGGTGTTCAAGTAGCAATTGCATGTCTTCTTTATATTATGAATCTCAAGGAGCATACATCTGAATACAAACCCGAAACTTATAAAAAAATGTCCAACCACCAATATGTAAGAATCAAAAGGCGACTTACCTAACATTAGTATTTGCTTTATTAGCCAATAACATAAGATAATCTAAATGTACACAATTTTACCTTTTGATACAAATAAATTTTCATATCAATTCCAGGAGTAGGAGAGAATAACTGAAATCGCCATTTCAAGGTTGTGTAGATGCCGTTTATTTCCCAAACATGTAATCATGAATAATTAATTAAAAGAGTAAACTTGTCTAAATAATAGTAATCTTGAATACATTTTAATTTAAGATACTTTACTAACATGAAGTTACCAACATGGTTAGACATAACCTTAATCATATAAATGGACGTGGATGGGTCCATCTCGTGGGATGGGAGGATATCACGCACTGAAAGGATTTGGGGGGTCTAGGGGTGAAATCACTTGAGCAGATGAATGAGGTGTTTTTGCTTAAATGGGCTAGTAGGGTTTGGGGCCCGGGGGAAGATCTCTGTCTGCATGGTGGTTCGCAGCATATATGACGTGAAGGGGACGCCATATCCGCAGTTAAATACTCTTGCGGCCATGACGCCTTTCTGGAGGGGCGTGATGAAGACTTTCGTGAAGAATATTGCCCTCTTCAGGTCGGTTATTGGGAGGGGGGAGACCTTCTCTTTTTGGGTGGATGATTGGTCGGGGGCGGGAGCTCTGTGCTCTCGTTTCCCGTGCTTATATTCCCTGGCGGAGGATAAGCTTTGCTCGGTGGCAGACTGTTGGGTGGATGGGACATGGTGGCCAACCTTCGCCGCTAACTTCTCAGATCAGAGATTTGATGAACTTCTGGAGTTGCTTGACGCCGTGAGGGAGGTGGGGGCTCCTAGCGGGGGAAGAGATCATTGGTGCTGGAAGGAAGGGCCGTTCTCGGTTAGGAGGGCGTACGGGGCCATCTCCAGGCCGCCGCCGGCAAACTCGGAGCTGCTGAACAGGGATTGTGCTTCTATTTGGGCTCTTTGTCTTCCTGAGAGAATTGGGATTTTCCTGTGCTCCTCAGGAGGAAGAGGTTGATGACGCGTGATCGGTGCGTCAGGCTCCTGGGCATCATTGCGGACAGATGCGTAATACGTGATAATGCGATTGAATCTGTGGAACATCTTTTTTTTCGTGCCCCGTGGTATCTCAAATATGGCAGGAGGCTGATGTTGCTTGGTGCCTCTCCGAGGGCTTTCAGGCCTTCTGGAATTCGATCTACACGAATAGGGCTCGACCAAGGAGGGAGCGGCTGGTCCCCATGGCTATACTCTGGGCGGTCTGGCGTGGAAGAGATGACTTGTTGTTCTCGGGCCAAAGATTTTATAAAGAGAACGTGGGGACCTTTGCAAAGAGGTTGTTAGATGACTGGGTGTTGTAGTGTTCCTTTTGGTGCGTGTAGGGTGATGTAACCTTTTGTCTCTTTTGTTGTTTTCTTTATTTCTGTGAATAAATTTTGATGGGCGGACACCACCGAGTGTTTCCCCCTACCTTGCAGACTTCAAAAAAAATGAAATAACTTTTATCATAACATATGAATTAATGGTTACTAGCTTAAATCCCTTTTTTTACGGACAGTAATAGAAAATCTGATAGCATTATGAATACAAAATCTTGATATCCATTCTCCTGATCATTATTGAATATGACAGTTTAAATTGTAGGACTGATGGTGATAGAGAAAACACTTGATATTGATCATGCAATACATTTATATTACACCATTATTTTCATAAATTTAAGATAGATGGTGCTGGACAGTGTCATAGAACAGAAAGTTGAGGCTAGAATATACATGCATGGTATCAAATGGAATGGCCAAAGAATGTACAGTAATACACACAATCCAGTTGCAATGAATACAACTTAAAAATAAATATAACTTAAACAAAATCTGGAGATTGCCTTAAAAAAAACTACACGATAGCACAGATTATATAATAGAAATAATTCTTGGAGATTATATATTTTGTAAGTGATACAAACATCAAATTTTAATAATATAGAGACAAACTCTGTAAGCTTGAGTTTGCAATTAAAGAGAATAACACAACAAAAATGGCACCAGAAGAGGGTAAAGTTGCATATGCATGGCAGAAGAAGATAGGTATTAGGATTGTACGAAATTAGATCTCCAAAATGGAGGTCTAATTGCATGAAAAATGGCTGAATAGCAGGCTCACAGCAGCAGGTATGGCCGTATGCAGCAGGGGGCTGACTTGAAGCAAGAAATGGTAACTTCCCTTTTGCAAGAAGCAGCAACAACAGATTTTGGAGATGCTGGACAGCAACTTTGATGGTCTGCTACAACCTTTGAAGGTAAAAGGGCCCCTTCGTTGGAGAAATTGGAAAAGGGATTTGAAATTTCGGGAAAAGCTTTGGGAGGGAGGAACGATAGGGGGTCACCGATGGAGTTTATAAAAGAAAGAGAGAAGGAATTGGGGGAAGAGAAGGCCTCGGTTGATCCTTATAGGGAATTAGGGAGAGGAAATGAGGGTCAGGGAAGGTTCATGGAACCTTCCTATGTCTTTTCTTATATATATATATATTATGACACCCTTAGACTTGTAATATATATATTTTGTATATATAAAAAAATGCATATGGTCTGCTATACACTATTCAGAGAGAGATTCTTTTAGATATCTGGGATCTATTTTGCAACAGGATGGGGAAATTGATGGAGATGTTACTAATAGAATAAATGCAGGCTGGCTAAAGTGGAGAGGAGCCTCTGCTGTTCTCTGTGATAAGAAAATTCCTTTAAAAATTAAAGGAAAGTTTTACAAAGCAGCCGTGAGACCTGCTATGCTTTATGGATCTGAATGTTGGCCTGTTAACCATAGACATGTGTAGAGAATGGCTGTAGCAGAAACGAAAATGCTAAGATGGATGTGTGGACATACACGTAAAGATCGGATTCGGAATGATGCAATCAGAAAGAAAGTTAGTGTAGCTCCGATCGAGGATAAGATGCGAGAAAACCGCTTAAGATGGTTTGGTCATTTGCAAAGAAGGTCAGCGGATGCACCGGTTAGGAGATGCGAGTGTTGGGATGTTGAGCCGGCTAAGAGAGGGCGAGGACGACCCAAGAAGTGTTGGAAAGAGACTATACGAAGGGATCTTAGTTTTATGAATATAAGCCCGAGATTGACCCAAGATAGATCTGAATGGAGGCGAAGAATCCATGTAGCCGACCCTACTTAATTGTGGGAAAAGGTTTTGTTGTTGTTGTTGTTGTGGTCTGCTGTACACTGTCGTAGCTGAAATTAATTTTAAATAAAATTTTTTAACTTCTTTTATATTGAGATACAAAAGTCTTCTGAATTCATACCTTGATTCTCCGATTATTACGAATAATATCTCTCTTTTATCGTCTCTGAAAGACGATTAATATGAGTATAATATTGATATACTTTCGATGGGGTTTGGATACCCGAAATTTTTGATATACGGTTTTCGTTTGAGGTTAAATTTTACGGTTTTAAAATATCAAACGACCTTCGATTGACGAACGGTCAATTCCGTTGGTCTTGTCTCATCGAATCGGATTTTCTGACGTTCTTGGTTCGTTTTGCAGTTTCGGAATTTGCGTCGCGGCTTTTTCGGTCATGCATTACGATGCGATCGATTTTTGATCGATTTTGCCCGAACGACTTTTAATTTGCGGTCTATTGATCGAATTGAGTTCTAATGCTGACTGACAACTTTATTGGGTTAAACGGAAACTAATCGGGTCGGGTTCGATTTTATGCGGATCCCGAGTGTTACATGTTTGATGGATTTTGAAGGGAATGAGGGTGTTTCTGCTTTCCAGGTTGCTGTAGTTGTGAATAGTCTTCAAGTAAAGAGAATGGGTGCTTTTTTGTAGGCTTTTCTTGCATGGGAATGGGTTGCCAAGTGTCCTTAAACCTTTGGGCTCATTTGGTTACCAGGTTACCCCGGGGTAACCTGGTTTACGCCCCTGCATTCCTGGGTTGAAATTCCATCACAAACTAATGTGACTATTAGAATTATTATTGTTAGAATTATTATATTACAATTATGTTTGTAACCTTTCGGGTTCCGTAACCCTTAACCCTTCGGGTTTCGTAATCTTTAACCCTTCGGGTTCCGTAACCCCTCGGGGGTATTTATGTATTTTTCATCTTTTACTCTCTAGGGTATTCTCTCTATATAAGAGACCCTAGCCTTATGGAAGAGATATCCCATTTTGTCTCTCTTCTCCACATGGTATCAGAGCAACGGTCCTAGATCGGGGTTCTGACCTAAAATCCCCACCGCCACCTTTAAGCTTCGCAAAAGCCTGTGCGGGCCCTCTTTCCTGAATTAGGGCCCCACGCAAGGCCCTCCAATCGCCTCCTGTGCAATAGCCCTCCCGCTAGCGCTACCCTGCGCTTTCAGGACCTCCTACGAAGGTCGTCAGCCCCACAACTACCCTCCACGGGTACCGTAGGACTCTTTAAAGATCCAAAACTCATCACAAACCGCTTCCAAGAATCCAGATCTGCTGTCCATTGAGGGTTTTCAGCCCTTCTTCAAGGGCAAACGTGAGTTCTAGAGCATTTTTTAGCTCTTATATGCATCCTTAGTTGATCACAGGATCGTCTTTCTATTTTATGACCACCATGACGCTTTCTTCTACCAAGACAAAGTCCTTGGCCACAAATATTAGGGCACAAGGCACTACTATCAAATTCAAGGGCACAGAAAATTACGTGCTCTGGTCTCGATCTTTTATTGTGTTCATTGGTTGTCAGAGGAAACTCTACATTTTGACTAAAGATCCTTTAGATGAGAAGGACAAAGAGTACGACAACTAGCAGACTGACAACTATTTGGTTATCAACTGGATGACCAACAGTGTTGAGGCTCACATTGCCTCAATCTTTACAAAAATACGACCAAGGAAATGTGGGAGGATCTCGAGCAAACATACTCCCAGAAGAAGACGAAGTCACGCCTTGCAGACATTTACAGGCGAAGCTGGTCGGCAGCTCAGGATGATTCCACCCTCATCGAGTACTACAAGCATCTATCCAGCCTGTATGAGGAGCTTGCAATATTCCAGCCCTCATGTTGCACCAAACAAATACAAGAGCGTTCTGACTGGCAGGTATACCGCTTCCTTGATGGCCTGCATTCTAGATACCATGCAGCGAAGGAGCAATTTCTTATATCAGACATACTGCCAATAATGAAGGCCATCTTTGGCCGACTTGAGGAGCTCGAGACATCCGCTGTCCGACCTCCCGTCTTACCTTCAAAAGAGAACTTTGCACACATCGCCTCATCTGGGCGAGGAGGCAGATACGACTTGCGAGGAGGACGCGGTCGTGATCCAAGTCGTGGCCATGGACGGGAATCTGGACGAGGCCGTGACTTTGGTCGTGGTCGTGGGCGAGACTCTACTGCCCCATGCACTCACTGTGGTAGGTGGAACCATCCGACTGAACGATGCGGGCAGAAGTTTTGCGTACCTTCTTATCACGCTAATAATGCTTATGAGGATGCCTATGATGTGGAAGAGGCATCGCCTACCTCCAGTGGCAAGACTGTTCATCTTAATATTGCATATTACTCCCGCCTAATGCAGATCCTTCAAACTTCAGGGCCTACCACCACTAGTAACACAACAACTGCTGCTCTGGCCCCTTCTTCAGGTACAATAGCCAACTCCGCTATTGCTCCTACTCCAGCTTAGATTACTGATTCCGACGCCTCTACTTATCTCACTGGAGAAGGTAGTCTGCTCACCTCTTCCATACCATCTACCTCTGTGAAGTCAGTTCGAGTCGCTAATGGGACTCAATCACATATTACTACAGTCGGAAATATGGAATTCTCTTCCAAGCTCCGACTTTCAGGGTTCTACTGTGCTCCAGATTTTCCTCTTAGCTTGTTGTCAGTTCACAAGCTTTGTATTGAGCTTCATTGTCGTGTGATATTCGATGAGTCTTGTTATTTTCATGACATTCGGAGGAGGCAGATTTTTGGTGGGGGTTATGAGAAGAACATCCTATATTACCTTGACATACCCTCATACTCCAATTTTGTTGGTGCTGCATCTATCTTCGATGATCCACTCCTGTGGCATCTGCGCCTTGGGCATCCCTCTGCCAATGCCATCTCCATGATGTTTCCTGAACTCTCTGCTCTGAAGCCCTTTCAGTGCGAGGCATGTGAGTTCGGGAAACATCATCGAACTTCGTTTCCTGTTCGTACTGAGTCTCGTAGTACTGTTGCTTTTGATCTTGTTCACTGTGATATTTGGGGACCTTGTCCGATCTGCACATTAAGTGGTCATCGCTATTTTATAGTTTTCGTTGATGATTATAGTCGATCTTCTTGGGTCTATCTAATAAAGGAGCATTTGGAGATTAATCAAATTGTCTGAAACTTCTATCAATATGTTAAAACTTACTTTTCTAGCATTGTTAAGATCATTCGTACCGACAATGCTCTTGAATTAACCCAACATGACTTGACCTCTTTCTTTGCATCCCAAGGAACTGTTCACCAAACATCATGTCCATATACCTCACAACAGAATGGTATAGCTGAGAGAAAACTCCGACACTTGCTAAATGTTGCCAGATCTCTTCTTAGTCAAATGAGTGTTCCCAAACAATACTGGGGAGATGCTATCCTTAGTGCAGTGTATCTCATCAACTGTGTTCCTTCATCTGTTCAAAGGGGTAACTCCATTTTCCTTACCTTATCCTACCGAGTCTCCTTTTCCTATACCACTGCGAATTTTTGGTTGTATTGCATTTGTTCATAACTTTCATGCAACTGACAAATTATCCTCTCGTGCCATCAAATGCGTCTTTCTTGGGTACTCTCGTACCCAGAAAGGCTATCGCTACTATGATTTTGTTGGACGTCGATACTATGTATCTGCTGATGTCACCTTCTTTGAAGAAACAAGTTATTTCACACAGACTGTGGGTGACATTCCTCTGGACCTCCCTCTTCCACCAATCGTTTATACACGCCAGCGTACCTCTATACCTTCTACACCAGTGTCTGTACCTTCGCCTGTCCCTTTATGCAGGATGATATGACCACTTCGAGTGCTCCCACCACTGCTGCATGTACCTGGGGAGCTTCCTATAGCTCTACGCAAGCAAAAAAGGAAATGTACGTATCACCCCATGTCACATTTTACTTCTACAGATGGTTTATCTAGTTGTGACAAGAGATTTGCAGATGCTCTGAATGCTATTACCGTCCCAAGAGATCCTTTCAGTACATCAGAGAAGCAACAAAGCCTAGAAGAGGGGGGAAAGGAGAAGCAAGGGGGGTGGTGTTGGGGTTAGACCTGTCATGGATGAGGAGATGGATGCACTTACCTCCCGGAGCACGTGGGATCTTGTGCCGTGCCTCCCGGGAGTTCTCCCTGTGGCTTGTCGATGGGTCTTCACGACCAAACAGTCGCCTAATGGTTCTATTGACAGGTTGAAAGCCAGACTTATTGCCAAAGGTTTCACACAAACCTTTGGAGTTGATTATTTTGAGACCTTCTCACCTGTTGCCAGAATGGGGTCGATACGTACCATTCTCTCTTTTGCTGCCAACAAGGCTTGGCCCATTTATCAACTTGATGTGAAGAATGCTTTTCTTTATGGTGATCTTGGGGAGGAGGTCTACATGATGCAACCGCCGGGGTATGTAGTCGAGGGGGAACATGTATGTCGACTACGGAAGGCTATTTATGGCTTGAAGCAGAACCCAAGGGCATGGTTTGACATGCTCACTACGGAGATCAACACACTTGGTTTTCAGAGGACAGCATTTGACTACTCTGTCTTTGTTAAACGACGGACTACTGGCATGATCATCCTTGCTGTCTATGTTGATGATATGGTTATCACAGGAGACGATGTATATGGTATTCATGAGACCAAGGCCTTCCTCCAAAAGATCTTTGTCTCGAAAGATCTCGGCCAACTTCGTTATTTTCTTGACATCGAAGTAATACGCACTACACAGGGGCTCCATCTTTCACAGAGAAAGGATTGCCTCGATATTCTGACTGAGGCAGGACTTCTTGGATGCAAGCCATCTGGCATCCCTGCAGAAGTGAGAAAATATTCAGCATTTATTGATCCACCTTTTGACGATGCAACACGATACATAAGCTTAGTGGGAAAATTACTCTATCTTACTATTACTAGGCCAGATATATCATATGCTGTGAACAGAGTCAGTCAACATATGGAGAAGCCTCTTTACAGTCACTGGCAGGATGTTCTTTCGATCCTTCGATATTTGAAGGAATCTCCGGACGTGGACTTTTCTATGGGGTGAATGGACACACTAATATATCCGCCTATACAGATTCTGACTATGCTAGCTCTCCTGAGGACCACCGATCCATGCCTACCAGTGTTCAGAAAGTCGGCCTAGGCGGCCGCATATGCGGCCGCATATGTAGAGGCGACCCCCCTACCGCACCGAGTATGCTATACTCAGTCAATATGAGGGTCATGGGGTATACTCGGCAGAGTAATCCGCATATGCGGCCACATATGTAATAGAGGTATCTCTTTCTCCTCCGCCACCTTCTTGACTTCTACATGGGTTGCTCCTCCACCATCTTTTTCTCCTCTGCCAAGGTTTGTTGATTGATCTATTTAGATCTAAATATCTCTATTTTTTTGATTCAACAACGACAGACTCTATTTTTTTTATATTCTCCAACAATAGCTCTGACTTTTACATTATCTCATAACTACATGAATATAGAATAAATTGTGTGTTTATCTTGGATCTTTTTGAGGATAATATGAATATAGATGTCAGATTTGCATGGAATTTTTAACTACACGGAACAAATTACATATTTTTAATTTAAATGGTTGAATTTTTTAATATTTGACTTTGAGCAGACAAATGTACCATTTACTAAAATATGAAGGTTCATGGTTGTGTTTACTGATAATGTTACACTTTCAAAAAAGGTTACCTTCCAATTTAGACAAATATATCCACCATTTTTTTCTATTTTCAATCAATTTAAAATATTTTTTACTCTCTCCACTGTTATCTTAACATATTTGTCTTTTGAATATGAATGATCTTTGAAAATACTTTGGTTGATATGACATTGTACAAAAAAGTTCACTTCATATTTATTGCATGTTATATTTTTTTAAACATAGATATCTAATGTTTGAAATTATTATTATATTTTAATTAATTTTAACTAAAATAATAGAAACTGCATAATCCGCATATACTTCCGCCTACCTGCTTACTCGCTCTAGACCGCCTGACCAAACGAATACTGCATACTAACTTTCTAAACCTTGATGCCTACACCTAAGCTTAAAGTTCCCTTAAACCATCTTAAACCTGCATATTTTAATTTTGATTTAAAATATGTGTATGGAAAGATTGTTTTTTCTTATGTTTAATTCGAAGTTAGACTGTGGGTCTGTAGGATTGCTTTATTCTGCACGTTAGTGTTTCGAAGAGGGGAATAAGATGCATACACTTTCAAAGGATTACGTTTAATTGGGTTGGTTGTATGAATACCTCCATCTCAACAGATCTCTATCTTAATAGATTGGAAAATCGTGCCATAATCTAGCGTTCATCTTAATATGCACAATATAGTAGATTTTCACCATCGAAATACTTATTCTTTCCATCATAGGGTACGCAAACCGGTCTAAATACATAGTTACTGTAATGAGTTAATGTTAGACAATCTCTGTGAAATTTCTGTCTAGATTTTGCAACGTTGGAAATACACTGCAAACAGTCGCACTATTTATCAATTGCAGTTGATGACCCATGTTCATATACTCGGACTTGATATCTGAATAATTATAATAGCACATTTCATATCAGTGTTGCAATAGTCAGCCGACTATCCCGAATAGTTGGTCCGACTATGCGGTGCAGGGGGGGGGGCTCGACTGAATGGACCTCCAGTCGAGCAATAGTCGGCCGACTAGCCCGACTATTAGGCCAATTGAAGTTTGACTTTTGATATTTTTATTTTTTTTAATTTTCAATTTTTATAGGTTACATTTTACCATGGTATCGCCACAAATGTCAAATTCTATATATCTATTATATTGATTGATACTTTTATCTTGGATTCATATTAAATAATGACCATATATGTATAAAAATATAAGAATATATTTATTATAAATAATTTTTATATTAAAAAATACAAAACTGAATAATTCCGAATAGTCGCCCGAATACTGATAATTCTCTATTCAGTGACACCTCCGACTGAATATCGAATACCGTCTTCTGCAACACTGCTTCATATATTATTTTTCCTTCTTTGATTTTGGAGCAAATCCTAATCTTTACTCATGCCTTGTGCCAATTTAGTCTCATGTAAGAGGATGGTATCAACCTTCGTCTCACAACAAAGGTGTTACACCGTCAATCTTTTTTCTCATCTCCCAAGTCCTATAGCATTCCAATTCACAATCTTCATGCAGAAAAAGACATCTCGTGGCGGGAGCATGCCCAGACTGTCCACCAATGAGCATTCAATGTCTCTATTCTCGGAACCCTCTAGGATACCCTGCTGCTGAACCCCAACCCCGGCATCTTCTTTCAAAACCTTACTGTCACATGAACTTGCATCAACCGCGTTACCAAATAGCTCCTCCCCCCTCTCGAGGGCTTTGTAGAGTGCCAATCGTAGCCTTCGACGACACTCCCTCAAGGACCATCTCGAGTACCGCCTCCCAAGACACCACTGTAGGGAGAGACACATAGATGAAGTTTTTCGTAGCTTTAGCTGGATCCTTCAAGCGGGAGCGACCATCGTCATTCGTATCAGCCTGCAACAGAGCACAAGTGCCATACGAAGTCCCTGAGCACTGGAGCCCTAATGAGGCATTAAGAGAAAGTAGATCCCTAGCGGTCTTCACAAAAGCCTTTTCCTGGATGCTCGGGTTTGCAGAAGCACCCGAATTGGAGCCCAACTTAGATCTCGTCGAGCGCCTTGTAATAAATGGATCCAAGGAGAACCCTTTTTGCAGAATCCATTGAAACGGCGGGATCTGACCCGGATCAGAGAAAACAAGTCCTGAGTCGATGCGCCCCAAATTCAAAATGGTTGCCAGCTGTCCCATCGATTCTCCTGAAACTTCGGTGTATGATTCGCCTCCCTTAGCATGCGGCATGGGAATCACAACCGTTGCGAGAATTACGCTTCCAATTGGGGGCATCAGCGGAGGGCTAACACTGGTTGTGGTTCTGTTGCACACGACGACGCCAACCTCTACAATCATCATCGAAAAAGTAACCTTGTCAACCTTCAAGTAGAGCTTGAAAGGAATCACCTTGCGTCAAACAACCACTTCCGCTTTCACATCCAAATCACCCCCCTTCGAAAGGCCATCATTGAGAAAAGAAATCACCTTGCTAACATCGGTCGGTTAGGAGACCCTCCATTGTTTTGATGTCATGAGCACGTAAGGGTTGACTCCTCAACACCACAACCTTGTAGTACATCGCATGTGATGCCCCATCCCGTAGAGATGGGTGTTGCCATGGCACCGACTCCGAACTCCTCTCCTTGGGGTTCTGCAGAAGCAGGTAGGTTTTATTCTCAGATAGACCGCGAGCGCACACTAGCGATGGTTCCAGCAGAATCATGTCCCCACCGAAGGAGGGCCCAATCTTGTTAGCTATGTTTGACATAGCCGCCTGTAAGCAGCTCTTCGGATTAGGACAAACTCCCACGAGCACCCCATCGAGCAGTCTATCCATATGTGCAGATCCATATAGTGGTTCCTTCGTGGGTATACGCTTATCCTCCTTACGATATACCCCCCTTCACCGAATCCAGACTCGCTCCAATTGATACCTTTCCTTTACCACACGCATCCTGACTATTCTTGATCGATCGGGGGCATCCCCGACGACAGTGGATGATTCCACCGCAAACAAAACAAATGGTTGCATTCTGATACGAAACTACTCGATGTCCTTGCTCTGCACACTTAAAGCACACTGTTGGAGTATATGTGTTGTGTGCCACTTGAGTTGTAAGGGGTAAATGGATAACTCCAGGATCTATTTACCTCATCCATGTGTTTAGTCCCACATCTATCAGTGGTGGGACTCGGAGGCTCTGTGGAGGCTATATAAGGAGTCCCAGACCTCTTGTATCCATTGAGTAAAAACAATGAAGCATATGGACCTTTGAGGCATTCTCCCGTGGTTTCATCTCGCTCGATAGGGAGTAGGGTTCCACGTAAAAATCCTGTTCTCGTACAGAGTCAGAATATTCCTATGGTGTTTGAGAAGGGGTCGCTTATATGATAAAGTAAGGAGGGGGAGATTGTTAGGGCTGGCAGGCACACAATGCGACATGTGTGAGGGGATGGAGGAGGACTCTGAACACTTGTTTTTCAAGTGCTTGGCATCTGAACAGGTCTGGAGGGTGGTAGGGATACCTTGGGTCGAGAACGTTGGGGCAGCGGAGTTCTGGAGATCAATTCGTGTGACAGGCACCAACTCAATTGATGATTGCTCAAAGCCGTTTATTGTTCTATGGGCCATTTGGGCTATGATAGAACGATTTGATCTTCAACAAATAGATGTTTTACTACGAGAATGTAGCTTCTTACTGTAATGCGCTTTATAATTTCTGGGTCTCACGGTAATATACTCTAAACTCTTTTTAATGATTTTTTTGATGGTGACCCCCACAATAGGGGGATCGCTCTCTTTACAATAAAAAAAGAGACAAAATGTGTTGGAAAGAAAGCGAGAGTAATCGAGAAGACATGCTTTAAACATTAGTATTCACAATTCAGGTTAAGATAAGAAGAGAGATACCCTAATGGGTAAAATACATAATAAGGATAGATAAATAAACAAACTGAAAATTAGTAACATAACGTAAAACTCTCAACACTCCCCCTTAAGATGGAATATAGATGTCTATGAGGCTTAGCTTGGAACATCTCTGAAAGGGTCCTCGGGCTAGAGCCTTGGTGAGCATGTCTGTTGTCTGCTCACTTGAGCTAATATGAGATGTAGAAATGAGATCCTTTTAGATCATGTCTCGAGTGTAGTGAAAGTCTACCTCGATATGCTTGGTTCTCTCATGGAAGGTTGGATTGCTGGCAATAAACAATGCAACCTGGTTGTCGCATTGGAGGTGCATGTGAAGATGCACCTCAATAGCTAGGTCAGTCAGAATAGATATGGCCCATATCATCTCTGTACTCCCTTGTGCCATAACTCTGTATTTTGATTCTGCACTGGATTTGATGATAATTATCTGCTTCTCGCTCTTCCATGATATCAAGGAACTCCCTATGAGCACAGTGAAGCTAGAAATCAACTTCCTGTCCTTGGGACATCCTGCATAGTCTGCATCTACACAAGTTGTAACAACAAGGGATGTGCCTCTGCTAAGTAAGAAACCAATGCCAGGTTAGGTCTTTAGATACCTCAGAATCATATGGAGTGCATCCATATGTGCCTGTCTAGGTTGCTCCATGAACTGATTCACTTTGCTCAATGCAAATGATATGTTTGATCTGGTGATGGTCCCATATAAAGCTTCCCAACGAGCTCTCTGTATCTCCTCTTGTCTACTTCCCCAGTGTCATCATCATATAGCTTCATGCTCGGGTCCATTGGATTAGTGGTTGGCTTGTAATATGACATATCCGCCTTTGAGAGAAGGTTTGTACCATACTTCCTCTAGGTTATCACAAGTACTTATTGGTTCCTGGCAAACTCCAGTCCTAGGAAGTAATGTAGACTGCCAAGGTCTTTGGTAACCAACTTATGTCCAAGAAAAAACTTAGCTACTTGAATGTCTTGTACATATCCAACATAATGATGATATCATCAACATACACTGGTATAGCAACAATACCTTCTGGGACCTCTGATCAAATAGGGAGTGATATGTTGTTGATCTCACGAACCCCTTCCGTTTTATCACTTCCGAGAGTTTTCGAAATCATGCTCTTGGACTTTGCTTAAGGTTATAGATTGCCTTATGAAGTCTTCACACCTTTTGACCATGGAAGGAAATATCGCGATATATCGCTGATATATCGATATCGACATGGGACCGATATGGGCACCGATATGGCGATATATCCTGATTTTCAGGTATTTTCTTCACAAAGGCTCATCGATATGGGCGATATTTCGGCGATATATCGTTGATATATCGTCGAAATATCGTATCGATACGATATCGAAATGATATCGATACAGCCTTCCATGCTTCTGACACCCCCCTCAGCAGCGAACCCAAGTGGCTGCTGCCTGTAGACTTCCTCCTATAGGTCACCATAGAGGAAAGTGTTGGGAAAAATAAGAGACTTGTTTATTCCGTACACCCTAGGCTCTCTTATATAGGAGAGTAGCCTATGGGTAAACTACATCAAGAGTCCAAAAGAAAGAGAAAATATGAAACGGTACAAAATAACATAACATATATCTCTACACTCCCCCTCAAGGTGGAGCATAGATGTCGATCATGCTCAGCTTGGACGGGCACTTCTAGAATGGCTCTCTAAGTAATGCCTTGGTAAAGATGTCTGCAGTTTGGTCCCTTGAGCTAACATGGAATGTAGAACTAAAACCCTTCTGAATCATATCTCGTATGAAGTGACGATCAACCTCAATGTGCTTGGTTCGTTCATGAAATGCTGGATTGTTTGCAATAAATATAACAGCTTGATTTTCACATTTCAGAGCCATAGGAAGTGGGACTTATATATATATATGTATATGTAAGAACAGCTTTCACCCACATCATTTCTGTACTAACTTGGGCCATAGCCCTATATTCAGACTCAGCACTGGATCTGGCTACAACCGTTTGCTTCTTGCTTCTCCATGAGACCAGGGAGTTTCCGACATACACAACAAATCCGGTGGTGGACTTCCTATCCTTAGGGCATCCTGCGTAGTCTGCATATGCACATGCTGAAATAGTAATCTCCTTGTCTTTCTTGAACAACAGACCTGCACCTGGAGATGGCTTAAGATACATGAGTATCATATGTATAGCATCCATATGTACCTGACGTGGTTGCTCTATGAACTGACTCACTTGACTAACAACAAAAGAGATATCGGGTCTGGTACCGTAATAGTAACATAGAGAAGTTTGCCCACCAGTTCTCTGTATCTTCTCCTATCCACCTCATCAGTGTCGTCATCATATAATTTCATACTCGGATCCATGGGTGTAGTGACAGGTCTGCAACCAAGCATTCCTGTTTCACGCAACAGGTCAATGACATATTTCCTCTGGGTCATTACCAATCCATGAGAGTTTCTAGCGAACTCCAGTCCTAGAAAATATATAAGGACTCCAAGATCCTTGGTGACAAATTCACGAGCTTTCGCCCTCTGAATTCCTTGTCCATCATCACTTGTAATCAAGATATCATCTACATACACCATAATTGCAATGATACCTCTGGATGTCTTCTGTGTGAACAGGGAATGATCTACATTGGACCGTCTGTACCCTTATTTTCAAACAAGTCTAAGAGCTTCTGGAACCAAGCTCTAGGGCTCTGCTTAAGGCCATAGATGGCCTTATGAAGTCTACACACCTTAGAGCACTCCCCCTCAATAGCAAAATCAGGTGGTTGTTGCATGTAGACTTCCTCCTGCTAGTCACCATATAAAAATGCATTCTTCCCATCTAATTGAAATAATGGCTAATCATGAGTAATCGCAACAGAAAGAAGGATCCGTAGGGTGGAATGGAGAGCAACCGACGAGAATGTATCATGATAATCCACCCCATATGTCTATGTAAATCCACGAGCAACCAGGCGTGCCTTGTATTTGTCAATACTAATATCTCTATTCTGTTTAACTGTGAAGATCCACTTGCAGCTCACTGTAGACACATTGGTAGGTGCCAAGGCCCTAAATGTCAGTTTCGGTCACCATTTCGGTATTGATCAAAACAGAATTTCGGTGGAATCTCAATCGGAATTTCGGTCATTTCGATCATTTTTTGTACTAGGACCCCCATATTTCGATGATTTCGGTCATTTCGGTCGAATTTCAATTTCGACAGGATATCAATATTCGACAGAAATTCGAACGAATTTCGCTGAAATTTGAGGCCATGGTAGGTGCAGGGACAAGGCTCCAGGTACCTCTCGACTGAAGAGCAAGCATATCTTCTTCCATGGCTAGACGCCATCTACTGTCCTTCAATGCATCTTGGTAATTCAGTGGAATATATCCACTACCGATAGTGCAATAACAAAGCTCCTAAAGTCCCAGATAAATGATCAAAAGGGACGGTGGATGTTATATGATATGACGTGCAGCTACGCTTCTGTTTCTGGAGTGCAATAGGTAGATCCATATCACCTGCATTCTCATCTGGCCTCTGTAACACATCTTGCTCAGGTCATTCGTTAGATCCATCAATATTGATTATATTCTCAGAACATACCTCAGACGAGCTAGATGATGAGCGGTGACCATGAGCAGAAGCGGGCCGACGGGTATAGTGGAGTGGCAATGGGGGAACGGGAACTGTAACAGGAGGTGTAGGAGATGTAGGTAGTGATGGAGGTGGCATGTATATGGCTTCATCAGTGCCTGAGGATATCAACTGGTCACCTGTAGAAGAGAAGTACATAACAGACTCGAAAAAGGTAACATCAACACTAACAAAATATTTCCTGCGTAATAGATCTTAACACTTGTACCCCTTTTGCATTCTGGAGTACCCGATAAAAACATACTTGATAGCCCTAGGAGAGAGCTTGTCAATACCAGGAGACAACTGGTGTACAAAGGCCACCGAGTCAAACATGCTTGGAGGGAGGGAGAACAATTCTTTTTCAAGAAAAACTAGGGAGAAAGGAATCTTCTCACCTAAGACAGACGATGGCATACGATTAATGAGATAACACGTTGTGAGTACATCATCACCCCAGAAAGAATGAGGAGCATGACTCTGTATGAGAAGCGACTTGGTGACATCAAGTAAATGACGATGTTTCCTTTCTGCAACTCCATTTTGTTGGAAAGTATAGGCACATGATGTTTGGTGGATAATCCCTTGTGTTGAAAAATAGTTGGATAGTTTGGGTACAAAATTCCAAGGCATTATCACTTCTTACAATCTTAACAGATGCAGAAAAAACATTACGAACTTCATTGATGAAATTTATGATAATATTCCTAGCTTCAGATTTATTCTTTAACAAAAAGACCCAAAACACGAGAAAAATTATCCACAATAACCATATAAAACATGTGTCCCTGATGATCAGTAACACGATTAGGACCCCAGATGTCGACATGAAACAACTCAAACTTGGAGAAACTGCTCCGACTCTGACGAATGGGAAAGGTAGACCGATGATACTTTCTCAACTGACAAGCCTCACATTGGATGGGCGTGTGAGGTGAAACCTGGGGTAACATACGACACAATTTCTGAAGCGGTAGATGGCCAAAGTGCAAGTGCCACAAGAAGGGAGAGACAGATCTAATAGAAAGAGAGGAGACTCCGACATATGGGGTTCGACTGAGACGATATAGGCCGCCCTGCTCATAGCCACGCCTAATCACGTTGCCCGTATGGATGTCCTGAAAAATCAGAGAAGATGGATAAAAAATAGCTCGACAATGTAAATCCTTTGTAAGTTGGCTAATAGATAACAAATTCATAGAAAAGTCAGGTGCATGCAACACATTCTTGAGGTGCATAGAGGATGTCAGGCTAATCTCCCCCTGACCAGTAATCGGGGAGTGCGTCCCATTAGCAATAACCACTGTACGGCCTGGAGGAATCTGTCGGTAGGCTGTAAGTAGACCTTGATCACCACACATATGATGTGTGGCACCAGAGTCCATAATCCACTCTAAAGTATCAGATCCACTACTGGTAGTGAATGCATAAGTGCTACATGAGGTACCGGTCGAGGCAGAAACTGCAATGTCGGAATGACTCTCGAAGGCAGGCGCTGGTGCAACAGGACCGGATGGAGGAATAATGCCCTTCAGACGAGCTACAAGGTCATCAGAGCGTTGATGCAAAGATGAAGCAGATGGAGGTTCAATCTGTTCAGCTACACGTGCAGAAGCAGGAAATCCATGCTTGAAATAGCATGTGTCTTCTGTATGTCTAGAATGGTGGCAGGAGGTGCATGATGGCCGAACACGACCTCCCCTGCCTCGTGGTCCACGACCACGAAACTGATGATGGCCCCCATGACCTCGAGAAGCTGTCATAGCAGAAGCAGTCTGATTGACAGTAGGTGAAGGAGCAGTAATACGACTCAACCTGTGAAAGGCTTCCTCTATCGGAGGAATAATGGAATCTGCCAAGATCTGAGAGCGTATTGCCTCGTACTCTGGATCAAGGGCTGCCAGGAATACACCAACCATAGTTGCATTCCGGTACGTCTTCTGCTGCTCAGGAGTGGCTGTGAGAGGTATGAAGGTGTAGAGCTTCTCGAACATTCCACGTAAAGACGTGTATAACGAGTGTAAAGGTCGGCCATTCTGTTTGATTGTGAAGATGTCATGCTGGTTGCAGAATCTTCGTCTCATTCTTTTCCTGTGAATATGTAGCAGCCAGAATATCCAACTTGCTTTTGCAGTGGGCTGATGGAGAATATCATTTCTCAATTGCCAGAGTTCCTGGTAGCCAAACCTTGGCATATGCATCATCTGCCTCCCATGAGATGTTGACCCCAGTCTTCTCAGCATGCTCTTCCTCAGTAAGAATGTGCTTCTTACCGATCGACTTCATCATACTCATGAACTGCATTGCCCACAGTTCATAATTTGACCCATCCATCTTCACAATGGGCGTTGGACCTCTGAAAGCGCCTGTAGATGGAATATCCGCCTTGCTTTCTGACATGATGATAATAGAAGACTAGGGTAGTAGACTGTGGATATGATCGTCTACACGGACATTCACGAGTTTAGTTGCATTTGTAGACTCAAGCAACCAAACCCATTATCTTGGAAGCATGAGCGAGAGTTTCCTCTATTACGAAGGTACCCTAGGGTTAGGCGAACCCTAGGATGTGGGATTGCTCGCACTTCCTAATAGGGCCGAGATGCGCTGGAGGTAGCGCACAACACCTGGTGTAGGTGCACGCACACGTGTTGAACTAGGGCTGCACGCGCACGAAAACTGGGGGCCGCACGCGCACAGGAATGCGCACAGGAACTGGCGGCGCCAAGGCTGGGACCGGGCGACACGTGACCTAGCGCGGCGCTGGGGCGGCACGGGGCCGGAGCATGGGGCGGCGCGAGGCGGTGAGGTGCGCGTGCGGAGGGCTCGAGGGTGGAGGCTAGGGTTTGGTTCGAGAACTCCAGTCTAGGACCGTCGCTCTGATACCATGTTGGGAAAAATAAGAGACTTGTTTATTCCGTACGTCCTAGGATCTCTTATATAGGAGAGTAGCCTATGTGTAAATTACATCCAGAGTCCGAAAGAAAAGAGAAAATATGAAATGGTACAAAATAACATAACATAACAACATATATCTCTACAGAAAGTATTCATCACATTGAGCTGATATAGTGGCCAATCTCGTCTAACTGCAACAAAGAGAAGAACCAGAAGTGTAGAGTGTCGAGCTACCAAAGAGAAGGTGTCCTAATAGTCCACCCCATAGGTCTAGGTGAACCCACGTGCCACAAGTCATACCTTGTAGCGATCAATGCTACCATCATCTCAATGCTTCACAGTGAACACCCACTTGCATCCCACAACTGACACATCTGATAGAGCTGTAACAATGTTTCACGTGCCACGGGACTATAAAGCGGTCATCTCCGCCTCCATGGCTGCCTTTCTCTTTTTTTATCTCTTTTTGTTTTTTCCTCCTTCATTAATATATTGGGGCGAGCACCGCTGAGTGTCTCCCCCTTTTTTTGGGTGTAAAAAAATCATATTGACAATCGACATTGGACCTCTAAAAGCACTTGTGACGGGGATATTGACCTTGCTCTCTGACATATCGCCATATGAAGAAAGCTAGGGTTTTGTAGACCAATAGACAAGTGTACATAACATGGAAGGAAATATCGGGATATATCGGCGATATATCGATATCGACATGGGACCGATATGGGTACCGATATGATATATCGCGATTTCCAGGCATTTTCCTCACAAAAGCTCGTCGATATGGGCGATATTTCGGCGATATATTGTCGAAATATCGTATCGATACGATATCGAAACGATATCGATATCGATACGGCCTTCCTTGGTACATAAACATATGAAGATTTGGTTGCAGGTGTAGACTTATGCAATCAAATCCATCATTACAAGCGGACCTCGATACGAGCACGAAAGGCCGTAGAGAGATCCGTCGGCAAGGGCGAGGACCAACAACAACGGTGGTCGTGGCCAACGAGAGAGGTTGGCGGCGGGAGGATGGCGGTGGAAATTGACTCACCTTGAGAGCTTCCTGATAAGTACGTGGGATTTCAATGGCATATAATCTCACCATAAATTGCTTGAAATCTAGTGAAAATCGTTCTAGAGACGAATGGCCAGTGAGATGGTATCATGCACATGAACGTTTGCCTTTCCACAAGGCAATAGACTACCCCAGATCACTCTCATGTAGTGGTTAGGACTCATCCTGTATATCTGTATGCTCATCTTGTGATTGACTCTGTACATCATGCAAACCACTAGTACCATCACTCGAAACCAAATTTTTAGAATTTACCTGAGGTGTGCTGGATGTTGGGGAAGACATCAGAGCATGGAGGATAGTTTTTTTTGAGGTCCAAAAGAGGGGGATACACTCAGTGGTGTTCACCCCAATTAATTAGAAATTAACAAAGTAAACATGAGGTTTACAAGGTACTGCAGGGGGTACCACACAAGAAGCTACAACAACATCCAATCATCGGTTAAACGAGTACAGTGTAAAACGACGTTCTCTTTGTAAAAGCGCTGCCTCGAGAAAATAACTTCATTTCTGCCCAGCCAAATCACCCACAAGCTTGCCACGGGCCGCAGTAGCTCCCTCCGTTCCCTATCTTTGTTCTCCACCAACGAGCCACAGAGGGACGTCAAATCAGAGGTGCATACCCAATCATCAGCCGCTTCCATACCACCACAACCATCGGACACGCGAAGAAGAGATGCTCCATGGACTCCACTGCACTGTTGCACAAAATACACCTATCAGAGATACTGCCAATCAACCTCGCGCAACGATCCCTCGTCATCAACCTCTTCCTAAAAAATAACCATAGGAAGAAACCCACCCTTTCAGGGAGCCTCAGACCCCAAAAAAAACCGCAGTCATGCACAACCACCTTCGATCGCGAAGGCGGGAGTCTACAAATTGCCCCATACGCCTTTCTAGCCGAGAACGGGTCCCCCTGCCAGGCCCAATGATCCCTCCCTCCCGACGGGCGACCGGCCTCCCTGATGTCGTCCAAAAGATTGAGAAACTCTTTAAGCCTTTGATTGGAGAAATTAGCACGGAAAGGCGGGAACCAACCACCCTCCGACCAGCAGGAGGCAACACAAACTCTTCTATCGGCCGCCAAAGCGAACAGGCGAGGGAACCGTGCACACAGGGGCCCCCTCCCGTCCAATCATCCGTCCAAAACCTGAAAGTTAGACCATCACCAAGCACCGGAACGAAGAGTGAATAAAATCTTGAGAAAACCTCCTGCATCCCTTTCCAGAAAGGCGTTTGATCCCCCACCCGATCAATCGTTAACGGAAGCACCCCGCTCACACCATGAATCTTCCGCAAGACCTCGCTGCACAAATCTTCACCAGGGCCCCAAATTCTGCTGGCCCACTTAAGAAGGAAGGCCTCGTTAACATGCTCTAACCTCCGAACTCCCAACCCCCCATCGCTCTTCCGTCTCATTAACTCATCCCATTCCACCAAGTGAATCCCCCCCGATGCTTCTCCATTTTTACCCCATAAAAATCCTCCGCATAAGCTTCTGGAGGCGATTGCGAATCCCCATGACAACCGGCGGTTAGACAAGAAATACACTGGGATAGAGGAAAGTACCGCCTTGAGGAGGACGACGCGTCCCCCTTTCGAAAGAATGGCGGACCTCCACCCAGCCAGCCTCTTCTCAACCTTCTCAATAACCTTGAGCCAGTCCCTCATTCTAGCTTTGCCCGAGACTAGCGGTATCCCCAGATACTCAATAGGAAGGGAGCCAAGCTGTGAACCCAAGACCAAACCGCATGCGGCCGCTTCCTCCGATGAGAGACCAAAAGGCACAATCTTCGACTTGACGACATTTTTGTAAAGACCCGACATCTCGCTGAATAAGTCAAGTGGTGCAGACATGGCCGAAACCTCCGCACGGCCCCACTCAACGAAAAGATGGTGTCATCGGCATATTGAAGCAAAGGCACGACCATTCCCACCACTTGAGAACCCCTTAGAAAGCCCACACTCAACAACACGACAAGCCATACGAGCAAGGACATCCGCGACAACGACAAAAAGAAGGGGGGCAAGGGGGCAGCCCTGCCGGATCCCCCTTCTTGGCTGGAAAAAGCCCCCCTCTGGGCATCCATTAACCATGATCGGGAACGAGGCCGTGGTCACACACCGACGCATCCAAGAGATCCATATCTCCGGGAACCCCCTCCTCCGCAGAACCGACCAAATTCACCTCCACTCAAGGCAATCATACGTCTTCACGAAGTCGACTTTCCACAACACACCACGTCTCCCTTCCTTCACCCAATCCGCAACCATCTCCGAAGCAAGAGTAAGGCAATCCGCAATCTGACTTCCCTGAATAAAAGCCGATTGCAATGGGGAAATGATGGAATCAAGGATCCGAGCAAGCCTTAGAGCAAACACCTTTGCCACGATCAGATATAGAGCATTGGAAATAGCAATGAGGCGGTATTCATCAATACGCTCGGCCGAGGGGGACTTGGAAAGCAGCACAATGACAACCCTATTAATCCGATCAAAGCCCGCATTGCCATCACAGAACTCGGCGATAACCTCCAACACCTCCCTGCCAATCAAATCCAAAAGTCCTTGTAGAAAGCCACCGGAAATCCGTCAGGACCCGGAGACCCATCCGCGTTTAGATCCCACACGTCCTCCTTCACCTCCTCCAACGACACCGCCTCCGTCATACCCTCACATAAGGAGGGCGAGAGTGGGGAAGCTCCAATCCCCGTCCATTTCCACATCCTCGGGATGCATCTCGTCGAGAACTCCCTGAAATAAGCTGCGATCGCTCTCCCCATCGGCTCGTCCTCCCTCCACACGAACATCATTTATCGTAATCGAATGCAAAGTGTTAGAGCGTCGCCTTCCGCTAGCAGTTCGATGGAAAAACGTCGTATTGGCATCCCCCTCCTTCAGCCAAGACATCCTCGACCTCTGATGCCACTCAGTTACCCGTTTCAAATCCTCTGCCGCGATCTTTTTCTGCGCGAGCGAGCGCACAACCAACTTCTCCGGCTGAAGCTCCATATCATTCTCCAACGCATCAAGGCTATTGACCACCCCCTCTGCCTCCGCCCTGACGGCAGTCCTCGCCGCCCTAGACTCCCTCTTGAAAGAAGATAGCCTCCTGCGCAAAGAATCGAGCTTGCGAGCAAACCGTGACACTGCCGAGCCCTCAACCTGTGCTTGGGATCAATGAACAATTACCAACTCCCTGAAATTGTCTTCCAGCAACCAACATTTCTCATACCTGAAAAATCCCCTCGACACGGACGCATCACCAGAATCCCACATAATAGGATTGTGATCAGACACGCTCCTTGGCCTGGCAGACACATTACAGAGAGGAAAACCTTCCAGAAGCTCCAACGACGCCATGAATCTGTCTATACGGGAGCGGGAGCTCCAATTCCTCCAAGTGTACGCGATATCTTTCACTCCCAAATCCTCAAGAGCCAAAGAGTCCACGACCTCCGCAAAATCCAACGAGCCCGGGTCCTGACCTCCCCTGGACCGTGGTCTATCCGACGAATGAAGAGTAACATTGAAATCACCCCAACTAACCAAGGGACCCCCACGAACAGCCGATCTGCCTCCCGTAGATCCTCCCAAAGCTCCTTTCTTTTAACACAACAGCAAGGCCCGAATATACAAGAAAAAGCAATCGGCAAGGAAGAGTCCACACGTACCAAAAGAATGGAGATCACATGTCTCCCTCTGAGGACCGAGCCGAGCGTGAAAGCCGTAGATCTCCATGCAATAACAAGACCGCCCGTCGAACCCACCGCATCGAGAGACCTGACCTCATCCACTCCCCCCGCACCAAAAGACCTCCAAAGAACATCATCCATTCGCTGAAGCTTCGTTTCTTGCAACATGACTACATCACACCCCCAATCTGTGAACCTCGACCCCATAGTTCTCCTCTTGTCCGCCTCTCCCAACCCCGCACATTCCAAGTAAGAAACTTCATAAGGACCCTTTCTGCTGCCTCCCAACGCGGACCACACCAGCGGCTGCCGCAATAGAATCCTTCAAAGACGAGCACAACTGCGGCTCGAGGGCCATCGATCGTGCCCTGTTCCTCCTCCTGTACCTTTTAGCAGACCTCTTCTCAGACATCCCCTCAGCTGGTCCAACACCTTCTACCTCAGTCAGAGTCACAGAAGGCCGACATGTAGAGCCACGAACGGAGGTGGCGATCGTAGGGCCCTCCCAACGCGGGCAATGCTGAGCTACTGTGCATCCCCCCCCCCCCCCCCCCCCATCCGAAGTGGATGAGCATAAACCATGCCCCACTGAAGTGCCACCCTCGGGCCCATAAGAGAGATCCACGCCAACCAACCGGTCGGAGAAGACCACAAAAGAGGAGGAGAAAAGAAACGGAGCAGGGTCCGAGAGTCCCTCCGCAACTGACCTGAAAGATAAACAATAGTTGAAACCTGTAACGTCCGACCCGCAAGAAGATCCGATTGCCGAGTCCGCAAGCCGGGACCCGACGCCCGAGTCCAAAGGCGAAGAGGCACAGTGACCCCAGGAGCCATTCTTGCAATGTCAGCAGACAAACCGTCACTTGAAGAAGCCACATACAGGACCCGAGGGGAAGATCCGAAAGGGCGTGCGAAATCATTCCCGTGGGACGAGTCAAGCGAAGCGTCTCTATGCAAGGCCACCTGTCGCCCGGAAGACAAGGCGACGCCGATCACCCTCTGAGCCTCCGGTGAGGCAGCCCGACCCTCCCCTGAAACTTCGGCGGAGGCGGCGGGTCTATAATCGTCAACTCCACCCTACAGCGGAAGCGCGACCTCCAAAGCCTCTGAAAAAACGTGGCCAACTGCACCATCGAGAAGACTCTTATTGCATTCCATCAGGATCCGAGTGACATCATGCTCCGACCCCGACGCCAATCCATCATCGACGACCGCGGGCACCTCTCCCCGCCGCCGGAGAGTCTGATTAAGGCAGTGGACCGACCTGGAAAGGAAGGGTACTCCACGTACCTCTGCCACGCACACCTCGACGTTAGAACAAGCCCCGTCCGCGAAGCGCAGGTCTCTCCAGATCTAATCCTCCATCGACCATTTCAAAGCAACCGATCCTGCTGAACAACAGATAGGCCTCGGGCACAACACCAATTAACATTAATAGCGACGACGTCCCCTGCAAACTGAGAACCAAGGAACCCATGCAGATGGTTCCTCACCGCGACCACTGATATGTCCTTTCGCAAGGCGACCCCAATCACCGCCTGATTGTAAACATCCCCTCGTCAACGTTGCCACGCGGACCCGATACTAGAGCCGGCCTCTCGCACACGATCACCGGCGAGTCGGAGGTAGCCGTCACCCTTGGGATATCGCCAACGTCGGCAACCGAAACAAAACTCGGGGCACCTGCTACCACTTGTGCGAACGACCGCCCTCCCCGGTCGACAAAAGCCCCGCGTGCTGACGACCCTTCTTCTTCATTCGCATCACCATGATTCGGAGCAGAAACCTTACCACATTCGGAGCGAAACCAACAGAAGGCCATACGGTGGCCCAATCTTCCGCATGCAATGCATCTCGGGCGAGCAATACATAGCGACACCAAATGCCCCCGACGCCCACACCGGAAGCACCTCTTCTCAGGTTTCTTGTGGGACACCTGCACCCACCTCCTCCGACCCCATTCGACACCCCCCTCGGCATCTTCCCCATCCACAACACTAACCACATCGCTTCGCGGACTCCCACCTCCCCAGCGCGCCACCTCCTTCCCCTTACGAGCTCCCCCACCTTCGAAGCGGCTACCACGAGGTCGCGCACCCCCCCGGAGAGCCCCGCAACGACAGCTCCACTACACCCGGCCACCCCATGCACAGCAACGCCCTTAGCAACAGCCCCTCTCGCACTCCCTCCCGCACTCTCCCCTCTCGCTCCCCCTCGCTCTCCGCCAACGCTCCATCTCCCTCTGGAGGATAGGTACATGTGTTAGGTGGAGATGGAAGAACAACTGCATCCTCAGACTCAAGAGGGACTCAATCTGTCACTTGTAGGAGAATAGTACATGATTGACTCAAAGAAGGTAACGTCAATACTGACATACTATTTTCTTTTTATAGGATGAAAACACCGATAGTCCTTTTGGGTGCAAGAGTACTCAACGAACAAACATTTGATAGCTGAAGGAGTGAGCTTGTCACGACTAGGATGCAAGAGATGGACGAATGCCATGCAACCAAATACTCGTGGTATTAGAGAGAAAATATCCTTCTCTGAAAAGAAAGGGAGAATGGTGCTTTTTCACCCAATTTCCAGCCATTTTAATGAAATTCCACCGAATTTCTGTTCCAGGCTTAACCAAAACGAACCTGAAATTTGACATATAAGGCCTTGCACATGGATTAGATGCCACCGCCACCTGAACGTGGACCTTGGATCTAGGAGATGGAGCCCTTGGTCACCACTGATTGCTCAACATTAGTATAGCCTCAGCTCAAAACTTGGGTCCAGGTTTGAACCACCACCATCTTAACCACACATACTGCCTTGGAGACCAACTTCTCCCATCAATCCTTGCTTAATTCGGACTCGGGCTTAGGGGTTTGGTTTGTCTCCCTTGATTGAGCCATGATCGGGAAGGTCCGTATGACTTTACCCGTAGAACTCTCCACCAACCTCCCTCGGGGCACACTTCTCCACCAACCTCCCTTCGGGGCACACTTACGCGTCACCAATCTTCTGACCTTCCCAGTTGATAGATTGAACCCGATCAACATTCCTCAGACACCCTCCCCCTCCCCCCTTGGCCTCCTCTGCCCCACTGTTCGACCACCCTCCACTAGACCTCTCCACACCACCAAAATCTCCCATAGCCACTATTACCTAGGACTAGGCTGGCCTCGAGGCTCCCTCACCCTTCCCTTCTTTCCATAGCCCGGACCACCTCCAAGAGGACATTATCTTCCCCTGCCAACTGCACCTTCCTTGGGATCAAGTTCTCAGCTTACACTGCCACTGCCATCCGGACGGCAATGTCACACCCTAGAACAAACTGAGAGACACCTACTCCCAGACTATTTCAAATGGTTGGATGACCGCCTCCATTGCCTCCTGAAAGTTTATTCATAGCAGGACATCGAGGATATCCATGATAGCCACCTTCAGTTGATTGATCACCACAACACCCTTGGTCGCTGCATATGCCCCCCCCCCCCCCCCCCCCCCCCGAAAATCGGAAGATTTGCCACAGATCTCCTCTGATGCACTATTCCTTAATAATAATATAAATGGTGATGAAGGAGAGACATCGAAACACTGGTCAGGGATGCTGGTGGCTTTGATAGACCTGGCTGGACTTCTGCCATAGTAGGAGCTTCAATCACCACTTCCCCACCAGCCACGGCCATAAAAGTGCTTGCATGCTCACCAGCCCCGACAACCCACATGATGTTCTGCCAGCAACCCCAGCTCTCCATCATGTTCACCTGCCCTCCTTGTCACCCCACGCCTCAGACACGAACCTCGACAGTGATCGATACCCTGATAGAGGAAATGAGGTCCGGGTCTATTGATATCCTTTTTTTACCTTGAAAGAAGCTTCTCCACATCCAAACGGCAGGCTGTCCCATATATATCTTCTCCAACAACATTTTCAAAACCAGTAAGTGCTTATTTATATCCAAATCGATATTGCTATTTTCCATGTAAAGAAATGTCATTATTATTCAAAGGGTTATATCATCAATTGTATCCATTCAAATTTTGTTCAATCAAATGATAGATTACAGCCGACGAGGTAGCAAAAATATATCATTTTGAGGCATATCAATATGAGTTGTCTACCATATTTGTCGAATCTAAACTAATTCATTATTTTAAAAAAATTCCATAGCAAGTTCTTACAAAAGACACGTGAGGAGGTCAAGGATGTCGGTGAGGTGGAGATGGTGGTGAGATCGGAGACGTCATAGGCGTAGCGAGGTTAGGGATATCAAGGATGTTGGCAACTACAAAGATGTTGGTAATACTATGATGAAGAAGAGGAGGATAAAGATGAATTATATACAATTTTGTAAATATTTTTATTGTATTTTAGTTCTTGACTAGTACTTTTAACCGTTTGACTCTGGATCTTAAAATGCTGGGGGCACAAGTATAACAAAAATGTTCTGTATGAGTGATCATGTAGTTATGATTTATGAGATTGGGAAAGTTCGGGTAATCCCTCTTTTTGAACCATTTGTCGTGATCAGGACCAGTTAATTTAAAGCATTCTCTATCATCTTGGTGGTCTATCAATTCTTTCCTGAATCCATTCTTAATGTTGCTGTAAACTTTCATTTTTGATCTATATCATCACCTAGCACCGTGAGAAACCTAGACTAACGTTGAAATTCTGCCAGTCAGATCAGATATATTGGAAACTTCTACAATTGTAATATTCACATCTTTTGCCAGATCCATGTTTTGCACATTAGTTTATCCGTTGATTAGTATATCTGTACTCTTTTTCCCAATTAAAATGGATTTTTCTTTTGTGTTATATATCCAAGTCTATCGTTGGGAAGTGTTAAGTTTTGCAAATGAGTACTACTTTGATACTGCTTAGTAATGACTTTTGGGGTGTATAACATGCACTAAGGAATGCGTTGAGTCTTGTGACATCAATATTTTGGCCCTAGGGCTCTTTTCTGTGGAACATCTATTAAGAGAATTTGGTGGTTAATACCACATTTTTTTACAAGATGTTCGATAAATGGATTTACCTGGACTTCTCTAATAGCCAACTTGGTGTAGTTTAAGCCACATTACTAGCAAAGAGTATCGTAGAAGTGTAGTGTCCAGATATAGGACTTGGACTACAATTTTCCTTTAGCGGATATAAAAGAAATCTGACCAAGGGCCCCATATTTCGGTCATTTCGGTCATTTCGATTGAATTTCGATTTCGACAGGATATCGATATTCGAAAGAAATTCGACCGAATTTCGCAGAAATTTGAGGCCATGAATCTGACCACTCCTGGTTCCCTTCTCCATGGAATTGGCCATCATTTTGCTGTTTCGACCCACATACATCCTGGTCTTCTTTCTTCTTATGTTATTATCTTGCTATATCTTCTACAGTTCACAACATTGAATATGGTGGCAGGGAGTCTACGCATTCTTTGTTTGTTTTTGTTCCTTACATGCATTCATGTGTTGCTGCTTCAAATTGTAGTAAGTCAAGTAGGTGATATACATATTTATCCTGGCCCTCCTAAAATAGTCCATGTTTTAATAGTCTTCTGAACTGGTTAGCCAGCAGAAGATCCCAGGTTTCCTGGGAGGGGAAGGATGCTTGGTGCTGCTCAGAGTCGTTCAGCTCCAGTTGACAATTCGGATTCAAGCCTTGATGCTAGACTTCTGGATGGCAGCAGATCTAAGCATGCCACTTCTACAACAATAAGTTCAGGGCAAAGGTTATCAGCTGCATCCTATGCATTCCTCCTGATATTTACCCACCTTTTCTCATGTTAGTGGGATATGCATGTACCATACTGCAGTTATTTGTTATTTACCCCGTAATTTAAACAAATACTGCTGTTGCAGTGGAAGACTCTCAAGTATGACAACTAATTCTACTTTAATCAGCTTTAACTGTTCAAGTTAAGCCATATCACATCGCATAATATTTTCAGGAGCAGATTTGCTGGAGATTCTCTTCAGCATGTACTGGACATTTCAAAGTTTTCAGTTTTTCTGCATGTTCAGTTCTGTGGCAAAATAATTTGACAAAGCTTGTATAGATTCATGTTCTTAAATTCCAGTAGCATACAACACATATTTGCCCCAAATGTCTATCATGCTGGACATAGGAAGAGTTTAGATATTTTTAAAATCATTCTTTTTTTTTTCTTCTGCTGTATGTTGGGGTTTGTTAAAAAAAGAAGCAAAAGAGGTCAGGGTTAGGAAATCATCATCAGTCATTCTTTGGCATTTCAGAAAAAAAACAGGAAAACTAATATTTCCGCGTCATCATATATCAGGCCTGTAGGAACTGGTGCCCCTGGAGTACCCTTACGCGATCTGGTTAGTAACTTGGGTATTAATCTGATCTTAATGTCAAAGTTTCTCTCCATCTCTTTTACTTGTGGCTTGCTTTCAGTATTTATAAGTATTTCCATACTCCAAGATCGAACGACCAATGTTACAGGTTCCAGATATTTTGATGAAGAGCTCAAGAGGCTTGTATTGATGGGTTTTGAGAAGGTATGATAGCAGATTCTTTAAGATGAGCAAAAATTTGCCACTTTTGTTCTTTTTACTTTACACATTATTTTTCTCTTTGCCTTTCCAAACTTTGTTAATAACACTTTTAAGCATGTGTTCCCAAGGTTGCAAAAGTCGGTAGTCAGTTCGGCCGGCTTGGTCACTGACTAAGGATTAATCGGCAGTCGGACGAATAGTCGGACCGTAATCGGCTTTGAATTTTATGATTATTTTAAATATATAACTCATTTTTATACATATATTTATATAGATTTTGTACATTTTATGCTATCATAATAAAATAAAAGAAGTAATGGAATTTAAGTAAACTATTGTAACAAATTTGCTTATAAAAACATCAAAATTTAAAAAAACATGGTATCTTCACGCAAAAATTGATCGACTAGTGTATCTAATCGAAATTAGTCGATACTCGGTCGGCCGTCCCACTGACTAGACTAGTCGGACCTACTAGTCGGGTCAGTCGGGCGACTTTTACAACAGTGTGTTCCTGTTGTTAACATCCATGGTAATAGTGACGGTGAAATGGCTAGAGTAAAACAAGTGTTTGTACACTTTCAATCCTTCTCCCTGTTCATCTTCTTCATCCAATTTCTCATCTACCTTCTTCACTCTTCCTCTTCCCCCCACGGCCATTGTATCCTACTGCCGCTCTCTAACCTCGACTTCTCGGAACTGCTCCCTTCTACAATTGTGAAATTGCCTTCAACACTATTGTACCTTCATTGAGGTTGGAGGACCTACCATGCCTCTGTGCTTATCAACACGGTGGGTTGATGGGGTGGCGATAGAGAGTTGAGAGTGGGCAGAATGGAGATGGTGGCGTGGATGGTGCTGAAACAACGGTTTTGTGTGTGTGTGTGGGGGGGGGGGGGGTGTAAGCGGAGTTTGGTATGGTTGGGGGTGGGTGGCGAGGGATGAAGTGGGTTGCTGGAGCAAGGATTTATGGGGGGTGAGGTTGCGGATAGAGTATGAAAGGAGGGAGGACTTGGCAGAATAGATGTATCAGGGCTAGTTGTCGTGGGTGTAACATGTGATGGAGTAGGAGCGGTCAGACTGATGATTCAGAGATCTAACAGGACAAGGTCATGAAGGTCCTATGGCTCGATTCCACATTTGGAAACTCCAGTCGATAGCAAAGGATCACTTCTGGGGGATATGGCATGGTGTTGTCTCATGGTGGGAGGAAGATGGGAGGAGGTTTGGGATATCAAGGAGATCAGAGGGAGGCGTGGTCTGCGAGTACTTAGCGAGAGAGGAAGAGTGAAGAAGGTAGGCGATGGATCGAAATTTTGAAGACAAAGGAGTGAATTAAAAAGTAGATACTGTAGAGTTTGGTTGTTTGACAGTCATCTCTAACAGTTTGATCCCCGTGTTGTTAATGTAGTGGTACAAGCATAAATATTGTTATTTTTATGGGTCGTGTAAATATGAAACAGGGAGGCATACAAGTCTCATTGACAGTTCTATTAATTTTAAATATTGCAGACAATATGTCCAAGTACCTACTATGAAACATTGCAATGATGACATTGTTACATGAAAAAAAACCACACTACTCGTGAACAATTTGGTGTTTTCATGCATCCCTATCATTTGTGTCGTGCAGCCCTTAAGGCGCTTCCTCTGACACAAGGTTTAAAGAATACCACCTGGTTATGTTTCCAAAATATGGCTTGGATGAACCCATGCCTTGTATTTCTGGGGCAAGAATCGGGCAAACTCGTTCAAGATTTAACAATCTGTAGCATCTGTTTATTATACCATGCTTCTGTTTGTTTGTCCGGACAATGAGGGGTAAAATCTATCTTATTTTCCTAATGGAGTCCGGAATTCTGATCCTTTTTTTAGGATTGGCTGCATCACTGGCCTAAGTTTTGTTGTAATGCTGGCTTTGGAGCATGCTATTTGATGGTTACATTAATAACCATGGTATAGCTATGAGTGACGTTGTAGGACTAGAATGCCCATGCAATCATGGTTTCTCATGGAATTGGCTGTGACTATGCCCGTTATCATAGTGTCACGCTCCATTGTCACGATCAAAGTCTGCCAAATTTGGAAATTTAAAACAGATTCTTTAACTCAAGGGTTATGTTGCATTTTTGTGGTCAAGAGAAAAAAACTGGACAAGGGTTTACTATATAAAACTAAACAGCTCTACTGTGAATTCTTCTTTTTTTTCTGAACTCCATTCAAGGTCTATCTCATTCTTTTATCCAATAAACTGATCTCCGTGTGTTCACAATTATTCTTATCCTTGGTCAAATCCATAACTGAAGATCATAGACTTAAGGAGTCCACTTGTCATGTTCGTTTGTTCCTCAAAAGATTGTAATATTGTGCTTGTATGATTTATCTGTTCTTTGATATGGTGCATGGTTGCATTCCATTGGCATATAGTAAATACGTTGTTTATTTGGATCTTTTGACAATATTTTTTAAACGTTGTGCTTAATTGGAAACTTAATGTCGTGTACTGTTTCAGACCCAGGCAGAAGTAAGCTTTAGCTGCCGCGGATGGTGATCCCTCTGTAGCTATAGAAATTCTCATGAGTCAGCAGGCATGTTACACAGGATTTTGTATATTCTGCCGCTCACAATACTCAACTGTCACGTTTCTGACCATAGTCTTTGTTATTTACAGAAGTAACCGGGGTATAATTGCAGTTCTTTTAATTCCTTTGAGAGGAGAGTTCCTGAAACTCTATCACAGAGTTGAAATGAAGGGATGCATAAACCAGAAGGAAATCCATCTTTTCTTCAACTAGGAGCGAATTGCTGTCATGTTCGACTAGGTAACTGTAGCTTCTTTCATCGATGCACTCGGGTTTGCTTTTGCTCGAAGATATGTTTGTGACACATGTTATACATACAACTATAGCACAAATTTATTATTGAAATTACAAGATTATATTGACAGTGTAATGACGACAAATACTTGGATCAGTCATGCTGTATTTTTTCTCTGCTAGGGATACTCACAAAATGTAAGAAGGGTTGACATGTTCATCACATAAGTTATGTTCATTACTTGACATCTAGGACCCAAGTATTTTAGGTGGTTGACATGTTCATTTTGGGTCCGAACCTACCAAATAATCAAGGTTAGTTTTCCAATGATGCGATTTTAGATCCGAGATGTACCATTTTTCTGCTCCAACTGTCTTTTGGAAAGAGTTAATTTATTAGAACAAAAATTAGAGTCTGAGGTCGAAATAGGACTACTTTAGTAGATCAATAATTCAGATGTCAGTATCTGGGGAATCTATTTCTTTCTCCTTGCCAAAGTGCGAGCCTGCTTTGGAACCCCCATACTCCTTTTACTTTCCTTGGTACATATGATAAGGTCTCTTCTGTAAAGTTTAACATGATCGAGACTCCTTCAATCAGATCAGCTCATGTTGTTTTTATATTGAATTGTTGTTCTTGCGGTCCAACCTCTTAGATTAGAACTGCTACCACTGAAGCCACCTATTGCATGAACCAGATTCCCCATCAACACAAGGCTCGTTCATCCAGTCCACCACGGGGACTATCACAGTGTGTCCTGTTGCTGTGGCTGACCACGTAGCAGTAGCTGCTGTGGTCACGTGGGCCGTCCGGCCGTGATCGGACGGTTCGGGTCATTCTGAAGGAAACGAGGAAGGGTTGAGATGATCCAAATGCAGAGACACCATTCCCATTTATTGAAGATGAAAAAAGAAGGGCACAGTAGCAACAAGGAAAACCCTTCATTCACTCACATACACTGATACACACATATTGGAACTACACGCATCATCCCATATTTCAGCTCCTCTCTCTCTCTCTCTTATTACATTGGTCATCAATTTCTTCATACTTCTCTTCCTCCAGAGTTAGGGCACAACTCTCGGCTCCTCCTGTAGCAGATGCCATGGCTACTTGTGGGGCTTGACGATCACTATGGGACATTTGGCATGATGGGCACAGTAGTCACTCACACTCCCAAGGAATGCCCTGCATCAAACATCAAACATCATCTTCCAATTAACCAAGATCAAATTGATATCAAGCATTTCTTGATTAGATCATACCAATACTCAAGAATATAAATTTCAATGGATTTTGCTGCTGATATGACCTTCCTCTCTATGATTCTTTATTTAGGATATTTCATCATATTTCACCATGAAATAATAAAATTTTTAGGAATTTTAAACTTCATCCTTCCCACTTTTTAACTTTCTGTAATTACAGCTGTGAACCTATATTCTCACGGAATTTACAATATTGCCCTTATTGTAATATAAGGGCACCGGTGTAAGATGAAAAGTCTTTACTGTGAGTTTTGCAAGGATATGGGGGACAAGTGTTATTGCAAAGAAGTTAAACGGGTATATGCCTAATTGCCATGGTTTCTATGATTTCTTCTGTCAGGAATCCTAATCCTCATTTAATCTTGGAATAATCTGCATCGGGAAATTTTCTTATAAAGTAGGGATTTTTACCTGACAAACTCTATAAACTTTTTAAATTACCTCTACAACTTTTCGCACAACGTAATTACCTCATCGACCTTGTAAATTACCCCTAGAATTCTCACGAGCTTCAAATGGATTAACCACAGGGTTCATGGGGTAAGAGTTGGTAAGTTTACGGGATCGAGGAGGGAATTATGTTGTTTCAAATGTCGTGGAGGTAATTGGTAAAGTTTGGGTTTTTCCTGATAAAAATCCCTGTAAAGTAAATAGCTGATGTTCTCGATTCAGATAATTTAAATATATAAGAATTCTTACATTTCTAATACAGAAAAAAATTAGAATTCTTACATTTTCTACCGAGAAAGTAGGTTCTTTTGATTAATAACTCGGATTTAGTTGTATAAATACCTTTAATTCTTATAATTATACACGTACCCTTTAAAACTATATACATTTTCTGTCGTAATCCAAACATTATACACGCGCTGAAATTGTATACTATTAACTATTAAGAACGTTATATACGCAGCTACATTTTTACAGGGTCATCCATGTAAAATAAACTGCTAGTGCCATAAATGTACACGTGCATAAATTAACCGAATCTGACATCCAATTCGAAGGATGTGGTGGTAAATATCCCAACTCTCTCATCCAAAGTTAGGACGCGGATAAGGATAGGTGAAAGGCATCCGGTCCCCTCTTTCGCCGTCGGTTTTGTTCCAGTACGATGCAAAGGTTTCTGCCAACCCATTGTTTTCGAGGGGACCAAATCAAAAATTTTTACACAAAGGTTACCGAAATAAATTATGAACTTCCGATCATGTCCATCCGTATAAATTTCCCTTTTCTTTCGTACATCATACTGGTTATGTTCTTTGTATTGCTCGTTTGTCTCCTATTTCGATGTAATCTCTCTATTTATGTTGTAATTATATCTATATGCTGTGATACCTTTCACATCTTTGTATTGACCGTGATCTATACACAGAGTTAGTGACTTACCTCTTGATTTTGCCGAGCCCGCGGCTCCCGACTACCACGAGGTCGGCGTGGAGCTGCTCGACGGCCTGGCAGAGCATCTCCTTGGGGTCCCCTTCCATCAGAACTGCTTGGGGTTCCACCTGCATACATAAATTTTATAATTCCTCCATCTCATCAAGCTTACATTCCCTTAATTTCTATTTGTACTCAAATACAAGTAGTGAAATTGCTTGTAGGTCTCCACTCACCCCCTTCTCCCGGCAAATCTGCGATGCACGGGCGATGAGCGCCTCCGCATTCTGCTGCTGCGCCTTCTTCACCGAGTCGGTCACACCAGCAGTCGCGTAGACGGCTGCAGATCACAAGCAAGGTTGATGGATCAAATTGCGATGATCGGTGTATGTGGCTAAATGTAAATACTGGAAATTACAGGGGTGTATCATAAATTTCTACAGATATTATATCAAAGGTTTTCTTCAAAATAGTCCCTGAAAAAACAGGGGTTTGCAGTTCACTCTTCCCTCTCTACTCCGCTTCGCCTCGTCCTCGCTCACCGATCAAGCTAACAGCTTAATGATTTTAGATTTAGCTTATATTAACCCCTCTAATGGTCTGGTGGTAGAAGTAATGGCTCTCACTTTGAAGGAAGGTTCGAATCTTCCTACTAATAAAAAAATTAAAAAAAGAGGTTTAGCTTATATAATCTAAATATCGCTAATTATTCTTAGATTGCAGGGAAGCCCTCGTATTTGTCGCCAACAGAACAAGTCAATCTCGCTACCATGGCTTCTTTTTAAGCCCTCAAGTTTTCATTCCTTACAGATATAGCCTTTTGCAGACTGGGTCCTTCTGCAATTTACCTATTTTAAACTACGGCTAATTTGCAATTAAACTATATAAAAATGGAGTTTATGGTAACAAGTTAAAAAGACACCGTACTTTTCAAAATTACTTATGACCCCATATTATCTAAACAATTATTCCAAAATCAATGTTTTTTCGTGCGAAATACGTGCTACCTGGTCCAGCAGGATAGATGAACTGCTGGAAGGGCTGCATCACGTGGACGAGCACGAGCTCGCCGAGGACCGTGGCTGTGAAGAGGTGGTCGAGCGCCCACGTGAGGGCGTAGAGGCTGCCGTCGCTCTCATCGACGGCCACGACCACCTTCATCTTCTTCTCCTCGCCTTCAGGGTGCTGATGCTGCTCAACTGATGTGCTCATATCTTCTCCTTGAAGGTGTTGTCCTGATGGTAAAGGATCCCAATTGCTAACAAACAGTCGTGTGTTGGTGAAGGTCGGTCTTGGTGGTTATATAAGGGGAATGGTGGTGCTGAAATGACGGAATTACCCTTTCGAATGGAGGGCAGTTTTTAGATGGGAAAAGGAAATAATATTTACGTAATAGCGGACAAATTTGACTTTTGATATAAATTATGGACTCGAAAGACCGCAGTTAAAATCGGTCAGAGATAAAACGGATTGAGATGTATTCGAATATCTAGTTACCATATTAGAAAAAATTCCCGAATGGGAATCGAATATGGAAATCAAAATATGTATTGCATTATAACTGCATTATTCTGAATCTGATCTTTACGTGTGTGTGTTTACGCATCTACTTAAGCATTTTTCACTTCTACTATTGCCATTATCTGCCCATCCAACATTCAGATCCATAGGGCATAGCTAAGGTGGAGCATTGGGCTCGCGACCCGGCCCAACTTGAGAAAGTCCGGTCTGAGCCCGTCAATTTTCCATGGACCTTGGGTTGGGTCGAGGCCCGCTTTTTTAGCAAATTAAGGACCTGGGCCCGACCCAAGGCTCGCGGGGTCGCATTCGGGTTCAGGTCGGGCTCAGGTTTGGGTCGGGCTCAGCCTGCACTTATTTTGATTTCATGAAGTTTCACTTTGATTCCAATTTATTGTTATGGATATAATTCATCTGTAACATATGAATATTGGATGTATTTTTATAATATAATATTACTAATCATAAATGAAGGAAATATTGGATGTATTGTGACTACAAATTCATATCCTCTAATTTGGTTCTAATATGATATTTGAAAAATATGAGGGCTCGGGCCTGACCCATTTCTACATCGGGTTCGGACCGGGCTCGAGTTTTTGTTGATCGGGTCAGGGTCGGGTCCGGACCGACTCGACCCGGTGCTCCACCCTAACCATAACAAGTCTCACTGCTGCTTTATAGAACTTTCCTTTGATTTTCAAAAGAATTTTCTTATCACAAAGAACAACAAAAGCTCATCTCTACTTTAGTCAGCCTGCATTTATTCTATTAATAACATCTCCATCAATTTCTTTATCTTCTTGCAAAAATAGATTTGATATCAAATGTGCATTTTATATTTTAAAAAAAGTATAAGCGATATTGCAAAAGTTAAGAGGGGACAATTATAGCATACTCGAATTTCGATTTTATAGGATACTCAAAATTCTACTTTATAGCCAAGAAATCTTATGTACATACATATATAAGGGGTCCTTCCAATGAAGTGAGTCTTTCCTGAAATTAAGAAAGTCGCTATCAAATTTATAAATTGTATAACAATTTCGTAAATTTAAACTGCACATTGTAAAATTATGATGATCATACTGTTTTGTAAAATATATCATCTATATTGTAACAAATATTTTTTCAAATATATTAATATTTTCATATATCTTTTGCGACACACATATTATGTTAATATCTATTATTAAATTTATGAAGTTAGAAATTATAAAATAAATAGAAAAAATACCTAAATTGATGTGATTTTCCATACATCCAGGAAAGGTCCACCTTATTGGAAGTTTCCCATACATACATACATACATACATACATACATACATACATACATACATACATACATACATACATACATATATAGGGGAAAATGGGGCTGCCCCCTAGGGGTAGCTAACATGGCTGCCCCCACCTTATTTTTCGCAAATTTTTTTATTTTTTTTTGAAAAATATCACCATGTATATTCATCCCTATATCTCTCCTATATGTCATTCGAATTTCGTCAAAAATAGAGACTCCTGGGGCATCTATCTAGACGTCATTTTTTTTAACGGTCATAGGATTTTTTAAATCGACTCTATCTGGATGGAGGCCGTAGGAGTCTCTATTTCTGACGAAATTCGAATGACATATAGAAGGGATATAGAGATGAATATACATGGTGGTATTTTTTCAAAAAAAATTGCGAAAAATAGAATGGGGGGCAGCCATGTTGGCTACCCCTAGGGGGCAGCCCCATCAACCCCATATATATATATATATATATATATATATATATATATATATATATATATATATATATATATATATATATATATATGGGCGATCCTATGAGATGAGATTTTGGTGAGATGGTGAGATGGGGCATTCTGGACCACTAGTGCAACCAGGAGAGAGAATATATATATATATATATATATATATATATATATAACCATGTATATTCATCTATATATCCCTCCTACTTGTCACTCCAATTTCGTCAGAAACGGAGACTTTTATACCCTCCATGTAGAACATGTAATTTTAACGGTTTTAGAACTGTTGTAATTGTACATGTTCTAGATGGAGAGCGTATGAGTCTCCATTTCTGACAAAATTCGAATGACATATACGAAGGATATTGGGATGAATATATAGTGATATTTTAAAAAAATAATAAAAAACACTGAAAATAACGTGGGCAGCCCCATTAATCTATGTATATATAATAGAGATTGAACAAGCTATAAAAGAGCCGACAATAATGGAGAAAATAAATCCATCTGAAATCATCACTATCAACATTTCCAACAAGATCTGAGCTAGACCATTATATGACTACGTAGAATAGGTAAGATTTTGGATTTAAGAATCATCTTCTTTTTTCTATCTTTAATATCTTTAACTTCAAGGACCTTTGTAAGTTTTCATTGATGATCTAAGTATTGTGCACATATATGTACTGAAAGGGATCTTAACACCATAAATACCAAAATCTTGTCCAATTACCCCCATACCCCTTCACGATATTTGGAAATTACATCAAAACCCTTTGATCTTAGTAATGCTTACTCCACAGGCACCGAGACTATAAAGATTATGATGTTTATCGACAAGATTTTAAGGGCTACTGTGTAAAAATTCCGACAAATATTTTGTTTTACGTCAGCAATGGGTACACTCGTCGTTACCAAACCACATTGACGGGTCTACCCCAACCTTTAACGGAAATGACGGACCTATCCTCTCTCAACGTGCTGGCACTCACGTGGGGTCCGTGCGGATCTTTAGTTTGCGGTATACGTGGCATCCATGCAGGGGAAAGGGCTTACTATATTTGGCACGAATAATTTAATGGCCTCTGTGGTGGGGGAAAATATAGGAGGGATAAGAATAGGACTGGAGGTGAGTTGGCGCCCATCTTTGAGGGGCAGAAATAGAATATCATGTCTTTGATTCTGTGCCTTTGAGTTGGACATAGTTGGAGTCCATTGCTTCTCCTCCCTTTATTTTTTTCTGGGGAAGGAATTAAACATCCGAATGAGGAATAATAATAACTATATGGGTTTTCTACACTTGTACTCCTTCAATTTCTGTAATTGCTCCTACATTTTTAGCAATAACGCTGCCACTCTTATACTCTTGCAAATTTACGGTACTATCCTATATGACTGCACTTATACTCATATGTAGGGCTGACTGTTGAGTCACGGTTCGATGAGCTAGACTCAAGCTCGACTCGATAAAGGCTCGTGAGCTCGGTTCATTAGGCTTGAGGCGAGCTCGAGTCGAGCCCTGCTCGGCTCGATAACTCAATAAGGGACTCGATAAGGAATATATATATATATATATTCTATTTGTGAAATTGTAATGATATTTATTTTTATTTGTATTGCGAATGGTGATCTATGTGTCTATGTGATTTATGTAACGGTAATGTTGGGTGGACTATGTTGTAGACTTGGACTTTATACACTTTTATATGTGTTATTCTAGGTTATATTTAATAATTAGTATTTTTTTTCTTTTTTATTTGAAAATAGAGTGTTACAATATTTATTATAATTTAACTTTTGTATACAATTTAGAAAGTAACCTACTGGTAAGGAATGTAATTTTTAAAGAAGAGGTTGTGTGTCCGAGCTCAGACATCAACACTTCTCCACCACAAAATGCCTATTTTCCTTTACGAGCCTAACTAGGCTCGAGCCCACACCAGGCTCGAGCCTCATCGAGCCCAGGTGAGCTTTCGATAGCCATCCCTACTTATATGTTACTTTCAGGAAACGATACAACATGAATTTTGCAAGAATACATGAGCACAAGTGTTATTGTAAAAAAAATAAGAGCATAATTGTAATTGCGAAATCTCATAAGGGCACGCAATAAAAAAAACTCTAACTTTATTCTTATAATAGTACTGATAATAATCGTGCACCAAAAATGTCACAACTTTTTTATCATGTTCATGTTTTATATTTACCCAATTTTTTGAGGACTTTTATGTTGTTTTATACTTTTACCCCTCACAAAGATATATAGATAGCTAAATAAAGCCAAGTTGGTTAAAGCAAGCAAGCTTTCCATATAAGATAACCTACCTTTTTAAAGGAGCCGTTTTGTGGTCTTAACGTGGAAACAGACGCAACCCTTATGGGGTCCACCAAATGTGGGAGTGATTTCACGAATCCAAAATATAGAAATCTTACACTTGAACCCTCTTGGTAGGGTTTGTCAGAAAATTCTAAAAGTTCGATTCAGAAATAAACGAATCGAATATGAACACGAGTTTAGACTCGATTACATAAATGATTCGGACCTCAAAAACATAGATTCACTCAGGTTTGGTCTGTTAAAAGTTCGATTATACACACACACATACATACATACATGCATACATACATACATATATAAAAGTATACATACATACATATCGTATTAATAAGGGAAAAATATATTCTATATTAACATAAGGGTTATTCACTTATTTTTCAAATCCATCCACACCATGATTCTCTATTCCCTATTCCCAAAACCCCACAAATCCTCTCACGCGGCTGCGATTTTTCCCTTTGAATATCTGCACAACATTTATCCTCTAAACGAACCTTTAATGAGCCGAACCGAACCTTTACGAACCGTGCCCGAATCAAACCGAACTTGATTGCAGTTTTCATTTTGTCGAGCTGAATCAAACCCGAACCTAAAAGTATGTTAAACGAACTGAACCGAGCCTGAGTCGGTTTCCTCAAGTTCGGCTCGTTTACACCCATGTCGGCTACGAATATGAAATACGCTTGCAATATTTTAAAAGGGCAAACTTGTAAAATGTAAAGTCCATTTCAAATACGGGTCCAAAAATCGAAATTATGATACCATATATCGGCTTAAATGATTAAAAAAGATTATTTTTTAGAACGTGACCATTACCAAAATAAAGGCTTCGTCTACAAGAAAATCTCTCCCGAAAATTTTAAAAAAAAATCCTCAATCCTTTTTTTCTCAAATATAAGCCTTTACAAGTTTATGTGACACTTCTATTTCGAAATTAAACCCTAAGATGTGTTCCGTTCGGGAATAAGTAAGAATAATGATGGGAAATAAGGAGAATAAGGATTTATTCTCTGTTCGGCTGGAAAGATAAGAATAAAGAGAATAAGATAGAATACAAGTAGGTAAAGTAGAATAAAGATAGGAATAAAGGTGGAATAAGACGAAATAATGAGATGTAAATGAGAATAACCATACTTTTGAGAACCATGTCGGACGGAGAATTGATCCCTTTTTTCAATGTTTAAATTCTATTTCTTTGTTTGTTACATATGAAAAATAAAGCCCTCAATTGATCCTCAAGTATATAGTTGAGGCCTTTTTTGTAATTTTTCCAAAAGTATTCTTCCAAATTTCGAAGGCAAAGGAATAAGGCAAGATAAATAAAAGAAAGTTATCCATGTGTGTATTTGTTTCGTTAGAGATAAGGAATAAATATTTTAGATAGATACATAATGGGTGATGTGTTCATAAGGACTTTTTTAAACGAAAATAATTTCTAATTTAATTATAATTAAATAAATAGGTATATAAATCAAAATTTTAAAATTTTATACATAAATTGGAAATTGAGATATCGATTTGGGAGAGAATCCCAAAACAACACGTCAGGTGCGGATTTGGGAGGGGTTTTTTTCACTTCTCTCCAACAATTTTGCATTTACATCATATTCCAAATTTATTAATATAAATGATTCCTTCATTTATACTATTAAAAGGTTCTACATTCAAATGTATTCTTTTACTTACTACATTGATTGTCATAATCCTTATCAATAATTAGTTGATGTTAATTTCACAATTATGATAACGGAAATTCGCGTTGACTTTAGATTGATACATGCTACATCATATCATAGGGATGCAATCGAGTGTATATATGCCCATATTTTAGATGGGATACGAATATATAATTTTTGTTTTGATGAAGAAAATAATATGGTTTGAATTATTTTTGCTATACAAATATTTCTGGATACGGATATAGATCTAAGTTCTTTTTGTAGGTTCGTTTGTGCATATTAGCTTCTATCATAATATTGAGATCAGATAACTTTTATGCGTCTGCTATCAATTTTTATGTGTCTATTGGTATGTATTATTATTTTACAGGTAGAAGTATTTAATTTTTATTTTAATGAATACAAATAAATAAAGTAATATGGGTTTGAATTATTATTGCATATATCGATACAAATACAAAATACAGATATCACTTTTTTATAACAATGAGATTGTATAATTTGTATGTGTCCGATATTACTTTCATTTTTTGTGAAAACATATATAAATATGGGCATTGTTTCCATTTTTAGATAGAGAAATAGAAATAAGTATTAGTTGTGTGTTTCTTTATGAATATTTGTCCTTTCATAACAATGTTATTGGATAATCTCTATTTATATGCTATCATCGTCGTTTAAGTCGTTACGAATATTTTTTATCTCAGAGGTATAGATGCATGTAATGAAATTAGTTTTATTTTTTGTGAACATAAACGTGAATATTGATATCATTTTTATTTTCTAAGATATGTATCAGATATTTAAAATTAATGTGTTAAGTAAAAGAATATATTGAAATGTAAAAAGTAATATGGATTTGAATTATTTTTTTCATTTATATCAATATCTTTTAGAATGGGATAGAATTGCAAAATGGATGGAGAGAAGTGCAAAATCTCCCCTCTCCCTCAGAAATAATCGGCAATTGAGGTGTTATTTTGGGCTTTCCTCCCAAATTTTCTCCCAAATCGGCATTGTGCCGATTTATGTATAAAATTTTAGTTTTTTTATTTGCATGTCTATTTATTTAATTAATATTAAATTAGTTATTTTTTTAAAAAAAGTCTTGTTCACAATGTGACCACTTATTCTGAGATTATCATGTGATAAAGTCCCTTTATCTCAGGACAAGGAGAAGTTATCATCCATCATTATGAGAGTATTAACACAATTGGACATTTAACATCTATTTTTTAAAATAGGGTGCTAATTAAACTCCAAAAATCATTTTCCTTACCTTTTACTCCCAAACCAAACAAGAGCACTTAGTGAGAACAAGTGACAAGAAATCGTCAATCAAAAAATTGAGGATAGTTTATTAGACCAATAAAAATCAAGGTTTAAAAAACTAGATCAGATCGGACCAGTTGGATCGAGAACCGATCTCGACTCAGTCGGCTCGGACGATTTCATGTATTAATTTTAAAAAAAATAAGAAAATAAAAAATCAGATCCTACCGATGGTCCAAAGAGGTTGACTCAAATTTATCCAGATTTCATGGTTGGTAAATTTTAAAAAATAAAAGCTAAAATAATTAATAAATATGATTTTTATCATTGGTATCCTTTTTAACTACTGCAACATTAATTATATCCCCATCTTTTTGGAATATCAATTGCGCACCTACCTTCATTGAGCAATTTTCTAAAACAAAGTACATTAATGATTACAATCTTTTATTCATATATAATGTTAAAAAATGTTGCTAATTTGTAGAGTTTTACTCAAAATAGACAACTATTTTATTTTATTGAAAGATTTGTCATTTTAAACGATTATTCCATTGATATATACATACATACTTGCATACATGCATCTGATTTTATAGGTTCAAAAACCAGTAAATTAAGCTCGATCAGGTTTTTTCATGTCGATAAGAATGATGACATCTAGCTGACATCATCATCAGTTCGAACAGATTGGACCAAACTAAAGACTGACCAGTGGTCTGATTAAAACCTGACAAAACAGTTTAGGACCCACTCATTAACCTGGGAGTTTGATGTGTATATTAATGTTGGTATTTTTTACACTTGTATCCTTCCAAAAATTGTAATTACACTTATGCCCTTGCTTTTTTGAATTGACACTTACCTTCGTATGGTCGTCCGCCATGAACACGTGTGCCCATCTGTTAGTTACAATCCCTTCTCTTTACGAGACGGTAAAGAAACGGGCATAAGTGCAATTTGACACCATCTTCTTCCTTGTCTTCCTCCTCCACCTACCTCCCCACATGCGAGTTAGCATAAGTTTTATTTCAAAAATGATACGAGCATAAGCATAACTACGAAAACTCGAAAGGACAGACGTGTAAAAACCCCATCGAAACCGTCAAAGGATGCTGTTATTGTTCTAAGTAATTGAGCATTGGTGGCGGAGCAACTGTGCCAACTGGTATTACAAACTCATTTGCTGACGAACTATTCCAAATCAAGAACAAAAAGATTCAAACAAGTGTGATCCAATTCCTTCCCCACTTTCCCAGGTCTCCAGTTGCCACTAAGGGAGATCCCTAACCACATAGACATGCTTTTGCTGCCATATGGGGTCAATTATTAGCACTCACATCCTACATTTTATACTCACGGGTCTTTTACCTATATGTACCTCTCCAAAATACTGCAATCACATGAGAACTCCCTCTGGAATCATTGCACCATAGCCCCTACAGAACCACTAAGATGTTTGGCGAAAACCGAAGCCCGTTTCAAGAGTTGCTGGAAAACATCAGCTGCCGCTAGTTGAAGATTGAATGTAATCAGCTTTGCATCAAGATCCAGTACAGGATACTGCAGACAAGCATTGTGTGCCGACAGCTGCGGAAATCTGAAAATCTGTCATAAAACTATTTCTGCAGCAAACCACTAACCTGAGCAAAACAGCTTATGTTTCAGTGCACCAAAGGAAAGTCACGACGATGTCTCTTGCAGAAGTTGTGAGAGATGCTGAATATATCCCCTGATCAGTCCATCTGATCGCTTATAATACTAGTTGTTCGTATTACAGAACTACACACAGATGTGGTCAGGAATTTTCATCAGTTGCGTAACAAGTATGCATTAGTTAGGTCGAATAGATCCGATCCAGATAAGATCCCTGGTTAAATCACCGCAAGAATATTGTTCATCAGGTACATATGATCTGCGGTCAAACTGGATGCCCTAAACACTGGAGTAACTTATCTCTGAAGTACTGATCTTGTAGGTCAAGCTCCACCGTATATTGATAATATGACATCAAATTTTGTGATATATCAGGAATACATCACCACATATTCCGTTTCCCCAAACCTCGCACATATCAGTATCCTTAGATCACCAAATCAGGGAAATTAGAGGAAACATGACATTGCCAATATTATCCCATATCACTGTTAGTCTTTTACCATACTACTATTGCAGCATTATGCCTTAAATAATTCTATTCTTAATTAACTTACCTTAGATCAGAACTGCCAATAACCTTATTATTCATGCTAGTAATTACGGGTAAATGATTCTTTCGGTTAACTAATTTATGGTTTACCTCCTAATCTCCTATCATCGAACTAGTAATGACTTGCGCTTTTGTTAGTTGTTTCTTTTACTTAAAAATATATCAGCAAGTGACATACAACGTAATACTGATAATCCATCCTCAATGCACCCTTTCTGTAGCTATTAAGTATGCATATTTGTTGTTGTAACAAGTATATGAACCTTAATTTCCGATAATATCGCTTTTCAAATCAATTTTTACAATTTTAGGTGAAACCACTGAAATATTCCTGATGTAATCTCCTTTCCAAAAACATGATTGAAAACAATACTTGATCCCAACAAAAAACAAGCCATACTGTACTTGACCCATCAAAAGCAAAAAGTAGCTAGATTACAACTGCATCCCAATCCACTGTTCTAGTAGATCTGTGCCAATTTCTTTGCGGTGATTTCTAGCAGATTTGGATATATGTGCAGTAAAAATAGAATTTCTCTTTGAAAACTGTTGGAGTATTTGTGTTGTGTGTCATGTGTAGGTGGATAATTGGATCCCTCCAGGGTCCAATTACCACACCCACTTAGTTTAGTCCCACATCTACCAGTGGTGGGACTTGGAGGGTCTGTGGAAGCTATATAAGAAGCCCAAGACCTCCTGCATCGGATGAAAAAGTCAATAGACACATCAGCCCTTTGAGGCGTTCTCCCATGGTTTCATCCCGCTCCTTAAAGAGTAGGGTTCCACGTAAAATCATGTGTTCTTCAATGTTTATTTTCTATCTCTAATATTCGCTTCCACGTTCATATTTTCTAACATGGTATCAGAGCATGTCGATCGTCGATTGATTTTTTTGTTGAAGATTTGTTCAAGATTCAAGAATTGTATAGGGTTTTCTGAAACCCTAATTTTGCACAAATCCGAGAGGTTTTAATTTTAGGCTTCTTCATTCTTCAATATTTATGAACATGTTTGTGGATTAGTTCTAGGGTTTTTTGAAACCCTAATTCTGCACCGACCATCATTGACGCTCCAACCGCATCTAGCGACAACATCCTTCGCGCGAGTCGAGCACATCTCCATGTTCTAGTCGGAGACGGCGTGCTCCAGGCGGTGCACTCACCGCACCTCCATTCCTAGCGGTGACATCCAGCTGCTTCTTACAACCGCTCAGCGAGCCTCCTCCAATGAGCCATCTCCTTGTGCGTCATCGCCGTGCAGTTCCAGGTGGCGGCGGTACCCAGGCAGCTCCAGATCGAACCCCAGGCGGAGCTCATCCAGTTCGGCGACGACATGCCTCATCGAGGCGCACATCGTGTGCAACACCAGGCACTGCTCCCATCGCCCTTCTCTCCTCCAGTTCAAGACCCTTCTCCAGTTCCAAGTGGAGCCGACCTCCTCTCCTCTTCCGGCAAAGACTCAAAGTGACGCCCCTCCGATCTCGCGCACCTCCAGCAAGTGCCATCACCTCCATGCGAGAAGAGCACCCCCCCTCCCCCCACCCATCGAGAGCGACATACATTCGAAGAGGGTTTCCAAGTGGGAACCTTAAATAAGGAAAAAATCACGGCTTGTTGCTATAAAGGCCCAAGTAGGTTGCTATAAGGAAAAAAAGAGAGCTAAGTTTTAGGCCCAAAGTTAGGTCGGGGGAAAAAAGAAAGGGGGTTGATGCAATTTTAGTCCTAGTTGGGCCATGTTTCAACAAAAATTGAAAAAGGGTGCGTACAAAAAACCATATGCGGAAAAAAATGATGAGTTGGCGATTAAAAGAAGGAAGAAATAGCCTAATTTTTTTTCAAAAAAGCCATAAAAAATGAACGGCTTATTTGGAGAGAAAAAAATGATTTGAAAAAAAAACTGAAAAGAAAAGCCAAAAAAACGAGATCGACTTATTCGATTTTTGTTCCCCCATGCATTTTCTTGTCTTCTCCCAATTTAGTCGATGTCATTGTTTGCCGACAAGTATAGGAGAAAAGGGGGGTATTGTGTAGAGTTTCAGGTTTGATTCAGATACAGATTCTCTAGGCTGGATTTTCCAGACTTTACAGATGTTCAGACTCGACGATCGGATTCTGAGTTTATGGTTCACATCTATGTTTGTGGTCATCATCTATGGTTTTTATCTCAGAGTTTTCATGTGTTCCATAGGGACTCCAAGGTAGAGATCACATTCTCTATGCCATGTGGGCTATGATTTTCATGTGGTTTCATAGGGACTCCAGAGTAGAGATCTCATTCTCTAATCTAGTATGTGAAAGATCCAGTTCTCCGACGATGAGACTTTTCATACTCCATTCTCCAGCAACTGTTGACCCCAACGAGGATGTCTCCATAGTTTTTTCAGTTCGACCCTTCAAAGATGGAGCAATTGTCCACATGATGAAGCGGTCCAGAGTTCTCCAGGTGGAGGCTCGTTTCCAGTTGCAGTGACTCTGACAGGCACAGTACAGAGTACATGCTCTCCGACGAGGAGATTCAGTTTGACTCATATTCCAGCATGTTTGTTCCTTCTCACATGCATGGTATGAAAAGCAACGTCCTCGACAGGAGCCGACAATTGTATTTGCGTTGAGTTGATATTGTCCTTAGTGTCTTGTATTGTGAGTTTGAGTGACTTCTTTCTGTCTGTCCAAGCTAAGCATTGCATGCTCCAGTTTGAGGAGTGTTGGAGTATTTGTGTTGTGCGTCATGTGTAGGTGAGTAATTGGATCTCTCCAGGGTCCAATTACCACACCCACTCAGTTTGGTCCCACACCTACCAGTGGTGAGACTTGGAGGGTCTGTGGAGGCTATATAAGAAACCCCAGACCTCTTGTATCAGATGAGAAAGTCAATAGACACATCCGCTATTTGAGGCATTCTCTCGTGGTTGGTTTCATCCCGTTCCTTAGGGGGTAAGGTTCCATGTAAAAATCTCGTGTTCTTCAATGTTTATTTTCTATCTCTGATATCCGCTTCCGCATTCATATTTTCTAACAAAAACGATATAAAAGGGTCTTCCAACATAGATATAGTGAGGGTCAACCAGAAGGAAAGCGAGCGGTATGGCAATGGCATCATAGTTGTAGTTTTCCATCCCAACTGATAATTGTCTCAGATCTTGAAAGCACAGAAAGACGTGAACCGGGAAAAACCAGTGTTACATGGTATAATAGAAAAACCAAATGATCCTTAGCCTTGAAAGAAGTCCGCTGGTAACAAAAATCATGGCGACCCCCAATGCATCATGCCATCAACTTACTAAGGAGTTCCTCACACATACCACTTTAAAGGTTTGTCGAGAATACTTTGTTCTCTCCCATAAATTTCACACTCTCTACTAAATTAAGATAAACCGTAGATGCCTACTTATTGCAACAACAAATCTATGCAAGGGAATACCCACTTAACAGAACAATCTGTCCAAATAGAAGGGAGTTGCCTAGTAAACACTATGGCAAGAACCACCATTGGATTTCCCGAAACCAACTTCGATGACGATAACAACCTTCCATTTCTTCCAGAAATTTACAGGCTAACGAGCAGCCACAAAACATTGTTCAAACTACTTTCCTAGAAAGAATGCAAATTAACTAGGATTATAAAAAAATGGTGCTGCTTCACATATCTACTTGAAAATCACGTATAACAACTACCACCAAGTCCTTTCCTGTCATGAGGGGTTCGCTACATGTATTCTTTGCTTTCAAGTTTCAAACTTTCGTACATCTGATTTGGGAACTAGAGATGATCAAGTAATAAAGTTTGATATCATGGGATATACACTCTTCCATAATAACCTCAAGGATGAGGAAAGCCGGAATTTGCTGAATCCAATTAAATTTTGCTCCCAGAAGGGAATGCAATTAGAGCCCATGGAATGAATCCGACCCCTAAATTGCCACTATCACCTCCAAAAATTTCAAGACCATGTAATTTTACGGGAGTGTGGAAACTCACCAAGTTGACCAAAAAGGGGACCCAACTTAATCCTTTATTGTTAACTCCGTGAAGTTATCAGCTATCATCTTCCCACCACTGTCAACTTCTAACGTTATGGCAATTTGTTGAGTTTATAGGTCATGCATTTGTTTAGATGAAATACCAGGAAACGATACAAAGTATTGGTGTGTTCTCGTTCAAGAACATCATTGTGTATGTCCTAAAATGCTGAATTTGCCATTTAGAAGACATACTCTTTTAAGAGACATTACTGTTTATATACCTTATTCCCTAATCCCCAAAGATTCTAAGTAAAATCAGTGCTTATAAGTAAAATATCTAATGAAATGCCTACATGTAAATGTGGTCCAGATATTGGTACACGAAGCCGTTTGAACTAGGCACCATTACAGGGGTCCCCTATGAGTATTCATTCGATCCAAAAGGTATGCAAGTTGAACCAAATGAACTTAGATAAGCAGGATTTTATGCATGGCAATTCAATTTTACAAGGGATACCATTTAATAACTATTTAATTCTACAGTTCTTCATTTGCGGCTAAATCATTAGACAAGGTGTCCCAGTAAGTAAACATCACAGTATGATGATGCCCAGAATTACACAATCTGCAGCATCACCCCTACAACTGTTTTTTATAAGCCTGGAAGGCAAGAGTCCATAACCTGGAAGTCACACTAAGATTCATCTCATTAGCAAGGATGCTTTCCACATACAAGAAAGATATGATTGTAATCAAACTCACTGAAGTTCCAAGTTGCATCAAGATTTGACAAGATCTTAAAGACTTGAACTATAACACTTTAAATTCATATTCTAAAAGAAAACACTTTAAATTCAAGAAAGGTGTCACGGCAAGATATCTCAACGAGTCCTCTACAACTATTGTGAAATTGAACTTCATACAACTGCCCTCTTACAAGATTAAAACGATAAAAATACATAAAACATAACCTTAAATGTAGAGAATAAGACTAATCATGTCATATTTTGATACTCAAACAGCTAAAAAATGGTACAAATACCTTTTAAATTACTTGGCGCAAAAAGAAAGACAACTCAGGCTTCTTCTCTGCTAGTACCTCATTTTTGAACAGCATTCCCCTGTCACAAGGAAAATCAGGAGAATCATCTACACATAGACAAAGAGAGCACAGATAGGATGGGAAGGGACAAAGAGGACAAAGAGAGCATGGCAGATCCAGACGATCTTGGTTTCAGCAAAAAATTTGTAGGACGGGGAAAGGAGACCTTGGCTTTTGGCTTCTTAGCCTTTGCTTCGGTTTCTTGCGGCTTATTTTTGAAAGGGAGGAAAGTAGTCCCGCCCATGTAAGGATGAAGAACTGCAGGGACCTCAACGCCATCTTCTTTCTGGTAGTTCTCGAGAATACAGCAGATTGTCCTTTCTGTTGCTGTTAAAGTTGAGTTCAGCATGTGAACATACTGTTTGGCTTGTTCGTCATTCTGCAGAGAGCCAATAAGTTTCAATTCAAAAAGTACACCCACACTTATCTTCCCATCTGAAATAAAAGGTTTGTAGAAAAGGTCTTGCCTTTTTCTGCCCAAAACGGATTTCCAGCCTCCTTGATTGATAGTCTGTGCAATTTGAACAAGATACCAATTCCCTATATGTTTTCGAAGCAGGGAACCACCCTTCCAGATCATACTTCTTAGCAGCAGCATCATTCAAAGCACCAGAAACAATGGATACAAGTTGATATGGGATATTTAGCTGTACAACCCCAATCCAGTCACAAATCAACCTTCAGATTTACTGTGATAAAAGTTGGACTTCAACTACAAGAAACTGAGAAAACAAGCTTGGGATTTCACAAGTGCACCTCCTTATAGAAGTCCTCTGAATTCTTTATCATCTCCTCGTGCATCTCCCATGAATCATTGCCATTTGGACTCGTGATGCAAAACTGTTCCACCTTCTCAAATTGATGAACCCTGAAAATACCGAGTGTGTCCCGACCATGCGAACCGGCTTCCTTCCTGAAACAAGTTGAATATCCTGCATATCTGCATTTTCAACCAAAAGTCACGTCAATATTATCCTGAATCTACTTCACCGCTCAATGAAACAGGCATACCTTATAGGTAAATCTGCTGGATATATCCGATCTCCAAGATGGTAAGCACACAATGGCTGTTCTGCAGTAGCAATCAGATACTTGTCATCCCCCTCTCCTGTAACCTGTAAAATGAACAGCAGTAGCTTGCAAGAAAAAATTTGGGAAGATAATGGAAATAAGTAATATTCCAAGACGTAAGCCTCTATGATTTTTATTTTGTTGAAATGTGTCTGCAGATTCCGAACAGCTCCAAAATATTGCAATGTGCATGGGGCAGGTATCCAACCCATTTGATCAAAAGAACCCGCTTTGATCCATCATTATCCGGTTACGAATTAACCCGCCTGTTTCCACGGGTACCCAATTCTAACTGTTGGAAAACGTGACTTCGATGTTTATTCAGAAAACCCTAGGCTCTCATATATAGGGAGAGACCTTAGGGTAAATTACAGAGAGGTCTATAGAAAAGGAAAAAAAATAAAAACAAACTCCATAAATAAATAATAACACTACTAACTATTTCTACACTCCCCCTCAAGATGGAGCATAGATATCTATCATGCTCAACTTGGACGAACATCTCTGAAATGGTCCTCTGAGCAGTGGCTTGGTAAATATATCTGCAGTCTGATCTCCTGAGCTCACATGTGCAGTAGATATCAATCCTCTCTGGATCAAGTCCCTAGTATAATGGCAGTCAACTTCAATATGTTTGGTCCTTTCATGAAAAGCTGGATTGTTGGCAATGAACAATGCTGCCTGATTGTCACACTGAAGCTTCATAGGTAGAGGTACCGCTACATGTAGATCTTCTAGTGCTGAGCGAACCCACATCATTTCCGTACTGGCTTGAGCCATGGCCCTATACTCGGATTCGGCACTGGACCTTGCCACAACGGTTTGTTTCTTGCTTTTCCAAGAAACCAAAGAGCCTCCAACAAACACTGCAAACCCTGAGGTTGATTTTCGGTCCTTAGGACATCCTGCATAATCTGCATCTGCACATGCTGAGACAGATAAGTCTGTGCCCTTTCTGAATAGCAGCCCTGAACCTGGAGAAGACTTTAGATACCTCAGTATCATGTGTATAGCGTCCATGTGAACCTGTCTTGGCTGCTCCATAAATTGACTCACCCTGCTAACTGCAAATTGAATGTCTGGGCGAGTTATGGTGATGTAGAGGAGTTTGCCCACCATCTCTCTATATCTCCTCTTATCTACTTCATCAGTATCACCATCATACAGCCTCACGCTGGGATCCATAGGAATACTTGATGGTTTGCAACCATCCATGCCCGTCTCAGTCAGGAAGTCTGTAATATACTTCCGTTGGGTCATTACCAAGCCCTGTGCATTCCTCGCAAATTCTAACCCCAGGAAGTATCTCAGGGTGCCAAGATCTTTTGTGACAAATTGACGGCCAAGGAATGCCTTCGCCTTTTCTATGCCCTGTGCATCATCTCCTGTAACAAGAATATCATCCACATAGACCATAATAACAACCGTACCTGCCGATGACTTCTGAACAAACAATGAGTGATCGGCATTTGACCTCTTGAATCCTTGTTGCTCAATTAGGTTGGACAACTTCTGGAACCATGCTCTGGGGCTCTGTTTGAGGCCATATATCGCTTTGTGAAGTCTACAGACCATCTGCTTCTCCCCCTCAGCAGTAAACCCAGGTGGCTGCTGCATGTAGACTTCCTCCTGCAAGTCTCCATACAGAAATGCATTCTTGACATCTAGTTGAGATATACTCCAATCACGGACTACAGCAACAGATAAGAGAATGCGAGGGGTAGAGTGTCTCGCCGCTGGAGAAAAAGTATCCATGTAATCCACACCGTAGGTTTGCGTAAACCCACGAGCGACCAAGCGTGCTTTATACCTATCCAGGGTTCCATCTGCATGGTATTTGACTGTAAAGACCCATTTGCAGCTCACAACGGATGCATCAGAAGGTGCAGGGACCAAAGACCAAGTGCCACGAGACTGCAGGGCCCTCATTTCTTCTTCCATTGCTAATCGCCAGCATTCATTCTGCAAAGCTTCTTGGTATGTCCGTGGTATCTCCACGGAAGACAAAGCTGTGGCAAATCTCTGAAAATCACCTGTGAGACGGTGAAAAGAAACCTGTGAAGCAAACGGATAAGCGGCACATTGCCGCTTTTGTTTCCGAAGAGCAATCGGAACATCAAGACTGTCATCTGTTGTACGAGATGGGCTAGTGTCAGCCTGAACTGAAGGATCCTGCACATGTACCAAACCTGACCCGTCAGTAGTAGTGCCATCTGAACATACCTGAGGCGGGATGATCGGCTGCTGTGTGGTCTGAGCAGGACCTGACCGGCGCGTATAGAATTTCGGTAACGGTGATATTATAGGCCGTGGATTGGGTGGGGGTGGAGGAGGTGGTGGGGGGGTGGAGGTGGTACTGGCGTGGAGACAGACAGAGGGGAAGACTCAGATGTACTCAATGTAGGTGGTGGAGGAACATAGATCTCATCAGTGGTAGTGGATGGAACCATTCGGTCACCTGCAGGAGAGAAATACATGACAGACTCAAAGAAAGTGACATCGGCACTCACAAAGTATCTCTTAGTTGTGGGATCATAACACCGGTAGCCCTTCTGAGTTCTGGAGTAACCAACAAAGACGCACTTGACTGCACTAGGAGAGAGTTTGTCAAGTCCGGGAGATAGACGATGCACAAAAGCAACAGTGCCAAAGACACGTGGAGTTAGTGAGAATAACTCCCTGTCTGGAAAAATAATGGACATAGGTATCTTTTCACCAAGGACTGAGGATGGCATACGGTTGACTAGATAACAAGCAGTAAGGACAGCATCACCCCAGAAAGAAATAGGGGCACAACTCTGAATCAACAATGTACGAGTAATATCTAAGAGATGGCGATGCTTCCTTTCCGCGACACCATTTTGTTGTGAGGTATATGCACAAGTGGTTTGGTGAATAATGCCCTTTGATGACAGGAATTGTGACAGTAAGCGTGTACAAAATTCAAGGGCATTATCAGTCCGAACATATTTGACATTTGCAGAAAAGACATTGAACACTTCATTAATCAAGTTTTTGATCACATTTCCTGTTTCGGATTTATTTTTCAAAAGAAAGACCCACGACACACGAGAGAAATCATCCACTACCACAAGATAAAACCTGTGTCCCTGATGATCGGGAACACGACTTGGACCCCATATATCTATATGTAACAACTCAAAAGGGGAGCTACTGCTCCGACTCAGACGACGTGGGAAGCTCGACCTGTGATGCTTTCCCAACTGACACGCTTCACATTGAAACGAAGAACTAGGAGAGATCTGAGGCAGAAGATGCCGCATTTTCTGAAGCGGAAGGTGACCAAATCGGAGGTGCCAAATGTACGGAGAGACTGGTCCAGCCGAATGAGAGGAGACACCAGCATATGAATCCCGGACCAGCCTATATAAACCATTCTGCTCAGAGCCACAGCCAATCACCTTGCCCGTGAGTATGTCCTGAAAATGAGAGAAGACGGGTCAAATATGGCACGACAGTTCAAATCCTTCGTAATCTGACTAATAGATAGCAAATTCATTGAGAACTCAGGAGCATGCAGAACATTCTGTAAATGCAAAGTGGAGGACAGGAAAACCTCCCCCTGTCCAATAAGGGGCGAATGGGTACCATCTGCTATCTGTACTGAACGTCCGGGAGGAATGTCCCTGTACGCCTGTAATCTACCTCTATCTCGGCAGAGATGATGTGTGGCTCCAGAATCAATAATCCAGTCAGATATATCATGAGATGTAGTAGATCTACCTGAGGAGCTTGCGGCTGCGGAAGAACTGGCAGAGGCAGTGGCAGCAATGTCTGAGGAACCACCAGGCGAATCACCAGAAGCATGTGGCATAATCTCTCGGAGACGGGCGACAAGTTCGTCAAATCGACTATCTGCAGTAGAGGTCAGTGAAGACTGAGAGTGCTCTGCAATGCGGGCTGATGCTGGAAATCCTGCTTCGAATAGCATGTCTCCTCCGAGTGTCCTGTGCGACGACAATAGGAGCATGTCTGACTAAAGCGACCACCCCTCCCCTGGGGTCCACGGCCACGTCCACGACCACGGCCAGATGGTGGTCCACCTCTCCCACGGCGAGACTGCCATCGCTGAAGGAGGTGGAGTAGAAGAGCTGGAGGAGACTGGAATGCAGCTAAGCCGTCTGTAAACATCCTCAACTGGAGGAATAACTGCATCTGCGAGAATCTGAGATCGAGCTGCATCGTACTCTGGGTCAAGGGCCGCAAGAAGAACACCAACCATGTGGCGTTTCGAAACGCCTTCTGCTGCTCAGGAGTTGCAGTCAAAGGGATGATACTATATAACTTCTCGAACATCCCTCTTAGGGATGTATAAAGAGAATGGAGAGGTCCTGCCGCTCTGCTTCATTGTGAATATGTCATGCTGAAGCTGCAACATCTTCGTCTCATTTCGCACTTGCGAATATGTGGCGGCAAGAATTTCCCACATTGCCTTAGCAGTGGGCTGATGGAGGACGTCGTTGGCAATCTCCATCGTTAAGGTGCCGGACAACCAGACCTTTGCATAGGAATCATCCGCCTCCCATGAGGCATAGATCCCAGTCTTCTCCGCGGGCTCATCCTCGGTAAGAATATGTTTCTTACCATTCGACTTCATAAGGCTGATGAACTGCATAGCCCAGAGCTCGTAATTAGACCCGTCCATCTTGACTATTGGCGCAGGACCTTTGAATGCGCCGGTGGAGGGCATATCAACTTTTGATTCTGACATACTGCCGCTTGGAGAAGAACTAGGATATGTAGAGTAATGCTGGATGTCTACAAAAACTGCATCGGATTTGAGTGCGTATGTAGACGTTACGCACTCAAATCCATAGAATGGATGTGGAAGAAACTAGGGCACGCCTAAGAAGAGGCTTACAGCCCTTGAACCGGCCTGTTGGGTGCCGCCTCGGGTCGCGTATATGTCTTCGCGACTGGCTGGGGCTGGCGGCGAATGGAGCTGGCTGGCTGGATGCCTACAGCAGCTTTATGGGGCTAGAGGCGATGCTTGGATGACCGTGAGGCCGCTGGATGCAGGCTGGATGCCGCTGGCGTTGACTAGCGGCGCTAACAGTGGCCGTTGGTTGCTGTTGGCAGCGGCCTGGATGCCGCTAGCGGCACTGGCGGATGGCTGGGCCTAGGGCGCGGGGGCGCTAGACGATGGAGAGAGAGAGGCGGCGGCGAAAGACACGCCGAGGAGAGGAGAGAGAGAGAGAGAGAGGGCGGCGGGTGGGGAGAGGGAGGCGGTGGGTGGAGAGCCCTAGGGCGGCTCTGATACCATGTTGGAAAACGTGACTTCGATGTTTATTAAGAAAACCCTAGGCTCTCTTATATAGGGAGAGACCTTAGGGTAAATTACAGAGAGGTCTATAGAAAAGGAAAAAAAATAACAACAAACCCAATAAATAAATAATACACTACTAACTATTTCTACACTAACGAATACCTGAATTATGTGAATGGGTCAAGGATACCCGCGGGTACCCATATAATATCAATGAAAAAAAATGATCATATTTATTAAAACAGTAACAATAAATAATTAATCAAAATGTGCAAATAAATGGCCTAAAATATTAAAGTCATATGACCATATATACTATTTACATAAACACTCAATTGTTATTGTTATTACTCATATCCCTGTAAGTATAACATCCCATATTTAAGAACGTAAACGGGATGAAAATTGCCATTATTACGTGAAAGGCAATCAAGGATTGGGGAATGTGACAAACTAGTATTCCGTCCCTAATTGGTTATTTTAATTTAGTCGTCCATTTTTACTTACGTTAAATAAATTGGGATTGTGATTGTAATCTCAACATTTACGGTAGATGATATTAGTTGGAGTCATTTTAAGAAATCAACCGAGGTTTTATCTCTTTCTATTTGGTTTGACCATTGCAAAGGAGGTCGGTTGATGCACCAGTTAGAAGATGCGAGTTTTGATATGTTAAGCTAGTTAAGAGAGGTGCAAGGAAGGTTCACGAAGTGTTGAAATGAGACTATACGAAGGGATCTTAGTTTTTTAGATCTAAGTCCGAGATTAACCCAAGATAGATCTGAATGGAGGCAAAGAATCCATGTGGCCAACCCTACTTAATGTGGGAAAAGGCTTTGTTGATGTTGTCGTTGTATAGAACAGTAGATGCTCTTCTCCACTTTTAGCCAACTTGTATTTGTTCTATGAGTAACATCCCCATCGATTTTCCCATTATGTTACAAAATAGATCCCAAGTATCTAAAAGAATATTCCTTCACCATTGCTTCCATCAAATGTGCAATCCATATATTCAATCTTAGCCCTACTTCTACGAAATCCTTTAGTTTCTATTGCATGTCTCGAAACCTCAAACTTCTCAATTACTCCATCTTTAGTCCCATCAATCAACACAACGAATAACATATACCAAGTTATCTCAACCTGAATGTACTAGTCAAATCGTCTTACTAGGGTTCCAAATTTTGCGAAATCTCAGCAAAATTTTGCCAAAATTTTGATTTCAACACCCTACCGAAACCGAAATCAAAATCTCGATACATACCTTTCCTTCACAAATCTAGGCCGATTTTGGCCGAAATTGACGGAACTTCATCGAAATTTCGACGAAATTTCAAAATTATTTCGTTTTTTCATCATCTCGAAACGAAATTGAAATCGAGATTTAAGACCTTGACGTCCATAATCAAAGTAAAAAGGAACGGATTCAAAGTTAAACCTTGATGCAGGTCAATGTTGATGTCAAAATAATCAGTATTCCTAGAATGGATCCTTATACAAAATGAAGTATTATCATACATATCTTTTATGAGCTTAATGTATAGAGCAAGTACTCGTCTCTTCTCCAAAACTCTCCATAATATCTCCCGTGGGACATAATCATAAGCCTTCTCCAAATCAACAAAAATCATATAGAGGTTATTCCTTTTAGCTATGTAAATCTCAATTGTTCTCCTCAATAAGTGGATGGCTTCAATGTTGAGCAACCAATCATGAATCTAAATTGGTTATTTTTTACTTTGGAAACTTGTCTCAATCTTCTTTCGATCATATGTTTCCAATTTTTCATAGTACGACTCATTAGCTTGATACCTCTATATTCGAACATTTTTTAAGATCTTTATTCTTAGAAAGAGGCACCACGATGCTTCTCCTCCATTCTTCATACATTTTCTTGCTTCACTAAATATCATTGAATAAACTTGTGACTTGTAAGCCAAGTCAACCCATGTTCACCTAGAACTCTCCATGATGAAAACAATAACTGAAATAAATCTAATGGCGAAGATGAATTCAAAGTCAACTTGCTTTAATACCATGTGAAAATATGAAATACAAAATGTAGAACCAGAACAATAAGAAAACATTTATGTGAAACTTTATTCCCTAATGAGTGGGATGAAACTATGAGAGAAAGTTTCCAAGGGCTAGATTTTCTATTCACTTTTTATCAAAACATACAGGGATGTGGGGTTATTTATATAACCCACTAACACAAGCAAGTTCTAACACTCAAAAATGTATGACTAAACAACCCATGCATAAATAGCTCAATTCACAATTATCTGAATAGACATCCATCTCCCAATTCCAGCTTGAGAAAGTAATATATGATTTCATCTCAATCATGCCCTTCATGAAAAGCAAGGGTCAAGGTGGCAACCTCATACATTTCTCCAACTCCTAGGTTCGATTATGACAAGGAAAAAGTATGCTCTCCAGAAATCCATCCCTATAGTTGAGTAATCACATTACCTACATCGAAAGAAGAGTCAAGAAACATACTCTAAGATTCTTTAATCCACTCATCCAATCTTCCCATTCATCACTGACTGGTAAACATCAGCCCATCTTACAAAAGGCATTTCCTTACTTAATGTACTAGATATTGACATAGAAATCTTTTCACAAGGAGCTCATCCTTTAAAAAACCTCTATATGAATCACGAAAGCAAACACAAAATAGATTGGCATGGAAAACAATAAATCAATGATCTCAAAAAAACCAGACCCCTACTCCCCACGATAGCACCTTCGAAGACCATCCCTTCATACGATACTCCATCAGAAGGTATAGCTCCTTGATAAAGAAAATGGTATTATATAAATACTAAAAGAAGAGGGAAAGTTGTAGTATGATTAATCCATGGCATAAGTATGCATAGCAAATATTACCAATGTGATTGTTTAGTTGTGCCAACGGACAACCTTGCCCAACACCCCATTGTGATTGACTCCAAGGTTTTAGTCCTTTACAAGAGTGAAGAGATATCGTAGTCACATATCTTTTCATCCACACCACGCATCTAACTGAAAACCCCCCTCTTCTTGAGAATTGACTGGATTAAAAACCACCTCAATGTATCATAAGCCTAATTGAAACTCACCTTTCAAGAAACTTGTGTTTGTCGCCTCTCACATAAATCAACCACCTCAGAAGCTCCCAAGAAGTCCTCCAAGATGGAACAACTGTTAGTGGATGCACTCAACACCATGACGATGTCCCCAACCACCTCATACAATCAATTTGTCAACATTTGGGTAATGACCAAATAGATAGAATTGGAAAGTGTGACAGGTCAAAATCCTCTATTATCTCTGCATTGGCCTTATTTGGCAAAAAAACCTATTAAATAGCTCAACCCCTATTTGCAACCTAAGTGATATGTTATTAATGTGCTATGATGGATGTTGCTCCCCCTTTTGCTAAGCTATGATGGGCATTTGCTATGCTATATTGTAATACGAGATGTATCCCAAACGTCAGGAAGGGCATTTGCTGTGTTTTTTTTACGGAAAAGAGGGTGATCCCCCATGATGGGAGTCACCGCAAAACAAATAACAATAACAAAAGTTTAGAGTACATTACCATAGGAGCCAGAAATTGTAAAGAGCATTACAGTGAGATGCTACATTTTCATAGTAAAACCTCTTGTAGAATACCAGATCATTTCGTCCTATCCAGATTTCCCATAGGACGGCAAAAGGCTTGGTGCAGTCGTCAGTTGAGTTGTTGCCAATCGCCTGAATTGCTCTCCAGAACGCCATTGCGCCGTCGCTCGCGACCCAAGGTATCCCAACTGCCCTCCAAACCTGTTCGGATGTCGTGCACTAGAAGAACAAGTGCTCGGTGTCTTCCTCCATCCCCTCGCACCTACCGCACTGTGTATCTGCCACATGCAACAACCTTCCCCTCCTTACTTTGTCGCAGAAGCGACCTCTTCTCAAGCACCCCAAGAAAACTTCAATTCTGCACTAGAAGAACAATTGCTCGGTGTCTTCCTCCATCCCTTCGCACCTACCGCACTGTGTATCTGCCACATGCAACAACCTTCCCCTCCTTACTTTGTCGCACAAGCGACCTCTTCTCAAGCACCCCAAGAAAATTTCAATTCTGCACGGGATCTTCGACGACCAAACAACCCTCATGTCTTGGCAAAGCTCCATGTCCTTCTCGTCTGTAATCCGTCTCAAGGCCATATATGCTTCCTTCACAGAGAACTTCGAGCCCCCCCCAAACAAAATGGTCTCTCACCGTCGAGAACTCTACAGGAGGTGGGATGTTAGCCTGCAACCTAAGATACTCCTCCGTATGTTGATTGAAGGGTTCCGCCAAGAAGGTCGACGTCCACGACCCCGTTTCCGTCGCATGCGCCAACGTACTCTCCCTCGATGTCGTCAGAGCATAAAGCCTTGGAAATCTGTCCTGCAGTGTACCCTCCTCAATCCAATCGTTGTGCTAAAACCTGAAAAGATGGCAGTTACCCATTTTTGACCGAGGACTGGGCACTAACAACGGCAATACCTCACGTATACATGCCCACAGCGAAGATTTGAAACCAGCGGATATTGGGTATTTGCTAAGTTATGATGGATGCTACTCCTCATTTGTGAAAGTTAGGTGGCTTCTACTTCTGGCAAGATGATTGGATGGAGCACGGTGCATTACACGATCGATTCTCGGGGTTGTTCACTCTGGCTTCATGCAAAGGGGCTTGGTTGTGGATGTTGGTCCTCTCCGAGGACATGTAAAGGTGTTTGTGTACAGGCTTACCAGATGGCCTTTCAGACTAGAATGCATGGATTTTTGGTAATTAATGATCGAGCTTGATCTCATTGGGGTCCCAAGGTTGGTCTGGATCACTGGAACTGACACGATGGGTTCATTTTGAAGCAAGCTTATAAGCCTCTGCTATCACAGTTTACAATGAGAGATCTGAAGATGACAAAAGATTGCATACTTACTTGGAAGAGTTAGGCACCCTTTAAGGTGAAATTTTTTACTTGGTCCCTTGAAGATGAAGGCTCATAAAAAGAGCCTTCATGGCTTAGAAGATGAAGGCTCATAAAAAGAACCTCCATGGCTTGTCCTTTCCCTGACTCGTCATCCTAACCATGTTTGTGACAAGTAGAGAGAGGATCTTAACCATTGCTTCTTTTAATGTTTTCTACCATGGAGGTCTGGAGCAGAGCATTGGGTGGTGGGGTGGAATTACTACAATGCTAAACAACATTTCCGGGAGGAGTTTGGTGTCTGTGTATCGTTCTCAGGCTGAAAGAGCTAAATAAATGCCAATACTTTTGACAATCTAGATGGCAAAACATGATGGTTTTTTAAGAGAGATGCTGTGTTGAGAACATAGCGGCCCCTGTACATATGCTCGTTGAATCTTGGAACAAATTTCTGTAACCATTATACTTGATTATTAATGGAGTTTGGCTGAAGACCATTTTAATTTTTCAAAAAACACTCAACCCCCACCTTAGTACTGAACAATCGACATCACTTCCTTCCTATCTAGACTCGTGAATTATATGTAGAACATAACCAAAAAGCCATATGGACCCGAGAAACCTTCTTGTTTCAAAGAAAATATCCGTCATCACCTCCTAAATGACCACCGTCACCAGACAGTTTGCAACCTCAAGTGTCAATCCACATGCAACCAATCCCCAGCACACTCAAAACTCACCCCATCTCCCCTCAGTTATGAATTGTTTGAAATGGGATGCCAAAGAAGCCCTAATCTATGCTTTCCCTCTACCTCAATTCCAATCAAGAGACAATTGATCATATGACATGCCTCCTATCGCTGGTATAAAAGCAAAAGAATCTCCTATTTCCATTCCCATCCTTTAACCTCTTCGGAATTGACCTCAGACTCTAGTCTAACTCAACTTTCTCATAGTTGCTCCACTCAATGTCTTACTCCCCGGACTTCACTTCCCTTTCCTCATTCAGGACATCACACTCATCCAACACTTTGTGAATATTGCCCACCATTTCCGGTACCAAGTTCCTCCTTACAGCTTCCTCATTCCTAGATCTGCATCATTATTTCAGCAAGAACAAACACAAAAACTTAGAGCTAGCAGCCATTCTCTTCGTCAGCGTTGGCCCACACAATTTTTTTCCACTTTCCAGTAATCCATTGATGAACTTGAAATCTACCTCGATAAGAATATGGAATTGTCGTGGTACATGAGGCAGATTTCGGTCATGCAGAAACCACACCTTCGAATATGTGGAAATTATTTTACTTGACAAGCATACCAAGGCCGAACACAAGGACACGAGCCTCTTCGTCTATTTATCAAATTTCATTGTTTGATTCAACAGTGAGTATCGTCTAGTTTTAGGTTTTCGTGTAGACGCAGAATAATATACAGATGTAATAATGCAAGGTATGATGCATGTATTTTTTTATTTGATTTTTCAATGGAATTATATGATGCGATGCACCCATTTAACGATCTAGTGGTAGTACAGTGTGTCCAACCACACGAAATACTAGGGTTCAAATTCCACTCTTGCAGTGGTTGCGTTAGGTAGTCGGCGGTCACTGTAAAAAATAGTCAAATCTTTTTTTTTAGGCTCAAAAAAAGGGGGATACACTCGTTGGTGTTCGCCCCGTTATTATATAACACGAGATGTATAGAAAGAGATACTTACAGGGTTAGGAGGGGAAGAAAGAGAGAAGAGGGAAACCGAGTATACAATGTAAACACACGGCTAACAGAAGCCGATACCCAACTAAGTACACCAATCTGAGATTAATCTGATGGCCGCCAGCGTTACATTCTCCATGTAAAAACGCGCCCCCGAGAATATAGACTCATTGCGAGCCCGCCAGATGGACCAAAGGCGCGCAATGGGTCCCAGCAACTCAGGACGAGACCTCCTTCTGTTGGCCCAAAGGATGTCGCAGAAGTCCTCCGTATTTCCCACACGAGCCCAAGCAACATCGTCCCAAACCCGCGTCACCCTCATACATTGAAAGAAAAGGTGGTCGGCCGATTCCTCCGTCACCCCGCAAAGGAGGCATCGGACATTAGAGTGAGGAAGAAAAGAGGCGCAACGGTCCCGGGTCATCAGCCGCCGGTGACGAAAGACCCAAGTGAAGAAAGTGATCCGCGCGGGTAGGCGCAATCCCCAAATGAAGTCGCAGTCGCGCACCACGGAAGCAGCCAAGGCAGGAGGAGGAGGAAGCATAGCACAGAAGGCCTTGCGAGAGGAGAAAGACCCGTCCTTCCAAGCCCAATGGTCCCGCGAGGGACCAGGAGAAACGGAAGAGGAAAGAGCCTCCATAAGGGAGGCTAAATCGTTTGCGCGTTGGTCGGAAAGAACGGCCGAGAAAGATGGGCACCAGCAGCCATTGATCCAAAAATCTGCAACAGAGGCCAGCCGATTCTCCGCCAGAGCGAATAGCCTCGGGAAGCGAGCCTGGAAAGGATCACCCCCCGACCAGTCATCCAGCCAAAACTTGAGGACAGCACCCGACCCCAGCACTGGGTAGAACAAGGAGCGATTCCTACGATATACATCGAACACGCAGCGCCAGAAATGGGAGGAGTGGACAGGGCAAACCCCGCGCATGAAAGTACTCCACGCCTCGCCCAAAATCGCTCGCAGCACGTTACAGAGAAAAGAATCATCCTTGCCCCAGATCTTACTCACCCATTTCAGGAGAAGAGCCTCGATGACGCGCTCCAAGTTGCGAACTCCAAGTCCGCCGGATCTCTTAGGCAAGGTCACCACATCCCAAGCGATCAAATGAACCCCGCGGCCACTGCCGTCCGAGCGACCCCACAAAAATCTCCGCATGCATTTCTCCAGACGAACGCGAACACCCACATGCATTTTTCGAACCGAAAGGAAGTAGATCGGAACAGCAGAGAGAACAGATTTAAGAAGGACAAGACGACCTCCCCGAGAAAGCAAGGAAGCCCTCCAGCTCGCCAAGAACGGTTCCGGCCAACCGAGAGAGGGACACCAAGGTAAGGGAGTGGAAGGTCCACAATCTGAGAGCCGAGTAAGCGGCTGCACTCCACTTCCTTCGCCGCCGACAAACCAAAAGGCACCATAATGCATTTAACAGAATTAGTCGACATACCCGAAAGCTCAGAGAATATAGAGAGGGTTTGCGCCATCCCAGCCACCGCATCCGAGCCCCCCTCGATGAAACAAATTGTGTCATCCGCGAACTGAATAATAGGCATGCAAGAGCCACCCTTCCGAAAACTCGACGTGAGACCAGCATCCATGACGCCGTGCACCATACGCGACAAGACATCCGATGAAAGAACGAAGAGCAAAGGTGCCAGGGGGCAGCCTTGACGAACCCCCCTGCGCGGCTGAAAAGACCAGCCAACCGGACGGTCGTTGATAAGCACAGATAGAGAGACCGTGGAGATACATCTGCGCATCCAAAAAATCCAAAGATTCGGGAATCCCCTCCGATGCAAAGCAGACCAGAGGAAGCGCCAATCAATCGAATCGTAAGCTTTAGCAAAGTCAATCTTCCATAGAATTCCTTTCTTTTTCTCCCTCTTCCAATCCGCCACAATTTCCGATGCAACAAGAATACAATCCGCAATATGCCTACCCTTAATAAACGCACCTTGGACCGGCGAGATGAGGCCATCTAAGATCCGCGATAACCGGGTAGCCAAAGTTTTAGCCACAATGAGATAGATCGCATTGGAGACGGCTATAGGCCGAAAGTCGTCGAAGCGAAGAGCGGGGGTTTTCTTAGGAATAAGCACGATGTTAGCCATGTTGATACGATCAAAGCCATGGTTGCCCGAGCAAAATTCAGAGACCACCGCGAAGACGTCCCCCAAGACCACGTCCCAAAAATCCCGGTAGAAAGCGACGGGAAAACCATCCGGACCCGGGGAAGAATCAATATTCAAGGCCCAAACAGCAGCCTTAATCTCCGCCATGGAAATAGGGCGCGTAAGAAGAGAGGAGTCTTCGACCGAGACCCGTGGTGCCCCCTCCCCAAGCCAGCGCCATCGCCTAGAAGGAAGAGCAGTAGAAGAACGTCTGAATTGGTCAGTGATGGCAATACCCATCTCACGATCACCCGAGAAGACATCATCATTGATGGAGATAGACCGAATATAATTAATGCGTCTACGGTTACTAGCCGCCCGATGGAAGAAGGACGTGTTGGCATCGCCTTCTTTGATCCATTTTTCCTTAGAGCGTTGACGCCATTCAATAGATCTCTTCTTATCCTCGTCGTGAACCCGCTTAATAGCAATAGAGCGATCACGAAGCTCATCCATAGAGAGCTCGCGCCCGTTCTCCGTGGAGTCGAGATGCAAGATAAGGTTCTCTGCTTCGACACGAATAGCCTTACGCGTATGTCTAATGGAAGATTTGAATTCAGCAAGAACCCGTCGAAGGGAGGATAGCTTCTGAGAGAGTTTAGCCGCCGCCGAGCCCGAGACCGGCTTTATTTAGCTAACCTACTTACAGTGGTTAGCTAACCTACTTACAGTAGGAGAAGGCTTAGTACATTTATTTATAATTATATGATGTGATGGACACAATATGCAAAAGACTATTTACAAATATGCCTTACATAATATGAGCACAATTTATAATTTAATTTCAGAGTCAAATCGAGCGACAAAATCAAGAACGAGTATTTAATAATGGCAAGGATTTATCGATCAAGAGACACTCTATGACATTAAAATTCATCACATTTAATTTAGCGTCAAATCAGGAAATTAATAATGTCATTAGAAAGATAATAAAAAGAGCATCAAAACAAAACTGAAATCACTCAATTTGGACTTAATATGCTCAAGATATGAAAGAAACAATGCAGGGGCATAAATGTAATAAAAATACATGAAGAATAAAAGATAAATATTACAAATAGGTCCCTGGAGGAACCCATTTGCAAATACCAAAATCCGATGTGGGCCCAGAGTATTTTTTTCTATGAAGCGTGGGAGCCTTTATGTAATTTCCAAAGCTGCAAGGACCTCCCTATAAAATACCCAGGCACGCACGTGAGGCACGTGCCTGTGGACCTTAATGTAATATCAGAAAATTCCTGAGTTTTTCATGCAATTTACCAATCCCCTCACGTGCGCAGCACGCGAGGGAGCTAGGCTCGGGAGACGGCCCTGACTCGGGCACATGGCCGGTTCAGGCGGCTTCGGTGCTTGGTTCGCGTAAGCCGAGCCTATAGGTTAGGCGTGAGGCTCATGCGAACACGTGGCATCATCCGGGTCGTCCGATCGCGATGATTGGGCAGCATCTGCTCGTCGAGTTCCTCAGCCACGTCGCCTCCTGCAACGGACTTGGGGGGGCTCCGGCGAGCCCGTATTCCTTCCACCACACTCTTTTGGCTCATCTGACAATCGAGGAAACTCGCTGAGGGCCTCACAAAGTGGCTGGGGATGTGAGGAAGGTTCGTGAACAGCTGGAGTGGCCGGTCGATGAGGCGTGACCGGAGGCGAGATGCGAGAACAGAGCACAGGCGCAAGCTCTGTCCATTAAAGTTCCTACAAGGTTAGACGATAGTCGAAGCAGTGTAGGTCTGTGCGAGTGCAGTGGGGTGCAGTGGAGTCCTGTGGAAGTGGAGGAGGGGGGACTGGAGCTCCTTCTCCGACGAGGTGAAGAAGGAGATGGGGCGAGGGTGATCAGGTTGTGGGGAAGGGAAGAGGCTGCGCTGAGGGGTCGGCGAGAATGAGGGTGACATGGCGGAGCTCGTGAGGTGGTCAGGCAAGGGTGAATGGTGTTGTGTGTGTGGGATAAATTCAATGAAATCAAAAAGAAATCAGAGATAGAGAGATACCTGAAGATCGAACCCATTTGCAAATACCAAAATCCGATGTGGGCCCAGTGTATTTTTTTCTATGAAGCGTGGGAGCCTTTATGTAATTTCCAAAGCTGCAAGGACCTCCCTATAAAATACCCAGGCACGCACGTGAGGCACGTGCCTGTGGACCTTAATGTAATATCAGAAAATTCCTGAGTTTTTCATGCAATTTACCAATCCCCTCACGTGCGCAGCACGCGAGGGAGCTAGGCTCGGGAGACGGCCCTGACTCGGGCACATGGCTGGTTCAGGCGGCTTCGGTGCTTGGTTCGCGTAAGCCGAGCCTATAGGTTAGGCGTGAGGCTCATGCGGACACGTGGCATCATCTGGGTCGTCCGATCGCGATGATTGGGCAGCATCTGCTCGTCGAGTTCCTCAGCCACGTCGCCTCCTGCAACGGACTTGGGGGGGCTCCGGCGAGCCCGTATTCCCTCCACCACACTCTTTTGGCTCATCTGACAATCGAGGAAGCTCGCGGGCCTCACAAAGTGGTTGGGGATGTGAGGAAGGTTCGTGAACAGCTGGAGTGGCCGGTCGATGAGGCGTGACCGGAGGCGAGATGCGAGAACAGAGCACAGGCGCAAGCTCTGTCCATTAAAGTTCCTACAAGGTTAGACGATAGCCGAAGCAGTGTAGGTGCGTGCGAGTGCAGTGGGGTGCAGTGGAGTCCTGTGGAAGTGGAGGAGTGGGGGACTGGAGCTCCTTCTCCGACGAGGTGAAGAAGGAGATGGGGCGAGGGTGATCAGGTTGTGGGGAAGGAAGAGGCTGCGCTGAGGGGTCGGCGAGAATGAGGGTGACATGGCGGAGCTCGTGAGGTGGTCAGGCAAGGGTGAATGGTGTTGTGTGTGTGGGATAAATTCAATGAAATCAAAAGAAATCAGAGATAGAGAGATACCTGAAGATCGAATGACGAAGAAGAAGGCGGAGCGAATTGGCTTGGGCTGAGCATCCGGAGATGCTTCGGTCTCCGCACGACAAGGCCAGCCGGTGCTCGGCGATGCCTGGGGCAACCGCAACACAGCCATGGCGGTTGTGGGTCGACACCGGGGAAATCAGCCATTGTCGTAGGCCAATTCTGCCCCTTCCTGTCACGAGGAGGGGAAGGCGGCTAGGGAGAAGGCCATGAGTGGTGGACGACGGCTATCGGCGGCGAAGGTGAGGTTTATAGGAGGAGGAGATTGGTCGTTTCAGGTGGTGGTGAGGATGATTTGCAATAGTCGCCGATGGAGGTGGAGGAATGATGAGGACCATTGATGGTCTGGCAGGGTAAAGGACGTCAGGGGAGTCAAGAGGGAGTGTTGAATCGAGAAGAGAGAGGGTGTGGCGATGACCGAAAATGGAAGGGGGCAGAGCGGGCGCGAGATGAAATGGGTGGGGGAGGGGGGTTCTAGAGGAGGAAGATGGACGTGGGTCGTTAGATCTAGTGATCCAACAGTCCACGTGGAAGCAGAGGTGAGTCATTCGGATGAGATCCATCGGATCTGAACGAACGGTTTAAAGGCAAGCGGGAATGTGCGGTTGTGATGTGACATGGGTCTCATTCAATGGTTCCGGGAAAAAGGGTGACGTGGAGAAAGAAGAGTCGTTGGATGGGGAGTCATCTGACGGAGGAGATGTAGGCACTAGGGAGCAGTTTGGATACGATCAGAAGTCTGATCCAGCGATGGAGAGAGGAAGGTTGATGGATGGCCGAGATTAAGGCGAGAAGGAGATCAGACGGCTCTTGGAGAAGTCGGGTGGCGAAGAGAGTAGGCGGTCACGTGGGCGGCCAAAGGGCGCCACGTGGCCCAATCAGGAAATTCAAAAATTAGTAAAATAAAGAAAAATCCAAAAGAAATAAAAGGAGGCCGAATTAGAAAAAAGTCAAAACATGAAAGGGAAGTCGAATTAGGAAAAAGTCAAAACATAAAAGTTGTAGATTTCGATAAGATCTACAAGTTTCATGTTGAACAAAAAGCCAAAAGATATCATTTGTACAAAAATGAATTTTGGGGAGTATTCTTAATGGGTTAAAAACATTGATTTTAAGGGGTTTGAGATTTTTTGTATTTTTATTTCTTTTAAAAGTCAAAACAAATATAGACGATAATTAACCTAATTTTTATGGATTTTTAATAGAATATAAAAATAAATAAAAAATTAGTAATTAAATACAATAAAAATAGGTTAGCAAATATAGGTTAATTATACCATATAGGTTCATTCTTAAAGATGCGGAATTAATGAAGATTTCTCAGGAAGTTCTTATTAATCGAGAATAAAAATAAAGAATAATGACGATCCAGGAGGGATTCATCATACCCATATACTTAAAGTATTCTCGTCACCGAGCATCTAAATAATGGAGTCGGATTAATTACTGATAGTGCATGTGAAATTTCAAGGCTCAATTCGTCGAATGCACTCAATTCAAGTGATCATAAAATTATAAGCTCAACCATGATCTAGTCAAAAGGAATACAACCTCTCTAGTTATCAGACTCTCTATTGTACATAAAATATAAGGATACGATTTTAGTGTGCTGCAATCATGAGAGTCGAGTCGAGACATCACTTAAAGTTTCATCTAGGAGCTAGATCGATCCACGATGGAGCGCGGAGGGAGTGTAGTGAGAGGGTGTGCAGCAAGAGGGAGTGCAGCGAAAGGGGAGTGCAGCATCGGAGGTGTGGAGAATGGACGGTCGTCTCTCACAGGAAGTCGGGTCGCCGGTGCTTCCGCTGCGGGGAGGGCGGCCATGGCGCAGCGTTTTGTCGAGTTACCACCGCGGTGTTTCTCATGCGGGAAGGTGGGCCATCGGCAAGTCTCTTGCATGGCGGCCTCCTCGGTCTCTGTAAAGAATCCAGTCAGGAGGCAGGCGGCCTAGCAAGGAGGATGCACGGGAGGGAGTTCTGCAGTTGTGCGTCAAGGGGGGCCTACTTATGCGGAAGTGGTCGGGAGGTCAACATCGGCGGGCGCGAAGCTTAACGCTGAGGGTAGGGATGAGCATTGGGCTGGGCCGGCCCGATCTGGCCCAAGCCCAAACGAACATTGGGTCGGGCTTTGGCCTAATTTTTAGGCCCGAATTTTTTTGGGCCGGGCTTGGGCTTGGCTTGGCCCAGCCCGACCCGGCCCACGGGCCCGATCCGAAGAGGGCCCGAACACTTCCCATATCCTACACATATGGAAACTCATGTCATGCACACTCTGTTCATGTATCCTATCTTCATACAATGTTTATAAATCAAGAAAGTCATGTGTGGGACATATGAGTTGATGATCATTGTATTTTATTTCTGAATTAATTTTTAATTAGTCTATGTCTTAGATTCTGGCGGTTATTCTTGAGTTTTTTAGTGTTTATTTTTTCTATTATAATATTTTCTATTATTGAACCTCTACCCAATACGAGCATTATGCCCTTTTTTAACATGTAGTGCCCGGTGCACCTGTTGTTGTTAAATGTGTAAACTTGGTTCACTCTTTCAATTTCTGTAATGAGAGACGTTTATGGTATATAACATTGAGTGGACTTGTATAAAATGAGAAATCATCTTCGGTAGAATTGAGTTTTAGTTGTTTCACAAGTATTATGGCATATGTTTTAAACAATTTTAGCTCATCTAACTTGAATTGAGATTGACTTCAAACACAAACTCAAAGTTAATAATATAAAATGGGTTAAGATGGGCCGGCCCGGCCCAAGCCCGGCCCATAGGAATTGGGTCGGGCCTGGGCTTGGGCCGAACCAAAAAAAAAATTTGCGGGCCTAGGCCCCGCCCAAGGCCCGGAGTTTTTAAGTGGGCTTGGGCCTGGGCTCTTCAGGGCCCGGCCCAGCCCGGCCCATGCTCATCCCTAGCTGAGGGTGGTGGTCCTGTTAACGATGATTCAGGAGGAGGGAGACGTGCTTACAAAGGAAATCGTAACACGCATGATTCAAAGGTGCATGCTACAAAGATGCATGCGGCTATCGGCCTCGCGGTTAGAGAAGTTATCGACATGGAAGGTGTCTCGTCGCATTTACGTGGGTTCCTCGGGCAACAATTCGCGGGGGACTTGGTGATGCTGGATAGTAGGCGATGTTGTGTTCGAGGCCTATCGGAAGCTCAGGTGGGCAGGCTAGTTCACAATGGGGACGTCGGGAATGTGATGTGGAGAAGGTTGCGCTTCGTAGATGAATGTAGCAGGGAGGTGGAGGTTTGCTTGGCTACGGTTAGGGGAGTCCCCTTCCTTTCCCGGTCGGCAGGTTGTTTGCGGAGGGCGTTGAGTCGCTGGGGCTATGTTCAGGAAGTCCTCGAGGATGGCCTTCGGCCAGGCTCGGCGGTGGAGGAGACGAAGATTCTGTTCGACTGCACAAAGTCTTTCCTTGACAAGATAGGTGGGCGCAGTGAGTTCGCGGAGTTGATCGTGGGGAGATATTCCTTCGCGATTGAGCTTTCCATCGACAAACCTCCGGCCCCTTCGATGGTTTCGTGGCCGGCGGTAGCGTCGGGGGCGGCGGTAAGCGAAAGACCAAGGGGCGCATTGGGTTCGTCGCTGGCGGTTGGATTCCCGAGGCAACCCCTCGAAGGAAGTACACACAGGTTCGATGATACACGGCGCTTCGAGAAGTGCTCTCAACCTGTATGTCTATCGTCAGAATTTTTCCATCTGCAGTGTGACGTGGATGAAGGGTTTGTTGATCCATCTGCGTTGATGGCCTTTTCGCGGGCTGCGTTCTGTTTCTCGGGTCCTTTATCGGATTCGGGTCACCAAAAGGGCGGTCGGTCTACCTCCTGGTTATTCTCGGATCTGGGCATCGACTTCGGGCGTTCGGGCACTAAGAAAGACCTCACCATCCCTACCATTTCGGATGCTCCATCATAAGTGCTTCCTCCTTGGAGCTTACGGGAAGTTTTGGAGGGTGCAACCCAGCGGATGCACGTTTCTGCCCCCGCTGTTATCCTCGACGAAGGCGGAACCCGGCCGCTTCTGTCCTCCGACATGGCATCTTCCACCTCGGAGGTTGGCGGAGAGGGGGAGGATGAGAATATCCATGTTCGTGGCGCGGAGGCGGAAAGCAGCGACATAAGGAGCGGGAAGAGATACAGAAGGAGGAGCAGAGCGAGGGTTTCAGGACCACAATCTAGCTCGTGCCCCCTTTCAAGATTGCGGTGGCGACGGCTGCCGGAGTCGCTCAGATGCAGGGGCCAGACGTCGTTCCTAAATGAAGATCCTTTCCTGGAATATACGTGGTCTTAGGGATCCGGATAAGCGAAAAATTATGGGATCTAAAGTAACTGAATGGGGATGCGATATTATCATGCTGCAGGAAACGAAATTGCAGTCATTGGCGGAAGGGGTTTGGAGGGCTTGTGGAACTGGTGGTATTGACCAAGTCAGAACTATTGAGGCTTCGGGGACTTTGGGGGGGTTGCTGGTGGCGTGGCGCTCGGCGGTGTGGTCGTGTTCCTCGGACATTCGAGGTTGCCACGTGCTGACGGTGATCCTAAAAGGTACATCCTCATTTGAGCAGCTGGTGGTGTCGTGTGTGTATGGGACATGTGATAACGGGCGGAGGGGGGAATTGTGGGAAGATCTATTGGAGGCTGAAGGGGCGGTCGGGAGGGCCCCGTGGGTGGTGGACGGCGATTTCAACGTAACGATGTTATCTACAGACAGGCCCGGGGGAGAGGGGATCAGGACTCGGGCTCCGCGGACTTCGCTGGCACCATTGATTCGCTCGGCCTTGAGGTGATGGACGCCGAGGACGTGGCCTTTACTTGGAGGAATTCTAAAACGCGATCACGTCTTGATCGTTTCTTCGTCTCAAATGAACTGTTGGAGGTTTTTCCTTTGACATCGGTGGGGGCCAAACCAAGATCATGTTCCGACCATACCCCGCTATTGCGGTGCTATGGGGTTGCCCCGGATCATAGGGGGCTTTTTAGATACGAGAAATGATGGCTGTTGGAGGACGGCTTCAGGGAAGTTGTGGCTTCGCACTGGGCTGAGTCAATGCCTTCAGGGTCCGCTGCATACAAGTTTGTTCAAAAGCTCGACTCTTTGAGGGCAAGCTTGCGTCGTTCAAGAGGGATACGAGGGTTGCTAGGTGCGTGGCTAGAAAGGATGTTGAGGAGGTGATTAGGATGTTGGACGCGCTTGAGGACGAGAGGCCTCTCACGCCTTCTGAATTGGATTCGCGGATGAGAGCTCAGAAGACGGTTACCATGGAGGACAAGAAGCATGTCACCGAGTGGAGGCAGCGGTCGAGGAGCACCTGGCTGAAGGAGGGGGACGCGAATACTTCGTTTTTCCACCGTATTGCTAGTGGAAGGCGCAGGTCCAATGCATTGCATTCTATCATTGTTGATGGGGTCAGGCTGGAAGGGAATAAAAACATGGGTCCGGCTATTGCAAATCACTTCGGGGTTGTTTCCGCTGCTATGATCCCACGGCGATGGAGATGGTTGGGTCGAAATTCTAGGACGGTGGAGGCACCTGCTTGCGAAACTCTTATTCGTGACGTCACCTTGGAGGAGGTGAAGGATGCCGTGTGGGACCTAAACGCTGACGTTGCGCCTGGCCCCGATGGCTTCTCGATCTCCTTCTACAGAGATTTTTGGGACCTTGTTGGTCAGGAGGTGCTCGATGTGGTGCTGGAGTTCTGCCATGAGAATAGGGGCTTTGACCGTATCAATCGGGCGCTCATTGTTCTGCTCCCCAAGTGTGCGGCGCCGGCATCCATCGAGGACTATCGTCCCATTGCTGTCTCTAACGCCCTATATTTAATCACGGCCAAGGTTTTGGCGACAAGGTTGGTTGGCGTCCTCGGGAGCTTGGTTTCCCTAGTGCAATCCGCGTTCATTCCGGGCCGACAGATCTCTGATTGCACAACGATTGCTTCCGAGATCATTGTTGATTGGCGGAGGAGGGGCACGAGTGGTATCCTATGGAAGGTGGATTTTGCCAAGGCTTATGATAGCCTTGATTGGAGATTTCTGTGGTCGGTTTTGAGGAGAATACGCTTCCCTGATCTGTGGATATCTTGGATGAAGCGTTGTATCACCACGACGTCTTTTTCGGTTCTGATCAACGGTAGGCCGGAGGGGAGTTGGATTCAGCCCCGTAAGGGGGTGCGGCAGGGGTGCCCCCTTGCACCAATGCTATTCATCATTGCTGTTGATGTTCTGGCTGACATGGCGGCGGGCGTGATTAGCCATGGTCTTTCTAGAGGTTATTCGAGGGGTGAGGTGCGAGTGTCGAACATCCAATACGCAGACGACACTATGTTCCATATTGAGGGTGGCGTCGAGGAGGCCATCACCATGGCTACGACGTTGGAAATCTTTTCGGAGTTATCTGGATTAAGCAAAAATGACAGTAAGTCTAGTTTTGTCCCTTTCGGACTGGCAGAAATTGTTGCTGATGGGTTGGCAGTATGTTTGGCTTCTTCGCGCGCCTCGCTCCCAATGGACTATCTCGGCATACCTTTGGGTCTGGGGAGAGCAAGGCTTCGTGATTGATTGAGGGTGGTGGAGAAGATGGAGTTGAGATTGGCGGGGTGGAAGGCCTCTATTCTATTGGGGGGGTAGGTTGGTATTGCTCAAGGCGGTTTTGTCGTCCATTCCAATTTATTTTCTATCAAGTCGCAAGTTACCAAAGGGGATCCGCGCGAGGCTGGAAAGGAAGATGCGCGCTTTTTTATGGGGCAACGCTACTAGTGGGCGCGGAGGGGTCCATCTAGTGGGTTGGGAGGATGTCTTGCGAAGAAAGGATTGGGGGGGTTGGGGGTAAGATCTCTTGACCAGATGAATGAGGCGCTTTTGCTTAAATGGGCTAGTAGGGTATGGGGACCAGGTGATGATCTTGTTTGCATGGTGGTTCGAAGCATTTACGGGGTGAAGGGCGTGCCCCATTCGCAGCCGCTTAACCTTGCGGCAATGATGCCTTTCTGGAGGGACGTGGTGAAGACGTTTGTAAAAAATATAACTCTCTTCAGGCTGGTCGTTGGAAGGGGGGACTCCTTTGCTTTTTGGGAGGATGATTGGTCGGGGGCGGGAGCGCTTTGCTCTCGATTTCCGCGGTTATTTGCCTTGGCGGACGATAAGCTTTGTTCGGTGGCGGATTGCTGGATGGAGGGGTCTTGGTGGCCTTCGTTCTCCGCTAACTTCTCGGATCGGAGATTTGAGGATTTCTTAGCGCTGCTTGACGTTGTACGGAAGGTGGGTGCCCCTATTGGGGGTAGAGATCATTGGTGCTGGAAGGGAGTTTCTCGGTTAAAGGCGCCTATGGTGCCATCTCTAGACCGCCGCCAGCGACCTCAGAGGTAATGAACAGGGAATGTGCTTCTATTTGGGCCCTTAATCTTCCTGAGTGTGTTGGGATATTCCTATGGCTCCTCAGGCGCAAGAGGTTGATGACACTTGATCGGTGCGTCAAGCTCCTGGACGTCATTGCGGACAAATGCTTAATATGTGACAATGCAATTGAATCTGTGGAACATCTTTTTTTATATGCCCAATGGTATCACAAATCTGGCAGGAGGCGGGTATTGATTGGTGCCGAACCGATGAGTTTCAGACTTTTTGGAATTCGGTTTATGAGAATAAGTCGAGAACAAGAAGGGATCGGCTCTTCCCCATGGCTATTCTTTGGGCGGTTTGGCGTGGAAGAAATGATTTGCCTTTCTCGGGCCAAAGATTTTACAAAGAAAATGTCGGATGCTTTGCAAGGAGACTGTTAGATAATTGGATGTCGTAATGCTCTTTTTTGTTATGTGTCTTGGGGTTATGTAACCTTGTGTCCGTTGGAGGTGTCTCCTTTAATTATTTAAATATATTTTGATGGGGCGGGCACCACCGAGTGCTTCCCCCTACCTTGTAGACTCTCAAAAAAAGTTCCAATCTAGGAGACTCTCCTCTAGACCTAATCCTCAACACTAGGGAATAAGTCTAATCTGATCATGCAAAGACCACAACTTCGGATATGTGGAAACTATTTTACTCGGCAAGCATACCAAGGTCGAACACAGGGACACGAGCCTCTTCGTTTATTCATCAAAAATTATTGATTAATTAATGAGTGAGTATATTCTCATTTTAGGTCTTCATGCAAACGCACAATAAAATGTTGATAAAATAATGCAAGAATGATGCATGCAAATTTATTTGACTTTTCAATGCAATTATAAGGTGATGAATGAATCATATACATGTACTAAATTAAATGGAGGCAAATAAATGTATGGAGACAAAAATATACAAATATGCCTTAATTTATTCACATCTCTGAGAAATCAATTAAGGGTAGATTTCAGCGCCAAATCGAGCATTAAAGATGAATAAAGGCATAAAAATCGAAGCGCAGGGAACACTATAGATAATCAAAATTAGCTCCATTATAAACTAAGTGTTACATCAAGAATTTAAACATGTCATTATAAAGAGAATGAAGAGAGCATCAAAATAAAACTGAAATCACTCAATTTGGACTAATATGCTCAAGATATGAGAGCAACAATGCATGGGCATAAACGTAATAAAAATGCATGAGAAATAAAAGATAAAACTTGCAAATTGGTCACTGGAGGGACCCATTTGCAAATAGTAAAACCCAGAAGGGCCCTTCTGTAATTTCTCCATTTGCATACAGGGGCATCCTTGCAATTATCCAATCCCGAAGGGGGCTCCTTGTAAAATACCCCAGACGCGCACATGAGGCACACGCCTGGAGGACCAAATTGTAATATCGGAAAATTACAAGGTCTTCAATGTAATTTGCCCAACCACTCACGTACCATACACGCAAGGGGCTAGGCTCGGGAGACGGCCCTGGCTCGGGCCACGTGACGTGTCCAGGAAGGTTCGCCCCTTGGTTCCGAGTAGACGAGCCTGTAAGCTTGGCATGGAGGCCTGGTAGGACACATGGTCGTATATGGGTGCTTCGGTGCTTGGTTCAGGCCGCCCAAGCCTCGTTGCTTCGGAGGGAGTGACGTCGCCTTCTCTGAGTCGTTGGATGGCCATCGTGAGGGTGCCATCCAACGGCGCATGTAACTCCTTCATCATTAATCGAAGGCGAGGCATTTAGAGATTCGACGAGGCTGCTAGAGCTCCGTCGTGCCTCCTCGTGCAATCCAATGGTCGAGGAAACATGCTCAGGTGCAGGCGAAGCAGCCAGAGGTGAGTGGAAGCTCTGACAATAGTCGGAGTTGGGAGGCGGTGGAGAGTCGTCAGGGCAAAAATTTGAGACCGGTGATGAATCCCCAGCTCCGATCATTGAAGACCTGCAAGGTTAGATGATAGCCAAAGCGGTGTAGGTGTGTACGAGTGAAGTGGGGTGGAGTGGAGTCCCGTGGAGGTGTAGGAGAAGGGGTACCAGAGCTCCTTCTCCAACGAGGTGAAGAATGAGATTGGGGCAGAGGTGAACAGGCTGTAGGGAAGGGAAGAGGGTGCGTTGAGGGGTCGGCAAGAATGAGGGTGACATGGCGGAGCTCGTCAGGTGGTCAGGCAAGGGTGAATGGTGTTGTGTGTGGGGATAAATACAATGAAATCGAAGAAAAATCAGAGATAGATAGATACATGGAGATCGAACGAGGAAGAAGAAGGCGGAGCGAATTGCCTTGGGTTGAGCATCCGGAGATGCTCCGGTCTTTGCACAACGAGGACAGCCGATCCTCAATGCTCGATGGCGCCTGGGGTGGCCACAACATAGACATGGCGGCTGTGGGTCAACACCAGAGAAATCATCCATTATCGTCGGCCAATTCCGCCTCCTCCTGTCACGAGGAGGGGAAGACGGCTAGGGAGGAGGCCCGTGAGTGGTGGACGATCATGTAGGGGCGGAGGAGATCAATATAGAGGAAGAGGTCTCCATCCGTTATTGTGGTAACGAGGCGACTTGGAATGCTGGTGAGAGACGTTAGAGCGAGGGGTGATGGGAGTTAACAGGTGTGCGTGGATGTAAGAGGTAACGACTATGGAGGGGTGGCATTAGGTTGCAGTAAGGTAAACGGAGAAGAAGGCTAAAATAGGAAGGGGGCGGGGCAAACGTGGATGTAACGTCTGAGGGGAAGGGGGCGACTGGAGGAAGAGAACTTGTGGGTCGTTGGATCTCGTGATCCACCAGCTAAGGTTGGGGCGCGGATGAGGAGTCTGGATCAGATCCCTTGATCAGATCGAGTCGCTGAGAGGAAGATCCGGGTGAACAGCTAGGATGAGATCTGGTGATCTCATCCAACTGTGATTATAGGAGGGCTAACGTGGAAGCGGAGGTAGTGTTGGATGCTAGGGCATCCAACGACTCAGGATAAGGTGGAATGGAGGGTTGAGATCTGATTTGGGATCAGATCTAATGGTTTTTTTTGAAGCTCAAAAGAGAGGGAAGCACTCGACGGTGTTCACCCCATAATATTATATATGAAAATAAAAAGGAAACAGAACTTACAGAAAGAGTTGTGAAAAATAACAGAAAGGACTACCCGCAAAGGTATCCACAAAAAAAAATCCCCCAAACAACCACAATGGCCTACGCCTGTGTCCAATCCTCCAGAAGACGCTTAGCCTGCAAAGAAATGTTCTCCCTGTAGAACCGTTGAGCCTTAAAGATGGCCTCATTACGCCCTAGCCAAATGCTCCACAGTCTTGTGATCGGATCAAGAAGAAGCTTCCTATCCATGCCCCTAGAATTAACCAAGCTCTCGCACAAGACAGGAAAGAAGGCGGTGTTAACCCATGGAAGATCCTCCCAAAGAGGAAGAACATGGCCGCATTCGAAAAATAGATGTGAGATTGTTTCCCGCTCCGCAACACAAAGGCCGCACCCCGATCCAGCGTTCGGAAAAAAATTGCACACCGATCCCGAGTTAATAACATGCCCCTACGAAGAAGCCATAAAAAGAATCCAATGCGCTCAGGTACTTTGAGTCCCCAGGGAATCGGCAGTCACGCACCAATACATCGTCCTCGACATTATGAGTAAGAGCGAGAGCCGAGTACGCCTTGCGTGAAGAGAATGAACCATCCTTCCAGGCCCAGTGGTCACGTCCAACAGACGGTTGAGGAGCATCAGCGAGCAGAGCCAAAAGCGATATGAAATCATCCATCGCAGCGATCCGAGGGCACCAGCATCCGTTCGCCCAGTACGAGGCCACCGACGCCTCCTTGTCAACCAAAGCAAAAAGACGTGGGAATATGACGTTAATAGCACCCCTACCGGACCAGTCATCAGTCAAAAAGCGAAAGGAAGTCCCATTGCCCAACACAGGCTTAAAAAGAGAGCAATTTTGCCTGAACACATTTGTCACTCCACGCCAGAAAGGAGATAGGCGGCCAAGCGATAGGCGGCCCCTGTCCCTGCCAAGCAGGTCCGCGCCCAGCAGCTCCCGCAAGACATTGATCATAAAATTCTCCTCATTCCCCCAAACACGAGACGCCCATTTGAGCAATAAGGCCTCGTTAACTATATCCAGTCGCCGAACCCCTAGGCCCCCCACCTTCTTGGGCCAGAAACAACCTCCCACCCCACAAGGTGAACCCCCCTCCGCCCTTCCCCCTTCCGTCCCCACAGGAACCCACGCATACGTTTTTCCAACCGCAATCGAATCCCCTTGGGCATACCATGGACCGAGAAGAAATAGATAGGAATAGAGGATAGTACCGCTTTAAGAAGGATCAGCCGCCCACCCCTGGACAACAACACCGCGCGCCACCCCGCAAGGCGGGCCTCCATCTTCTCCACCACCACCTTCCAGTCGCGAAGTCGAGTACGACCAACCGCCAAGGGAAGGCCAAGATAGTCAAAGGGAAGAGAAGAGGGGCTGGATCCGAGGATACGAGCACATTCCAGAACCTCATCTTGAGTCATGCCGAAGGGGACCACTTTAGACTTCGACGCATTAATCAGAAGTCCCGAGGCTTCACTGAAAAGTTGCACAGTAGTGGTCATTCCAGATACGTCATCAGGACCCCCCTCAACAAAGCATAAAGTGTCATCAGCAAACTGAATAGAAGGGACATGGAGGTCCCCAATATAGCAGCCCCGAGTCAAGCCTGCTGCAGCCACACCATCGATCATACGTGGCAAAACATCCGCCGCCAAAACAAAAAGAAGAGGGGCAAGAGGACACCCCTGGCGCACCCCCCTCCTCGGCTGGAAGAAGCCCCCAACCGTGCGGCCGTTCATAAAAATGGAGAGAGAGGTCGTGGATACACACCGCCGCATCCACGAAATCCACGTCGCATAAAAGCCCCTCCGGCACAAGACCGACCAAAGAAACCGCCAGTCAAGGCAATCATACGCCTTGGCGAAGTCAATCTTCCAAAGGATCCCCTTGGCATTAGATCTCGTCCACGCCGCAACCAGCTCCGAAGCCACAGCGAAACAGTCAGAGATATGGCGCCCACGGATAAAGGCCGCCTGCGAAGGCGAGACAAGCGGCGCGAGGAGGGGAGCAAGTCTCCTGGCCAAAAGCTTAGCGATAATTAAATATATCCCATTCGAAATAGAAATTGGACGAAAGTCCTCAATGTGATTTGCCGGGTGGGCCTTCGGGATCAATACAATAAGTGCCTTGTTTATCTTATCGAACCCACGGTTGCCGGTGTAGAACTCGCTAGCCACATCGAAAACATCACCAGCGACCAAGTCTCAAAAATCGCGGTAGAACGTCACGGAAAACCCATCAGGGCCAGGCGCAGCGTCATCATTGAGGTCCCACACCGCGTCTTTAAGCTCCGCCATAGAGAAAGGCCTGACCAAGTTCAAGGCATCGGACTCAGAAATAGAAGGAGCCCCCTGCCCAACCAACGCCACCGACGTGGCGATCTGCAACCGAAGGCATTCTTGAAGTGGTCCACAAAGGCGTCGCCCATCTCCTTGTCTCCAGTAACAAGGGAGCCATTTACAAGAAGAGAACGAATGGAATTTGACCGACGTCTACCACTAGCCACCCGGTGAAAATATGTTGTATTAGCGTCCCCCTCCTTAATCCATCTCAATCGAGACCGTTGTCGCCATTCGATTGTGTGTTTTTTATCCTCCGTGTTTACAACATCACGGGCAGCGGCCCGCTCCAGGAGTTCGCCTGACACCAAATCGCGCTCATTCTCCATTCGATCCAGCCGCATAATAGAATCCTCCGCCTCCTTCCTAGCCGCCACATGGGCAGCGCGCGAAACCTTCTTGAATGAGGCCAACAACCTACGCAGCGAGGCAAGTTTGTGGTCCAGGCGACGAGCAGCGGAGCCCTCAAACGAGACCTGGGCCCAGTGATTCCTGACCAATTCTTTAAACCCAGGCTCCAATAACCAACACCGTTCATAGCGAAAAAGACCCCGTGGATGATGCTCATCCCCAGAATCCCAAATAATCGGGCTATGATCCGAAAACGAACGCGGCTAAGAAGCCACCCAGCACAACGGATAAATTTGCATGAGCTTGCCATTCGCGAAGAACCTGTCAATTCTCGATCTAGAGGAATTGTTCCGCCAAGTATATGAAATATCAGTGGGCACCAGCCCCTCCAATGCCAAGTCGGAGATGAAGTCAAGAAAGTCACCTGAACCAGGGTCCTGACCCCCGCGGCCGCGCGGACGATCGGACACGAGGGCAGTAACATTGAAGTCCCCTCCCAACAGCCACGCAATATCCGAGAAATCAAGGGCAATCTCCCTTAGCTCCTCCCAGAGTTCCCTCCGCAATAAGTGGCAAGATGGAGCGTAAATAGCCGAGAAAGCAATAGATACATTCGAGTCAATGCGATTTAAAACCACAGACAAGGAGTGCCTCCCCACGCGCATAGAGGAGAAGGTGAACATCCCCGAGCGCCAAGCCAGAATTATGCCACCCGATGCCCCGATGGCATCAACAGATCGGAATTCCACCGCATGAGCACCAAAAGATCTCCACAAGGAGTCGTCGACCCCTGAAAGTTTGGACTCTTGAATAAAAGCAACATCGCACTCCCACTCGGAGAAGCGCATCCCCAAGGCACGCCTCTTGTCAGGATCCCCGAGACCCCTAACGTTACATGATAGAACCTTCATTAAAAACCAAGGGATCTTCCCTAATAATAGAGAGGCCAGCCGCCTCCGCCACAGAGTCACGCAACGTCGGGCATGAAGAAACTAGGGGGGCGCCAAGGCGAGAGTGAATTCGCCTAGAGTAAGTTATGCCGAACCTTGATGAGCTTGAGGCCACCACCGCAAATGGGGCATCCCCTGCCCTAGAAATGTCACCGACCCCCACAGATTGATCGGGTGTATAAATGTCATCCTCACGAAGCAAAGAGATAGCCGCTGGAGTCGAAGCAGGAGGAGGAGAAGGCGCATGAGCCATCAGAGGAGAGGAATCGAAATCCTCGAAAAGGATCCGCCTAGTCCATACCGCCGAAGCATCGGGCCCAGAGGGAGGCAAGGCCTGAGATCCGGAAGCAAAAGCAGATCAGCTGAGACCCGCAACCGAGGCCACGACCCGAACCGCACGGATCCGATAGGGGAGAGCTTAGAATGATTTCCCACGTGCCCCGATAAAGAGACATGCTTGCAGTTAGTCGACAGAAGAGGCGGCTGCAAGGAAAGTGAATCGACCTCGAGAGTATCCAGCGGTAAGAAATCGCGCCTGTTAGGATCCGCACACGACATCTCAGAATCGAGAAAACGCGGGCCAGGGGAGGTACCCAAAGCAAGCAACCCCTCGGTAGCCCCACCAAAAAGTGACACGTGGCGACCAGGAGATGAACCGTTCGCCCCCTCGCCCTGGGTCGAAGCGTCGACCATGACTGTCGGAGACAAGGACGCGGCCGCCTGCGCCGCCGCAGGAGAAAGAAAGGAGAACTCCAACCTGAAGGTCCAGCGTCCAATCTTCAAGGATTCGAATAGAATCTTATCAACCGCAGTGGCCAAGAAGGAGGAAGAGCATTCCAGCAGAACTTTAGTACACGTCCAGTCCGCACCCGGAGATAACCCATCATCAAGGATAGCCAGGACGTCCCCCCATGCTCCGACCACCGTCGAGAGTGCCGGAGCCGTGCGAGAGAGGAAAGGCACGCCCCGCACTTCCGCCACACAAAATTCCGAAGCAAAAGATGCACCGTCAGCTACCCTGAAGCGCCTCTACGCGACGTCGCCATGACCGTCAAAAGAGAGGAGCCTTTCCCGCTGATCCGGGGAAAGGCCGCGGACGCAGCAGCGAGCCGAGTCCAGCACCACGAAGTCACCGCCGAAGAGAGGCCCCAAGAACTCCAAAGTGTTGGCTTGAACGGAATCCCAAGACAAGCCGAGCCGCTGCAAGACCCCAACAGCTGCGAAGGAGCCACCAATAGCTTGAGCGCACCCCACCTGAACCGCCACCCCGCACATCGTCACCCCATGCACCACCTTCCCACGCGGAAATTCCGGAGGCAAAACCTCACCCCCGACCGGTCCATCACACTGGCCCTCCGCCGCAAATGAGGTTTCCTCCAAAGCGCCATCCAACCCTTCCACGACTCCGTCTCGCACCACCTGCGCAAAAGACCTCGAAGCTCCATCGCCGAAGTTAACACGTCGGGAACCTTGCACTCCTTGCGCATGCAACGGCATCGGCTTCGAACTCCCAGAGAAATGACGATTAGCCCCAGCATTCCTGCATGAGATCATGCGATGGCCCACACCTCCGCATGCAAAGCATCACGGAGGTAGACAACAAGAAGACGCCAGATGCCCATGCACACCGCACCGGAAACACTTCTTCCCCATCTTCTTATGCGTCACCTTCTCCCAACCTTCTCCCTCGCCGACCCGCGCCGCGCCAGACCCCACCACCCGCTTCGCACCCCCCCCCCCAGCCGACGATAGCTCGGCAGCAGCCCGCGCCTCACCCCCCAGCAACCCCCCCTCGCCCTCGACGAACTCGCCTCGCCATCGCCCTTCGCACGCCAGAGAGTCTTCACGCGCCTCGCCATCACGTTGTGAGCGAAGAAAGAAGGGACGGTTGTGATGGAGGCAGGTAGAAGGTGATCAGACTGCCATGAAGGGCGGTGGGTGGTGTGAAAAGGAGCAGGCCACGTGGGTGGCCCAGAGGGTGCACGTGGTCACTCCAAAAAATTCGAAAAATAGAAAAATAAAGAAAAATCCAAAAGAAATATAAGGAGGCGGGATTAGAAAAAGGCAAAACATGAAAGTTACATATCTCGATGAGATATACAAGTTTCATGTTAAATAAAAAGCCAAAAGAGGTCATTTATACAAAGATGAATATTTGAGAGCATTTTTAAGAGATAAAAACACTGATTTTGAGGGGTTTGAGATTTTTTATATTTTTTATTTCTTTTAAAAGCCAAAACAATTATAGACAATATTTACTCTAAATTTTAGGGGGTTTTAATAAAATAGAAAATAAAGAAAAAGGGTTAGTAATTAAATACAATAAAAATAGTGTTAACTATACACAAGTTAGTTCATTCTTAAAGATATGGGATTAATGAAAATTTCTCAAGAAGTTCATATTAATCGAGGGTAAAAATAAAGAATAATGATGATCCAAGAGGGATTCATCGTCCATCACCAAGTCCCTGAATGGAAATATGATTGAGGGAAAACGACAATTTCTCTTCCATTCTCCACTGGCAGATTTTAGTTCCGTCTTTCTTTTTCTTTTTCTTCAAAGGCCATCTTTTCTTTTTTGTAATGTCACATAAACAGAATGAAGAAACAAAGGACTAAGATCAGTACCATAATGATGTCACCCATCTGAATTTGTTGAACATTCATTCAGATAGTCATGCATTATTTTGGTAAGTCAGCAAATAGCAGCTACTTGAAGATATAGAGCATACCATATATGACAACAGATGAACATTTTTAACTTTTTAACAACTCCTATTTAATTGCAATCACTAGAAAAAAAACAGGTGTTCATATCACCTAAGTAATTAACAAGTTAGATATTAAGTTGAATTTGAAAATGCGAAAGCTCCCAAACCAAAGTGCCCAAACTAGGAACAATTGGCTTAACATATAGTAGCACACGGAAAATGGGAAAATGTAGTTTTCATTGGCAATTTGATCTTATCTTTTTAGATAGAAAACTTAAAGCTCACTTTAACACATTCTATCATTAGGTTCCAATTAAATTATGGGAAGCCCGAAAATCATAATATGTCAGAACCCAATAGTTTCAATCTAGAAAGTCCATTGTCCAAAGTGCAATCAGGAAGTAGATGCTAGAAAAAGAATAAAATTATACTTCAAGAGTACACTTGCCGACATTTGCCAAAAAGGAATTACATTTACCTTGTAGAGTTCTTCATCAAATTGAGATAACTGGGCACATTTTCCCATTATATCTTTCCTCATAAAAAATGGAGTTTGCATTGGTTCGTAGTTACGTTTCGTCAAAAATTCCAAGCCGTATCTTATCAAAGCCACATTAAGAAGGGTGCCGGCACCTTTCAAGTAAAACCCCCTCCCTCCAGCTACATTGGCACCTAATAATCAACTCTGATCTTTTAGAAGATAATATAGAAACTATCATGAAATTGATGGACAACTTGCAGTACGATAAAAGAGATAGTAATAGGTAGCATACAACTGACTTATTCATATTTACTACATAGCTAAACAGTACTAAATAACAGAAATGAAATTAAGCGAATTCTTTTGTATAATAATGATCACAATACAGCTACAATACAAAATGAACAACCCAAGTTACAAAAGTCATATCAGTGCCTTCTTAATTTTATTTCATATTGGCATTTATCGATTGCAATATCCCTTCAACCTGTGAGAAATTGACCTTACACTTTGTCAAAATTGGAGTCGGATAAAAATCAAAATCAAATGAACACAATCGATAACCATAATGCTTCTACAAATAGATTGCTTTATTCATCATATTTATAATGAACACTCGAGCTAGGCAATAATATAATATGCCAATCTAACACAAAAATGGCTTCATAATATACATTTTTTAAAATGAAATGATGGACGGACACCTTAGGTAGGTATTCATCCATAATATTTAAAATCACCTCAGCATATAGAAATGATGTAGAATCTGATTTCTGTTTTGCTACAGGTTGATATCTAACTGCTAGGCTGCTAGTAAAGGTGTGCTATTAAATATCTATAAAAAAATAAAATATATTAGACCATAATTCATAGAAGTGGTATTGATTGATCGGATTTCCTTGGAAAACTCTCCCCATTCTCGGCTATCTATAGGCTATAATGACTAAGTTGACATGCTCGGTAAAGTTTGACATGCTCATTTTCCCTGTCAACTATGAGATCATAAAGAAGTAATGGGCAATAATAAACTCGATTATAAAAGACATCTGAAGGAAAAAGTACTTGATTGAGAACAGGAGGCCCATCAAGAACCATATGGTTGTTAGTAAATTCACTACTATGTTCTGCAAAGGTATTCCCTTTTAATGAGAAGTCGCGCAGGTGTACTCAATTATATTAAACTCGGTGACAATGAAAACAATTTCAGCATGAAAAAACTTCCTAACAAGCATACCTTTAACCAGGTCTGCAATGCCAAGCAACTCTACAAGCTCCACGTGATTCCTCAATTTCTCATCTGTTCTCCTATCCCCCCATGTTCTGATAACAGCATTGTTCGCCTGGGGCATAACAACGTAAGTGATTAAAGCGAAAAACATCGTAGTTGTATTAAGAAAAGAGCATGTTGCACAAAACTGATACAAAACACAAAATAACATCACCACTCAGCATACCTCATCATCACTTATGGGAACAGAGTCATGAACAAGGTTTCCAATGCCCTCCAGCTTCTTGTCCAGTGCCAACTTTGCCTCCTGAACCTCTGCCTCCTTTGCAGCTGCTTGAATCTTGTTCTCATCTGTGCTCCTTATCATCTCAGTTGCATCATCACCAGACTATACCACACAAACAAAAACCCTCTTAAATCACCAAAAGAAATTGTAAAAAAACAGTTTTTTAAAGAAACAGTTGATTAAGAGATTAACCAATGTTAACAACTTACTATCTTGAGGCGGGCAACTTCCTTATTGATTCGGTTGAAATCCTTCCTGAGACTCTCCAGCTCAAATTGACCTTCAAATACAAAGATGCTAACTTAACTTGACTTCCAAAATGGTGGTATCCAGTTCAGTTCCTTTTTCAGCCCAATTTCTATAATTCATTGGCATAGAAGATAATCTAAACCTCAGTCATGTTTGACTCCTAGCCAACAATATCAAATTTAAGCTCATTAAGGTTTACACAAGTAGTATCCAAATAAAAGGAAAATATGTTTGCCAATTTCACTCAGATCAAGGCTCTTCTGGACTTCAAAGGTATGGACATTTCCAAGAATTCCCATAAGGACTTCAAGGAATCGAGTCACAACATGGGTTCACCGACTTGAATAATTCTAACTTAAATAATCATAGGTCTTGTCCGGAATTTTTCAGGACTCTTGTACCATTCTTAATAAAAGAAAATTATATTCAGTCGGGTAAGCTTTTCACGTGAATTTTCTTTCGGAAGAATTTTTTCACATGAAATTATCACATTGAATGGTCATATGAACCTAACTAGCAGTTTATATCAACAAAAAATGATAACCATGAGAATGTCATATTGAGTGCTCAATATAATCTGCCTCTGTAATGTATCCTCCTTAAATTTTAAGCATGCACCAAATAGTAGAAGTGGCCACAAATTTTTCATCAGTGACCTACCAATCTGACCGATCATCAAAGCCGCATTTCCAGATAAATCCCCTTTCTGAAAATCAAAAGTACCAAGAACCGCCTGCTTCTACTAAAAATCTCCGTCTAAATAAAACTAAATGACACCTTAGATCAATAGTATATTACATGCATGCACGTCTATAAAGTATATAGAACCACATTCACATCCATCTGCTTAGTTTGGTCTTCTACTCCAATTCTGCAGAACCAACCAAATTTAAAACTATATATTTTAATTCACTTCGAAATCACAAACCCAACTAAAAAAACGCCATTTATAACCCAATCGCCTCCGAGATTCAGCCTTTATCCCCCTGATCTTCCACTCCAATTCCTATCTATAACCAATCAAATTCCTTTTAACTTCATAAACAATAACCCAACTAAAAAAACTCATTTCGCATTACCCGTCTCAAAAATATCACACAAAGATTTCACTTTAGTCACTATATAAGAAGCCAAAACGAGAGATGTCGAGATTGGTCTCACGTTGGCGCCATTCCTTGTCGAGGCGGATGACCTCTTCGACCGCGTCGACGCTGGCGAAACGGCGGCGTTGCGACTCGCGGACGCGTTCGGGATCGCCACCCTTCTCCACGCGGAAGAGGTTGATGTCCAGCATTGGTCACCGATTTCGATTTCGCTTCGGAAGAAAATGGTGCGGAATTCGAGCTATAGCAAGAGAGAATCCGAAGATGCCCTAAAACCCTAGATGGTCAATAACGATACCATAACATCCGCTGAACCGAAGGATTGTGTTAAAGTATTCGGGTTCAAATTCTAGTGGGACGTTCCGGACTTTTAAAATTACCGGAACTACTATTTTAAAAAAACCGTATCCAATCCACTCGTATACACATATACATGTACATATACATGTAGATACACACAGCATACAAATAAAAATGTGTTTTTTTCGACCATTAAAAATGAGTTACTATTATACAAGGTACTTTTTTTTAAAACCAATTATACAAGGTACATTGAAAAAAAGGGTCACATGTTAGGGAACAAGTATGATTAAAGGTGAGGAATAAATCAGAATAAAGTACTATTTTTTGTTCGGTTGGAAGGATAGGAATAATGTAGAATAAGGTGGAATAAAAGTATGTAGGATGGAATAAAGATAGGAATAAAGGTGGAATAAGGGTGTGGGAAAGGGAATAGCCGTGCGAGAAAGGAGAGGGGAGGGGAATAGCGTCCTTATTCTTGAGACTATTTCCTAAATGAACACTCCCTTAACAGCTTCATCTTTTTCAAACGTGACAAAGAAAGATCCGGTCTAAATATTTTGCCTCAAATACATGCTTTCATAAAACTTCAGTAATTCTTTTATGCAAACGTTAAATTCCAAAGCTCAAAGCTTAGTACTCTTAATGCTATGTTTCAAAATTGAGTACCTTGATTGGAAATCGAGGCATCAATAAGATCCTTTTTGCTATTTATATAGTGATTAATACCTTCTTTTGTCTTTTTATTATTGTATCTATATGAATGCAGCAAGAGGATATGATAGCATAAGTGTTCATATCAGTTCATTGTATCCTTCGTGGGTGATTGTTACCTTATTACAAGTAGTTTCCATTGGAAGTTTACATTGAAAGCGAAGGCAAGCGGGCAACAAGCTGCGTCGCTAGACCTTTTTGAATTGTTACTAAAAAAAAGTTCCACCTATGAAATTGAGAGGGGAGGAAAAATCCTATGTATCATGTTTATAAAATAATATTCTTTATGTACGGTAGAAAAGTATTTTTTTTATTGGATATCGTAGGTAAGTAAGTCATCTCTCCATGAATCATGTTCTTTTTTTGTGTGTGCAAAGACACCTCACCTCTTCAAGGACCCTAAACCCCAAAAGCTAGAAGCTTTAAACCCGCAAACTCTCTTGCAGCTTTTTATTATTTGTAAAAAACTATCCTCTCGGGATTCATATTAAGGGTTTTATCACATGCGTTCTTCTTAAATTCTGTAATATCAAGTAAGCCCCTCTTTTTTGTAATATCAGTTGTGTCCTTGACTTCTTACAGAATTCACAGTTCTGCTCTTCAGCTAAGGAAAAGTAAGGACACTCTTAATATTACAAAAGGACTGACCTATGAATAAGAAGTGAAGAGCACGATTGATATTAGAAAAAGGAAGGGACATAACTGATATTGCAGGAGTTAAAAAGGGATCAAACGAAGAAACCTCTTATATTAAATACATACCTCAGGCATCCTCCTCTTGATCTTCTTGTTTGTTTGTGTTTTTTTAATAATACAATTGTGTTTTAATTTTGGTAATCGTATAGGCGTTTGGTAGTACATGAGTTTTTTAGCACGTAGGACTACTTGTGTGTGTGTATTTGTTTTTCCAATATAGACTTACCATTGCGATTTTATATATTTGTCATGCTCTTGGGAAAATAATAAAATAGTGAAAATTGAGCTTGTTATGATAGAGAACTTATGGAATTGCTTAAAATCATTTTTGAAATGTCCAAAGTTATGGAAGCATAACCATAGAGTTTCTCATGTTAAAAGTTGAGTATAATGAGAACATTAAGAATGCAGTGGAGTATGAATATATTGGGAATCATCTTGTCCAACCATACTTTATATTAATATGTAAGAGATATGTGACAACAATAGGTCCGCATCTAGACCTCATGTACAAGCTAAAACTATTAATCTTAAGGGTGCGTTCGGTTCGGGAATAAGTAGGAATACGAGTGATGAATAAGCTGGAATAAGGCACTATTCTTGTTTGACTAGAAAGATAAGAATAAGTAAAATAAGATGGAATAAAGATAGAAACAATGATAGAATAAAGTGGAATAATGGGGAGCAGAGGAAAATAGTTGTACCACATTGGAGTGGGGAGGGTGGGGAATAGACCCGATATTCTCAGGGCTATTCCCTAACCAAACAACCCCTAAGTGAACAATGAATATGAACCAAATGCATGTGGTTGGAAGGATTTGAAAGTTATATAAACATTGGAGCACACAATCAATTGAACAATGATGAGATATAGAATGAAGACGATAATACACACAATCCATCTAACATCGAAGTGAAATTCGCATTGAATCCATGATGCAATTCGATAATGGTATTTTTACACTTGTGTCCTTCAAAGATTCTGCAATTTCACTTATGCCCCTATTACTTTTGCACTAATACGTGTGGCCTCCGTTCTTGAACAGTTGTATCCGCCCGTTAGTTGATGTTTTTCCTCTTCTATATGGACATTAACTTAATAGGCACACATAATTGAAAAGAAATTAAAAGGAGGGACACAATTGTAATTGTTAACAATATAGTTTAGAATTAAATTTGTATTAGCCGTTGCAATAACGGCTATCTCTCAACGGGTGTAACTCTCCATCTTCCATTCTTTCATCTCCCCTCTTTTCTTATTTTCTCCCTATATATAACCATGTAATCAACCTGAAAAGATATGCAGTTACAAAGAAATTCCATCTTTTCCTTTTGAGTTTCACATGGTATCAAAGCCTCACAGCTCTACCCATCGTTGCAATAACGGCTATCTCTCAACGGATGTAACTCTCCATCTTCCATTCTTTCATCTCCCCTCTTTTATTATTTTCTCCCTATATATAACCATGTAATCAACCTGAAAAGATATGCAGTTACAAAGAAATTCCATCTTTTCCTTTTGAGTTTCACATGGTATCAGAGCCTCACAGCTCTACCCATCCTTGTCGTCCAAGCCGCCTCTCTCGCAGCTTTTCCTCCACCGCACGCCTCTTTCGACAACGCCTCGTCGCCATCAAGGTTGCACCACAGGCACCTTCTCCGTAGAAGAATCGACTCCTTCACGCCACCGTGTCCGTCGTCTTGCTCACACAAACGCCTGCCTCCTCCAACAACCAGTCCGGCACTTTTCTTGCGAGCGCCTCACAGTTCTTAAATACTGCATTTCATCACAACCTCTCCACAGTTCCAACACTTGCGTTATCCTCCTCCGTTGCTGCGTCAACTTCCATAAGTTTTCTTCTCTTATTTGGCCATCTTATTTGCTCATCTTATTTGCTCGTCTTATTTATTGCGTCATCTTTTTTGCATCTTGCCCATTGCTGTCCGAAGTCTGCTCTCTTTTCATAGTTATATTTGCAATTTTTTAACATTTCACTCACGTACTCTTTATCTACTGTTCTCTTCCCATCTTCATTTCTTTTCTTTCATCTACCTTAACTTTCTCATAATGGAGAAAATATCAATTGCACCTTCATTCCCACTGTTTTGGATGGGCAAAATTACCGTAGTTGGACACAAGCTATGCGAAGTTTTTTGAAAGGAAAGAAATTATGGCGCTATGTGACAGGTGATATTACAACTCCAATAAAAAGTGCAGGTGAAAGTGACGACAAGTTCTTTGAAAGATTGGAGGATTGGGATAGCAAGAACCATCAAATTTTGACATGGTTTCGTAACACTTCTATATCGACTATTCATGATCAATTTGGTCCTTATGAAACAGCGAACCAGGTATGGGAGTTTTTGAAGACCAGATATGACAATGTGAACTTGGCTCAACAATATCAAATTTGGGGTGCTCTTCATAGTCTCAAACAAAGTACAAGCCAAAGCATCAACGACTTTCTCTCCAAAATGCAGTTGCTATGGGATCAACTTGTTGTCGCAGAGCCTATCTTTGATTCTCCAACTGATGCAGTTAAATTCATTTCCCATCGTGATCAACTGCGTCTTATTCAATTCTTGATGGGTCTGAAAAATGAGTTCGAACCAGCTCGAGCATCTCTCCTTCATCGTAGTCCTCTACCGACTCTTGATCAAGCTGTATCTGAGCTTCTCTCCGAAGAAACTCGTCTTGGCCTTCTAAATACTTCAAATGAAGATGTTGCTCTTGCTATTAAATACGGGCAAAAATATTGCAGCAATTGTCGACGCACAGGTCATATCATATCTGAATGTCGAAATATTGAATGTCATAGTTGTCACAAAAAGGGGCATATGTCTGGAACATGTCCAATGAAAAACTCTTTCGAGTGTCGTTACTGCAAGCAAAAGGGACATGCCATTGAAAATTGTCCCATCAAGCCACCAAGACCTCCAAAGTACAAGCATAGATACCAAACTCCAAGCATTACAAATACTCCTACGGTTGCAGTTGTAACAACTCCTGATACTGGTTCTTCTTCATCGCCAACCATCTCCTTAAGTGACTTGCAAAATATGTTGAAACAGGTGCTATCTCAACCCTCCACCGATTCGACTGCTTTATCTACTAGCCAAGGTAAGACCACTTGGTTATTTGATTCTGGTTGTTGTAATCATATGACAAGCAATTCAAGTTCTTTTATCTATAAACAACCTACTAACAACACCTCAAATATAAGCATTGCCAATGGTTCTACCAGATCTATTGATCACATAGGACGTATCCAAACAACTAATTTAGATCTTCCAAACACATATTTTGTTCCCTCATTAGCATATAATTTAATATCTGTTGGTCAATTATGTGATATTGGACTTCATGTAACATTTACATCTGATGGTTGTCAGGTCCACAATCCTTCGACGGGGAAGCTCGTTGGGACTGGCCGTAAAGTAGGTCGCTTATTCGAGCTCAGTTATCTTCACCTCCCTCAAATAACAGCTTGTACTGCTTCTATCACCTCCACTCTACAGTCATGGCATTCCAAACTAGCTCATTGCTCTGTTACTAAGTTGCGTCCTTTAATCAATTCTGGCAAGTTAGGTTCTGTTGAAAATACCTCCTTTAATTGTGTGTCTTGTCAAATGGCTAAACAACCGGCTCTTTCTTTTGATAAAAATGACTCTATAGCAGAAGCACCATTTTCTTTAGTTCATTCCGATATTTGGGGACCTTCCTCCACTCCTTCAATGGGTGGGTCTCGTTATTATGTGATTTTCATAGATGACCATACTCGTTTTACTTGGATTTATCTTCTGAAAAGTAGATCAAAACTTACACAAATTTATATCAACTTTTCCAACATGATCAACACTCAGTTCAATGCCAAGATTAAGATTCTACAAACAGACAATGCAATGGAATATCTTGATACTAAGCTTCAAACCTTTCTGAAAGAACAAGGAACTATAAATCAACGATCTTGTCCTGGTACCTCCCAACAAAATGGTCGAGCTGAACGAAAACATAGACAAATTTTAGATTCCACTAGATCCATGATAATATCAGCCAAATGTCCTAAAAATATGTGGGGTGAAGCTGCTCTCACTGCCATTTTTATTATAAATCGCCTACCTTCATCAGTTATAAATAATCAAACACCCTTTGAGCGTCTATACGGAGTTACATCTGATTACACAAAACTTCACGTTTTTGGGTGTGCTTGTTTTGTGTTACTTCAATCCCATGAACGTAATAAACTTGAACCCAAATCTCGGCTTTGTTGTTTCCTTGGATATGGCATTAATCATAAAGGTTATCGTTGTTGGGATCCAATATCTCAACGCCTTCGTATATCACGTCATGTTGTTTTTTGGGACCACATCATGTTTTCTACTTTATCAACCTTTCACATGATCCTTGAAAGAAGAGATATTGTTCTTGATACTTCTACTCTCGATCCTTTTCTTGACGACACTGACATTCAACCATCAGATTTAGTTTCCCACGACCACACACCTTCAACCCCGCCTATTGACCACAATCTCGCGATAGAAACTCAAGCTCCAAGACGATCTACTCGTCAAACACATCTTCCAACTCATTTACAAAATTATCATTGTTTCTCCACCATTATATCTTCTACCGAGCCAACTTCATATAAAGAGGCCGTTGCTGAAACTTGTTGGAAAAATGCTATGGATGAGGAATTACAAGCCTTAGAAAAATCTAAAACCTGGGATGTGGTTGACCTCCCCCCTAATAAAACAGCAATTGGTTGCAAATGGATCTATAAGATTAAAACAAAATCTGATGGATCAATAGATCGTCATAAAGCTCGTCTGGTTGCCAAAGGCTTCAACCAAGAATTCGGCATTGATTATGAGGAAACCTTCGCTCCTGTTGCTCGACTTACCTCAGTTCGTAATCTTCTCGCAGTTGCTGCAGCTCGATCTTGGAATCTTTTTCAAATGGACGTCAAAAATGCATTTTTAAATGGTGAACTTCATGAGGAAGTTTACATGTGTCCTCCCCCGGGATACCACATTCCTAAAAATAAAGTTTGTCGATTACGACGTGCACTTTATGGTCTTAAACAAGCGCCAAGGGAATGGTTTGCTACTTTTAGTTCCACAATAACTGCTTTCAACTTTGTTCCAAGCTCTTATGATTCAGCTCTATTTATTCGTAAAACTGATGATCGTATCATACTCTTACTACTCTATGTTGATGATATGATCATTACCGGTGATGACATATCTGGTATTAATGACTTAAAAGACTTTCTCTCTCAAAAATTTGAAATGAAAGATTTGGAAAAACTTCATTATTTTCTAGGATTAGAAGTTACACATCATCGTACAGGTCTTTACCTTACTCAATCTAAATATTCCTTAGATCTCTTGAGAAAAGCTAGAATCATCGATGATAAGATCACTTCAACCCCTCTTGAACCAAATATCAAATTAAATTTAACTGATGGAAAGCCTCTCTCTGATCCAACTCTTTATCGTCAGCTTGTCGGAAGTCTAATTTATCTTACAGTTACTCGTCCTGATATCGGACATGCAGTTCAGTTGGTAAGCCAGTTCATGTCATCTCCACGTACTACTCACTTTGCAGTCGTACTAAGAATTCTTAGATATATCAAAGGAACTATTTATCATGGTCTACACTTTGTTAAAGACTCACCTCTTAACTTGTATGCTTATTCAGATTCAGATTGGGCAGGTTCTATGATAGATCGTAGGTCAACCACTGGTTTTTGTTTCTTCCTAGGTTCCTCACTAATTTCATGGCGAAGTAAAAAGCAGGAGTTAACGGCACATTCTAGTACAGAAGCAGAATACCGCGCATTAGCAGATACAACCTCCGAGTTACTTTGGTTACGATGGCTTCTCGCAGATATGGGTGCTTCTCCTTTAACGCCCACACCATTGCATTGTGATAATAAAAGTGCCATTCAAATTGCTCACAATGACGTCTTCCATGAGCGAACAAAATATATTGAAACAGATTGCCATTTCATACGTCAACATATTCAAAGAGGAGTTTTGTCCCTGTTGCAAGTTTCTTCCCATGAACAAACTGCATATATCTTCACCAAAGCACTTCCGCCAGGATGCTTTCAATACCTTGTTTCCAAACTCAAGTTGGTTTCCTTACCATCTTGAGTTTGAGGGAGGCTGTTAACAATATAGTTTAGAATTAAATTTGTATTAGCCGTTGCAATAACGGCTATCTCTCAACGGGTGTAACTCTCCATCTTCCATTCTTTCATCTCCCCTCTTTTCTTATTTTCTCCCTATATATAACCATGTAATCAACCTGAAAAGATATGCAGTTACAAAGAAATTCCATCTTTTCCTTTTGAGTTTCACAGTAATAATCATTTTTATTCTTCTTCTTCCGTCATCTTTCTTCCTTTATACCTTCCTCACTCTTCTACCCATGCCCTACCGGCATGTCATGATCCTAATTCTCGATCATTAGATCCTTCCATTTATTGGTCATGATTACATAATAATAATGTTAGTTAATATAATAATTAACATTCATAAACATATTGCAGTGTGATATGCTATGAAGAACACATTCAGTAACTTTCCCATTAACATTATAAAAGATTATATAACTCATTGCCCCGATATAGATGTTTACATGTACATCAACCGAAAAAAGAATGAATGTGAAATTTTACTAGTAACTACATGAAACTGAAATAAAACATCTAATGGTTGACTAATATCCCTACGATGGCTCATTGATGCTCATTCAATTATATACACATATGATAGAAGAGAGCGAACACCATTAGAAAAGAAAAGTAAAACGAGTGTGATTTCTTCGCAAGACTATTCGTAACAGAAAAAATCCAATACTCTTTATCCTTTTCATCCATTCCATTTCCATTTCCATTATTCCTAACCAAGGGATGGACTAGTAATCACAACAAGGAGGGGTCAATAGAAGATTCACATGCAGAGGCGGATCTAGGGAGCGGCGGGTGGGGGCCATGGCCCCCCTCCCATTTGAAAAAATATTAGACCCCTCCCTCCTAAGATCATGCATTCCCTTTCTATGCTACAATACTGAGGTTGTAATTTACAATTTTCGTATCTCTTTTTTTTGCAAATTTTACATAAATCTTTCAACTTCCCACCCAATCTCTGATTGCGACCGATAAATATCTCAAATTGGCCAATTCCAATTATGCAATCGGCATTTCCCATCCCATCCCAGTCTCCCCTACCTCTATCTCTGTGGCCATCCGTTGTCCCGCTCTCGTCTGCAACAACGCCAGTGTTGTTGTCATCTCCTCCCTGTAGGGTTGTTGTTCTTTTTCCTGCAATTCCTTTTCGGTTCCTCTTTCTTCATTCTTCTTGCGTGGAGGTCTATGTGTGAGATCCCAGGGAATCCCTCAACGATAGGATGTGGTTTCGACTCTTTTGAGTCGAGGCAATCAGTTGTAGGTATTTTGTGTTGTGGTCTCCTTCGCAAAGCCATCTGACTTTGAACTGTTGATTTAGTGTTTAAAATTCATCCTCCATGAGCGATTCAAGGTCTTTATGTAGTTTTGTCAATTAGGTTGATTCAGAATTAGCAAGTGTTCTGACTTTGAGAATTGAGAATCTCTTCTATGTTATCAATTTCTTGTTTTGGCGTTTTCTGAATGCACAGAAAAGGAGGGCAAATCTTCCTTTTTCCAAGCAAATATGCCATTTTTTAATCTTTTAAATTTTAGTTGCCATGCTTGAATGGGTCGTATGCTTGAACATGTGGTGTCCATGAAGAGGAAACGAGCTGGGAACAGAATTGTTTGACCAAAATGCTTCCATTTTAAAGGTTGATTTAACCAATTTGAAGGGGAAGATGGAAATGAGAAGGGGTTTATGATCAGAAAAGTTTATGGGATATGAATCATATGATGAGTGATATTTGAGATGGGGGTTAAGTCTAGGAGGGATAGTGATTTGAAAGTTTGGCCCATCTTCCTAAAATGACATCTATCTATATGTAGTCAGATATTGAATTACTCAGATCTATAAGACCAAACCTTCGACAATAGTTGTTGAAACCAGGGACATGATGAATGGAGATGGCTCTCTCTGATGAAGATTCATCGACATAGCGGTAGATGTTAAAATCACTAGATAAAATGGTGTGACCTTTGGAGAAGGATTGAGATTGTACCTGATCTAGAAAAGCCTTTTATCGGGTATAAATGTTAATAAAATTAATGTTGCAATTGGATGGAATGTAAAATAGGCTAAAATATGTTCCAGAATTCTTTATCAATGATATCGTTTCAGCGGCATATCATTAGGTCTCAACTAAGTATACCCCACGATGGTAAGGTAAGATGGAATGTCACTCAAGTTAATCTAAAGACAATAGCCTAGACATAGGAATAGGTCTACAAATTCTAGATTCCTAGATTAGGGAGAGGTTAGTTTTATGTTGGGACTAGAGGTTTTTTAGTCTCGTAAACTTCCAGGGCCCACTAAGTCCCTGGATGTTCCATGGCATGATGTTAATGTCTATTTAATGGTTGGTTGTTAACCCTTAGTTTTATGAATGCTTGTATTATAATTCATGGTGTTTTGTTTCCAAGATCCTCTGAACCAATCTACTTTTGATCCCTGAATCCTTGAAGGAGATTCGCAAGTCGGATATCACATCATTCGATGGTTTAAGGTATTTGGGGTAATTACATTGATGGTTGAAATAAAGTAGTGATCAATGAAGTCATGTACCCATGATGTGTCCTAGTTGTAGAATGGGGATTATGACTGGGGTGCTCTTTTGTTTTGGCTCGCGGAGCACCGGATGTAAGGTGCTCGTCATACGCTCAATAGTTCTTTTAAAAGGAAACATCGATATGTGCTTCAGTATGTTATCCTTGATGTTGTCTCCCAGACTCCCATGCTCTTCAGCCATAGGATGATATGACTCATAGTCGAGACCCTTTATGAGGTGTAACTCAGCTTTCGAGGAGAGTCCATAATAAGGGGTAGGGATGTTGCCCCATTCTTACCATCTCCCAGGAAGCATACAATAGATATCATAATTTATAGGGCATGCATTTATAAGATTAATTAAAAAATATTGTATGAATATTCAGAAGTTACTGGTTTACTACAAAAGCATTGTGAAGCACAATGCTTTTTCGTTTAATATGAAGTCAACTATTTAATTACTTCAATTGTTTTGCTTGGCAGATGTTAGCAATCAAAAGTTTATATTGAGATTGGGGTTCGTAGAATCGTGAGCCAGAGCATGGAAGGACAAGTTGTAAATTGCAGAGGCAAGCAAGGATCATAAGGTAAACTAGTGTTTTCATGGCTTTAATTTACTTTGTCAAAAAATTAATTAATAAAATCCTAATATACGCAATGCATACATGATCTCGGATCAATAATCCGTAGTCATAGATAGTTATTTTTTGAGTGATCCAATTAGTGCATTTCACTTTTCCGTATCTGAAAAAAGCATATGTATCCTATCAAATGTATTGTATTTTTGTCGTTATAAATACTGAAATATTTTGAAGACTAACAACTATAAATTATTAAATTTGTCATGTGAACTTAGGTTTGATTATGGTTAAAAGAACAATTGACACCTATTTCAAGAAATCGAGAGTTGATATTTGTGATAAAGATGCACAAAAATCTTCTACAAATAATCCTTCTATCTTACATGATGGTCTGATTACTACTATTGATCCATCTTCTTCTAATATATTTGTTTAAAATTATCCACAAGAAGTGCACAATGAACATGTTAATGAGTCTTCTATCGTTCGTGATCCGGGATTGCACCGTCAAATTTGATAATACCCACCTGATGAGCAGGATAAGATTTAACGTGCTTATATTAAAGGTGGACCATGTCAACATATCTTTTAGAATATCCATCATCTGGCCGTGAAAATCATCAACGTTGATTTTAAGCGTCATGGTTTCAGAAATATCCTTCATGGTTAGAATATTCTCCTGTTAAAGATGCAGCATTTTGTTTGTCATGTTTTATTTTCAATAAATTATCCACTGGACGATTTGGATAAAATGTCTTTATAGTTGATGATTTTTGCAATTGGAAAAAAAAATGGAGGAAAAGATTACGCATTTTTACATCACATTGGAAGTGATTCATGTTCACCTCATAATAGGGTTGAACAAGCTTGTAAAGATTTGATTATTCAAACAAAGCACATTGAGAATGTGATACATTGATAAACATTGGAGGATATTAAGTACAACAGACTATGATTGAAAACGTCAATTGATTACGCTAGATGGCTAGCTTTTCAAGCATGTGCTTTTAGAGGTCATGATGAATCTATATATTTAAGGAATCATGGAAATTATATTGAAATGATTAAGTTATTGGCATCATATAATGAAGATGTTGCAAAAATTATTTTAGATAATGCCCCTAAAAATGTCAAATATATATCTCCTACTATTCAAAAGGAGATATTAAATATCATTTCCACTGGAGTACAAAAGGCTATTCGTGATGAGATTGGAAATGCAAAATATTGCATTATCGTTGATGAAGCTCGTGATGAATCCAAGAGAGAACAAATGGCTATTGTCATCCGTTTTGTTGATATTAATGGCTTTATTAGAGAAAAATTCTTAGATATTGTTCATGTCAAAGATACAAGTGCATCTACGTTAAAAAAAGGATTTCAGATGTCATTTCTCACCATAATATCAGTATTCAAGATATGTGTAGACAATGTTATGATGGTGTGAGTAACATGCAAGGAGATTGGAAAGGATTACAAGCACTCTTTAGCATGGATTGTAAGTATGCATATTATGTGCATTGTTTGGCCCACACACTCCAATTAGCATTGGTTGCAGTATCAAGATAAGTTGTTTTTGTTCATCATTTTTTCTATAAGTTACACATTTGTTATTAATATTGTTGGTTCTTCTAGCAAGAGGAATGATGAATTACAAGATGTTCAAATATTTAAACTGGTTGAAAAGATTGCAGCTAATGAAATTGAAACAGGAAGAGGTATTAATCAGATTGGGACACTACAACGTGCATGAGATATTAGATGAGGTTCTCATTTTCATTCAATTTCTAGTATGATAAGGTTGTTTGATTCGGCATGCCTTGTACTTAATCATATCGCGAGAGATGGTTCTACATATTCTCAATGTGGGGATGCTGATGTTGCTTACAACTCAATACATCCTTTGAATGTATCTTTATTTTACACTTGATGAAGGATATTTTGCGATTTACAGATGTATTATATCATGCATTGCAAAATATCGATTAAGATGTTTTGAATGCTATTAGTTTGGTTTCCACTACTGGATCTCTTATTCAAGACATGCACAGAGATGGCCGGAATAGATTCTTTGACAATGTACAATCATTTTACTCAGAGCAAAATATTGGTGTTCCAGATATGAGTCTTCCTTATTCTAGCAGAGCATGTTCTCGTCATAAGAAAAGCAACATTACACTTGAACATCATTATCGAGTGGATATTTTTACAGCTACATTGGATTCACAACTTTAAGAGTTGGATCATAGATTTAACGATACAATTATAGAGCTCTTACATCTTAGTTCTACACTAGACCCACAAGATAGCTATAAAAAAATTAATATAACAGATATTTGCCTTCTTGCAACAAACTATTATCCACAAGATTTCTCTGATAGTGAAAGAGATTTATTATAGTTTCAGTTGATGCAGTATCAAGTTGATGTCCCTAATCATCCAAAGATGAAACATTTTAAGTAGAATATCTGAATTATTTTAAGCATTGGTAGAAACAGGAAAGTCACGAATCTATTATTTAATCGATAGATTGATCCGGCTTATCCTGACTCTTCCCGTCTCAACTGCTACAACTGAATGCGCATTTTCAGCTATGAGCCTCGTAAAGACAAGGCTTCGAAATAAAATGGAAGATAGTTTTTTGAGTAGTTGTATAATTGCTTACATCGAGAAGGAGATAGCAGAAAAAATCACCGTTGGGGGACATCATTGATGATTTCTATGTAATGAAAAATAGTCGAGCGCAACTTTAATAAATTATATAAGTTTACGCACCACCTTTAAAACTATGTACCTCAATAGTATTATTTCCAGTCATTTATATATTTCTAAATATCGACCCATCTATAAAATCATTCTGGCTCCGGCCCTGTTAACATGCACGTGACAAAGATGATAATAGTTTTTTTGCTTCCAGTTTCTAAGTTGAAGACAAATCATTTCACATATATTTATTTGACTTCAAAAGTACATCTTAAAAATCAAAGTTCCATGATTATTGTTTTTCACCATCTACCCTTTTGTATTGGATGATAAATCCGTTACTGAGGAGTTCTTATACACATACCTTACGGAGATTATGCAATTGCAGTCACGAATAGTTCACATCAATCGTAGAAAATGGTAACAAAAACAAGCGCCTGTAGCTCAGTGGATAGAGCGTCTGTTTCCTAAGCAGAAAGTCGTAGGTTCGACCCCTACCTGGCGCGTTTTTTTATATACTCTTTTAATCCTTTTCACTTTTTTTAATCGTCTCAATCTAATATATACTAATTACGATTTATTGTTCGTAATGTTCGATTTCTATGCATTGGAGATCCATAGATCGAATGCTGTTTCTAGTCTCTAATTTGAGTTCTCGGAGAGATCCCTAGAAGCATACGTGTGAATAGCTTTTGATTAAATAGATTTAAACTGATGTCATCCTGAGAATTGCGGCAATTATAGGTTTCAGCTATATTAGTATTAAAATGATTATTAATAAACCTATTGAATAACGAAATGATTAACATAACTTGATACAACATGACTTAATCGCGCTGTAAAGCTTGGACTTAAGTCACTACAACGAGTTAGTTTTTTCCCTAACCACTCCACTCCAACCAAATTAGAATCTTCAAAAATACAAGATATGAATTCTATTGATTAGTACTCATCCAATTAGAGGTATGAACGAGCCAAATTTGAGCGAACCAACTCAGGTTCGGTTCGGTTCGTTTAGCATACTTTCAAGCTCGGATTCGGTCGACTCGGTAAAATGAAAAATGTAGTCATGTTCGGCTCGGCTCGGCTCGGGTAAGGTCCGTAAATGTTCGATTCGATTCGTTAAAGGTTCGTTTAAGAATAGGGCAGCACCATAGTCTACTGTGTGGGTTTTGTGGGGGTTTCAGGAATAGGGAATAGGGAATAGGAACTTAGGGAGTGGACTGGATGAGTTTGAGAAGATAAGGGAATAACTCTTATTTTATGATGAAATGTCTTTTTTCCCTTATATATAGAATATGTATGTATGTATGTATACTTTTATGTATGTATGTATGTATGTATGTATGTATGTATGTATGTATATAATCGAACTTTTAACAAACCGACCTAAGCGAACCTATATTTTTTAAGTTCAGTTCGCTTATTTAATCGAGCCCAAACTTGTGTTCAGGTTCAATTTATTTATTTTCGAATCGAACTTTTAGCAAGCCGAATCTAAGCGAATGTCGAACCTAAGAATTTTCTGTCAACCCCGACATCCAACGTCCTCCATAAATGCCTCCGCCTCGTCCTCGGGAACTCCATCTAATCAACCCAAACAACAACCAACACTCAATACATGGAATCACTCCCCTTGTAATCCCCTCCACCTATTTGACTTTCATCGATCCTGTCATTCTTCTCGTCACAGTCTCTAACCAAAATTCGAACGAGTCACTTTGAAAACCTGCATTTTCGACACACATTATAATCCATCAATCTAATAAAAGGATATCTACCTTTCTCCATCTTATGAGCAAACCATTATAACCAATATACATGATATATGATATCAATTTAATTGTTTGAATGCATCAATCGAACAACACACACACGTGAATACACACACATCAAGACATACGTGTGCGTGAATTTGTACTAATAAACATATAAATCCATACGTATATATAGATATTTCCAAGGAAAAGGGATCCTACACCGACATGCAAGTAACTACCTCCACCCAATCTTTTTTCATTATTTTTTTATTTTTTTAAACAAAGCCTTATGGAATTCAAATCTTTTACATTGGTGTTATTCAACTTAATTTGAGAGCTTTATCGTATAAATCAATACTATAAAATTTTAACAGTATTGAAGTTGCCGAAATTGACTCAATTCTAGGTGAACATGCCCGAAATGTTTGTTTTACATCAAACTTGAAACACATGAGAGAAACTTCTCCCTGTTGCATAACTGTGTTGGATCAAAGTCTTTTGTTTTGATCAGGATTTTGCTAGAGTTCTTTTCATGTTATATCAAGAATGAATGATTTTTTCAAGAACTCGAAGATTGGGTTGTTTGATCTATTTGCAGTCTAGCGAACTTGTTTGTCTAATTTTGGTAATTTGTGGTGGTTTGAAAGTTACCTCTTATCTCGGAAGGAGATGATTGGTTATCTATGGAAAGAGATAATTGGTTTTCTTATTTTTGGCGTGGATGGATATTCCTAAGGAGGTGGGTACGGTTTTGAATGATTATTATTATTTTTTGTAGGTCGGAAAATTTGGCAAAAAAGGAATTAAAGAAATTGGCTGAGGTCATAAAATTGGAAAAATATTTGCCTCAACTCATGTTTGCTTCTCTCATGCGTGAATTTAATTCTCCTCCCTGTTTTGAGTAGGGTGAGCATTGGTCGGGCTGGTCCGAACCCGACCCTGGCCCGATCCGCAAAAACCCGGGCCCGGCCCGAACCCGATGTACAAATGGGTCAGTCCCGGGTCCTCATTTTTCAAAAATATTATGCTCGGGCCAGGTCGGGTCCGAACCCGAAGTACAAATGGACCGGGCCCGGGCTCTTATATTTCAAAATATCATATTAGAACTAAATTAGGGGACACGGATTTATAGTCACAATACATCCAATATTTCCTTCATCCATCAATAGCAATATTACATCGTAACAATACATCCAATATTCATGTGTTATGGCTGAATTTGTATCCATAACAATAAATTGGAATTAAAGTGCAACTTCATGGAATCAAAATAAGTACGGGTTGAGCCCGACCTGAGCTCGAGCCCAACCTAAACCCGAGCCCGATCCTGCAGGCCTTGGGCCGGGCTTGGGTCCTTAGTTTGCTGAAAAAAAGCGGGCCTCGACCCGGCCCAAGGACCACGGAAAATTGATGGGTTCGGGCCGAGCTTTCTCGGGTTGGGCCGGGTCGAGCCCAATGCTCCACCCTAGTTTTGAGGAATCTATTTCTATTAGAGGTGTAAAGTTGGTTAGTGAAGAATATTCTTTAGAGATAATAGAAGAGGAAGTTGCACAATTACAGAAGCCATCTTCCTCTTGTTTAGTGACAAAATTTCAGAATTCAAGGCCAAGATTTATTTCTTTCATAAATTTTCTAAAGAATAGACTTGAGTTGCAAGAATATTTTTATCTTGGTGCTCTTGGCGCTAGACATATTTTGATCAGTTTTATTTGTGAGCAAGATTTTTATTGCAACTTATGCTTCTGGTGATTTTAATTTAATCATGACTGGGTATATATCCTGTGATGGTCCCCCTTTTATAGACCATCCTGAAGTACAACTCATGTTGCAGTATGGGTAGGGTTGCCTTGTCTTAACGTGCATCTCCAAAATCCATGGATAATTAAGTCCATTGCTAAAGTGATTAGGAAATATATTTTTGTGGATAAAATAAGTGAAATAATCTCTCAGACCGAGCTGTGTGAGAATGTGTGTAGAGGGCACCTAGACTTGATTTTTTTTGGATCAAGAATGGCTTTCAAAATTTTAAACAAAGGATTATTTATGAAAATTGTCAAAGTTTTGAGCCTCTTGTTTTATTATTGGCCACGCACGAGAAGAATGCAGAAGTGGCAGAAGAAGGAAGACAAAGGTGAAGTTAAAAAGCAATGGCAATAGTTAATCACATTTAAAGTGATCCAACAAAAGAGCAACAACAACCGCGCGAAAATAAGCAACAATAACAAGATCTAGAAGTGATTACAAAGTTAGAAGAAAAAATTATGGCTCGCGTGACTTTTGAAGAAGGAACGATGAGTTTTGAGGAATCACATTAGGACACTTATTCTAGCTTATGCAGAAATTCAACACAAGTTGCGACACTTTTAAAGGAAGATTTACATTAGCTGGAGGAATCAAAAGCTCAATTTTTGGGTCTAGGGAAGGAGAATTGTGAAACACATGAAAGAAATCAATGATTGAATTGTGATAATTCTATCGAAGATACATGTGAAGTTTCGTCAGAGCAGCATACTAGATCTTTGAACAATGTTGTTGATGATATACTAGAAATAAGATGACTTCTGAAATTATTGAAGAGATAGCATATTCTTTGAAGCAGACACCTCGAAAGGTTTTGGATGCTCATACAGAGAAGAGGTTTCTTCTAAAAAAGAAATCATGTATTGAAGACAATTCTCTTAAAAGACTTGAATCCGAATCTCCATGCAAGTAGAGAACATATCTATGATGGTTTGTTCAAGAAGAAGAAGCCTAAAGCTACGAAAGACTGGAAGGATAAGTTTTCCATGTTAAAAAATGAGGTGAGGGTGAAAGAGTTTGAATTTGTGGATATTCATTCCTCATAAGATACAGAACTACCCAAAGTATGAAAGAAGCAAATTAAAGCCTCTAATGTTGTGGATTCTATCAGAAAGCTTGAGTTGAAACATGGTTCTCAGTGTTTATTTAAGAAAAATGAATATATCACAAGTGTATTTCATCGTATCCAAAACTGTCCCAATTTTTTTACTCTAAATAAGAAATAGAACAATGTTATTCTTTAACATGTATAGCTAATCAGGGTCGAACTCAAGGAGACTACAATATCCGAGGGTTATTTAATTAATGCTAATTAAAAAGGAATTTTCTTTCCTTTTTGTTGTTTTTATGTCTTTTAATGGTTTTTATATTTTTATATTTTTTTTAATTTTTTAATATTTTATATTAACTAATTTTCAATTTCTTAATGGTTTTTAATTTTGTAAATTTTTATATTTTTTATGCAAAAAATTTAGAAAAAATATATATAAACACAAAAGAAATAAAGTACCTTTTTATATTTTTCAAATATAATAAAATGGTCAAAATATATAATAAAAATCTTTTTGTATCTTATATAATTTTCTACTATTCTTTGTGATTTTTTTATGTATTTTTAGATTTTTTAGATTTTTAATGAATAAAAACAAGAGACAATGAACAAAACAAAAAGAAAGTAACTATTTTGGATTTTAAAATATAAAATCAAACAAAACAAACTGAAAATCAATCTCAAACAAAGGAGAAAATTTTAAGCTTTAAAAAGCCTAATTATGTATTTTTATGATTTTGTGGGAATTTATAAAATGTTATAAGTCTATCTATTTTCCATTTTTTATGGTTTTTTTGAAAATATTTTTGAATGAAATTTATACATGTGATATAACAAGATAAGCGGCAACTACAATATTTTTTGATAATTTTTAAAAGGTTTTCATAATTTTTTATGAAATTTTAAAGTCAAACATAAAAATATAAGATGTTTTTGAATTTTAAAAATAACAAAACAAAGGAACTTTGAAACTAAAATTTATTAGTTATAAAACAAATCAACAAAAGATTAACCTATTTTTTAGATATTTTTTAGAGTTAATTAGCTAATTTTTTGATGGAAAGTTAATTAGCTAATTAGTAAGAGCAATTAACGAAGAAATTAAAGTACTATAGAATGAGGACCTACTTGCAATTATTTAATGTTATTAGACTAAAAAATAACAAACACAAAAAAATCATGATAGAATATGCAATTTATCTAGAAAAACACATGCATGCATCCGTGAATCAAGCAAACAGGGACCAATTTGCAATTATTCAAAACTTGAAAGCAATTAATAATAACTCTGATCTAACTCTGATTAGGGACCTGAAAGCCTTAGGATGATCCCGACGACTCTCTACGTTGAATGGAAGTGGCGATCGGGTCCATGTCCTGCTGATCAGGGACTTGGAGCTCAAGCTTTGCAATGAGTGAACATTGACCTCCAGTTTCTGATTCAAGCTCCTGATGAAGTTCTTGTCACCTGCGAGTTATTCCTTACTCGAAGGCGAATCTTCGACCACAATTATTACACAAAAATAAAAGGAAATGATGTGGAATGTGTTGATCTCCGACGAGGTGAGGGAACTGAGATTGAAAACTCAGTCCGAAGAGGATCTGGGGTCAGATTACATGCATTGATGGAGAAATAAAGTGCGATGCATATGCGATAATCGAAAAGGGATAAACACAACTAAGAGCCTTCGATTTAGAGGATTGGAGGTGGATCTGTAAGATAATGATCTAAGGCTAAATCAAACAAAAATTGACATAATCAGATGCAAAATTAAATTGAAATTAAACCTATGATGACCTACAATGAAAATGAGAAGGTCACAACCTCGATTTGGCTGCATCAGGTCGTAGAGAAGAAACTCGTCGGAGAGCTCCGACAACATACTGAATCACATTCTTCGATCAATTTCATACACTCCTAATCAAGGGGTACCTCTTCTATCACCAAAGGCAATCTCCTGGAATTGATCTCAGAGAAAGAGAGGTGAAAATGGAAAGAATGGAATCAAGACCTGGAGCTCTTATTTATAGAAGTAGATTTTGGGCGAAATTCAAAATGGAAATGAGTACACCTGGACAAAATGCGGGTCAGGCTGGCCCATGGGCCATGCCGAACTGGTCGAGGTTCAAAAATCTTTGTCCAAAGCCTACCATGGGCCGGCCCATGGCCCATTTTGCTCTTTTTCTATTGATTGTTAATGGTATTTAATATGTACAAATGATTTTATTAATACCATTTATACTTTATATAACTAATATAAGTAGTTTACATGTTATTGGCATGTAACTATTATTATTTTTAAAACCAGTGCCACATATGAAAAACTTGAAGTGTATCATGTTAATACACGCATTATTCAGCTTATATTTATATTTTTTATTTTTTGAGGACCCATGTCAAATCTCCTAACCCGAGCACGACCCATGAGCGGGCTGGGCAGGCAGGCCCCCAGCCCATTGGCCAGGTCTAGGAATGAGCGCTTGAACCGAGGCTAAGTGGCATGAAAATAATGGGGCAAGAGCGAGTCTTATACAAGTAATCAAATGGGTGAAAAATCATGTTGGAAAGATCAAGAGATCGGGTAAGAAAAATCAAGGAATGAGGCAAGTCGAGGCCATTATTCGGGTAAAAAGGGTAAATGAGGTAGTTGACCATGGTCAAGAGACCTGGGTCCGAATAATAAGGAGCGCACTCCGAATAACGACAAGCGCTACATGATAAAATAATAAGATAAAATAAAATATAAATAGAAAATAAATAAAAAATGATTTTAAATTAAAAAATTTAAAATAAATAATGTTTATAAATTAATAACTTAACTTTTGGTGATTTTTAATAAATTAAACATTATAATTAACTAGGTTAAATGAATAAATAAAAACCTTTATTCATAAGTATAAAACACACACACATATATATACAATATACACATTTCTTATAATCATTTTTACAAATAAATACATTATTTTATATTTTATTTATTTATAAGATAATTAAATGTTTTTAAACATATTTTATTTTATTTTATGAAATTAATTTAGTAGGTTAAATAAATATAACTATGTACAATACAAGTATATTATACATATAATAGAAATACAATTATTTTATTTTTTTTTCATTATTTTAATTTTTGTTATTTTATTTGTATTTTATATAAATAACTTAAAATATATGCAAATTTTAGAAATACAACATGTGTAAAAATATATGTAAATAAATAAATAAAATAAAATTATATGTACAGTATAGGTACAATGTACAATAGCATTCCAAAAAGCCAAATTTCACATCTTAACTCCAAATTTTATGAAACCACCATCAGTTTAATTTAAAACAAAATGAAAGTGAGTTTATTTTATTTTGGGACTGTATGTAGCTGATATAAGTCTTTCAATTCTGGCTTTATGCTTTTTTCATAGTGTTGTTTCTCTTATTATGTACAAGGTTTTCTTTTTGATATTGTTTTTATTATTTACAATCTATTTTTATATACAATTGTGAAGAAGAAACTATTTATATTTAAATTTGTTTCAATGATAAATAAAATAGTAGAACATATAGACAATATGGACATTGACATGTGCTATTTATTTTCTGCTTTAATAGATCAAAGACCCTATCTCCCCCTACTTTATTCCTTGTCGATTAGGTCAAGTCTTGATCTACTCTTAAGGTGAGGATCAACATGTATTTATTACATATATAAAATATTCTTTCTCCTTCTTTATACTTGAATTCTTTATTGATTTATTTTGAATTAAAATAATGATAAATAAAACATTATTTACAGATGAACATGGATGATTAAAAAGTGATAATTTATAACATTTACATGTGTTTTGTAAGGGATTTTAAGCCAAAATAGAGGAGTAAAGATGATGAATTGGTGATTCATCATCCCCCTATACTTTACCTTTGCCAGTCCCTTAGCAAACACTTATTTTGAAAAATAAGTGACTAAAAAGAAAAGGAAAAAGAAAGAACTTAGAACAATTTTAAATTTTAAATCGATCTTCATAAAATAAAAGTATGGAGTTCAGTTAGACCTTTGGATTATTAGTTTGGCGGAACCTTATTAGGAATACGATTTAAGACTCGACATCCTTTAAGTTCCATAAGTCTCTATTCGGTTCGCCTCGACAGTCAGATCATAATAAGTCCTCATACGTAAATTATGATGACTATGAATCTTACTTGTACTGTGAATGCGATATATAGCTCCCTACGCCTGCAATGACAAAGAACAACCTACTCTAACAAGGTGACCATAATTCCATAGTCTAGTTGCTCTTTCCTCAAGGAGCGGGGTATTTTCGTCTAATTTTAGGTACATGTTGTGTGCATAATCAAAAGGGGAGAAGATAAAGGAATAAGAAAAGAATTGGTGTATGGCCAGTGTAGCCACAACTCTTTGTGAAGCTGGCTAGTGTAGCCAAATCTCCACTAAGATATGCAACTTCTCTAAAGCTTGGACCATTGTGGTCATCTATGTATATTTGGCGTAATGGCTTCTTTTTGGCAGAAAATATTGTTGCATTGCATTGGTCTTCTATGTCCCGATGGATATAGAATCTATTTTTCTGACAATGTTATGGGGTCTTAGAAAAAATTGTGCCAACGGACCATCCCTCATCCAAAACTTTATTTCAACCCACAACATCATGCCTTTAGACGTCCATATCACTAGATTAGGTTGGGTGCATTGTCCACTCGAAGTGATTGCGTGTGTTTCCATTCGCTTGTGTCTCTTGCCATCGGATTCTGCTCCTCACCACCTCATTTGTGTTGAGCTACATGCAAGGTGCTTGACCAAGTTAGGTTACTATCTAAAAGATCATGCATGTGTGTGAAATATTCTACTTAGATCAATCAAGATAACATGTCAACATAGTCTTATGGACCGACCCAAAGAATGAAGACTCTATGACCTAAAAAGTCTCAACTCCATTTCCTATAAGGTTCCTCTGAAATTAAGTGGATTATGGTCTTAACCAAGCTCCATTCTTCAGACTTTATTCTAGACTAATTTAAGCACTAATATTATTATGAAAAATACAAATGCAAATGCATATTTTTTTACTTGAAAAGAATTTTCTGTTTTAATTTTTTATGTGATTTTTAAATAACTTTTGCACATTTTTATGAATTTTAGATTTTTCATTTTTATATATTTCTAATAAAACTAAAGACTTGTATATATTTACAAGTATTCACATGTATTTTATACATATTTACAAATATACATACACACATATATATAAGAATTACATAAAATTTATAGAGACTTTTATTTATAAAAAGAGTGTTACTAATTTCATAAACACATTTTAAAAAGGATTTTATGTACAAAGCATGTTATATACATCTTTTATTAAATAATTATATATATATTAAAAAAAATTATACACAAATTTTATATACAAAAGAATTTTATTCACATATTTTACAAGTAAATAAAGTTTTATTTACAAGAATTTTACAACAAGTTTATACATATTTCCAAAACATTTATATACATGTTAGAAAATAATTTTACAAAAGTAATTCATACAAGATTTTACAAATAATTTTACACAAATCTTTACAAAACATTTTACAAAACATTTTATAAAAAAATTTATAAATCAATTTTTCAAACATTTTATTTTAAACATTTTACAAATAGTTTAGAAAGTAATGATTTTGTACAAGAAATAACTTTATAAACATTTACAAACAAAATGATTTTACAAGCATTTTACAATAATTTATACAAAAATATTTTTTTTCAAAGTTTTTTACAAATATTATACAAGAAATTACAAAATATATTACAAAAAGATTTTTTTACAAAAGAAATTTTACAAATATTTTATAAAATATTTTTAGCAATTTTATTAGTCATATTATTAAACACAGAATATTGCAAGTTATGGCTAAAGTATATATACAATATTGGCGACAACTCATACACTTTAATCAAACTATGTCCTCATAGTGACCAAGAAGTGACAGAGGAAGACATAACTCGTGCTAAGTAGAGAAAAGTGAAAAGATTGTTATACTACAATGACTAAAAGAATAAAGAATAAAATTAGTAGAAGTTGGTGATCCCTCTATACTTGGATTAAATAATCTCGAGTAAAGAAGGATATACAAAAAGAGAAACCCCGAGGGAAAAAATGTACAAACTCGACGACTCGACTTGTTCCTCCTATACTTCTGGTAAAATATCTCCAAGTATAGAAAAGAATATCAACAATTTGACATACAAGTGAGAGAACAAAAATAAAATGAAATAAAAAAAATGAAATGTACAACATCAGTCCCCCTATACTTAGAGTGTGTTTGGTTACTGGGTTAGTCCAGGTTAAACTATTTTTGTGTTTTGATGTTTGGATAGAGGGTGATGAATCTCCATTTGATCACCTTTATTCTATCATTTTGACCTTAAAAACCCTACTTAATGCATGTATGTAGCATTATTTTGTACAAATTAACATTCATTATTTGCTCTATTTATTGTGTATAAAATATATTTTTTAATACCAAAATTATATAATAAAGGAAAGAAAAGAAAAAAGATAAAATACCAAAGGTATTTTATGACCATAAAACCCTGAGACCAAGTCAAGAATCGATTTGCTCGACAAGGAATAAAGTTTGGGGAGATAAGGGCCAAATACACAATAAAAACCCTATTCTTTTACTCGTCAATAAAGCATTTTTGGGACATATTTTATTCTTTATTATTCGTTCATCAAACCAATAAACTTTGTACTTGAAAGTTATAGATAATAATAATAAAATACGAAATTGAGTTTACACAGAAATAATATATACTGTACATTTTATGCTCAAAATAAAAAGCTAAAATCCAAACTTTCCAGACCCATATCTCCTAAATAAAAACTCAAAAGGTATAAAAATCACTTTAATTATATATAACTTTTGACAAGCTATTTAATGAAGGTGATTTCATATTTTTTGGAATTAAGGTGCAAAAGTTAGGTTTTGGACCCCTATTGTATAATATACCTGATTAAAAAATTCATTTTAGTTATTCTTTATTTTTTACAATTTACATTTTTATAATTTTGTAAATATTATTTATAATATATGTACATATCCAGAATAGAATAAAATCATAGAGAAAACATAAAAACAGAATAGCCTATATAAATACATACATGAAATACTTATACTTATATTTATATAATATACACCCCTATTAATTTAAGAATATATAATACATCAGAAAAATAAAATAAAAATATATTTTTATGTACAAAAATAAGCTATAAATATATAAAATATGAGAATAAAATAATAAAATCAAAAATACAAAATAATAATAAAATATACAAGATATAAGTAAATACACCTTTAAGAATACTTGCAAATAACAACTTATAATAAATAAAAGCATAAAAATAAATAAAATAATAATTAAATACTACATAAAAAATATTTTTCATTTTATACTCTAAAATTAATTAATTCATTAGCTATTTAATATTGATTTTTCCAATAATTTCTGCATTGGAATTTTTTGGTTGGTCCGCTTGGACCAACAACAATCAAACCCTAGTTGACCTGAGTCAACTCTTTGACCCAGGTTACCTACCCCTGTCAGACGAGAAGATGCATGTCTTCTCCCCTTTTTCCCGAACCTCTAATCACCCAAATCTGAGTAGATATTTTACCAAACTCCTCTTAGATCATCCCTAATCTGCGTCATACCCTCTAAACTTCTGTACATATGTCGATTCATCCTAAATCACCACTCAATAAGGGCCCCCACTATTTACATAAATAAGAACCTCCATTCCTCCTTCTCCAATTGATCCCTCTTGGAGTTTCTTATTGTGTCCTGTCTGTGTGTTTCGAAGGTCAGGTGACAGCGACACCTTTCCCCATGCTTAGAGATGACGGAGCGAGGAGAGAAGCGAATCTACGGTGGTTCTCCGACTACCCTACTCCCTGCTCACCAACATGTATAAGAGCTACATGTTTACTCATTTCTAGGTAGCTTTTCATTCTAAATTTTTAATTCCATATTTAGTTTAGCATTTGATTCAATTAAGTAGCATAATTCTAGATATTGCATTTGCCGGAGCCGTTAGGGGCTCCGGCCATTTTACCATGTTAACGACTGTTTCCAACTCCCACGTTCACCCCATTTCATTCCCTGACACGTTCTCTACCTGATTGACTCATTTGGACCCTCCGATCCTTGTTGGATTGGTGATTCGAGGTTCTTCCGCTGCCGATCGTCGGAACCTCACTGTCCACCTCACCCATCATGCATCTCACCTTCACACCAGGCCCAAGACAATCGTCTTAGGCCATAGAATGCCTTTGTGCAGGTTCCAAGCTCAATGGAGCCCTCTTGGGTCACATTCGAACTTGGACGAGGTTCCCCATGTGCTCACGCTTCCACCAAGCTTTAGGACCCAAACTTAGGGTCCCAGACCCTTGTGTGAGCACCACTAGCTATGGACGGTCCTCCCCGAGGTGTAGAGCCAAAGATCAACCCCAGAGGCCGTCGGTGAACAAATAAATTGATAATCGAAGGACGAGGGAAGACTTATTCTTCCCCGTTCTTCCCGAGCATTAGCAGTCGTCATATCACAGTCATGCTCCAGCTCTGATCTTGTCTGTTAATCTAGTGGTGAAATGAAAGATTTTATTGCCAGTATATTAAATAATGTTTGTATTGTAAAATGCTTAGGAAAATTTTCGATAAGACCCCTAAGATTTCGCATTTTTACATAATTGTTCGTCCTAGCTCAGCTCATGTGGGGTCCCCACGTGAGTTGGGCATTTTGCACACATACCATACCATTTTATTGTATTTATTTCTAGTCTAAGAATTTGTATATGTCGTGTTTAGTTTTGAGGAAAATTGCAAAAAAGGACTGCATGTTTTGTATATTTGCATTTATACCCTTCCCAAGCATGCATATGTTATATTCCATGTAAAAATTGCAGAGACGCCCCTAAATGGAAATGGTAAAGCATTTTCATAGACTTTGTTTCTGATTTACCTCATATGGCCAATGGTAAAGATAATATATGGGTCATAATAGATCGTCTAACTATGGTAGTACATTTTATTCTAATTAAGCTTATCTTCCACTCCAGACAAGCTTGCCGAGTTATATATTACGCATGCGATCTGCCTCCATGGTATCCCAAAAGGGGTAGTCTCCAATCGAGATTCACGATTCACCTCACACTACTAGGAGAACTTCACAAAAGCCTTAGGCACACATATATGCTTGAGCACAACATATCATCCGCAAATAGATGGTCAATCAGAACGAACTATTCAGACTCTAGAGGATATGTTACGAGCATGTATCTTATAATGGAAGGGATCATGGATTAAACATTTCCCTCTTGCATAATTCACATACAACAATAGTTACCATTCAAGTATTGACATGACACATTTGAAGTATTGTAAGTACACATGTGTTCTACTCCTCTGTGTTGGTAAGAGGTCGAGATAAAGAATCTTTATGATTCATACAGACTTTAGGAGACACATGACGCTATAGAGCTTGCTCGAAAAAGACTAATAACTTCTCGGAGTCATCAGAAAAGCTATAGTGATACCATGCAAAAAGATCTTGAGTTTGAGGTAGGTGATTTTGTATTCCTCGAAGTATCACCTATGAAGGGAGTTCAGAAGTTTGGATTATGTGAGAAGTTAGCACCCATCTTCCTGGGTCCCTTTGAAATTGTTCAGCAGATTAGGAAAGTTGCATATTGAATTGCACTTCCTCCATGCTTTTCGACAATACATGGTGTTTTTCATGTATCAATTTTGAGAAAGTATATTAAGGATCCTCGGTGTAAGATAAGGTATGATGATTTGCAAGTTGAATCATACTTGGCATACCTAGAAGTACCTGTGCAAATATTAAATAAGGATATCAAGAAGTTGAGGAATAAAGAGGACCCTCTAGTTAAAATATTATGGCAGAACCAAGAGTTTGAAGAAACTACATGATAATCCGTGGTAGATATGAGAGGTAAGTATTCATATTTATTTGAATGATAACACTATGTATTATGTATATCTTATTTATAAATGAAATGGCATCCATTCCCTTTAAAGTTATTATGGTTTTAATTCTCTTAAAGGTTGTTATGCATGTACTTCAAGTCTCGAGGACGAGACTTTCTTTAAGGTTGTTATAATTGTAAAGACTTAAAGTAGGCAACTCTCGGATCCTATATCATAAGATCTGACTCGTCAAGAAGAAACTTACGGAATTTGTTTCGTGGGAATCTAACTTTGTTTCGAATTGTTACGACTTTAAATAGAAAGAGAAGTAAAGAGGCTTAAGATGTCATTAAACCTTAATGTCTGTCATTAAGAATAATTAATTATGATTAAATAAACTAATGATGGATTCAGGATCATCAATCACCATCAACAGACACTAATCAGAGTTCAGTAAAAGTTAAGCGTAAGTTGCAAAAGTTAAATCATGATTAGCACTAATTAAGCGTCATTAATGAATCTAGAATCTTTTGTAAAGTTCTAACTTAAGCCTTAGGTTTTGGATAAGCTTTGGCCGAAACCATGAGCCATTAACCGCGGTTAAGGGTTAAGCCATGTTTTACTAACCATGATTAGTGGTTTTCTGAAGCCTATAAATAACCCCCGAATCTATTCATTCTCTACGATTTTCACTACCACCACTACCATAATGGATAGGGTTGAGAGGTAGGGAGTAGGAGAGGGAGATGGGGAAGGAGCGCTAGCGAAGTGTTACCGAGAGGACGGGGAAGAGAAGGACTGTATGACCCTCTCATAGTTGGCTTTGTGCAGGAGGTAAGTAGCTCTAACTTGAGCTAGATTCATGTTTCATCTTATTTTCCGATTCATTTTAAGTTGCGGTTCTAGGAGAAATCTGTATAACACCTTACTTATGTACGGATGGTTATATACGTCAGTGAACCCTGTGATTTGTCACACGCTTCACTCACTTAATATGCGTGGTGTCTACCAATTGTCCATTGCTCACAGTTCTATTGTATTCTTTCGGATTCACTTTCATAGTTGTTTTGATGGAGAAATATGTGTAACACCAATTTAGGTACGGGCGGCTATGCATGCCAGTGAACCTTATGATTCCTCGCACTCTTCACTTACCTATAATACGTGGTATCTACCGATTCTCCATTGCTTTGTAGTTTAATTATATTATTTCGATTTCTCTACTATTTTCCACTCAGTGATTTTATAGAGGAATATGTTTCCATTTTTCTTTTGAAATATGTACTGATATAAGGGGAAACTCTATTAAAATTTTCATAGAAATATATGTCGGTATAAGGGAAAAATCTGTCTAAATTTTCGTAGAAATATCACCCATTGGACGCTCTACTGAAATTACGAGTGAAAATATATTCTTCACATTCTTCATTCATTTTTTGCGTTCTCTGTATTCTTCATTCATTCTTCATATTCTTAGCGTTCTTGATATGGAAATGAAATAGATCATTTTAGGAGCTGAAATCATCATTTCTGAAAACGAATTACAACAAAGAACTGCTTACGGGAGGGAGAGAGGGAGAGTTTGATTAGGTGATTAAATCCTTCCTTTTGTTGTTGGATTTTCATACGAGATCATTGAAATTTCCTTATTTTGTATTCTTCGCTATGAAGAACCCTAATTTAGCTATTTTTGAGAAAATATTAAAAGTTGCTTTGTGATTCTCACTAAAATAATATCTGAATATCGAATTGATGCAGTGGCTTGGAAAGTTAGGATTTATTAGTTAAAATAAATATAAATATGAGTATATATACATATGAATTTAATGTAGATGTGAGTATATACTCAATATTGATGAATATGCAAATCTAAGGCTTAACGAAAGAATTACATAATGGAAATTGATGTGTATAGTTTTGGATCCTGAAAAGGATTGTATGTTACGTTAAGAATGACTAGGAGTAGGACTACATGTCAAGGATGCAACCTATAGGTTTGTTAGACGAACATCTGTATTGGCAGGCCAAACCTACGTGGTACAGTGTTGCCCGAATATGTTGAGCGCACAGAATAAATTATTTGATCCGTGCATTAGTCGCTGACTTTCGATGGATTGATTGACTGAAGATGGGGATGTGTCATGGGGAGATACATGTGGTTGGATAGAGGATGCGCCATAATAACTTGTATTTAAAGCCACTATAAAGGTTAGCATGTAGTTTTAAGCTACCGAGTCCTCGAGGACGGTGTGCTTCTTTATTTGTCAGAATGAGGGTTTGGAACCCTAGATAATAAAGTAAAAATAGAAATTTTCATGGAAGTATTAGAGGATTGGTTGAGGTGACGTGCGATGGCATAAGTTCACCAGGTGAACACAATCTTCAATCTTGGTGTCAACAACTTCATGATCCATAGAGGCGAGTGGGCCAATCCCTGATGTGGATTAGAATGGATATGAACTGAAATAAAAATAGAATGAAGGAAAAATTGTATAATTTGGTTTGTTGAACCCTTCCAGTATCATGCTTAAGCCTATGTTTCTCTTCTTCGTTACTTAGCACCCGCTAATTTTTATCTCATGATTTCTGAAAATCCAACATGCATTGAAGAGTTATCTAATGGACAATAGCCATCTAGCCAACCATAATAGCCTTACTCTATAAGGTAGTTAGTGATCTTTTTATTCACTTCCTTTCCAATTGATGTACATGAAAATAGTTATATTGGGATAATGTATCATTTAACTTTATTTTGTGAATGGAAAAGTGTTGAGACACTTCCTTCTTAATATTTTAATTGCACTCTATTTTTGAATTTAGTTGTGATTGTTGAATAAAACATTACTGAGTAACCATATCCGGATATGGAAGGATCCAACGACCCGAAATTGGGGTCGTGACACATTCTCTCGTATAGCACTTGGCTACGAGTCGTGCTTTGAAAATTTCTACTTTTTCATCACGTCCTTTTTTCTCTTGAAGATGCATTTGCACCCAATGGGTTTTACCTCTCTAGGTGGATCCTCTAGGGTCCATACACCATTTTATGCATGGAGTCTATCGTAGACTTCATTGATAGTATCCATCTATCCATGTCATGATCTGCGAGTGCTTCATCAAATGAAGCTGGATCATTATCAGTTTCCCCTAACACTTGGAACCTGTACCTTTCAGGTGGTGCCTCGAACTCCTTCTAAGAGGTATGGGTGTTACATCTTCAGTTTCTGGTTCATGAAATTCAGTATCTTAAGGGGATTCAATGAGTTTCTTTACTTCATTTTATCTTGAATATTAAGTAAGTCATCCTCCAGAAAATTTACATCTATAAAGACGAATACCTTTTGAGCCTTAGTGTCATAAAGCTTGTACACAATTCCATCCTTAACATACCCAATGAAGTAGCACTCTCGAGTGCGAGATTTAGTTTACTTGCATCCACGTTCTTTGCATGGATCAAGCAATCCCAAATCCTTAAGTGTCTAATGATGAATCCCTGATTCTCATTCTTTATCCTTTTATTTTAGCTATTTATCTTGGTAAAGCATCATGTAAATAGATGTAAATACAATAAGTTAGCATTCAACATGCATGTGTTAACATTGTATAATTAGCATGTATGCAAAAATAAAAGAATATAGGAAAAGAAAAAGGAAGGAGGTATTTAAAATAAATGCAAAGTGACTCGAACCCCAAGAGAAGGTCAAGACTTGACCCGATCGCCAAATAAAATAAGTACAGAGAGATAGGACATGCTCTATGTTGTACATATTACCTATATATTAAATATTTATTTTTGACAAAATAAAATTGAAATATTATTTTACCTCCTTGTTTATAATCCTAAAAATAAAACAAATATAATATAAAAATTAGAAAAATATAAAAATAAAATAAAATCCTTCTTACTTGTACAAAATACATACATATATGTCACATCCCCTATTTATTTTATACCTGTAAATAACATTAAAAAATAAATAAAATTTATTTTGAACTCCTACAATCATGTTGAAAATAAATAAAATATAAAATTATGGATATTTGTGTGCAAATAACAAAATAAAAATAATTTTACATAATACATAGGCATATTATACCTATATATAACACCATATATTGTATATACATTGATTTATTTTTAATAAAAATAATTAAAAATCATACAAAAATTCCTTGAAAAATAATAATCATTTTTAATTTTACTCTTTCTTAATTTAAAGTCATTCATTATTTTAAATTTATTTATCTATATTTTTCTTGACTATTTTGTCCTGTAGTCTATTCTGTCTTTTTCCTCGGTCTCTTCTGATTGGGCCACGTCAGATTTGTTGACTGAAATCAACCGGTCCCCCCCAGACCCTCTTCCTTGACAGACCGGGTTTTGCATCCATTTCTCTCATTTTTGTCAACCTGATCCGATCACCCCTACCCTCGAATCTTGGCTCCGATTGGAGGGCACAGATCCCTAATCTTCGCCCGACATTCTCCTCCTAGATCTGCATCTCGATTCGCGAGCACCTGCTCATTCTTCTCAGACGCTCACGCCTATATAACCTAACCTTCCCCCTCCTTTTCTCGCACATTTTGCTGCTCTACCTCTTCGGTTGCACCTGCCTTTTCCTTTCTAGAGTGACAGTAAGAGAGGGAGAAGGCGAGGGCATCTTTTAGAGCGTGGTAACCTTAGGTCCGGCTTAGCCCTACCTCCACCCCGCCGCCAGGAGCTCCAGCCTCTGGAACCGCTGTCCATTGAGGCTATCATCTCTGTGGGCTTCGTCCACGACTCCCAGGCAACCTTCCTCACTCCCGGGTATTTCCATTTTGCCCCCATCTCCAGTTTTGATTCCATCGATCACCTTTTCATCCTGACGACCACCTCAACCCTATTTTCATGCACCTCCGACGTGACTCCACCCCGCTCTGACTACTTTCCTCTTCTACGCTACACCCCACATCCTTCCATCGACTCTAATAATCAGATTAGAGTCTACTAACAGGTCCTATCCTCCGCCTCTGGCGTGACCTGTTCCATTCACCGACCCTCCCTTGGTTTGTGATGGTTTTTGACGGTCTAACCCTCACTGGAGTACCCCCCTCTGAGCGTACGTCGTATCCCACAGGGTTGGAGCACCTTTGGGCCTCATCTGGAGGTCAAAGATACTGCAGGAAGAGCTCTAGGTCCCCCGTCGCCTCCAGGCCCCCTGTGGCCTCCAGACACCCTTGTTGGGACCTGGACCATTCTGAGCCTTCCATATGCCGCGGAGCATCGTCACTGATCTACTCCATACTCCAACAACTCGAGAGGACATCGGAAATGCACGCTATCATCAGTTGAAACTCGCCGGAGGCGAGTTCTTCTCGGTACTTCCAGACGTGTCCCCATCCGTCTGATCAGGGGCCATCCCAGGTCTAATCCCAACCATTCAACTTTGAGGGTCTTCTGATCGTCAGATCCATATGAGGATCCATCCAGAGCTGTCCATCGTCGAAGGGGTACCATCAGATCTCAACCGTCCATCTTAAGTGAATGCTCTCGATCGTTGGACAGATGTTAATAAAGGGTAATTCATACGTAGGCCCTTCTCAGTTTGTTTTTGTTCGTTAATCCTATAAATATTTATTGTAGTTTAAAATATGTTGGATATTTTGCGTAAAGACCCTGGTTGCTCTTGATATTTGCACATTAGCCCAGTTTGACTGAACTCACGTACTCTCTCACGTGTATAGCTGGTGTATTTGCATGATATACCCCCGAGCTTTTCACTGTTATGCTTTGAATAAAAGTTTTCTATTATTTGCAATTATACCCTCGTGCATGTGAATATTCAACATGCACGTTTTTTATTAGACTTTTTGCATTATTGGCCCGTAACTTTTCATATGAATTGATATTTGGCTCGTAAACTTTTGTACAATTGCAACTAGGTCCCTGCTTGCTATGTGTGTTATTTTTAATCAAATAATTATCAAATCAACTCCTAAAATTCCACAAAAATTACTATTAGCTCATGTTAACAAGCAATATTTGTGGTAATTTTTGTGAATTAATTTGATTATGTTTGACAGTTTCTAAAAAACCCTAAAAATGTGTTCTGTATGTTTTATAAAATACATAAAAAATATTTTTTTAAAATAACAAAAAAATTTTGTTGTGCTTGTTTCTATGTGTTTTGATTCCATTAACATTTTTGTTACAATATCCCTTATAAAAACCCTAAAAACCGAAAAACTCTCAAAAACTTATAGAAATCATTAAAAATTTTAAAAATTAAAAAATATTGTTTCAGTTTATATTGTTAATTATTTTAATTTACTTTCTTATAAAAATCAAAACCAGGACATTATGGCATTTTTAGCATTTTAAATTTGCCTTTTAGTCTAGGCAGACTGCACATTGTTTGCCCTGTTTGTCTTTTCTTGATTTTTATAAAATCATATAAAAATAGAAAAAATCCCATAAACTCACCAAAAACATACAAATACTTGAAAAATATAAGAATATTTTTTTTCTGATTTTGAGCATTTTTGACCCTTAATAAAAATTGTGAAAGCTTGCTCGTATCTTGTTTACTTGCAATGTTCCCTTATTTTGAAAATATAAAAAATTGCAAAATAAAAATAAATAAAAATATGATTTTTTTCTTCTGATCTTGACTATTTCGTACATTTCCATGCTCCTTGAGTTTGACCCTGATCTCTTTACCTGGTTAAATAGATAATGGAGACTGCTTACAATGATTTTATCGACTTATCTGTTTGATCGTGTGGTTCTCTATTTTCTTGTTGAGACCGACTAGCTGATTGGGGTCACAACGACTCGTGTTTATTCTTGATACTTAACCCTAGTCAGCTGGTTGCTCATCATCTAACGGTAGGTTAAGTCCATACCAAAGCTCGTGAGGAGTTTTAGGTACAAACTTGCTAGAAATCTTATTCAGGATATAAATTTCAGTCTCTACTACATATCCTCAGAAACTAAGTGGTGAATGTGATTTACTCATCATTAAACAGACCGTGTTCATAATGGCCCTGTAGCTTCTTTCTATAACACCATTAAGTGGTAAATCGTGACTGGTCATCAATAAGTGTTAAATAATATCGATATCTCTTTCGGGCCGTGGTATAGAAGGGACCACATACATCAGTTTGTATTAGGTCAAGAATACCTTCACATATTATAACTTTGTTACGGAAAGGTGTCCTAATCATTTTACCTCAAATATAATGTTCACGGGTAGGCAAAACATTGGACCTATAGAAAATCTAAAGCTCCATCCTTTATTAATCTATTGATCCTATCACCATATAAATGACCAAGCCTTTGATGCCAAATTATATTAGTATGATCTCCGTGCTCCATGGTTCTCTTAGGGTTTTTTAGTGGCAATAACACTCATGATATTTTCCTCAATGCATAATTCATAGAGTCCATCAGAAGTTAGAACATCATCCACAATATATCTATCATAATGACTTATGACAAATTTATTATAGAATAGAAACAAATATCCACTTCTAACTAATTTAGATATAAATATTAAGTTCCTGCTGACATTTGGAACATAACGATATTCTTTAAATACCAGGACTCTCCTGCTAGATAATGATAGTTTGCATGTCCTAACGGGGACTGCTGCAACAGTTGTCTCGTATCATATCTGGATGACTGTCTCCCCTTCATCAAGATTATTAGTATCCTGGAATAGATGCAACAAATTGTATACATGAACAGAAGCACGTAAGTCGATAACCCAACTACCTTTTCATCCTATGAGAATATTGATTTCAATGATGAAAGTAGAATTCATACTTGTTGGGGCTTTACCTTTATCAGTAGACTTTAGGTAATCTGAGCAGTTGCGCTTCCAGTGCCTCGACCTTTTGCAGTGATGACTAACATTAGTCTTCTTTGATGCCACAAGAGTGGATGCATTGGAAGATGAGCCAACTCATTGACTCTTCTTCTTTCTCTTCTGGGTCAATCCCTTCTGAGATCTTTGCTTCTGACCGTGTTTCTCTTTGACATGTGGAACCATTGCACTGACAGGGATTATCTTTCTTCATTATGTCTTCTGCACAATTTAATGAAGCCATCAACTCAGTGTTAGAAAAGTTCATCTTGTTCATGTGGAATGATACCACGAAGTTATTGAGAGACTTGAGGAGCGACAGCATAATGAAGTCGGACTGCATATCTGCATCCATGTCAGCCTCGAGAGTTTTCAGTTTCGAGGTACCAAAATATTTGAAGTACGTGTTCTCTAACTGAAGCCCATTCCTATATTTTGCAGAAAAAATCTTTTTCATAACGTTATAACGCTGAGTGCGGTTGACATCATCGAACATCTCCTTAAGATTCAACATTATATCATGATAGTTTTCCATCTCTACATGTTGCTTCTGAAGCACATTGGAAAGATCCGGGAATATAACACCTAGATAATGTATTATCTTCATCATATTTTTCATTGTATTTGATTTCTTCCGTGTGTCTTAGGGGTAACATAAAAGATATGCGGTTTGGAGAAAGGACAAGATCCTAATTACGGATCCAATCTGAGTAGTTTGATCCGCTTAATTGGTTGGCCTCTAGAAGCCTGGTGAGTGGGTTCATTGACTTCATTGTTTGAAATTAAAAATGTACTATATTAGAACATATAAATAATTATATATTCAAAATTAAACTACTTGATTAAGGTTTTTTAATCAAATTAGTATTGCTTTTTCAACTTTGAAAGTTCACTCCCTTAGTCACTTTCAAAGCAAGAAATATACTTACCGCTATATCTCTATTAAGAACTGGGATCTCCTTTTCTACCTTTGTTACATCCCAATAATATGATAAACTGAAACTCGGGTAAAAAGAAGTGGGAACACATTCTGCATTCCAATCCAACTTGCATTCCCAATTATGTCTTTAACACTCGGGTCCACCATCCCTAAGGCGATGTTGACCCGTCGTTAATTGAACCAACCGTTAGCAGGAATAGAACTCGATATGTGCAATCCAATACCATCCCAACAATATGAGGAACTGACATTGGGGTCACTACGCATACAACCTTACTTTTTTCAAGAAGCAAAGAGCCCGATCCATGTGTGCTTGCAGGACCTATTACTTCGGACAAACATCTCTTACATACAATCCATGGAGACGAAACCCTTCGCCTTGACGGGATACCATGGATGTCACTTATTGATCCTCCATATCATTTCAAATTTTAGTTAATTATCACGAATCACATTCACACAATTAATTCTTCCAAGTCATTTTTTGGCAGGACTAAGGAGGAATTGACCCCAAAATGGGACAGGGGTCAAGACATAACCGTGCTTAGGCAGCTTACTCACTCGACGTGCCCCAAACCGCGCAAAATGGTCATTTATTACACAGCTCACGAAATCTAGCTGGGGTGTGTTTACCTATTATTCCTAGGCGGTATGACACACACAAGGCCTTGGTTTGCTGCGTCGACTTCCCCTTCATTTCCCCCGACTATCGAAATACTACTCCATTCATAATAGAGTGTTTTAATTGGAAATAATTAATTTAATCACATCAAATCAACTATTAATCCAACTCAATCAACCAATAAACAATCTTGATTGTTGCTTGAAAGGATGATATAATATCAAAAGACATATTATTCAAATTTTAATAATTAGAAAATACATCATGATCTCTTCAAGCATTATCATTTCCATACATGCTATCATGGCCAATACATATAGGATATAGGACAGGATGTTCATGGAGCAATCTTCTACCCCAACGATCCAGGAATAGACACCATATCAACCTTAGATGAGGATAATATGATTTGATCATTTTGTATTTAAGATGTTATTCGGCATTATAACTAAAGTTGTACCATATAATATTTATCAAAACCATTTTGAATAATATTATAAGGATATTTTCTAAACAAATCCTTAATTTTATTCAAGTAACAATGTTTTGCATGTAGAGATATTCCTACAACTATTGTAGGATAAATTAGAGTTTTCATGAAACATACATTAACTGACCTATGATGATTAGTAAATTATTTCCATAATTATTAGACATCATAATTAATCAAGATAAATATCTAATTTCATGATTTACATTGAATTATAAATAGATTAAGTAAAGATATTTGATGATCTAATCATTTTCCGACCCATCTTCAATAAATATTTTTTTTTGGAAAACAGAGCGTGAATCGTGTGAAATAAATTCGAGCAGTTTTCTGATTAGATTCTATGCTTAATTCAAGCATTTATTTTATATGTCATGACTGGAAAACAGTAAGTAAAAAATAATTGTCTTACATATCTGTGATTTCATGCAAAATAATTTTTCATGGCGGGAACTCTTCGAATCATTTTCATGCACTTTTTGTACCAACATTAAGTTACTGTTTTTGGAACATATTTAGATATTATATATTTAATAACCAAAAAATATGTCCAAATAGTGCACAAATAGTATGTTTTTAATTAAGTGAAAAATCAATTCGAATCTTGCATCCAATGCAAAAACAATGATTCCCGCACATACGAAACATGAACCTTGATCGCCTTGGATTTCGGATAATATCCAAGACCTCATCTGGCTCTGATACCATTTTCAGGTTATGGAAAGATCCTTAAACATATCACGGAAGTGTGAAGATCACATCATATGCGATCGGGAGCAACAAGTGACACTAGTTGCTTGGTGCAGCGTAATTTAAAAATTTTTAAATGGTGAAAACACATGATCCGAGAATATTTCTTGAATCATTTCATCTAAAACACAAAGTATATATCAGAATACATCTTGAAATGTGATTGTGGTTGTGTCTCTAAAACAAGAGTCCTCCTGTCTCAAGTCCGATCCTGCGAAAGAGACGCTTGTGAGCGCATTGATGAAATGCATGCTCCTCGCAATCTGAGTTGATAATCCAAGCGGTGAAACTCTTGATCTTGTCATATGAGATACGATGTATTCTTCTCAAGCGAGGTGCACCGAAGGAGATGGATATCCACAACCAATCGAAGCGGTGGCACAACGACGTTGTGACGACGACAATCTTCTCTAGGGGCAATAGGTGGTCGTCCACTCTTGTAGGAGAGAACGGGGCACACTTATGAGGATAAGAGAGAGAGAGAGAGCACTTACAATTGTGTTTATAATGAAGAACCAAGGTTGCCTCTTCTTTATAATATTTTGAGAGTCCATGCATCTCAATCCATGCATAACACAAATGCAATGGTGGAGATCGATTGATGTTTCTTTCACTGTCGATGATTTTATTGTAAAAACACAATAATAATTAATTAAATAAATCAAATATATGTGGAATAATCATCAATATAATTTAATTCATTTAAGTCAATTACCATAGGAGAATTAGGAAGGAGGCATACCATCCTTCTAATTAGGGGGGCGGTGCACCTTGAATTAGGATTCAATGTGCCTGTCTACCATCCCTAAAAGGAAGGTGGTCTCCTTCTCCTAATTCATGAGATCTCACATGTCATGAGATTCTCCATTATTTACAACAATACTTTTTGTAAATTATTTCACAAAAATAATTCTAAATTAATTTGTGAAATATCACATGCCACTTGAATTTTGTGAATCACATTGACAACCTAAAATAAATTGTAATTATATTTTCAATTAATTGTCCAATGTAAATCTAATTTACATCAACATGTAAATTATAAATATTATTTAGAAATAACTCTCCCTTATATATTATAAATCACATTTATAACAGAGGATGGGGAGCTTGCACCAAGATGCATGTAATTTTACATGCACCGGAGCTTATATCTTCCATATTTTTTACTTTTTTGAAAAATACCACCATGTATATTCATTTATATATCCCTCCAATATACCATTCGAATTTCGTCAGAAACAGAGACTCCTATGCCCTCCATCTAGAACATGTAATTTTAACAGTCTTAGACCTTTATTAGGCCATTAACCTATCGGTCTGTCAAATATACATACTTAGACATATAGCAATACACCTGTCTCCGGTCAAAGGATGCATGCCTATATCGTGACAGTATACAACATAGGACTTGGTTACCTCGATCTTGTAAAGTCAACTCTTTAACCTAATTTATCTGAAACATCTGAATCTCTATTCCCATGTAGAGGACTTGCATCAAGAAGTCAGTCAGAAGTTAACCTATAGAGAAAGGATTGCCATCTCATTCTCAGGCGAGAGATCATCTCTTAGAAATCATTTGACGGTGATTGTTGAGTCCACAATTTAACTATTGAGATATTCATCCACGCACTAACCTCTATGATTCAACACTTGAATCAGTAATTCTATAATCATTAAGATGGTCATGGTACATAACCCTAAGTGTACTAATGGACCTTATAGTGCATTCATTCATTTAATTGTCACTGAGAGTGAAATAAACCAATAACTTATATTGATATATCAAACATTACAATGACATTATTGCAGGAATGATTCACCTTGGGCTCACATGGTTAACATGATAGCTCATATCCAGCTACTAAGTCTTTGATAAACAACAACATAACCTGGTAGATATAATCTCGTCCAATCATATAACAATGCATGCATGATCGATAATGTCATTTATGTATAGAAAATACATCCACGACGCGTATCAAATAGGGTTGTCTTGTCGACAACCTCTATGAAGAGAGATTTCTCATTTGATCCCTAATCTTATTTTTCGGATCTTTATTAAGAGAAAAATATGAGATGGTTTATGCCACTATTGCAACATTAATTATATGCGCTTTATGCTACTAATTCATTCGGATCGCTTTTTCTTACTCTATTATATCCTTTTATTTCCTAATTAGGTTGCATGTTTGCATGTAAAATCAAGTTAAGATTATATTTAAGATGGTGTATACTTTTGGTGGAAGACATGTAGACACTTGTTCGCTGTAGCTTTAGTTTTCTTTATAGTAAAATTTAATTATATCACTCCGATATACTTTTTTTTCATATCTGTGTAACTATAATCATAAATATTATATTGGATTATGTGGTTATATATTTATTTTCGCTTCTTTTTTCTATTGTATTCAAATGGTGATTGTATTGATTTATAATGATCATTGTTGACTATGAACTTTAGTGGAAGTTTCATTGCAGTTTTGAAAGATGTAGAGTCTTACAATTGCAACCTTATTTTTTAAAGACTTGTTATAATTACCTCATCTTCTTTGATTATACTTATATATAGATATTGTTGGATGAAAGGGATAAAGGAGAGTGCTTCATTAAGTATGTACTTAGTAGCTTAAGAAATCGATGGATCAAAGAAATAGATCGATTTACTTACAAATACTTAGAGAACTACAAGTGTAACGTCCCGAGCTTAGGTCCTCGATCTATTGTCTAGAAAAATTAGCCATGACAACTTATTGGGTTGATATTTGATTGGATCCATTGATAACCACCCAAAATGCTTAAGATCAAGTTGTCAAGTTGTAATCCCAACCATTTATAACTCGCACTCACACTTCGTGAGTTTTAAATGTGGGACTATCTTTAGGGATCGGGATATTATAACCTCTCCCACTTATATTTGTAACTTCCTCGTTGTGCCATATCTCATCTCTTCTTCCCAGTAACAGTGACAACTGCACATTCCAGGTAACCTTTTATCATATCTTTTTGTAGGGGTGGCTCCACCTCTTGTTTAACATTTTCCGATGTTAGAAGGAAATTAGCTCTGATACCATTTGTAACATCTCATGCTTAGGTTTTCGGTCCATTATCGAGGAAAATTGATCCTACCAATCTATTGGATTTATATCTGATTAGACCTGTTGACAACCATCTAAAGTGCTTAAGTCCAAGTTGTCAAGTAGCAACCCCAGACCTATAACCCGCAACCGTACTTCATGAGTTTTAGATGCAAGACTATCTTTAGGGTTCGAGGTGTTAGAATATTTGTAACATCCCGAACTTAGTTCTCCGATTTTTTAACGAGGAAAATTAACCATTATAACTTCTCAAGTTTGGATCCAATTGTACCCTTTGACAACCACCAACAATTCTTAAGTCCTAATTGTCAAGTAGTATTCTCCACAACTTAAAACCCACACCCACGCTTCGTAAGTTTTAGATGTGGGATTATTTTTGAGAGTCGCGGTGTTACAACCTCGCTCATTTATATTCACAATGTTCTCGTTGCCTCATATCTCATCACTTATTTCCAATAACAATGGCGGTTGGGAGTCGAGGTGACTCCATCTTTCATGTAGCTCTTTTCAATGTTAGAGGGAAATTGGCTTGCATACAATTTGTGATGTCTTGGGATTAGGTTCCTAGTCTGTTATCGAGGGAATTCAATCCTGAAAATTTGTTGGGGTCAGAATTGATTGGACCCGTTGACAACCATCCAATATTCTTAAGCCCAAGTTTTCAAGTAGTAATCCCCACAGCTAATAACACACACCCACACTTTGTGAGTTTTAGATGTGGGATTATATTTGAGAGTCGAGGTGTTACAACCTCCTCCACTTTTATTCGCAACGTCCTCGTTGCATCATGGCCTATCACTTTTTCTTATTGACAGCGGCGGCTATACACTCTCGGTAGACTTTCTTCCCATCTCTTTGTAGGGGTAGCTCCACTTCTAAGGTAGTCCTTTTCACTGTTAGAGGACAATTAGTTCTGATACCATTTGTAACATCTCAAGTTTAGGTCTCCAGTCTATTATCGAGAAAAACTGGCTCTGACAGCTTGTTGGGTTCGAACCCGATTAGATCCCGTTGACAAACACCCAAATACTTAAGCCTAAGCAGTCAAGAAGTAATCCCCGTCATCGATAACCTACACCCACACTCCGTGAGTTTTAGATGTGAGACTATCTTTGGGAGTCGGTGTGTTATAATATTTGTAACGTTACTGGCTTAGGTCTCTGGTCCATTATTGAGTAAAATTAGCTTTGACAAGTTATTGGATTTGGGCCCAATTAGTTCCATTGACAACCACTCAAAATATTCAAGCATAAATTGTCAAATAGTAATCCCCATCACTATAACCCACACCCACACTTCGTGCGTTTTAGATATGGGATTATCGTTGGGAGTCGGGTGTTACAATATTTGTAGCATCCCAGGCTTAGGTCCCTAGTTTGTTATTGAGGAATGAGGAAAACTTACCTTACAACTTGTTGAGTTTGGATGTGATTGGACCCGTTGACAATACCCAAAATGCTTAAGACTAAGTTGTCAAGTAGCAATCCCCACCACTTATAACTCTCACCCACACTTCGTGAGTTTTAGATGTGAGACCATCTTTGTGTATCGGGGTGTTACAACCTCCCCCACCTATATTTGAAACATCCTCGTTGACTCATGGTCCATCAATTATTCCCAATAATAGTGACAGATGAACGCTCCGGATAGTCTTTCCTTTAATCTCTTTATAGGGGTAGCTCCATCTATCTGATAATCTTTTCCACTTTTAGAGGAAAATTAATTCTGATACCATTTATAACATCCCAGACTTAGGTCCCCAGTCCATTATCGAGGAAAACTAATTTCAACAACTTGTTGTGTTTGGATTTGATTGGATCTGTTGACAACCACCCAAAATATTTAAGCCTAAGTTGTTAAGTAGTAATCCCCACCACTTATAATCAATACCCACACTTTGTGAGTTTTAAATGTCGGACTATATTTGTAAGTCAAGGTACTACAATATTTGTAATGTCTCAGATTTAGGTCCCCTATCTGTTATTTAAGAAAAATGACCCTGACAACTTGTTGGATTTAGATCCAATTGTACCTGTTGATAACTATCTAAAATGCTTAATCTCAAGTTGTAAAAGTAGTAATTTCCACCACTTATAACTCGTATTCACACTTTGTGAGTTTAAGATGTGGGACTATCTTTGAAGGCCGTGTTGTTACAACCTCCACCATCTATATTCGCAATGTTCATGTTGTCTTGTAGTTCGTCACATATTCCTATTAACAGTGACGATTGCATGCTCTGGATAGCCTTTCGTTCTATCTCTTTGTAGGGGTGCCTCACCTCTCGCGTAGCCCTTTCCATTGTTGAAAGGAAATTGGTATGATAACATTTATATCATCGTAGGCTTATGTCACTGGTCCATTATCGAGGAAAACTGACCCTGATAACTTGTTGGGTTAGGAGCCAATTGGACACGTCCAAAATGCTTACGCCCAAGTTGTCAAGTAATTCCCACTACTTATATTCCACATCCACACTTAATGTGTTTTACATGTGGGACTATCTTTCGGGGTTGGGGTGCAATATTTGTAACTCCCTAGACTTAGGTATCCAGTCCATTATTGAGGAAAAATAGCCCTGACAAATTGTTGTGTTCGGACTCGATTGGATCCGTTGACAACAACCCAAAATGTTTAAGATCAAGTAGTCAAGTAGTAATCCACATCACTTACAACTTGCACCTACACTTCGTGAGTTTTAGATGTAGGGCTATCTTTGCGGGTTGGGTGTTACAACCTCCTCACTTATATTAACAACATTTTCGTTGCATCATAGCCCATCACCTATTCTCAGTAACAGTGGCGACTACATGTTCCGGGTAGCCTTTCCTTCTATCTCTTTGTAGCGGCGTCTCCACCTCTCGAGTAGTGACGAATCCGAAAATACGCTTGTTAAGAATGTGTTTTTATCGTCGTGCGTAAAAATGATTTGTCGTGCGTTGTAGGCGGCAATCGGAATCAGTCAAGAAAATAACCACAAATAATTTATTCAATTTTCAACCTCGTGGTTTTATGTTTATTTTACTTGGGCAAGTCCCAAGGTCAAACACAAGGAGGCAAAGGAACAATCTATAATTATATCTATCAAAAATTGTACGCGGTTTTTGAAGCAGTTTTTTGTGTGCAATTTTTAATGCAATAAAGGATGCGAAATGCAACTTTGGCCTATTTTAGGGACTAAAATGTCAAGTATGTTCAAATGATGTCCGAAAAATATGAAACTTAGCCACAATGTAAAATATGATGAAATGAATACTCTGTAATTTTTTTTATTTTTGGAGGCAATATAAATTTTTTATGAATTTTTTAAATGCAAACAAAATGAATTTCAATATTTAATTATAATAAATATTAAACCTAATTATTTTCAAGGAATAAAATTATCTAAGATCTATCACTAGGTAATGGATCTTAAAAAAAATCCTAAACCTCGAAAATGTGAGATCTAATACCTATTAAAAATCAAACACTGAAATGTGCAAATGATTTTTACAGAACAAACGATGCATGCAAATACAATTATTTTTGGAAACAATGTCAAGCACAATTAACTCTACAATATTTGATTTTTCGGAGATTTTTAGAGCAACGATTAATCAAATACAAATTTTAGAGCACAAAATGGGCAAAATATGTAATTTTCCACAAAATAATTCAATATTAATTAACCATCAATCACAAAATTATCCACATATGTCAAAATGTAGAGAATTACATGAGGAATACAATGCTATTTTTGGATAAATAAAATTATGTAGATAAAAGGTTCGAAACAGAGGGGGAACTCAGGGGTATAACTGCAATTACAATAAACAGAATGAAGATAAAAATGCAGTGGGGTATACACGTAATTACCTGAACCTTGGGGGTTTTCTTGTAAAATTCCCAGAGGGGCACGTGCCTCTGTTCTTGGACTGCAGCCCAAATACGAGGGAGCCTCGGGGTGTGTGTAATTTACCCACGGTCACGTGCAGAGCACGTGACCTGGGCTGATGTTGCGCTGACGTCGTTCCCCCACGCATGTGCCTCGCACGTGCGAGAGGTCTCGGGGCTGGAGCCCAGTGCTGCGGCAGAGTGGCAGAGGCAGAGGGATGCCCGGCCTTGGCAGTGCCGACGAAGGACGATGGAAGATGTCCGATGTAGAACGTCGTTGGTGGCCGGCGAGCGAAGTCGGAGGAGACGTAGCGGTTTGACGGAGAAGACCAGTGGATGGCGGCGACTCTGATTGGAGGGTGAATCTGAAGGCGGAGATGGAGTTGATGGCAATCGGGTCATCATTGTTGGTGGAGTGTTGTAGTCGATCGGAGTAGATGGCGGAGTTAGAAGATGGAGGTGAAGCTGCTGGCGTTGGCTCGACGCCGATGGCGGAGCTAAGCAAGTCGTTGTTGACAGTCCTCTACAATGAGGGCCAGGGGAAAGCTCTCGGATCTCACCGTGAAGGCTCCTCGCCGGCACTATAACCGCGGTGAGGTGTCGCTTACGTGCAGTCGGCGGATGAGGATCGAAGGGATGGCTGGTGAAGCTTTTATAGAGGAAGGGGTGGTCGGTGAAGGATATGGAAATATCCTCAAGCGCATCACGGAAGCGTGATCGTCGTATCGGATACGACGAGGAACGACTAGTCGCACTAGTTGTTCGGTGCAGCGGAATTTAAAAATTTTATTCGATGAAACCACATGATCCGAGAACCATTCTCAGATCGTTTCATCTATAACCACAACAAGTATAATGCAATACCTCTTGAAGCGTGGTTGATCAAGTCTCTAAAGAAAGATACCTCCTGTCTCAAGTCCGATCGTCGGCGAGACCGCTTGCGAGCGCGGGGATGAACCACGTTGTCCTCGCAATCCAAGAAGATGATCCAAGCGTGGTTGCTCCTGATCTCGTCGCGCGAGATCAAATGTCTCCTTCGTGAGAGGAACTCTCCAAGAAGACGGAGAACCGAAGAACGTCAAAGCGGCGGCGCGGTGGCGAAGGCGACGACGGTTCCCTTCTCTAGGGTATGGTGGACGGCCACCAACAAGAGAGGGAGAGAGGGCTGGCGTGTATGAAGAAATGAGGGAGAGAGAGCTCCAATATTTCAAGTCATTAGAGAGCATAGTATGCCTCTCTATTTATAGGGTTTTGGGATCCATGGATCTCAATCCATGGGACACATAAAATCAATGGGTGAGATTGATTTGTGTCAATCCAATGGCCAAGATTGTTGTTGTCAAAAGCAACAAATTTAGGTCAAAATATATTTGACAAAATCAAATATAATTTATTCCTAAATCATCCCAACAAATAAGGAGAGAATACACATGGAGATCAAATCTCCATGTGCAATCAAGAGGGGACGGCCACCCATTCCATATAGGAAATGGGTGCCGCCCACTTGTTTCCCAATGGAGAGCAATCTCATGGATTTCCATGATTGCATATCTCCTTGGATTTCTCTCCTATTAATTTGCAACAAATTTTGTTGGGTTTTATTCTTCAAAAATAATTCACAATTATCTTTAAGAATATTGCATTCTTGCCATGGAAAAATTGTGAATCATATTCACAACCCAAAACAACATATAATTCATATTGTTAATTAATTACACAATGTGTATCCAATACACATAATAATTAATCAACACATATAAATTATAATTAGCTCTCTCTAATACATTATAAATCACATTTATAATATATTATGAATAATTGGATATTTCTATCCACACTATTCTTATCCATAATAATTAAATCACATTTAATTACATTGGATAATTTCTTCACACATCAATATGATTAAATCACATTTAATCATCATTTCTTCATTGCTTAGATCTCATGGAATTATTCTCGAACCATTCAAGAATAATGCAATCTCTCCGCAGATACTTGGAGATAAGGACAGGGCGATTGTATTGTTCCATGTATAGTGACATGGATATTGAGATCGTATCTCAAATCCAGATCGCGGGACTCCCATAGATGCTTGATTAAATCAAGACCGTAAATCTAATCTTCTCATTGTATCTGAATCATATTCAGATCAATGTCCAACACTTGGACCAAGATCAGATCACTTCTCTACTGAGAGGAGTCATTAAAATCCAGACCCGTTTCATCACTCCCTAGGAATGGAAGCGTCATGGTTATACAACCGTTTATGATCAAATCACCCTCAGGTATTCCCAATACCTGTACATCCTGCATACTGGAAGACTCAGACTAAACCCGAAGTATCGGATCAACTTTATACTGTCTACTTCATGGTTTTATCAGTAAGTTTCTCATTCGATCATTGGGAGTTGGTATCAATCATACACTTTCCAAAAGTGTATATCATACCTAGGTCTTGATCATATACTAAAAGTATATATCAAACCTACAAATTCAGTCAAGCTTCCAAAGCGAGACGACCATGCGCATGGAATTTGATTCATCCCAATATCTCATGAGTGAGCTCATGTCTTCCGGTTCAGTAACTGAACCTGTATGATCCCTTTGAGAGATCGTATTACTCATATGCCCTTATATGCACACCAGCGCGCCGGTGTATAGACATTGATTAGGTCATCAACCTATTGGTCTGCCAAATGTACATACTTAGACATATAGCAACACATCTGTCTCCGGTCAGAGGATGCGTGCCTATATCATGACAACATACGATATAAGACTTTGGTTATCTCGATATCGTTAAGTCAACTCTTTGACCTAACTAATCTGACACCTCCGAATCTCTATTCCTATGCAGAGGACCTGCATCAAGAGGTCGGTCAGATATCAGCCTTCAGAGATAGGATTGCCATCTCCTACTCAAGCTGGAGATCATCTCTTAATAATCATTTGACGGTGCTTGATGAGTCCTCAATCTAACTCTTTAGATATTCATCCAAGCACCAGCCTCTATGATTCAATAGTTGAATCAACAGCTGTATGATTATTAAGATGGCCATGGTACATAACCCTAATTGTACTAAGGGACCTATTATGCAAATTAATTATTCTTCATTTCAGATCTGGGAATGATATTTGCAATAACATTTATTGCATAATGGCTCGCCGTGGGCTCACATTTCCAACAATCTCCCTCTAGCCCAAAGAGCCATTAATGGGCTAATCATTTAAACTCACACTCATGTGACAATCATAGGCTATTTAGAAAATAGCTAGGTAAGCTGATCAGTCACTCCGTTCCCGCGAGACTACGCCAAGTCCTTTTACGGCACTTGCATATCCCCAGTAACAGTGCTCGCATCCAATGCGAATGTTGCATCTTATGCAACTAATACTCAATCTTGTTAGTTATAGTGTCCTTGACACTACAGCTTAACAATTATCATAACCAGTATTTCTATAATCCTTATAAGAATATCCTTATTTCTGGAGATTTCTATCTCCTAAGGTATCTTTAGTTAAGACCTTTTAGATCACTATCTATAAAGTCTTAAACTTTTGAAGATAAGACTTTGAGATCACTATCTCAAAAATCTTGTCATCTATGAAGATTTTGTTATTACTGCAACCAAGTGTTTTATTTCCATAGTAGGATTAGTAACAGTTTACTACTCCCACTGCATGGCAGCCATCTAGCTTTTGTACACATCTAGCATACACCTGGCTTCTCATAACTGATGCCCAAAGGCAAGTAGTTTTAGCATTCACTTCCTCAACTCTTTGAGGTGCTATCCCTTTAGATAGGTCAGTACCATATCTTAAGGGATGGAAGCCTTTCCTGGAATTTCTACGAATATAATATTTCCAAGGTGTACTATAAATGTGACAGTCCCAATTATCCTCTTCTCTTGGCTTCTGAACAACTTCAGAACTAAGATATAAAAGGTATCTTTGAAATCATATTTCAAGATATGGAATAGCCAGTCTATAAAACACTTATTATCATCCTTATATCATTCTAAATGATTAGGATATTATCTACATTTAGCACGATGAACACAAAGGCACTCCCACTAAGCTTCACATGGCTTATCAAGATTCTTTTTTGAAATCATAACAATTATAATTCCATTAAATCTTATGGTCCAACTTCAAGAAGCTTATTTGAGTCCATAGATGGATTCCTTAGCTTGCACACCTTGCTTTCCTCAACCATGAAGCCCTGGGGCTACTTCATGTGAATATCCTCAAAGAGGTATTCGTAGAGGAATGTAATATTGACTTACATCTTGTAGATGCAATAGTTAAGTTGTGTAGCTAAGGTTAGTAATCTTCTGATGGTTTTAAGCATGGTCACCGAAGAGCAAGTCTCATTGCAAGCAATGTCTTCTCTTCTGGTGTGTGGCTCATGGCTACGAACCGTGCTTTGAAGGTCTCTACCTTCTCATCAGGTTCCCTTTCTCTTGAAGATCCATTTACACCTCTACAGATATTATCCATATAGGTGGATCCTCGAGGGTCCATATACAACACTTGTATATGAAGTCTACATTAGACTTTTATTGCTATCCATCTATCCATGCTATGATCTTCAGAAGCTTCATCACATGAAGTTCAATCATTGTCAGATTTCTCTGACACATGGAATCCATCCTCAAACTCATTTGAAGAGGTATTAGTGTTTCATCTTTAATTGTCCTTTTAGTTTCCAATTTCAGGAGCCTCATTATCTTTTCAAGATAGAATGAGTTCCTACACTTCATTTTCATCTTGATTCTTAAGAGTCTCAACCTCTAAGAATCACATTCTCAGAGATGAGATACTTTAAGAATCTCAAGGTCATAAAGTAGGTATCCAATACCATCCTTTATTTTCCTAATGAAGCATCAGTCTCAAGTGCTAGATTCCAACATACATGGAACCTTATTAAGGATATACATTGTAGTCTCTACTACACATATATACCTGGAAACTAAGGGATAATTATGCTAAAATTCAACATTGATAAGATCATGTCACACATGATCCAATTGTATCTACCTATAACTCTTTTGAGTTAAGGTGTGTTAGGAGGATTGAGATAGAAATGATATTCATATCTCCATAAGGTATTCTTCGAATTTATCTAGTAGGTACTTGCTACCTAGATTAGATCAAATTCATTTTATCTTCCTTCAAACTTTGGTTCTAAACCAAAATTAATGAAAACTTTGAACATTTCAAAGGTTTCTTAGGTGAAGAGAAGAAATCTCATATCATACAATCATCAATAGATATCACATATCCACAATGTTTACTATGATATAGATGATCCACATACATCAATATGTATGAGATCCTGAATACCTTGGCATCTTACACCATTCCCGAAGAAGGATGTATTGGACAATATTCATAAGTATGTAAGTTTTGAAATTTTAGACATTCTAAAGTTTCATCTCTTACTATTCTATTGATCAAATCAATAGACAAATGTCCAAGGCTTGATGCTAGATCATTGTCAAATGATCTTCATCCTCCTATTGATCTTAAGGTTTAATTTCAGTATTCAGAAATGTTAATGAACCATTCATTAATTTTTCTAATTTATGTGGAGTCCACTAGATTTTAGATTACTATCTGAAATATCTTCATCATAACTCTTTATGATAGTTCTATCTCAGAATTCATGTTTATTTCCAACATTTAGAAACAAACAATGAGTGTATTCTTATATCTAGGTCATAGAGACATTCTCTACGACTAAGGGTTCTCCCACTGAAATTAACAAGTCTATTAATCCGACAGAGATTGTTGCAACAATTGCATCAATATTCATGTGGACAACTATAAACCTTTAAGATCAAATTTTCCAGTCTTCTAAAACATATGCAACCCATTGCAAATGTCATCCGAAGATTGAGATACAATTATTTGACTTTATCTTATTCAATAAGTAAGTCAATATCAATGATTTATGTAGATTATTCTGATGCTCCATCCGAGTCCTTTTCTAAGGATTCTAGACAGACTTGATAGTCATACTATCAACACATCAACTTATTACAGTATTGGCATTCATCCAACTCTTTGGATGTCACATGGAAGTCACAAAAGTCCAGTCAACTCTTTGACTTTCCTTCTTTCTTGGGTCCAACCCATGCTTCCATTGCGCTCCCTTTATCTATAAGCAACCATTGCTTAAGATTAAGTATCTCTTACAATAAATTCAAAAGAATTCAAAATAAGAGTTTTTCAACATTTATACATGCTTCCTTAAATTCATACAATATGAATATTATGAAGCTTCATGAATAACTAGAGTATAAACAGTAGAATGATGACACTCATCATCTACATCCATTTAAACTCTTAAAACATTGGTTCAGGTAGGTATTCAAATATTTTGAATACATCATCTCTTATAGAGCTACCATTCTGCTTGATGCAGAGAACCATGTTACTCATGATTAAATGTCAAGAGCACATATGCATGCCATAATATCTTCATTGATTTTATAAGGATTATTTGACAATTGCGATCATCATCGACATGATACTTCCAAAGTACATTCGATGAGATCAAGACTATAGAGACATACAAACCCTAGGGTTGTAGTCCTATTATCTATTTAATTGTCATTCCTCATTATTATGAGGAGACATGCACATTGCAACCACATACATTATGTGTTCAATTGCAAGTACAATATCTGGATCATTGAGTCCAATCCAAGATATTTCACTGGTTATTATTGAGTATATCATTGAGTGGGTTTTAATGAAGGATTATCTGAAATAAGAAATTTGCATAAATATATAAATATAAATATATATATATATATATTACTTTGATTTAGGATTTTTATATCAAAGTTGTCTTGCCTTGTCAACATTGAAAGTTCATTCCCTTAATCACTTTCAATGTAAGAGATATACTTACCATTATATCTCAACAAGATCTGGGATCTCCTTCCTTATCTTTGTTGCATCCCAATAATATGAGAACCTACAACTCAGATAAAAAGAAGCGGGAACACATTCCGCCTTGCAAGTCCAACTTGCATCTCCCAATTTGGTCTTTAACACCCAGGCCCACCACCCCTAAGGCGATGTTGACCCGTCGTTAATTGAACCAACCGTCAACAGGAATACAACTCGCTATGCGCAATCCAATATCGTCCCAATAATATGAGGACCCGATACTGGGGTCACTACGCATACGTCCTTACTCTTTCGAGAAGCGACGAGCCCGATCCAGATGCGCTTGCATACCGGAGCTGTCACTTCGGACAGGCGTCTCCCACATGCAATCCCTGGCGACGGAACCCTCCGCCTTGACGGGAGACCATGGATGTCACTTATGTGATCCTCCATATCATATTCAAATTTTAATTAATTTTCGTGAATCACATTCACATAATTAATTCTTCCAAGGGAATTATTAGCTCTAATCATATTAGAGTATTTCAATTGGACATAATCAATTTAATCATATTAAATTAATTATCAATCCAATTCAATCAATGAAACTTGATTATTTTACTTGAATACATATATGGTAATATCTCAAAATACGTATTAATTCGAATTTTAATAATTAGAAAAATACATCTTAATCCCTCGGACATTATCCCGGCCCTACCCGCTGTCATGGCCAGTACCGACGAGAGTGGGACGGACCACATACGTTGCAACCCGCAACCCCAATGCTCTCCGACTAGACACCATATCCGCCTCTGGAAAGGATAATGCCAAATTGATTAATTTGTACTTGAGATGATTATCGGTTCTTCAACCGAAATTGTACCATATAGTAATAATCAAAACATTTTTGATTATAAGGAAATTTGCTAGACAAATTCCCAAATCCTATTCAAGCATCAAGTTTGAAAGATTGTGGTTTCCAATTATGATTTAGATCACATCTTAATCAATTATTGGTTAAGGCAATGTCATTTAAGGGAATAATTATCATCAAATATTTCGCAAATATTTATGCACAATTATTCTAGGAAATTAAACAATTTAATTTCACTAATTTATTAAATGACAGTCACTATACAATCATTAAGTTTGATGATTGTGTTTCCAATTAAGATTTAGATCAAATCTAATCAATTAATTGGTTGAGGCCATGTCAATTATGTAAATAATCAATTTCCAATATTTCACAAATATTTTTCATGATTATTCACGAAATTAACAATTAATTTCACTAATTGGCAATCACTTGGTTCTAGATTAGGACTGTAATTTCAGCAGTGACCCCTACTTACTAAAATTAACATATCTCAATCATATTAAATCCAAATTAGACAAAATCAATTTTCATAGATTGCTAATTTGATTTAGGACAGAACCCAAGTGATGTTACATGCATTTCGAGGCAAGTCTAAACAGTAATTAACATTTTAATCACGTTCAGATCTGCAGTTCCCGCAACAGTGCATACATGTTCATTAAAACAACCATATCTAGAGCATACGAAATCCGATTTACGTAAACTCAGATCCTATGGTTTCCTTATCTAATGGGGAACAAAATCCAAGTATTAAATTCGTATTTAAACAATTTAAACAGTGCCGAATTTATTTACTAAACAGATCTGCGAAATCAAATGCGATAAAAACTTTCGCGACCTTAACGAACCCAAGTGGTCCTCGGTTTTTCGAATCATATTCGAAACCGTCAACCTGGCTCTGATACCACTTGAAGGATATGGAATTATCCTCAAGCGCATCACGGAAGCGTGATCGTCGTATCGGATACGACGAGGAACGACTAGTCGCACTAGTTGTTCGGTGCAGCGGAATTTAAAAATTTTATTCGATGAAACCACATGATCCGAGAACCATTCTCAGATCGTTTCATCTATAACCACAACAAGTATAATGCAATACCTCTTGAAGCGTGGTTGATCAAGTCTCTAAAGAAAGAGACCTCCTGTCTCAAGTCCGATCGTCGGCGAGACCGCTTGCGAGCGCGGGGATGAACCACGTTGTCCTCGCAATCCAAGAAGATGATCCAAGCGTGGTTGCTCCTGATCTCGTCGCGCGAGATCAAATGTCTCCTTCGTGAGAGGAACTCTCCAAGAAGACGGAGAACCGAAGAACGTCGAAGCGACGGCGCGGTGGCGAAGGCGACGACGGTTCCCTTCTCTAGGGTATGGTGGACGGCCACCAACAAGAGAGGGAGAGAGGGCTGGCGTGTATGAAGAAATGAGGGAGAGAGAGCTCCAATATTTCAAGTCATTAGAGAGCATAGTATGCCTCTCTATTTATAGGGTTTTGGGATCCATGGATCTCAATCCATGGGACACATAAAATCAATGGGTGAGATTGATTTGTGTCAATCCAATGGCCAAGATTGTTGTTGTCAAAAGCAACAAATTTAGGTCAAAATATATTTGACAAAATCAAATATAATTTATTCCTAAATCATCCCAACAAATAAGGAGAGAATACACATGGAGATCAAATCTCCATGTGCAATCAAGAGGGGACGGCCACCCATTCCATATAGGAAATGGGTGCCGCCCACTTGTTTCCCAATGGAGAGCAATCTCATGGATTTCCATGAGATTGCATATCTCCTTGGATTTCTCTCCTATTAATTTGCAACAAATTTTATTGGGTTTTATTCTTCAAAAATAATTCACAATTATCTTTAAGAATATTGCATTCTTGCCATGGAAAAATTGTGAATCATATTCACAACCCAAAACAACATATAATTCATATTGTTAATTAATTACACAATGTGTATCCAATACACATAATAATTAATCAACACATATAAATTATAATTAGCTCTCTCTAATACATTATAAATCACATTTATAATATATTATGAATAATTGGATATTTCTATCCACACTATTCTTATCCATAATAATTAAATCACATTTAATTACATTGGATAATTTCTTCACACATCAATATGATTAAATCACATTTAATCATCATTTCTTCATTGCTTAGATCTCATGGAATTATTCTCGAACCATTCAAGAATAATGCAATCTCTCCGCAGATACTTGGAGATAAGGACAGGGCGATTGTATTGTTCCACGTATAGTGACATGGATATTGAGATCGTATCTCAAATCCAGATCGCGGGACTCCCATAGATGCTTGATTAAATCAAGACCGTAAATCTAATCTTCTCATTGTATCTGAATCATATTCAGATCAATGTCCAACACTTGGACCAAGATCAGATCACTTCTCTACTGAGAGGAGTCACTAAAATCCAGACCCGTTTCATCACTCCCTAGGAATGGAAGCGTCATGGTTATACAACCGTTTATGATCAAATCACCCTCAGGTATTCCCAATACCTGTACATCCTGCATACTGGAAGACTCAGACTAAACCCGAAGTATCGGATCAACTTCATACTGTCTACTTCATGGTTTTATCAGTAAGTTTCTCATTCGATCATTGGGAGTTGGTATCGATCATACACTTTCCAAAAGTGTATATCATACCTAGGTCTTGATCATATACTAAAAGTATATATCAAACCTACAAATTCAGTCAAGCTTCCAAAGCGAGACGACCATGCGCATGGAATTTGATTCATCCCAATATCTCATGAGTGAGCTCATGTCTTCCGGTTCAGTAACTGAACCTGTATGATCCATTTGAGAGATCGTATTACTCATATGCCCTTATATGCACACCAGCGCGCCGGTGTATAGACATTGATTAGGTCATCAACCTATTGGTCTGCCAAATGTACATACTTAGACATATAGCAACACATCTGTCTCCGGTCAGAGGATGCGTGCCTATATCATGACACCATACGATATAGGACTTTGGTTATCTCGATCTCGTTAAGTCAACTCTTTGACCTAACTAATCTGACACCTCCGAATCTCTATTCCTATGCAGAGGACCTGCATCAAGAGGTCGGTCAGATATCAGCCTTCAGAGATAGGATTGCCATCTCATACTCAAGCTGGAGATCATCTCTTAATAATCATTTGACGGTGCTTGATGAGTCCTCAATCTAACTCTTTAGATATTCATCCAAGCACCAGCCTCTATGATTCAATAGTTGAATCAACAGCTGTATGATTATTAAGATGGCCATGGTACATAACCCTAATTGTACTAAGGGACCTATTATGCAATTTAATTATTCTTCATTTCAGATCTGGGAATGATATTTGCAATAACATTTATTGCATAATGGCTCGCTATGGGCTCGCATTTCCAACAGTCGGCCGACGATGGAAGAACGGGGGTTGCGGGATTCGATTGGCGGCGTTGACGAGATCGAGGATCGGAGAGGATCTGGGATTAGGATGACCGGGGATGAAAGGGGAAGGCGGCGCGATTCGCGGCGAGGAGGGGGATTCGATCGGCGAGATTCGCGGGGGAACGAGATCCGCGACGGAGGGGGGGGGCGCTATTTTGGGAAAGGGTTCAGAGGAGGACGAAGGTGGTGGGCCGTCCGATCGACTGAGATCGGACGGCCCCAGCAATGATACGTGGCGCTCGAAAGGGAGAGAGGGGAGAAGACGGCCTACAAGCACCGTCCGATCGGCCGAGATCAGACGACCCTAGTAGTGCCACGTGGTGGCAGGAGGCGCTGGGGAGGGCACGTGCAGAGCACGTGCCTGGGAGGTACGTGCGACACACTTGCGCCCATTTTAATTATTATTTTTTATTTTTTTTTATAAAATGAATTAATAAATATACGAAAAATGGCTGACACGTGGCGGCACCGGGTGCAGCCACATGTCCGCTCCACAAAATTCAAAATATAAATACTTTATAAAATCGAAAATAAATAGTAAACGATCTCGGATCGAAAATGTTTCTTCACAAAAATTACTCGTCTCGATGAGATCTACAACTTTCATGAATACATAAAAATCGAAATCGATCAAATACACAAAGTGATATTTTCGGGGTATCCCATGTACATAGAATACCCTGGTTTTTTGGGGTTTATAATTTTTATGTTATTTTTAAATCAGATAAAAATCCGAAAAATATGATAATATCAAAGATAAATAATTTCACGTTAATCTATTTTTTTTGGATTTTTATTAATTAAGAAGAGGAAGAAAATAAATAAACTATGAAACAGATCAAATTTGTACAGTCGGTTAGTGAAGACTCGGACTCAATTTGTTTCTTTGATTTCAAGCTCAATTTGGATTTGGATTTTTACGCATTTTAATAAAACTTTCATCAAAGAAGACAAGTGAAGAAGAAATGAATTAAAATAGGTTAATTATGTACATAAAATATTAGGTCAAAAACTGCTAAAATACAAAATGTACAAAAGAGGCCCAAAACCCAGCTTTCACATATGAGCTCCGATTCATTTGAGGTATTATTTTGAAGGTAATTGAATGTACATTAGTTCAAAAGTGAGTAGAATTAAAACAGACACTGGATGAGGAAGATATGAGGGTTTTAGTCCGGCAATCCTGCAATCAGGGTTTGGGTTTTTGGTCCACTTATTTGTGTTAGTTATTTTTTTGTATTTTTCATTTATTCTTGTTAGTGATATGTACACAGTGGAGATGGTTTTGTATTATTTGGAGTTATCATGAATTAGTTAAAAATCCGAGAAGTTAGGCTAATTACATGTCATTTTTGGCTTGGATTTTTGGCTTCTTATTTAGTGCATAAATTAGTGCTAAAATGCAATTCTTATGAAAACATGCATGAATGCTAATTATGCAAAATAGATGCAGAAATGCAGTTGATTTTGAGGGATTCAAGCTTAATAAATGAGATTTAGAGTGATGAATTCAAGATTCATCAGGTAGCCCTTTCCACTGTTAGAGGGAAACTAATTCTAACATTTGAAACATCCCCAGCTTAGGTTCTCGGTCCACTATCAAGGAAAATTAACCCTAACAACATGTTCAGTTTAGACCAAATTGGACCGTTGACAACCACCAAAAGTGCTTAAGCCCAAGTTGTCAAGTAGTAGTTCCCACCACTTATAACCTGCTCTCACACTTCGTGAGTTTTAGACGTGGGACTATCTTTGAGGGTCGAGGTGTTACAATATTTGTAACATCCAAGCTTAGGTACTCACTTTGTTATTGAGGAAAATTGGTCCTACCAACTTATTGGGTTTGGATTGGATTGAACCTATTGACAGCCATCCAAAATGCTTAAGCCTAAGTTGTCAAGTATTAATCCACTTCACTTATGACTCACACTCACACTTCATGAGTTTTAGATGTGTGACTATCTTTTGGGTCGGGATGTTACAACCTCCATTACTTATATTTGCAACATCCTCATTTCATCATGGCCCATTACTTATTCCCAATAACTATGGCAGCTATATGCTCCGGATAACCTTTCCTTATATCTCTTTGTAGGGGTGGATCTACCTCTTGAGTAGTCCTTTCTACTATTAGAGGGAAATTTGCTCTAATACCATTTGTAACGTTCCGGACTTAGGTTCTTGATATGTTATAGAAGAAAATATGCCCATATGACTTTGTTTAAGCCCAAATTATCAAGTAGTAATTGCTGGACATCCGAGCCCACAACGAGCCATTACGCAATAAATGTTATTGCGAATATCGTTCCCTGATATGAAATGAAGAATAATTAATTTGTATAATAGGTCCCTTAATACAATTAAGGTTATGTACCATGGCCATCTTAATGATCATACAACTGTTGATTCAATTGTTGAATCATAGAGGATGGTGTTTTGATGAATATATAAAGAGATAGATTAAGGACTCATCAAGTACCATCAAATGATTATTTAGAGAGGATCTCCATCCTGAGAAGGAGATGACAATCCTTTCTCTAAAGGTTGATATATGATTGATTTCTTGATGCAGGTCCTCTGTGTAGGAATAGAGATTCAGATGTGTCATATTAGTTAGGTTAAAGAGTTGACTTAACGAGATTGAGATAACAAAAGACCTATGTCGTATGCTATGGTGATACATGCACGCATCCTATAACCGGAGACAGATGTGGTACTATATATCTGAGTATTACATTTGAAAGACCAATAGGTTGGTGACCTATCAAGGTCTATACACTGGCGTGCTGGTGTGCATACAAGGGCATATGAGTAATACGATCTCTCAAAGGGATCATACAAGTTCATTTATTGAATCGGAAGACATGAGCTCACTCATGAGATAGTGGGAAGAATCAAATTCTGTGCACGATTGTCTCTCTTTGGAAGCTTGACTGAATTTATAGCTTTGATATATGCTTTTGGAAAGTATATGATCAATACATGAGTATAATATATGCTTTTAGAAATTATATGATACCAACTCCCAATGATTGAATGAGAACCTTAATGATAAAATCATGAATGAGACAATCTAAATAGATCTAAAACTTCGAGTTTGTTCTTGGTCTTCCAGTATGCATGATGCACATGTACTAGGAATACTTGAGGATGATGTGATAATAAACGATCGTATAACCATGACGCTTCCATTCCTAGGGAGTGATGAAATATGTCTGGATTTTAGTGACTCCTCTTAGTAGAGAAGTAATCTAATCTTGGTCCAAATGTTGGACAGTGATCTGAATGTGATTCAGATACAATAAGAAGACTAGATTTACGATTTTGATTTAATTAAACATCCATGGGAAGTCCTTCAGATCTGGATTTGAGACGTGAACTCAATATCCAAGTCGCTATACATGAGAATCACCCTGTCCTTATCTTCAAGTATTGCAGAGAAAACACATTATCCTTGAAAGATTTCATGTGTCCGAGCATTGAGAAAATTGATAATTAAATATGATTTAATTATCATGAATATCATGAATTTGATTCATATTATAAGGAGAGTTATCCGAGATAATTAAATAAGTTTTAATTATCAAAGATGTGAATTATGTGAATGTGATTCGTATTATTTGGGTACATGAGAATATAGATCCAAGATTATCAAATGTGATTTAATTATCATGGATATAAATAATGTGGATAGCACTATCTATATTAATCATATATATTGTAAATGTGATTTATAATATATAAGAGAGAGTCAATTATAATTTATATTTTTAATTAATTATTGATGGGAATTAGATTTGCAATGGATAATTAATTCAAAATATAATTTACATTTTCTTTTGGATTGTGAATGCGATTCAACAATTTCCAATGACATGATTGCAATGTTCACAAGATAATTGGAAATTATTTTTGTGAAGATAATATTGGAGATTTTCATGAGATAGTGTAATCTCATAAATTGGAAAAAGATTGCCTCCATCCATTCAAAGATAGTGGACGACCACCAAGTCATAAAAGGAATGGGTGTATGTCTCCCTTTTTTAGGGATAATGTTAATTTTCTTCCCAATTATCTCCAAGATTTTAATTTGAAATTAATTTATATTGATTATTCAATATATTTAATTTAATTTAGTTAATTGTTGTTGTGCTTTTACAATAAGATCATGGTCATTGAAAGAAACACAAATAAAAAAAATTGATTAGATATGTTCTAGATTATAATTGGTTACATGAACCTTCCAATAAGCATAATTGCTCGAATATGATTGGGGATTTGTTTAGCAAATATCCTTATAATATTAATCACGATATTTTTGATATATATTATATGGTATAATTTTGGTCGAAAGGTCGATTATCATCTCAAGTACAAAGGGATTGATTGGCATTATCCTGACCTAAGGCGAATATGATGTCTAGTCGTGAAGCATTGGGTTAACATGTTACTCCGTGAGAGGTTTGTCCCACTCCTGTAGGAACTGTCCATGACAGAGGGTAAGGAAGGGATAATGTTTGAAGGGATCATAATGTATTATTCTAATTATTAAAATTTGAATAATATGTATTTGAGATAATACCATATTTCACGTAACAATAGAGAATGTTTGTTGGATATTAATTGGATCATTAATTTAATATGATTAGATTAATTGGAATTGGAATCCAATTAAAAAAAATTAAAATACTCTATTATGAATATACTCGTTATTTCCTTTGGAATAACTAATATGTGAATATAATTCATAATAATTAATTAGAATTTGAACATGATATGGAGGATCACATAAGTGACATCCATGGTCTCCCGTCAAGGCGAAGGGTTCCGTCATCAGGGATTGCATGTAGGAGACGCCTGTCCGAAGTGACAGCTCCTGCATACAAGCACATCTGGATCTGGCTCTTTGTTTATCGAAAGAGTAAGGCCGTATGTGTAGTAACCCCAATATCGAGTCTTCATATTATTGGGGTGATATTGGATTGTGCATAGAGAGTTCTAATCCTGTTGATGATTGGTTCAATTAACGACGGGTCAACATCACCTTAGGGATGATGGGTCGGGGTGTTAAAAGATCGAATTGGGAATGCAAGTTAAACTTGCAAGGTGGCATGTGTTCCTGTTTCTTTTTATTCGAGCTACAGGTTCTCATATTATTGGGATGTAACAAAGATAAGAAAGGAGACCCCAGATCTTGCTTGAGATATAATGGTAAGTATATCTCTTACATTGAAAGTGATTAAGGGAATGAATTTTCTGTGTTAACAAGGCAAGACAACTTTGATATAAAAAAATCCTAAATCAAAGTAAAATATGTATATATATGCAAATATCTTATTTCAGGTAATTATCATTAAATCCACTCAATATTATACTCAGTAATGATCTGTAAAATATCATTGGCTGGATCCATGATCAAGATATTGTATTTGCAATTGGACACATAATGTATATGGTTGCAATGTGCAAGTTTCCTCATAATAATGAGGAATGATAATTAAATAGATAATAGGACAAAAACCTAGGATTTGTATGTCTCTATAGTCTTGATCTCTCATCGAATGTACTTTGTAAGTGACATGTCGATGATGATCATAATTGTTAAATAGTCCTTATAAAAATCTAAGAAGATGTTCTAGCATACATATATTCGAGGGAAGAGAGAAAGCTTGGCTCGACCTAAGGGAGAGGGAAGAGAGAAAGCTTGGCTCGACCTAAGGGAGAGGGAAGAGAGAAAGCTTGGCTCGACCTAAGGGAGAGGGATAGTCCAACTCCGGGCAATTCCGACGTTGACAAGTCCGACTTGGTCTACCTTTTCACCATCCCGAGTCCCGTCTCAATGGAGGTGGATTTCACAGCTCTCACTGCTACAGCCTCAGTCTACTACTTCCCAGAACTAGACTCAGCAGAAACCAATGCAGGATGAACAGCTGAGTTCAGACTCGGGCTCGCAAGAGGGCATTGACGGGCGTGGGCTCGCTCATCTCATATATCCATCAGTCTGCTTATTCTTTGTCCTCCCTACTTGCGCTCTCGACCTTACATGGTTCACTGCACCAAGCATCATGGTGGATCTATAAGAGACAATGTATTCAAAATGTTTAAGTACCTACCTGAACCTAAGTCTTTAAGAGTTAAGATGTATGTAGATATGATGGGTTGATGAATCCCCATTCATCACTCTTTATTCGTTTATTTTAGCTAGAAACCTTAGCCAAATACCATGTAAGTATGTGTAAATATCATAAATTGCCAAAACACATGCATCATGTAAATATGCATAATTAGCATATTTTTGTGTCAAAATAAAGGAAAAAAGAAACACAAGAAAAAGAGGGAAATATTTAGAATAAATATTGAATGACCTAATCCCAAGGGAGGGCTCAGCATGGGCCTGACCGCAAAAGAACCCAAGTAGAGAGAGATAAGGTCAATCATACTTGTACATAACCCCATGTATATAAATAAATTTATTTTCCTCAAAATAAAAATTAAAAATTGTTTCTCATATTTTGTATATATTTGTAAAAATAAAACTAAAATAGAAACCAGAAAAATAAAAAGAAAATAAAAATCTCTTTCCCCCTTGTATATATACCATGTACACATGTATATAAACCTATTTATTTAACTCATGTATATAAATCATAAAAATAAAATAAAAATACTATTTTATCCCAAATTTTATGTTGAAAATAAATAAAATATAAAATTGGAATATTTATACAAAAATAAACAATTAAAAATAAAAATACATATGTGTATATACCTATATATATAATAATTATATAATGTAAATATGTTATTTATTTTTCAAAAAAATAAATAAAAATCGCTAAAAAATAATTTGAAAAATAATAAACATTTTTTATGTTTTAAACTTTTCTCGAAATAAAATCAGTTGCTATTTTTAAATGAATTTTCAAATAATTAATAAATGGAATTATTTCATTGGTCCACGAGGGATTGTTGACCCCCGGTCAACTCTCCCCCCAGGACCACCCAGGACGGATCTTGCGCCCCGACCCGTTTTCTCCTATTTTTTGCACATTGATCCGATTACCATCAACCGAAACCCTGGGCCCCGATTATTCTTGAATCATCCCTAATCCTCGCCCAATCATCCTTCTAGGGATCCGAGCTCCGACCATCGTGCCCGATCTCCATTTTGATGGACCCCTAGCACTATAAAGGTTTTCCTCCGCCGCACATTCCACGCCATCTTTGGCTCCACCCTTCCATCCCAGGACCTCCATCTCCCTCCTTAAAGTGACAACTATCCGAGGGTGGTGTCGCAGTGAGGAGGAGGTATTCCCAGCCACTGATCCGGCGAACTCTTTCGCCGTGCGCCGAGCCTCGGGACCCGATGAACCCTTGAGGCAAAGACCCCAGAGCTCCGCCAGCTCATCCACAGTCGACCTCAACCATCAGGTAGTCCCGACATCCTATAGTTTAGCCTAATTTCCATTTACGCCCAATCGCGCCGCCGGCCGATTCCCACCGATCCGATCGTTCATTCGATCACCTGACCATCGATTCACGATCACGAGACTCCTACCCACTTTCTTCACCCATCCGATCACCTTGGTTCGCCCTGGAACCAAGAAGTAGACCTCCATCGCCGTCGCTCACCGGAGGTCTCCGCTCCGACCCATCTGATCACCCATTCCACTCCTAATCGGGTTGAGGCACTTTTCCCTCGACCCAAGAGTCTCGCTGTGCCATTTTGCAGGTTAAAGGGGCCCATCTGAGGTTCCAAGGGTTCGAGCACAACCACTTCAAGCCATCAGCGTCGCCGGGTCACTCCAGTGGTTCCCGACCTCATCGGAGATGCCCATCAGCTGCGGACCATCGTTACGGATCTTTTCCACACCTCAGCAGCCTCATCGGACCTCTCCACCGTGTGTATAGAGCTGGCGAAGTTCGCCGGCGAGCTGTTCTTGGAGGAGGTTCATCGACCGTCCGATCGAAGCGCCTCGCCCAGTTTAGATCTCGTCCGTCCATTTGCGAGGAGCTATCATCCATTGGATCGCCAGAGGACCTCATCTGGAGCGTCCATCGACGAAGGGGTGCCCGACGCTCTCAGCCGTTGGATCTACACGTGGCACCCCCTCGTTCATCAGATCATAATAAAGGGGTAATTTCCCTTAGGCCCCCTGTCCTTTTGTTATTTCCATTCAGTCCTGTAAATATTTTAGTACGTTATTTTTATATTTGAATAATTGCCTTTAGGACCTCGATGTTTATGTTATTTGCAATCAAGTCCCTGTGTATGTGAGCCACGTGCATCGACACGCGAGGTTTTGGGTTATTTGCACTTCTAGTCCTGTGGTTCCTGTGTGTTATTGATTGAATCTTTTTAAGTAGGAATTGCATTTATACCCCTCTGTGTCTGAATCACGTGTGTTGCACGTGTTTTTGTGGGCTTTTTGCATTCCAAGCCCTGTCCTTTCTTGTTTTGTTATCATTTGGTCCTGGAAATAAGTTTTTTTGCATTTAGGTCCCTACTTGCTGTGTGCCTTGTTTTTATTAAATAAAATATCAAATTAAATTCAAATTAGGTGAAATTTGGACACGTGGCTCCTACCATTGTGTAAAAATTTTTCTAAAATTTTGGGACATTTTTAGGCTTTTTACTATTTTTAGAAATTCAAAAATATGAATTTTTGTTATTTTTTGAAAAGGAAAATCAAAGAAAAATAGAAAAACTTCTTTAAAAATTCTAAAAAAAATTAGTGATAGTTAATTTTAGTGTTTTCTAGCTTCTATCCATTTTTGAGATTTTTTCGATGTATAAAAACCTTAAAAATCGAAAAACCCTAAAAGTCTCATAAAAATCATTAAAAATTCTATAAAATTCAAAAAAAATACAAACTCTTTTTTCGTAGTTTTGTTTTTGTCTATATTTTTCATAAAAATTACCTCCAGACTTTTATAAATGAATTTTATATTTTTAATTGATCTTTCAAGTTTGGTTGCATAGTAGCCCTTATTTTCCCTCTTTCTTGATTTTTATAAAATCAAATAAAAATTGAAAAATTCTGAAAAATTCACCAAAAACACTTCAAAATATTAAAAATACAAAAATAATTTTGTTTGATTTTTCTGGGTATTTTTGAGTACTTTAATAAATTATTGTATTTTCTTGTTTCAGCTTTTTCTTATAAAATCAAAAACACAAAAACATTTAAAAATCATAAAAATCCACCAAAAACATTTTCTTCCTCATTTTTCGATTTTGACTACTCGTAGGCCGCATGGCCATCCCGTGCTCCCTTGAGTCCGACCCTGGTTGCTATACCAGGTTAATGAAAATAGCGAGGACCGCTATCTGATTTTGATTGTTTTATCCCCTGTTTGGTGGTTTCTTCTTATATTTTCTTGATTGACCGATTTGCGAGTGATTGAGGTCGCAACGACCTGAGTTATTTATCTCCTTTAGTCGTTCGCTAGTTTTTTTGGTCATCAGAATGACGCCATTGCCGGGGAGCACGGCTTAGTAGTCGTTTTCGATTTTTTCGCGGCTTTTTGTAGATATTTGTAAATATATTTTCTCTGATTCATTCACACATTTTTCTGTACTGACACACTTTGGTTTCTGCTTCTTGCGAGGGCCTGAGGACCGAGGCAGCTTTTTCGAAAGCCGAAGCAATCGCAGGAGTCGGAGGCGGCTTCTTTCTCTACGAAGCCGTAGGAGAGCACAAGGAGGAGGAGTCGAAGTTTGGAAGCCACGGAATAGCCGTGAAATAACCGTAAATTTGCCGTAGTTTAGTTTAGTTTATTTTCAGTAGAACCATTTATTTGTATTAATACAGGGAGAAACACTTGGACACTTGCCAATTTTCGGGGTCTGTTTCGCCGAGCACCGGTGTGCTCGGGGGACCTCACCGCGATTTCCGTCGGTTTTTTCGAGTTTTGACCGTTTATTTACTGCTCATTTGATTTACGTGGTTTTAGCCCTGCATTAGGAGTTTCTTTGATTGTGACGTAATTAATTAAGGCCAAATCCCTAATTATCTGCCTGTTCCTATAGATTGATAATTGGACTTAATTAATTAAATCTCCAAGAAAAAGTCAGATTATTTGAGCTCTAGTCCACGTGCCTTGAGGAGTCACATACAACGCGTGCATGATCTATTGTGGTAGACACCGAGTGACTCCCAAGATAGGACTCCGGACTTAGGCTCGATTACCCAGCTACTGTTCTTCACGAGTAGAACTGCTTTGTTTAGGGTCGATTTTCGCGTGCATCATATAGGTAGTTTATATTCTGTCTTTACTTTATGCGCGGATCACTCTGCATGTAGAATGCTGGAGTTAGATACGCCTTCTATCTCGTGCATGCATCATTGATTTCCGCGCATCGGCTTTTTCATCTTCTCCCCCTGTTTTAGACTTAAAATAATCAGGAGAACCGAAAAATTCGTTAGGCGTTGTTTGATCTGAAAAATATCTAAAAACAAAAACCATAAAATTGGGACTGCTAAACAAACTTGACCCTAAAAGATATCTCACCTAAAAATCTGTCTTGGGGAGAGCAACCCCCTCATTGTCTAGTTTGATTGCACGAGAGAGTGACCCGCACACTAGGATAGAGCCACATCCGAGCCCCGATCAGACTACCGGCCTTTTATACGGGACAGTCTGGTTGGCGGATTGGATTCCTACTAGGTCATATAACCGCTCTGATATCCTGGCATGATCAGCTAAATAAAATCGACAAGATAACTGACCGAGCTCTTACGGTCTTCAGCTCAGCGTGGAGTAGGTGAATCCGAGATTTGGTTGCTCATCTTGTTTGTTTTCCAAATCTCATCCGCCCGACTCGCCAGATCAAGATAATGGGCAGGAGGTCTCTTAGGCAGCCTCTGGCTGCACCGCTTTTCAGCACTCCATCCCACTCATCTAGGTTGGTTCGTAAGAGCCCAGACCCGCTCTCCGAACCCAAGTTCGATTCTGCCCTGTTCCCCCTTGACCGCCCTTCTTCTATTCCTGAGTTACCAGTGCCAGATGAGAGACCACAGGCAGATGATATTTCAACACCTGAGTTTGGGTCTTTTGCCTTTGTAGAGATCATGGCCAGCAGCGAGGATCGCACCGAGGGTCAGAGGCCAGAGACGACCACATACGTACTGAACCAGCGTGCGATCTACACTACCATGTTAGCCTCCCTTGAGACGATGCAGAGACAGATACGAGACCAGGGGGCTTTCATGGTGGAGATGAGGAGAGAGATGGAGAGGATCCGAGAGCAGAGAGAGCAGCCGCAAGCCGAGGGACGTAGAGACCCCGATCAACCAGTAGCTGCCACAGCAGCAGAGCAGCCGAGACCGATACGTGAGTTGCACAACTCCGGATCGACTCAGACACACAGCTGGGTGGTACTTCCGGCGATCGTGGGGGACTTCAAGTCCCCCCCGAGCACACTTCAGCTTCTTCCCCGCTTCTACGGGCTTGCCACTGAGGAGCTCCATCTTCATCTCTAAGAGTTTCTGATGATATGCAGCACCGTCCACGATCGACAGGTAGACGAGGACATCATCCGGATGATCTCCTTCCCCTTTTCACTGGCAGATAGAGTAGCCACCTGGCTGAAGTATTTGGGGAAGTTTGTTTACACCTGGGAGCAGCTCCGCACCGAGTACTTGAACAAGTACTATCCACTCGGACAGACGAATGTTGCGAGGGCCCTGATCAGTAACTTCTCCATGCTCCCCAACGAGCAGTTTTACGAGGCATGGGAGAGGTTCAGAGAGCTGACCGACAGATGCCCGCACCATGACATCACGAAGCCGAACCTAGTTCAGAGCTTCTTCTGCGGGTTGACACTAGAGCTGCAGGGCATGGTGAATGCTTCTTATGGAGGTTCCTACTTCGCCAAGGATGAGGATCATGTCTGGGCAATTTACGAGGAGATGGCTGAGAACTATACGGTGATGTCCCATACCCGACTTTACACTCAGGGATGCCCACAGCCACAGACCGTGCAATACCAGAGGATAGCACGGGTTGATGCCGGTCCTTCTACTTCGTTCGCGGCAGCCGCACAGGCCGAGTCTACAGCCGCAGACATGGGGATCATCAGCGAGAAGCTGGACCGGATGGAGCTGATAGAGAAGAAGCAGTGCCAGAGCATATCTCAGATGGATCAGATGGCACAAATGCTGAGTGATCTGAAGACACATGCCATGTGTCTCCAGGAGGCACAGACGGCTTCTCAGCCCCGTCTTCAGACACGAGGAGATCCGAGTAGCAGTGGCATCTCGTCCCAGCGCTCCAGTCAGCCTAGACAGATTCACCTTGTACAGACAGAGTCGTACCAGCAGCCGCAGCCTTACTGCCGGTCACCACCATCCCCTGACACTCAGATGGTGGTTTACCAGCCGGATCAGCCCCTGGCAGTACTCCCGCTACCCTCTTACGAGCTGGAGCCGTTGATGGATGTCAACGGGTTTTGATACGACCGACCCCAGTCCGGTATCCGATGAGACCATCCCGGATTCCGTTGGTCAGCCGGAGGTGCCAGTTCCCAGCAACAACCTCCAGTTCAGGGTGGCCAGCACAACCATCAGCGAGAGCACCAACAGTACCAGCCCCCAGTACACCAGCCACAACAGCAGCATCAGTCATCCTAGTATGGTCCTCGTGCCTATCAGTAGGGACAGTCTTGAAGGCGAGATCAGCCTCAGCAGTATCATCCCTAGCAATACCCCTCTCACCCGCACCAGCCACAGCAGCAGCCTCACTACTAGCAAGGCCACCCGTCAGGTTCTCATGGGCTAGCCTATGAGAACCCTGCCTTAGACGACCTAGCCCGCCTCATGACAGAGCAGCAGGCTACCTTCAGACGGGAGATGGGTGAGTTCCGCCAGGAGATGCGGGAGATCGTGAGAGGGAAGGCCGCCATCCCTGCCTAGAATGAGCCGAATGCTAACAACCTGAAGAGGAAATCTGAGCATGTAGAGTTCACAAAGATTACCACTCCTAGTGATTCTTTTGGTGATTTGTCTGCATACATGTTTGATGCTGATTTTGTTACACTTAGGAGCGGTAGGATGCCAGTAGGCGGCGTCTCGTCTGAGCGACGACCTCACACCACTTCCAGGGTGCCAGGCGAGGAGGAGAGCGGTACTGAGGCCGCGAGAGATGATGACGGTGGTACTGATGCCACCAGAGACGTTGATCCAATCGACGGTATTGATGCTATCGTTTCACCAGATCGAGGAGGTGGTACTGATGCCACCACAGTTGCTAAGCCAAAGCGCGGTACTGATGCCGCGAGACGACATGCCGAGGGTGTTACTGAGGCCACCATTTCTACTTCTGCTAGTCCTGTTGTCTTTCCATCTGTACATGTATCTCAGGACATTTCTGGAAATAAAGGAAAGGGTTTGTTATTGTCGGATCCACATGTGTTGATTGATGATGATTGTGTGGATTCTGCTGTCCATGAGCATGCCAGGCCCTCTCCTAGTCCTTCATCTGAGAAGGACCCTGTGATCCCCTTTCCACGAGCACTTCACATGGCAAAGGGGAAGAAAACAGAAAATCCAAAAAAGAATAATCAGATAGACTGCAGCTAGACTTGAAAGATAGAGTCCAACTGACTCTTCAGGAGGTCTTGGAGCACATCCCTCTACTCCAGAGATCACTCAGAGACAGGACCACAGTCAGGAGGAAGAGGAGGAACCATCAGTATGAGATCCACGTGCTTACTAGAGCCACTTGTTTTGCGATACAGAACCGTCTACCAGCCAAGAGGCCAGATGCAGGAGCCCCGTACGTCAGATGCCACATTCACGAGCAGAGGTTCGACCGCACTCTATTAGACAGCGGTTCTTCGATCAACCTACTTCCGGCAGCCCTTCTCGACCGCTTCAAGTTGGGCACTCTACGACAAAGCAGGATGGTCCTTCAGTTTGCTGATCAATTAGTTAAGAGGCCGAAGGGGTTGCTGAAGGACGTTGTCGTCACGATTCAGGGCCTGAAATTCCCCGCAGACTTCGTTGTGTTGGACATGGAGATCCCTGAGTCTGTGACCGATACCCCCATCATTTTAGGATGCCCGTTCTTTGCCACAACCAAGGCGGTGTCCGACCATGATAGCGGGAAGGTGTAATTTCGCGTCGAGGGCGAGAGTATACAAATAGAGATGATCGAGGATACTAGAGCCAGAGATTCAGTTTGCTCGGAGCAGACATCCGATTTAGAGCAGATGACAGAGGCAGGGCTAGACATCCACCAGGACTGCAATTTTGTGATTAAAGATGACGAGGCAGTTTGGGCAGATCCAGTCGCACATGCCATCCTCTCACCTTCAGAGTTCGCTGATGTAGAGATGCCAATAGAGGAGATCTTGGAGAGCACATTCTTGGTCCAGTATACATTTCAGGCAGCAGACCCGGTTCTCAACCGCGAGACAGATTTTTGTGAGTATGATACAGATCCCTCGGAGTCAGATACCGATTGGGCAGAGTTCGATGATTTGACATCGTGTCTGACTTCCACTGAGCCTACAGCTAGGGAGGAGGCTGATCCCATGCAGAGCAGAGACATTCCAGCCGAGCAACCTTCTCCAGATCTAGTTTGCGAGCGAGAGTTCTCATTCTCCCGGGCAGATTTGGCAGCATTCACTCGGATTCTTCAAAAGCCAGATCCGCCAGCACCTACTTGTCCAGAGCTGAAGCCGCTACCGTCGTCGCTGAAGTATAGGTTCCTTGCGGGTGAGCATGAGATGTACCCAGTCATTATCTCCGTTGATTTGACTGGAGAGCAAGAATCCCGTCTGATGGGGGTTCTTGAAAAGAACCGCAACGCGATAGGATGGAGTGTAGCCGATGTCTAGGGGATTAGTCCGGCTCTGTGCTCCCACCATATCTATCTCGAGGATGAGGCAAAGCCGTCACGTGATTTCCAACGGCGGCTGAACCCGAATCTTCGAGAGGTTGTCATGAAGGAGATATCGAAATGATGGAGCGCTGGTTTTATATACCCCATCTCCGACTCCAAGTGGGTCAGTCCGTTGCATGTGGTGCCCAAGAAGACGGGCATCACTACAGTTGTCAGCGAGTCTGGAGAGGAGATCGCTACCTGGGTACCCACTTCTTGACGGGTCTGTGAGGATTACAGACGATTGAACCAGGCCACCAAGAAGGATCATTTTCCCTGCCCTTTATTGATCAGATTATTGAGATACTGGTAGGAAAGAGCCATTACTATTTCGTGGATGGGTACTCCGGCTATAATCAGGTGGCCATCGCGCCCGAGGACCAGGACAAGACCACCTTCACCTGTCCCTTCGGGACATATGCTTTCAGACGCATGTCATTTGGATTGTGCAACGCTCCGGCGACATTCCAGAGATGCATGATGTCCATCTTTTCGGACATGGTGGGGGAGTGCTTGGAGGTCTTCATGGATGATTTCTCGGTCTACGGTGACGGATTCGATTTTTGTCTTGACTGCCTAGACCGAGTCCTTCAGCGATGCGTAGAGGTTCACCTTGTGTTGTCTTGGGAGAAGAGTCACTTCATGGTGACTCAAGGGACGGTGCTTGGTCATATCATCTCCAGCAGGGGCATGGAGGTTGATCCGGCCACGGTGGATGTCATCAGAAAACTCAATCCACCATCCAACTTGCGGCAGTTACGGTCTTTTTTGGGGCATGTCAGTTTCTACCGATGCTTCATTCATGATTTCAGCAGGATTGCCCGACCGTTGACTGATCTGCTGACGAAAGACACCGAGTTCCTTGTAGATGATAAGTATCCATCGTCGTCTGAGACTCTCAAGCACTGTGTTGTAGAGGCTCCTGTTCTCCAGTCACCCGATTGGTCTCTCCCATTCGAGATCATGACGGACGCCTCCGATTTTGCCGGGGGGGCCGTGCTGGGACAGAGGAGGGATGGAGTCCCATTTGCTATTCACTACGCTAGCCGTACATTGGATGCCGCACAACGGAACTATACAGTCACTGAGAAGGAGATGCTAGCTGTAGTTTTTGACCTAGATAAGTTCAGATCTTACATCATTGGATCTAGAGTGACCATCTACACTGATCATACCGCCATCAGGTACCTCATGACAAAGAAGGATGTCAAAGCTAGATTGACCAGATGGATCCTTCTACTCTAGGAGTTTGACATAGAGATTAAGGATAAGCCTGCAGTCAAGAATGTGGTGGCGGATCATCTCTCCCGATTGGAGTATCTTGAGGATTCTGAGCAGATTGAGCCTATTTGTGAGACCTTCCCAGATGAGGCGATCCTTGCTATCGTCTTGCTCCCATGGTATGCCGATATTGTGAACTATCTTGTCGCCAAGAAAGTTCCACAAGATTGGCCCAGGCAGAAACTTGAGACCTTCCTCGCGAAGGCCAAGTTTTACCATTGGGAGGATCCCGTCCTTTACCACGAGGGAGGGGATAGTATCTGACGTAGGAGCATTCCTCAGGAGGAGCACCACAACGTCCTTACTTACTGCCACAAGCTTGAGGCAGGAGGACATCACTCAGGGAGGAGAACGTCACAGAAAGTGCTCCAATCCAGCCTATGGTGGCCTACTCTCTTCAAGGACTCTGATGAGTTCGTGAAGAGGTGTACTGACTGTCAGAGGATGGGCACTTGTGGGCAGCGTGACATGATGCCGATGCATCCAATAAACTTCTGTGAGGTTTTTGACGCACGGGGCATCGATTTCATGGGTCCATTCCCTAGGAGTCAGGGATTTGAGTACATTCTGTTGTCCGTGGATTATGTGAGTCGTTAGGTTGAGACCATCCCCGCCCGAACCGCAGATGCTAGGACAGTTTGCAGATTTTTGAGGAAGAATATCATTTCACAGTTCGGGGTTCCTCGAGTGTTGATATCTGACGGGGGGTCCCATTTCGTCAACGACAAGGTAAAGGGCCCTTGCTAACGAGTTCAACATAGACCATCGAGTTGCCATTCCATACCACCTTCAGACGAATGGTCTTGCTGAATTGTCGAATAGGGAGATCAAGACTATATTGCAGAAAGTCGTCCGCCCTGACCAAAAGAATGGGTCACATCTTTTGGACTCGGTCTTGTGGGCATATAGGACGTCTTTCAAGACGCCTCTGGGTACATCTCCCTTTCGCCTCGTTTATAGCAAGCCGTGCCATTTACCTGTTGAGCTGAGACATAGGTCACTTTGGGCTGTCACTGATATACTTTTGGATCCAGAGAGTGTGGGAGATCAGAGGAGGTAGAGTTAGCAGCCCTGGAGGAGCTTCGTGATACCGCCTTTTCAAACAGCCTACATTATAAGGAGAGAGTGACGGAGTGGCATGATTCTCATATCAGCCACAAGCAGTTTGAACCAGGACAGAGAGTATGGCTGTTTGATGCCAGGCTTCATCTATTTCCAGGGAAGCTACAAAGCAAATGGAAGGGACCTTATCTGGTTAGAAAGGTGCATGACAATGGGAGTATTGATATATCTGAGTTGTCTTCTGATGCTACCTTTCGAGTGAACGGCTAGCGGCTCAAGCCATATCTAGATCATGAGCCGCGGGTCGTTGATGTTGCCCCGATTCACTTTGCGTGAGATGTGGTCTCTTGACTCACATCTATTGCATCTCACGCCTGATTATCACTGTTCTTCCGACTTGTATAGATCCAGTTGTCCATATCACTCTATTATTTAGTCCCACACCCCTTTTCTCATCCTATGATTATGCTATACTTAGGGTGTACTTTACCCTAAGTATAGGGGGGTGTAGGACTCTCGGGTATCCTATTGATTCTTTCTACCCCTGTTTTGCTTCCTATACTTAGGGATATTTCACCCTAAGTATTGGGCGGGGGTAGACCCTGTACATCCTTCCACTCGGATTTCCCTTCATGTACAGTCTGCTATACTTAGGATTACTTGATCCTAAGTATAGGGGGAAACACCGAGTCCTCTTGATTATATTCTTTGATTCATCTTTGTACATACCATTCCTTTTCACTTCCCTATACTAAGCATGAGTTATGTCTTCTTCATCGCTCTTGATCACTCTGAGGACATCGTTCGAGCTAAGTATAGGGGTGTGTGTATATATTTCATATATACTTTAGCCATAACTTGTACTTTGTGTGAGTGTGTTTATAAATAAAAATGGCTAAAAATCCATAAAAATTTAAAAATTTCCCTTGTATATAAAATTCTTCTTGCACATACCTATTTATTTGTAAAAATTATTTTTGTACAAATGATTGTAAAATCTTTTTGTGTAAATAGCTTGTAAATATTTTCATATCAAAATTATGTATATAGTACAAAATTTTTGTGAAAATGTTTGAAAAACAAAAAGTTTGCAAAAACCTTGCGTAAATTTTTATAAATATTTTCCAAACTTTGCATTCATGCATACATCCATGTTTTCAAATATTTTTCAAAAATTTTGCACATGTGTAAATATTTGTAAAATTGCATCTTTGTAAATTACATCTTTGTAAATACTTGCACAGTTTTTCCAAATCATAGTTGACATTTAAACTGATCTGGAGTTAAATTGACAAATGGAGCTTGGTTAAGACCTTAATCCACCTAATAATAAGAGGAACCTTATAGGGCTTAGGATTGAGACTTTTCAGGTCCATTGGGACTTAATTCTTTGAGTCCACTAGGCTATGAGCATATGTCATCTTGATGAGCCTAAATAGAGCACTTAACAACACACGCATGACTCTCAGAGACAATGGCTTTACTTGCACTAGCACTCTACACATAGCTCTCCACGGATGAGGTGGTGAGGAGGCAGTTTCCTTTGGCTTGGGGTAGCATATGAGGGTAGTACTTCTAGGCGGAACCTCTCTTCTTCTTATAGTGAAGGAAGTGCGTCTCAACTTGGTCTGGTGGTTATGAAGTCTAAAGACAGAAGCCGTGGGTTGTAATAAAGCTTCAAAAAAGGGATAGTGTACTGGCTCAAGAGGAAAAACTCCTTGTATATATGCTGCATCATGTAGATATGTTGTATAGATGCACATGGAAAAAATGTGCAAAAAGAAAAGAACTCCGAAAAAGTGGTGGGTCGGATTGAAAATTTAATAATCCCACCGGAGTGTATATAGTCAAATAAAGCAAAAGCTTATGTTATACATGCCCATCTCATGAAGCTTGCAGCGGGAGACTCTGCTACACTGGTTAGAGCTCCCAAGGATACATGGCTACACTGGTCATGGTCCATTCTCTCCTTCCCCCTCTTCTTGAGTCGGTTGCACTTGAACTTAGAAGGGAATACCCTGCTTCTCGAGGAAAGAGTTGCTAGACCGAGGCATTAGAGTTACCAGATTGGGGGAGGTTGTTTCTTTGTTACATCTGAGGTGGGGAGCTACATATCACTTACACTGTGCAAGGAAAGATTCATAGTCATTAGAGTTTGTGTATGTAGACTTGTTCTGATCTAGTTTATTGAGGAGTCTTGACCATAGATTTGTGGAACTTAGAGGTTGTTAAGTTTTAAGCTTAAGTCTAAATAAGGTTCCGACAAATTAATAATCCAAAGGTCTGACTGAGCTCCATATTTCAATTTAATGAAGGAAAGTTTAATAATCAACCTTGATTTCTCCTCTTTTTCCTTTTCTTTCTATTTTGCACTTCTTTTTCAAATAAGTGTTTGCTAAGGGACTAGCAAAAGTAAAGTATAGGGGGGGTGATGAATCCCCATTCATCACTCTTTATTCCTTTATTTTAGCTAGAAACCTTAGCCAAATACCATGTAAATATGTGTAAATATCATAAATTGCCAAAACACATGCATCATGTAAATATGCATAATTAGCATGTTTTTGTGTCAAAATAAAGGAATAAAGAAACACAAGAAAAAGAGGGAAATATTTAGAATAAATATTGAGTGACCTAATCCCAAGGGAGGGCTCAGCATGGGCCTGACCGCAAAAGAACCCAAGTAGAGAGAGATAAGGTCAATCATACTTGTACATAACCTCATGTATATAAATAAATTTATTTTCTTCAAAATAAAAATTAAAAAGTGTTTCTCATATTTTATACATATTTGTAAAAATAAAATTAAAATAAAAATCAGAAAAATAAAAAGAAAATAAAAATCTCTTTCCCCCTTGTATATATACCATGTACACATGTATATAAACCTATTTATTTAACTCATGTATATAAATCATAAAAATAAAATAAAAATACTTTTTATCCCAAATTTTATGTTGAAAATAAATAAAATATAAAATTGGAATAATTGTACAAAAATAAACAATTAAAAATAAAAAATACATATGTATATACCTATATATAATAGTTATATAATGTAATACGTTATTTATTTTTCAAAAAAATAAAAAAAATCACTAAAAAATAATTTGAAAAATAATAAACATTTTTTATGCTTAAACTTTTTCGAAATAAAATCATTTGTTATTTTTAAATGAATTTTGAAATAATTAATAAATGGAATTATTTCATTGGTCCACGGGGGATTGTTGACCCCCGGTCAACTCTCCCCTTAGGACCAACCAGGATGGATCTTGCACCCCAAACCATTTTCTCCTATTTTTCGCGCATTGATCCGATCACCATCAACTGAAACCCCGGGCCCCGATTATTCTTGAATCATCCCTAATCCTCGCCCGATCATCCTTCTAGGGATCCGATCTCCGATCATCTCGCACGATCTCTATTTTGACGGACCCCTAGCACTATAAAGGTTTTCCTCCGCCGCACATTCCATGTCATCTTTGGTTCCGCCCTTCCATCCCAGGACCTCCATCACCCTCCTTAGAGTGACAGCTATCCGAGGGTGGTGTCGCAGTGAGGAGGAGGTGTCCCTAGCCACTGATCTGGCGAACTCTTTCACCGTGCTCCGCCGCGAGGTGCGCCGAGCCTCGGGACCCGATGAACCCTTGAGGCAACGACCCCCAGAGCTCCGCCAGCTCATCCACAGTCGACCTCAGCCATCAGGTAGTCCCGACATCCTCTAGTTTAGCCTAATTTCCATTTACGCCTAATCGTGCTGCCGACCGATTCCCACCGATCCGACCGTTCATTCGATCATCTGACCATCGATTCACGATCACGAGACTCCTACCCACCTTCTTCACCCATCTGATCACATTGGTTCGCCCCGGAACCAAGAAGTGGACCTCCATCGCCGTCGCCTCGTCAGAGGTCTCCGCTCCGACCCATCTGATCACCTATTCCACCCCTAACTGGGTCGAGGCACTTTGCCCTCGACCCAGGAGTCTCGCTGTGCCATTTTGCAGGTCAAAGGGGCCCATCTGAGTGTCCAAAGGTTCGAGCACAACCACTTCAAGCCATCGGCGTCGCCGGGTCACTCCGGTGGTTCTCGACCTCATCGGTGATGCCCATCAGCTGCAGACCATCGTGACGGATCTTTTCCACACCTCAGCAGCCTCATCGGACCTCTCCACCGCGCGTATCGAGCCAGTGAAGTTCGCCGACGAGCTGTTCTTGGAGGAGGTTCAGCGCCCGTCCGATCGAAGTGCCTCGCCCAGTTTAGATCTCGTCCGTCCATTTACGAGGAGTTATTAGCCATCGGATCGCCAGAGGACCTCATCTGGAGCGTCCATCGATGAAGGGGTGCCCGACGCTCTCAGCCGTTGGATCTACACGTGGCACCCCCTCGTCCATCAGATCATAATAAAGGAGTAATTTCCCTTAGGTCCCCTGTCCTTTTGTTATTTCCATTCAGTCCTGTAAATATTTTAGCATGCTGTTTTATTTTGGAAAAATTGCATTTAGGACCTCGATGTTTATGTTATTTGCAATCTAGTCCCTGTGTATGTGAGTCACGTGCATCGACATGTAAGGTTTTGGGTTATTTGCACTTTTAGTCCTATCGTTCCTGTGTGTTATTGATTGAATCTTTTTAAATAGGAGTTGCATTTATACCCCTCTGTGTCTGAATCACGTGTGTTACGCGTGTTTTTATGGGCTTTTTGCATTCCAGGCCTTGACCTTTCTTGCTTTGTTATCAGTTGGTCCTGGAAATAAGTTTCTTTGCATTTAGGTCCCTGCTTGCTGTGTGCCTTGTTTTTACTGAATAAAATATCAAATTAAATCCAAATTAAGTGAAATTTGGAAACGTGGCTCCTGCCACCGTGTAAAAATTTTCTTAAATTTTTGGAACATTTTTGAGGCTTTTTACTATTTTTAAAAATTCAAAAATATGCATTTTTGTTACTATTTGAAAAAGAAAATCAAAGAAAAATAAAAAAACTTCTTTAAAAATTCTAAAAAAATTAGTGATAGTTAATTTTAGTGTTTTCTAGCTTCTATCCATTTTTGAGCTTATTGGATTTATAAAATCCTTAAAAATCGAAAAACCCTAAAAATTTCATAAAAATCATTAAAAATTCTATAAAATTCAAAAAATGCATACTCTTTTTCTGTAGTTTAGTTTTTATCTATATTTTTCATAAAAATTTCCTCCAGACTTTTATAGATCAATTTTATATTTTTAATTGATCTTTCAAGTCTGGCTGCACAGTAGCCCTTATTTTCTCTCTTTCTTGATTTTTATAAAATCAAATAAAAAATGAAAAATTCTAAAAAATTTACCAAAAACACTTCAAAATATTAAAAACACAAAAAAAAATTTGTTTGAATTTTCTGGGTATTTTTGAGTGCTTTAATAAATTGTTGTATTTGCTTGTTTCCCCTTTTTCTTATAAAATCAAAAACACAAAAACTTTTAAAAATCATAAAATCCCACCAAAAATATTTTCTTCCTCATTTTTCAATTTTGACTACTTCGTAGGTCGCAAGGTCATCCCGTGCTCCCTTGAGTCCGACCCTGGTCGCTATACCAGGTTAATAAAAATAGCGAGGACCACTATCTGACTTTGATTGTTTTATCCCATGTTTGGTGGTTCCTTCTTATATTTTCTTGATTGACCGATTTGCGAGTGATTGAGGTCGCAACGACCTGAGTTATTTATCTCCCTTAGTCGCTCATTGGTTTTTTTTTCCGGTCATCATGGGTGTCATCATTCTACTGTCTATACTCAAGTCATTCATGAAGCTTTGCAATATTCATATTGTATGAATTAAACAAAGCATGTATATATGTTGAAATACTCTTATATTGAAATCTTTTGCATTCATCATAAGAGATCCTTTGTCTTAAGCTATGGTTGTTTATAAGTGAAGAGAGCATAGTGAAAGCATGCGTCTGACCCAAACAAGAAGGAAAGTCAAGGAGTTGACTGTACTTATGTAATTTTCACATGACATCCAAAGAGTTGGATAAATGCTAATATTGCAATAAGCTGATATGCTGCTAGTATGACTATCAAGCCTATATAGAATCCTTAGAGAAGGACTCGGATAGTGCATCAGAATAATCTACATCTACATATAATCATTGAAGTTGATTTTCTTACTTGATAAGATCAAAGCCTAATAATTGTATCTCATTCTTCTAATAGCACTTGCACTTGGTTGCATATATTTTAGAAGACTAGAAATTTTTGATCTTAAGGTTTAACAGTCATCCACATGGATGTTGATGCAGCTGTTACAACAACCTCTATTAGATAAATAGACTTCATATTTTCAATGGGAGAGCCATTAGTCCTAGAGAATGTCTCTATGACCCAGATATTAGAATGCACTCATTGTTTATTTCTAAATGTTGGAAGCAAACATGAATTACGGAATAGACCTATCATAAAGAGTTATTATGGATATATTTAAGATAGTAGTCTAACATATGGAGGACTCTACTAAATTAGAAAATTAATGAATGATTCACTAACATTTCTAATATTGAAAAATTAAACCTTTAAATATTAATATGAGGATGAAGATCATTTGACAATGATCTGGCATCAAGCCTTGGACATATGTCTATTGATGAGATCAATAAACTAGTAAGAGATGAACCTTTAGATTGTCTGAAATTCAAATCTTACATACTTGTGAATATTGTATACAAAGTAATGTCCAATACACCCTTCTCTAAGAATGGTGTAAGATGTCAAGGTATTCGGGATCTCATAAATATTTATGTATGTGGATCATCTATATCATAATAAACATTAATGGTATGCGATATCATTCGATGATTATTTGTGATATAAGATTTCTTCCCTGCACAATAGAAACCTTTGAAGTGTTCACAGATTTCACAATTTTGATTTAGAACTAAAGTCTGAAGGAAGATGAAATGAATTTGATCTAACCTAGGTAGCAAGTACCTATTAGATGAATTCAAAGAATACCTTATGGAAAAAGGAATATCATTCACATCTCAATCCTCGTAATGCACCTAAACTCAATAGAGTTGTAGGGAGACAATTGGATCATGTGTGACATGATTTGATCAATGATGACTCTTAGCATAATTATCTCTTAGTTTCCAAGTATATATATATAGTAGAGACTATAATATATATCCTTAATATATGCAAACCTGAACCTCAAACCCCTCATAAGCTATGGTTTAGAACCTAGCCTAGTGTTGGACACTTGAGGATTTAGGGTTGCTTGGTCCATAACTTTGTCATGGATGCAAGTAAGCTGGAATCGAGCACCATAGAGTACTACTTCATTAGGAAAATAAAGGATGGTATTGGATACCTACTTTATGACCTTGAGATACTTTAAAGATTTTATCTCTAAGGATATGATTCTTTGATGATGACTCTTTTGAGAATCAAGATGAAAATGAAGTGAAGGAACTCATTTAATCTTGATAGTAACGAGGCTCCTGAAATTAGAAACTAAAATGAAAATTAAATATGAAACATAATACCTCTTCAAATGAGTTTGATGATGGATTCCGTGTGTGTCAGTTAAGTCTGACAATGATCTGACTTCATATGATGAAGCTTCTAAAGATCATGTCAAGGAAATATGGATGTTAGCAAGTAGACTTCATATACAAATGTTGTATATAGACCCTAAATGATCCACCTATAAGGGTAAGACCCATTAAGTGTAAATGGATCTTCAGAGAAAGAGGGAACCTGATGAGATGGTAGGGACCTTCAAGCATGACTCATATCATCAAGATACAAACGAAGAGAAGACATTGATTGCGATGAGACTTGCTCTTCAGTGGCCATTCTTAAACCCATCAGAATATTGCTAACTATAGCTACACAACTTGACTATGACATATTTAATATGGAGGTAAAGATTGCATTCTCTATGAATACCTCTCCGAGGATGTTCACATGAAGTAGCCCCAAGGCTTCATGGTTGATGAAAGCAAGGCGTGCAAGATAAGGAACTATGTCTATGGACTCAAATAAGCTTCTTGTAGTTGGAACATCATATTTGATGAAATTATAAATGTTATGATTTTCAGATAGAATCTTGATGAATCATGTGAAGCTTAGTAAGAGTGCCATTATTTTCATCATGCTAAATGTAGATAATATCCTAATCATTTGGAATGATATAATAATGATAATAAATGTTTTTATAATATGTCTATTCCATGCCTTGAGATATGATCTCAATGATACCTCTTAGATCTTAGTTCTGAACATGTTCAAAAGCAAAGAGAAGAGGATATTGGGATCGTCAAATTTACACCTTGGACATACTCCATTCTTGGTAAATCCTATGGAAGAATTCCTTCCCTCAAGATATGGTACTGACATATCTAAAGGGTTAACATCTCAAAGAATTGAGGATGTGAATGCCAAAGCTGCATAACCTAGTCATTAGCTATGGAAGCTTGGGGTATGCTAGATATGTGCAAAACCCAACTGCCTTCCATGTAGTGGGAGTAGTAAACTGTTACTAATCCTACTACGAAGATAAAACACTTGATTGCAGTAATAAAAATATCTTCAAAGATGACAAGAATTTTTAAGATAGTGATATCAAAATCTTATCTTCAAGAACTTAAGACTTTATAGATAGTGTTCAAAGGTCTTAACTACAGATACCTTAGAAGACATAGATCTCCAGGAATAAGAGTATTCTGATAAGGTTAATTGAAATACTGGTTATAATAATTATTTAGCTACAGTGTCAATGATACTATAACTGACAATATTAAGTATTGGTTGCATAAAATGCAACATTCACATTGGATACGAGCATGTACTAGGAGATATGCAAGTGCCATAAAAGGACTTAGCGTGGTCTCTCAGGAACATAGTGACTAATTGACTTATCTAGATATTTCTCTAAATAGCCTATGATTGTCACATGAGTGTGGGTTTAAACATTAGCCCACTATTGGCTCTTTGGGCTAGTGAAAGATTGTTGGACATGCGAGCCCACAATAAGCCATTATGCAATAAATGTTATTGTAAATATTAATCCTTGATCTGAAAATAAAGAATAATTAATTTACATAATAGGTCTCTTAGTACAATCAGGGTTATGTACCATGACCATCTTAATGATCATATAGCTGTTGATTCAACTGTTGAATCATAGAGGCTGGTGCTCAGATGAATATCTAAAGAGTTAGATTGATGATTCATCAAGCACCATCAAATGATTATTAAGAAAGGATCTCTAGCCTAAGAAAGAGATAACAATCCTTTCTCTAGAGGTTGATATCTGATCAACCTCTTGATGCAGGTCCTATACATAAGAATAGAGATTCAGAGGTGTCAGATCAGTTAGGTCAAAGAGTTGACCTAACGAGATCAAGATATATCGTATGCAGTCACGATATAGGCACACATCCTCTGACCAGAGATAGATGTGTTACTATATGTCTGAGTATGTACATTTCGCAGATCAATAGGTTGACTACCTAATCAAGGTATATACACTGGCCACGCTAGTGTGCATATAAGGGCATATGAGTAATACAATCTCTCAAAGAGATCATACATGTTCATTTACTGAACTGGAAGACATAGCTCACTCATGAGATATTGGGAAGAATTAAATTCCATGTGCGGTTATCTCACTTTGGAAGCTTGACTGAATTTGTAGGTTTGATATATGTTTTTGAAAAGTATATGATCAATACCTGGGTATGATATATGCTTTGGAAAGTAATATCAACTCCCAATGATCGAATGAGAACCGTAATGATAAAATCCTGAAGGAGACAATCTAAATATATCTAAAACTTCAGTCTTGTTCTTAGTCTTCCATTATGCATGATGTACATGCATTAAGAATTTCTGAGGGGTGATGTGATCATAAATGATTGTATAACCATCGTGCTTCCATTCCGAGGGAGTGATGAAACAGGTATGGATTTTGGTGACACCTCTCAGTAGAGAAGTAATCTAATCTTGGTCCAAATATTGGATAGCGATCTGAATGTGATTCAGTACAATAAGAAGATTAGATTTACGGCTTTGATTTAATTAAACATCTATGGGAGGTCCCTGAGGTCTGGATTTGAGATGTGATCTCAATATCCACATCACTATACATGGAACATAAAATCGCCCTGCCCTTATTTCCAAATATCCACGAAGAAAGCACATTATCCTTGAAAGAGTTTAAGGATAATTTCATTATTGATATATGTGTCCGGGCATTGATAAAACTGATAATTAAATGTGATTTAATTATCATGAATAATATTAATTTGATTCATATTATAAGGAAAGTTATCTGAGATAATTAGATGTGATTTAATTATCAAAAATATGAATGACGTGAATGTGATTCATATTATTTGGGTACATGAAAATAGATACCCGAGATGATTAAATGTGATTTAACTATCATGGATATGAATAATGTGGATAACACTATCCACATTAATCACATATATTGTAAATGTGATTTATAATATATAAGAGAGATCCTATTGAAATTTATATTTTTTGATTAATTACTGATGTAAATTAGATTCACATTGGATAATTAATTGAAAATATAATTTACATTTTATTTGGTATTGTGAATGTGATTCAACAATCTCCAATGGAAGGATTGCAATGTTCACAAGATAATTGATAATTATTTTTATGAAGATAATATTGGAGATTTTCATGAGATAGTGTAATCTCATAAATTGGAAAAAATTACCTCCATCCATTCAAAGGTGGTGGATGGCCACCAAATCCTAAAAGGAATGGATGACCGTCCCCCCTTTTTAGGGATGATGTTAATTTTCTTCCTAATTATCTTCAAGATTAATTGATTTAATTTGAAATTAATTTATATTTATTATTCAATATATTTAATTTAATTAAATCAATTATTGTTGTGTTTTTACAACAGGATCATGTCCATTGAAAGAAACACAAATCAATCTCATCCATTTGATTTTGTGTTATCTATGGATTGTGATCCATGGATCCCAAAATACTATATAAGAAGAGGCACCTCTTGCTCTTCAAGTTACAACAATAAGAGAATAATATATGCTCTCTCTCATTCTCTACACTTCCTCTCTCTCTCTCTCTCAACATGTGGCCGTCCACCATGAAGCCTCAGAGAGAGTAGCCATCACCGCAGCATCACCGTTATGTTGCCGGATTGTTTGCTCGTGGATCTCTGTCTCCTTCGGTGCGCTTGCTCATGAAGAAGACGTTGGATCTCGTGTGTCGAGATCAGAAGATTCGTCATTTGGATCATCAACATGGATTGTGAGAAGCATGCGTTTCATCAACGTGCTCGCAAGCGTCTCCTCCGTCGGATCAGACTTGAGACAGGAGGTCTCTTTGTTTAGAGACTCGATCACAACCACGCTTCAAGAGGTAAACCTAATACTTATTTGTGGTTTAGATGAAATGATCTGAGAAGTATTTTTGTATCATGTGGTTTCATCGTTAATTTTTTTAAATTCTACTGCCTTGAGGAACTAGTACGACCAGTCGCTCCCGATCGCATATGATGTGATCCTCACGCTTCCGTGATGAGTTTAAAGATTTTTCCATATCCTTCAGTAATCCCCAACACTTATAACCTACACTAACACTTCGTGAGTTTTAGATGCGGGGCTATCTTTAGGGATCAGAGTATTACAACAAGACTTATGACCAATAGACTTGGATTTTTCATGATTGGCATACCACTACATGCATATTTATCTAGTGTCTAGAGCTGATGTAATTGAGATTGGAGGACTACTCATCTTTCTATAATTATATATGGTATTGAAGAATTAGTGGATGACCTGTGGTTAAGGTGAAATGCCACTCGAAGCCTAAGCTAGATAATTCTCCCCAAAATGCATTGAGGTACAACAAAGAAATTGATTAAACATATAGTATAAAGCACTGTTTCAGTGCGGGACGCCAAAGCGTTGAATTCAAGATATGACCCCAAACACAAGTCAAATCTCAAAAAAGACAATGGGGGTAATCTTCATCATCGAGAGGGAAACAATCCCGATGCTAAGGCCCTTAAATGACCGTTGTGTGATAAAGGAGGGTTCATTCTCATTCTTATTTACTTGGGCAAACTATTTAAAGAGAATACATCAAGGGATCATTCCCGATAATATAAATATTGTACGAATATTTGAGAACCATAAATCACTTAAACAAAGGTTTAAAATGTTGACAAAAACTCAAGATACATCTAATTTCCATTTTGATTCCCTTCTTTTGTGTTGTACGGAAAACTATTTTAAAAAAGCCCATTATTTCCCAATGCAGTGATGGAACAACAATATTCAATTTTGTAATCAAAGAAAGATATTGAAAATATACATTATAAAAATACACTTATTTGTTGTGTAAAAAAATAACAGTTTCTTTTTATAAAATGAAAGGTAATAAGAAAATATATCAGAAATATATGTCGACAAAATTTTGTATGGCTAAAAGGAAATAAAAAAGCTCGTTTCTAAAATTTCATTTATATCAAATTTTAATATCATAATAAATAATCAACCATTGACTATCATATAATTAGATATAAAATTAATTTCATTGGAAGTATTCGGAGGATGCCATATATGTATCAATAAAAAAATGTACAATCGAATCTATTTCTTGATTCAATAGAAGCCCAAAGAAGTTCATGTGATACATCCTCCTCCCCCCATGACGATAGATCAAAAATAGGTCGATTACGAGAGCGGAGATCATGTATTAGGAATTTGCAAGTAATCTTTCTCGTAGTTGTAAGTTTCATCTAAGTAGAAAAGTTCGATGGTTAGCTATAGTCCACAAATATGATAAACATGCACATCGAATATTATGAGGCAATCTAAAATCGTTGTAGATCGAGCCAATCATGAGTTTCCAACCATGGGACGAGTGAAACCCAATCCGCTAATCACTAACTAAAAGAATTGAAAAAAATTCTATTATGTCACCTAAGTTATAAAGAAATTCGTGAATCCAAGAATTAAGAATGACAACTTCTTCATTGCACAAAATAAAATAACCACTTAGAATACGCTGCTGATTCGTCGGACTTATCCACCGACGGGATTCGTGGAATTTCCCTTTGTGGATTGCGTTGGGGGCCAGCATACCTCTCCTATCTCAGCCACGACTTTCCTTTTCCGAATAGGAGCTTCCTGTTGGATTTCCTTTGAGTCCCATCAATTGCTTTAGGGTCTCCATAAGCGGTGGTTGCCTATCCCATTGGAAGATTATTTGCCTATGGATGGCCTTCAAAATGTCAAAAAGATACAAATAGATATCAAATTAGACCTTATTGAATAGTAACCGAACTGTCTCACGACGTTCTAAACCCAAGTTAATGCTTGTTGAATTGCCCGGGGAAGGGAGAACTCAACTTTCCCGTGAGGTCTGCCCAGCTGAGTTTCGCCCTTGGTCTCTTCTTTCCGCGGAAAATACGAAAACATATTACACTTGTCAAAAAAATGCAAGACAATTAATATGTAGATGATATTCATTATGTGTTTTGACCAATTGTATTGTTTCTTTGTGAATTCCTATGGAAAGCTTTTGCATATGTGTCCTCGATTACTCCTTTTTTTTTATCAAATAGTAGTAGTTCTTCTAATTTCATGAGTTTTTCTTGAACGCTTTTCTCTTGAATGCCATTAAAAAAGGTCTGAATTGTTGGGATATTCCTTTTTACATTTATTAAGTAATAATGAAATAAAAAATCCTATTCTTAACCCGAAAAAAGTCAATCTTAATATATAGTTACAATATACATCTTATACCTTTCTCAATCTCAATTTCACAAAAAATATTAGTGTGAAGATATTTTCCAATTGCTTCAATTCTCCCTAAGATAAGCAACTTTAGTCAGACTGACTTTCTTAAGGGGGCGTGACATTGTTGACAATATTCTCCTATCCCACGAACTCATGAGAAAGTTCAACCAGTGTAGGACCATCATCCAAATCCTCGCTATTTTTTTGGCCCCTATAAGGTACCACACATCTAACTACATGACCCTTAAATTCTCTTGGAGGATAAGAAGATTTTATCATAATTACATCATCTGTTATATCTCTGATTATGATATATATATATACTTCATTTGTTCTCCCTTCCACCTTATCATGCCATCGGTTAGGATATAGACAGTCGATAGACATTGATGTTACATCAAAATCTACTCATGTAGTTCCGCTATATCAGTATATATTCTTTTAACTTGAGACATTCGATCATGTGTGGCATGAATAAAGATAGTTTCAGTATAAAATATTATTATTTCCCAACACATAATTCTACTTTATTGTTACTATGGGCATCGTTTACACCTGACTTTATTCAATCACCACCATAGTGCTAAGCAAATAGGAGATCCATGTGGATTGAAAACCTCTCATCCACTTATGCATGTGCTCAACTTTGGGGGACATCAACGAAATTCCAGTGGCATGTGATATATCTATTGACCTTCATACCAAGGTTTTAAAAATCTAACGAGACATCGAACATGTAGAGATTGAAATGTAAGAAGTTGTGACGGTTTTGCACTACAAGGAAAATAGGTTCTAGTGACAACTTTGTGATGAGAAAAATATGTGATGACCAACAAAACTGTCACCACAGTCCTTTAAAAGGAAAAATTATAAAGCGGCATCTGCATGTTGTTGGTGGAGCCCACAATTAAGTAATTAACTTCCAAAAACCAGTACCTTTTGGTTTTCAACACATAATTAATGAATGAAATGTGCCCTAAAAAATCGTATAAAAGTAGATATCTATTTAGTCGTCAGTTACCCTTCCACTCACTTCTCCGAGAAAAACCCTAGCAACATCGTAACATTCTCCGTAATGGCGGCACTTGGAGGCGGAGGGCGTGGTGGAGGCGGAAGGCGAGGTGGATGCGGAAGTAAGGTGGAGGCGGAGGACGATGTGGCGACATACGTTGAGCTGGAGCCGGAGATCGAGGCAGAGGCGGAGGGCAAGGTGGAGCCGGAGGTCAAGGTAAAGGCGGATGGCAAGGTGGAGCTAGAAGTCGAGATGGAGGTGGATGATGAGGTAGAGTTGAAGGTCAAAGTGAAGGCGAAGGCGATGTGGAGTTGGAGGTCGAAGCGAAGGGAGAGGTGGAGGCAGAGGTCGAGATAAAGGCGAATGGCGAGGTGGAGCTGGAGGTCAAATGGATGCGGGAGGGCGAGGTGGAGCCAGAGGTCGAGGTGAAGGTCAAAGGTGCAGCCAGAGGTGAGGATTTAGGATCCTATTTTCATATATTGTCCCCACTTCGTGAATCCTGCAATTATTTTTTCCATGTTACCGTAGTTTGTGTGCCATATGATCAATTGCATTCAAAAGAGTGCAAACACTAACATCTATTTCTTAGATCCCTCCATGCTCATGCTTCTCTACAGATGGCCGATCCCGTAGGTATGTACTATGCTTGTTTTTGTAACTTATCCGGCGATGTCCATTTGACAGGGAGTATTTCCTTCTGAAATATCTAATAGGCACAACAACACAGCCATGGTTGGCACAGTATGTTAATGCACTAATCAAAGCATAGCGTAAGTTGTATTGGTTAGGGAATATTTTATGCTTGGTTCTTATTTATTTTATCTTATATTTTATTTTCTTTTATAAGTATAACTTTAAAGGGAAGCTAACATTTCCAATGATTGTGTTATCACTCTCCAGACTTTTCATTTCTGCAAATCCTCTGAATATAACGAGATATGTATCATCTTTTTTGTGATGGTTGGAAGGTGATGCTAATGATGTTTTGCACATTGATGTCCTAAGGACAAATCTGGATCTATATTAGAATCATCCATACAGTGAGAATTTACTGCTGATAATTTGCCTTGAAACAATCTACCTACTACTGTTTTGTTATGCAGGAAATTGAAGGTTAGTTTCCAAATGAAAAGTTATGGTCACATGCACCCAGAATATATTTTATGCCGAGAACCAGCAATGATTTTAATTTCTCTGAATTTGTCGCAGGAGGTTGAAGAGAGATCCAGATCTAGCTCATAGAATTTGTCCCAAGTAGGGTACAAAGCTAGTGGAATGTGAAGTTATACAGCTCATGGAAGTCGTAAGATAATAACTAAAAAGGCTTGGGGATGTTCTATCCACTTCGTTTTGAGTTGATGCTTAATGTGTTATTAGGCCGATGTTAATGGCAATGGATTAATTGACTACGAGAAGTTCGTTATAGTAATTATACATATGATTCTTTATAATAGAAATGAAAATGAGATAAAATTGGCATGATCCTTGCATGTCTTGTCTAGCTTTTTCTGGACATGATTACGGGAGCATTCATCCTAGGTCTGACGTGGAAACATTCACTTCACATTCTTCTTGTCATATTCAGGTTGGAGTAGTTGAAGCTGCCATATTTTCTTGAACGCATAGTGAGGGCCTTCTCTTGGGATCAAGAGTATCTGTCCATCAATGTTGTAACATCAGAATTGGGTAATTAAATTTATATTTAATTTTGTTTGTTGATCTTGGGTTATTGAGATTAAAACACAATGGGATGATCATTGTTGTTTTGAGGTCACTGTGGGAACAAGAAGATGAAAACTCTCACTATAGTTCCTCTTAGATGCAATCAACAGATTGGTATTTCCTGGAATGGAATATGCTCGTAAAAGTGGAAATTGATGAGATTTTAGTTTTTACACTGATGACAACACACGCTTGTTTTGTTGCTGTAGATGCCAATGTCTTAATCAATATCAAAAGCACCGTCTCTTTTTAAATGGAAGTCTCTCCAAGCAAAGGTATTTGCATGTCCCTCTCAATATAATTTGCAAAAATTGCTTAAAATAAATTCTTGTTGATTGTGTATACAGACTTTGCATTCTCTAAGAACAGGAGTTTATTCATTTAATTTATTTTATGTTTGAGATTGTTGCATCTTAGAAAATCCATGGCAATTGTAGGATCTGCTCAAATTTGAAGTTTTTTGGTGCCTTCGATTCTAGTAGTATCTGCTAATGTTTGATTGTATTTGCTGTCGTCGATTCTGGATATGGGAGGTATTTGGCTTGTATTTTAAATCCATAGTAAGGATCATCTCCATTATGAAACTGCATTCTGCATTCTATTGATGTTGAGTATTATATAGACGAACACAATAATACCCACGACCGACCTAATGTGAGCTTGCCCATCCCGCACAATTAGGTTTCTTTATTGACTACCTAGTTATGGTTTTATTTATTTAATCATTATTGGGTGAATTGGTCCTCTTTCATTTATTGAAATAGCATATTAAATTAGCATTCTAGATGAAAAGAAAGGAATTATGGTTAATTTCGTTCCAACATTTCACTTCTTCCTGTTCCAACATCTCTTTCAAGGTTGATGCCATATTTAGGGGCTTTGACGCATGAATAAGCTCCGAAATCTTCAGAATAATAATAACCAGTGTCTAGGCTAGAATATTCCAAGACAAGAAGCAGTGATTGTCTCATATGGTTTCATTCTTCTATATTTGATTGTACGAATGCATGAGGGGTGCGCTGGGGAAAAGATCACTGTGGTGGTCACTCATCATGTGGTCTTTCAACACATTACATGTTTCTAATCAGAATTGTCTTCCACATCGGTTTATGAGGATGATTTCCCTTTTTCAAGCAAAGATATTAAATGTGTTGGTATTTATACGGGTTATGGTATGCAGGAGTTCATGGTATAGATCGTGAGAAGATTTGGAGTTGTGAGCTGCCCATTGAGGAACATGCTTCAATGCAAGGGATTTTTGTAGTTTCGAGAAGCTTGAGACGAAGATTAATCTACAGTTAAAGATTTTGACCGCAAATAAACATACCTATATTTGAAAATCCCGTCGTTTAATGAATGCATGGAATATGGGGTTCCTTAGGTTTTTCATCTCGCATGGGGAAGATTTTAGTGATCATGGTCATCACAATTGCAACAAGATTTTCCTGTTAATCATGGCTATTACGAGTCCCTATTCTTGACAAATAATTAAATTTAGCGGCCAGATGCGATATTGAGGAGATTATATGTTTGTGAAGCTTATCATGCTATTTGATTAAGTTGGAAGGATTTTCTTCTTATGGTGTTTATGGTCCCAGACTGGTGTTACCAGAGTTTGTAACTTGATACCGCATTCAAAACAAGTCATGTATTCTTTATGACAGTTGGTTGAAGATTAGAAGGAATATTTTTGTTATGATCCTATTATATGGTAGAGGCACAGGGAAGGGTCTTCCAACAATGCTAATATTATCTGATTTACTCCTAAAGGGATATATTTCCCTATGGACATGTGGAAGTATTCCATGGTAGCTTTTCCGCTATTATCTCCAGTTTCCTTGAAGTCATAATCTTATGAATGTGACATCCTGCATCCATTAGCAATGCAAGGACAATATGTGGTATAAATTTTATTTCATTGTCTTGTTTTTTTAATTAATGGCTATGTTTTTGTCAGTTGACTATGCATGTAGATTTTATAGCATCTCTTTTTAATGGCCCACCTCTTGGACCCTTAGCTGCAATTAGATAATTTACATGTTAATTTGCGATAACTGTTTAGAACTATCAATCTTCAGTGAAAACAAAATATTGCACGTCCTTTTATACTTGGATATGATGTTTTGTAAGAAGTTTGGTTAGGGTTCAGACCATCTAATTTATGTTGCAGTGTTATATTTTTACTTTTATTCTGCAATATATTTTAGAATTATTTGTATTACGAATGATATCAAAATTACTTTCTTGCAAAAGTTAGTTGTAGTGGATTACCTTGAACTGAAAACCACACACTCTGATCATTATTATTATTCCATGGATCAGTCACGCAAAAGGTGCATACCACTTAGGATGTTGACAATTTCTTTGTCCTCTGAAAAAAAATGTCTAGTTTCTCATAGCAAATTTGTAGTATTTAACTTAGAAGTATTCGATGATTATGGTAGAGGCACAGAGGTGTCGATCATTTTTTAAACAACCATGACCCATTTAGTGCATATTACATATTTTAAATGGATCTCAATCAATATAATAATACTGCACCATGTGTGTGTTAGGCATCTTGTATTTTATTCAAGAGTACATCTTACATATATCATATTTCTTTCTATTTTGAAACGAGGTTTCCATCTAAAATAGTTGCATCTATTGATTAATTGCTTTATAACTTGGTCAATTTGTGAAGGACGATACCCAACAATTTTGAAAGGAGGTTTCCATCTACAGTGCAACCTGGGAAAAGAAATAAAGATGGAAAATCCAACTGACACTGTTAACTCGGTTGACCATGTTGCAACATCTAGTGATTCTTTTGTATATTCCACGCTCGTTTTCCTTTTTGATGGGCTTTTGCAGATGCCTAAAATCCAACAGTGAGCTTAGTAGCTTTGCACATGGGAAGATTCTGAGAAGTAGAAGCAGACATAAAGATAGTCGATTCAAGCCTAAGGAATGTAATATAAAGTCATGATTTTTTAAAGATAAAAAAGCAATTAAACTCTAGCATTTTACTATTTAAAAGTGATTCAAAAAAGTCACAAGGTCTTTAAGATTTTTTTAATATTTTAGAGTATTGGAAGCATTTCAAGCCTTCTTACGAGAAGTTCATCACAACTATTGTGCATATGAATAGGATGGACAGAGAGGAACATCTCTACATTGCTTTCCAGTACCTTGATATGGAAAACAACGGGTATGTACTGTCTTAACATCTAGAGTTTTAATGAAGACCGGACGTCCATTGTTGGTGCTCTAATTACACCACGTCTTGCTCCTCTTCGCAGGTATATCATGACTTAAGAGCTTGAGCAGGCCGTGGAATACTTTGATATGCACAATAGAGGAGACATCAAGGAAATCATATTAGAAGCAGATGCCGACAATGTAAGACAAATGAGTTCATCAACTTGATCTTGTGCAACTGCTAATAACAATGGTGACTTGCAAACAGGATGGGCGAACAGACTACGATTAGTTTGTTGCTATGATGAGGAAAGGAAACACAGAAGCAGCTACTATTACAGGTGGTTTCATTACAACTCTAATCCATTTTGGTCAGCTTATTAGTATAGGATCTCAGACACGTTCAAGAGATATTCTCTGCATTTACATATGATGATTGATCGAAGTTGATGTAGTACGTATATAAGTTGTATTGGTGTATAAAAGACTTTGGATCAATCACTTATCTGATTTGGTCCATAATAAATAAGTGTTGATTGATTTGCTTTGCAGAGTGTCAATAGGGTTATTTTACAAGCAACGTGCTTTTAACTGTACCATTTTTTGCTTAAAGATCATCTATTATATATCTATTCTTATCATAAGTTCCATTATTTATAAACACTTTTGCATTTGTAGGACTCCAAAAAGTTTGGATCACAAGGGCCAGCAACAGACAAATGATGCTTCACGCAATTGTCCCCAGGGACATCGATGCTGGTGTCGACGCAACTTTCACCAATGAAACTGATGTAACAAGCTCTACTGAAGCTATCAGCACTGAAGGTGTCAATGTAGCTAGGTGGTACAGTAATGATCAACAATTGTAGTCATTGACAATGCAGTCCACTGTAATGTCTCTCTAGCAGCCTTAAGGAGAAGGCAACGACACTGCTGATCATGGCTCTTTTGTACCATTTAAAAAAATAGATTTTTTATAATATTGTAATACCAGGTTTAATAAGGAAACCATAGTTGTAATATCAGATTTTTTTTGAATTGAAGCACCTATTATAAACTGGTATTGATTTGGATAGGGAAAATTCTCGAAAGCAAAATATGTACCATTTGTGTAAATGTTCCAGGTCCTTAAAGTTGTGGTGACTGACCAATTTTGTCGTTACAATTCTTCTTCCTTTGTAAATGTCGTGACGAAATTGTTGTCAAAATAGGCATTGCAACTTTCTCATGGTCACCAAAGGCTCTAGTGATCCTACTTTTGGGGATATAGTAGTGGTGACGAAATAGTTGTCTAAACAGCCTTTTTCGTCACTGCAAATCATCAATATGTCATTACAGTTTAATCACCATAAGCATATTTTGTTGTAGTGTTGTTTTTAGGAAAATACGCATAATGATGAAGATAGGATGATAATAGACTATATAAAGTATTAATTGCTTTGTCTTTACAATCTACATATATCAAATATAATTAATATCATCAACTAAATTTTGTTACTCTATGATTTATGTAAAAGAGAATATTTCCTAATCTAAAAACTGAATCGCAAGTAAAGATGGACTCATAAAGTCAACGGGCCTTACGCCATTACACCTGAAAACTACCTTTAGGACCGACTCTGCTAGCATAACCCTCTTACCCTTTGTTATCTGCTCCCTCCTATCGAACACCGAATACCAAGTAACTAGGGCTGTCAGGAAAGCTCGAGCTCGATGAGTTCAACTCGGGCTCGTTAAGGACTCACGAGTCGGACTCGAAACCTTAACGAGTCCGAGTTCGAGTTGGGTTTTATGGCTCGTTAGCTTATCGAGTCGAGTCCGAGTTGGGCATTGTTCAACTCGGAAACTCGACTCGATAACTCGTTTTCCATCTTAATAAAAAATTAAAAATATATATACCGAAACTTCCACATTAAGTTTGATATAAAATAGAGGTTAACATTTTTCTTGCCCAAAAAATTGTAGAAAAGAGTATAAAAAATCAAAATTACAAATGTCATTTGCATAATTTAATGTATAAAATGGAACACTGACTCATTAAGAGGTTCATGAGCCTGCTCATTTTGAGGATCGTGAGCCAACTTAGAAACTCATGACTCGATAAGAGGCTCGTGAGTCAACTCATTTTGAGGCTCGTGAGCCAGCTCAGAAACTCGTGGCTCGATAAGAGGCTCGTGAGTCAACTCGAACTCGACGAGTTGGTGATCCAGGGCTCGACCCTTATCGAGCCCGAGTTGAGGCCAACTCGGCTCATTGAACTTGATAGACACCCCGACAAGTAATTACTGCTTGTTCTTCCATATTCTTCCTTATCCTTTTCCTCCAATGAATAGAAATACTGTATTATCCCTCGTCATCCCTTTTCCTTATTCTCAATCAAATGGAGCATCAAGGAAGACAAAGAATTTAGTGTCAATTGATAATAATAACAAAGTAAAGAAAGTTACCGGAAAAGTGCTTGTAGCTCAGTGGATAGAGCGTCTGTTTACTAAGCTGAAAGTCCTAGGTTCGACCCCTACTGGCGCGTTATTATTTATTTATATTTTTCAACCTCTTTTTAAAATGTTTCATTTTTATAACCATTGTTCGACTCCATCGCATGACATATCTTCACACACTAATCAGCTTAGGTGATCGAAAGTACCATTCATTTCCTTTTATCCTCGCATGAGGTAATTAATAGGAATTCAATTCTCTCGGTGATGTATCCATTCTTTAACCGGGCTAAGAATTAGAAAGGGAACCTCATGACATGGAAGATCATAGTGCATATAACTATACATTTGATGGCATTTCGATAGCGTTATTCTCATTGGAGACATCCAGGGGCGGAGCTAGAAAATTTGTATAGGTGAAGCCAATATCTAGTCATTGTGCTTTGATATGCTTGATTGGAATAAAGTTACCCTAATGGCCTGTTCGTTTGGAGAATAGGTTGGCCTGTTCGTTTGGAGAATAGGCCCCGGAATAAGGGGCCTATTCTCCTTCCGACACGGTTTCCCGTGGTACGATTATTCCTCCTCATTTCATCTCATTTCATTCTTATTCCTAGCTTTATCTCACCTTACCTACCTTTATTTCACCTTATTTTCCTTATTCCTATCCTCCAGCCGAACAGAGAATAGACCCTTATTCTCCTTATTCCCCATCCTTATTCCTGCTTATTCCCGAACCGAAAATAAGATGGCGTTTTGTATGTTTTGTGTCCAAATCATAAGGTATGCCCAATTTAATGATTTTAAAATAATTTAATAGGTTGCAAAAAAAGAATAAATATGTATGCGAACAATGGAGGAGATAGATAACGAGTGCACTTAGCAACACATTAGTTGCTGCTCGGAATAACCTTAAAATATAATCAAATGTTTCATTTTTATAACCATTGTTCGACTCCATCGCATGACATATCTTCACACACTAATCAGCTTAGGTGATCGAAAGTACCATTCATTTCCTTTTATCCTCGCATGAGGTAATTAATAGGAATTCAATTCTCTCGGTGATGTATCCATTCTTTAACCGGGCTAAGAATTAGAAAGGGAACCTCATGACATGGAAGATCATAGTGCATATAACTATACATTTGATGGCATTTCGATAGCGTTATTCTCATTGGAGACATCCAGGGGCGGAGCTAGAAAATTTGTATAGGTGAAGCCAATATCTAGTCATTGTGCTTTGATATGCTTGATTGGAATAAAGTTACCCTAATGGCCTGTTCGTTTGGAGAATAGGTTGGCCTGTTCGTTTGGAGAATAGGCCCCGGAATAAGGGGCCTATTCTCCTTCCGACACGGTTTCCCGTGGTACGATTATTCCTCCTCATTTCATCTCATTTCATTCTTATTCCTAGCTTTATCTCACCTTACCTACCTTTATTTCACCTTATTTTCCTTATTCCTATCCTCCAGCCGAACAGAGAATAGACCCTTATTCTCCTTATTCCCCATCCTTATTCCTGCTTATTCCCGAACCGAAAATAAGATGGCGTTTTGTATGTTTTGTGTCCAAATCATAAGGTATGCCCAATTTAATGATTTTAAAATAATTTAATAGGTTGCAAAAAAGAATAAATATGTATGCGAACAATGGAGGAGATAGATAACGAGTGCACTTAGCAACACATTAGTTGCTGCTCGGAATAACCTTAAAATATAATCAAATGGCATATGACTGGAATGTAGAGATGCAAACATATACGGATATATCCGTATTCATTCCACCACAGTATCCATTTTTTACAGAATTTGACATCCGAGTATGTATCCATTTTAAAATAGATATAGATACGAACACTGATATCACTTTCATATCCATAAACATCCGTATATCGGTCCTATATATATAAACTATACATAACATAATTTTATACTTTCTTTCACTATATCTTACTATGATATAAGCATATTTAATATGTTTATTTTATGTGTATCACATCCAATACATATACATATATATAGGCTAATATGTAAGGTATTTCTAATATTATTCATATGCATTTAGATTTATTTTAAATACATAACTATTTTTTAAGGATATGATAACATACTTTTAGGGCCCGTTCGGTAGGAGAATAAGCAGGAATAAGGATGTGGAATAAGGGGAATAAGGGTCTATTCTCCGTTCGGTAGGAGAATAAGAATAAGGAGAATAAGGTGGAATAAGGCTTATTCTCTGTTCGGATGGGTTTTGTGGGATAAGGAATAAGGTTTGAAAGTTAGGTAAAGTTGTTGCTTGTTATTAGGAGTGATGGGTTATAATATGTAATTATAGGTGGCATATAGTTTTCAATAACCAATACAGAAAAAACGACGACAGTGACGTTTTATAGAAAAAAACTACCAATATAGAAAAAACTACCAATAGTAAATAATGAGAACTACCAATACAGAAAAAATTAAAGACGTTTTATAGATTTCCCTCAGATTTCAATTTCCACATGGAAAATAACGACGACAGTGACGTCGGTTAAGCCACGCCACTACTGTGGCTGCTCAGCCAAGATCGACACCGCATCATTAAATCGTAAGTTATAACGGTGGAATCATCATAGGGATGTTGCAGAAATTTTAAGATTTACTTTAGTAAGAAATCACGATAATAATCCATGGAAGGCGTTTAATGTACAGCAATGCGCGATGCCTCGTAGAGAAACCAATAACGTAGTACGAAATAGTAGTGCAGGCGGCACAATTGTAACAGAAGGTACACGTAATTAACATAAAATCAACGCTGCGCATTCTCCCACATGGCCGTTGCCAAAGCATTACGTAACAATTCTCCAGCTCGGATCTCCTGTTCGGAGACCCTGACGTCACTACCTGCAGCGGTGTTGTCAAACTCTTCGTCATTGGTAGCGAGGTCTACAGACGACCCAGTTTGAGCTGATTCAAGAGTGAATGCACTTGATATCTGATCCTCGCCCTGGACTTCACGGATGAAGTTGTTGATGATGCAGCAAGCCATGACAACCAAAACTTGCTTCTCGAAACTATAAAACGACCGCTCAGTTATGGCCTTGAAGCGGGCCTTCATGATGCCAAAAGTACGTTCGACGTATGAACGGAGCTGGGAATACCTGTGATTGTACAACTCCTCCGGCCGTCGATATGCGTGTCCCCTTCGAGCCCTGAACTGGGGTAGGTGTGCAATAACGCCACGATATGGGGTGAGGAAGCTCTCTGTGTTTGCATATCCACAGTCGAGCAGGAACTTCCTTCCCGGAGGTACATGAAAGCCTCCCTCGTCTAAAGCCCATCTTAGCACCTTCATACCTGCGGCTGAACCCTCCCATCCGGCGGCGACGTATATAAATTTGTAACTGAAGTCGACACACGCCATGACATTCTGTGCTATTGTTTGGTGCCTGCTCTGAAACTTTGGAGCGACATTCGCAACGACATTTGTGGGGATAAGCGTGCCATCGATTGCGCCGATGACATCCTGCAAAAATGTTGAATTAACTGGACATTCTTATGTAAATAAGTTGCATTCTAAATCCATCATGCATGAGTACCTTGAAATAAGGATAAAAGTTCCTGTTGTTCAGAATAACATCTGGTACCGGACAGTCAGCAGCTGGGAATCTGATGAACTGATCTCTAAGGGAGACGATGCGAATGAGAATGTCGTTGAGGTGGTTCGAAATTGTATCACCAGAGTGTTGAAAATGTTCAGAAAGCACACGATTCTTTGCGTTGTGGCCGAGATAATACAAGAAAATGCAGAGGGATTCCTCTGCCTTGAGGTGCCTTGAATCCTTCAGGCCAGCTCGATCCTTTAGGAGAGTGCATAAACGTAGAATCGTATCGGGGTACATCTGGAAAATAGAATATGATCGGTAAACGTGTCCATTCAGCATCTCTCGAATCCATACATGTCCTGTACGCACAGACGTATGCTGTGGCTGTCTCGGGATGTAACCTGCTCCATCGATCAGGTTCTCCTCCTCATCCTCTATCGCTGCACGCAGGTATGTCATGTTCAACATGACCAAATTATACCTCATTGCGGTGATTGCCGCCATTCCCTCCATGGGACCTATACAAAGTAAACATTTCCGTATGGATTGTCATTCATTGATCACCACCAACAATCATAACAGGCGAATGATGTAGAAGACATGTACTTAACATTTTGCAGGCAACATAAGCGCGTCAAGAAAGTTAATTATTACATGCCATCGAAAGTTAAATCATAAAATATTGTTCAACATGAAAATATTACATGCCAGGGAGACAACTTAAGAAATGAAAATGCGAAAACGAAGCATAAGAAAAACAACTAACGTAATGTAGACCACAAGACAGTCACACAGATGACTTGTTGAGCAGTTAATCCTTGCCCAACTGGATGCTCACCCACGCAGTCAACTTTGCAGGGACAGACTTGGCCCGGTTGAAAATAATTCGTTCGTATGGGTCACGAAGGCTGTGGGCAAGACGAATTTGGGCCTCCGCATGTAAGCCCGGAACTAGTGCCTCGAGCTCATCCAGAAGCTCCTCCACCCCCTGGTGCGGATCTTTCGGAGTCCACGCTTGGATCTGCTCTCGCTGCAGCTCCAACATTTGCGTCGTTAAACGGACGACGTCTTCCCCCAACATATGTGACGGTAAGGGGTTACCGTCACTGCGCGAACGCTTCGTGCTTGTTGCCTGCGCGCCTGAATCTCGGTGTCTTCTCCTCCGGCTTTGTTGCGTACTTGGGGCAGCAGCTTCCCCTTGTTCGGGGACCTCAGCGGCTTCGTTGTCTCCTTCGAGATCATCCTCGAATGCTTGTTGCGTACCAGCATCGCCCTCAAAGAAGGCGGCAAACGAACCAGGGGTTGCTGTCTGCGAGGAGAAGGCAAACGTTCCCTTCGCGGTGTAGTCTCCGATAATTGCTTCAACCATACCGAAGTGGGGGAAAGACTTCCTCCGATATGGCTTGTACGCCTTGTCAATCTGATTGCATTTAAAAGTGAGCAGAGTATATTAGAATTTATGGAACGTTAAAGTGGGTGCACATGCAGAGTTACTCACCGTGAGCCACGCCTCCTCGTCAGGTGCGACCACGGTGCAAGTCAGTGGGTCCCACCCCCAACCGCTCTTCGACATGAGGTAAACGAAAGCAGTGTAGTCCTTCTTTATGATTTTCCACCGATTGTTGAGCTTTGCCTTGTCCCAGTTATTCCCAGTGTGCATGTTAAACTTGTCTACTATACTGTGCCATGCCGGTGATGTAAACGAGCCTCCAACCCAGTCGCCAACATCAAAGTGATGTTTGAACAACTGGAGAAGACATTCATCCATGGCGGGTGTCCACTTCACCCTATGGACTGACGATTCGTCGTCCCTAAGGTGTACCCCAGACGAGCCCGCACCAGCCGTGAACATCCTGAAGTATAAGTCAACTGCAATGAGGACCTACCAATGCGGTCATTATCAACCAAAATATAATGTACAAATCATCTTAGACCACAACATAAGCCATGCGGCCAAGCGAACAAGGTATATGGACAAGCACAAGCACATGAACATCCTCGAGCACCCAATAGGTAGCCCTCCAATAGGTAGCCCTATTGGACCCAATAGGTAGCCCTCCACAAGCACATGAACATCCTCGAGCACCCAATAGGTAGCTCTCAGCAACTTCGAAATAAAAATTTGTACTTAATAGGTAGCTCTCCACAAGCACATGAACATCCTCGAGCACCCAATAGGTAGCTCTCAGGAACTTTGAAATAAAAATTTTTACCCAATAGGTAGCTCTCCACAAGCACATGAACATCCTCGAGCACCCAATATGTGGCTCTCAGCAACTTTGAAATAAAAATTTGTACCCAATGTTTAGATAACTTCAGCAATTAATAATAACAATCAGGCATCGACCACCAAACTAAATTCAAGACGAAGCACAAAGCATCACACAACAGCAGTGGGGGAAATAACCAGAGCAAACAACAGTACAGGTAGGTCACATGTATTTCAGAATGAATTGGGGGAAATAATCCTCAATGATGAATTGAAATGAAGTAAGGTGTTGTCTTCTTAAGACAATGCATCATCGAGCACCTAATGAGATGCTCTCAGGCCAATCACAACGCATCGGACATCATCCACGCGATTAAACCTGCAAGTACTTACACCGTAGAGCACCATGTAGGTGCTACAGATTTATATTTACATCATCGAGCACCTACTATACAGCTCTCAGAGAAGTTTTCGATTCAACAATCAGCAGTAACCACCACCCAACTATCCATTGAAGTGTTAACAAATAGTTACCATCATCGAGCTGCCAGTACTTAGCTCTCAGTCAAGAATTATACATCATCGAGCTGCAAGTACTTAGCTCTCAGTCAAGAATTACTCATCATAGAGCTGCAATCAGTACTTAGCATCCTTGGGTTTTTCTCAACAGAAATATACATCATCGAGCAAGAAATACCTTGCTCTCAGCCTAATTAAAAAAATTACCCTCATTTAGATACTGGAATCGATATTGAGTAGTAACCATAATAGACTGTAGCTCTCAGTCAAGGGTTATGCTAGCGTAATCACCGTTTAGGTGTTAACAAAAGGGTTTCATCATTGAGCTGCAAAGAATGTAGCTCTCAGTCAATTATTGGAATGGAGAAACAGATATGCTAGCCCAACAATCAACATTTGTGAGTTAAAGCAGACATTTTAATCACACAGAGGGGCATAGTTCAGGTGTAATTCATCGAGCTGCAACTACGTAGCTCTCACTGAAGTATTGCAATCTACAATCAAGATTAAACATCACCAACGATTACATGGCAATGCATCAACTATCAGCGCGGCCTCAAAGCCCAGCAATCAACATCAGTCAGGAAAAGGACACATTTTATCCCTCACAAGATCATCTTTGATCTTTTCACAAGGAAATTTTGAACATCATCGAGCATGGGAGACACTGTGTTGGAAATGCGAGCCCACGGCGAGCCATTATGCAATAATTGTTATTGCAAATATCATTCCCTGATCTGAAATGAAGAATGAATAATTTGTATAATAGGTCCCTTAGTACAATTAGGGTTATGTACCATGGCCATCTTGATGGTCATACAGCTGTTGATTCAACTATTGAATCATAGAGGCTGGTGCTTGGATGAATATCTAAAGAGTTAGATTGAGGACTCATCAAGCACTGTCAAATGATTGTTAAGAGATGATCTCCAGCCTGAGTAGGAGATGGCAATCCTTATCTCTTTAGGCTGATATCTGACCGACCTCTTGATGCAGGTCCTCTGCATAGGAATAGGGATTCGGAGGTGTCAGATTAGTTAGGTCAAAGAGTTGACTTAACGAGATCGAGATAACCAAAGTCCTATATCGTATGCTGTCATGATATAGGCGCGCATCCTCTGACCGGAGACAGATGTGTTGCTATATGTCTAAGTATGTACATTTGGCAGACCAATAGGTTGATGACCTAATCAAGGTCTATACACCGGCGCGCTGGTGTGCATATAAGGGCATATGAGTGATACGATATCTCAAAGGGATCATACAGGTTCAGTTACTGAACCGGAAGACATGAGCTCACTCATGAGATATTGGGATGAATCAAATTCCATGCGCATGGTCATCTCGCTTTGGAAGCTTGACTGAATTTGTAGGTTTGATATATACTTTTAGTATATGATCAAGACCTAGGTATGATATACACTTTTGGAAAGTGTATGATCGATACCAACTCCCAATGATCGAATGAGAAACTTACTGATAAAACCATGAAGTAGACAGTATAAAGTTGATCCGATACTTCGGGTTTAGTCTGAGTCTTCCAGTATGCAGGATGTACAGGTATTGGGAATACCTGAGGGTGATTTGATCATAAACGATTGTATAACCATGACGCTTCCATTCCTAGGGAGTGATGAAACGGGTCTGGATTTTAGTGACTCCTCTCAGTAGAGAAGTGATCTGATCTTGGTCCAAGTGTTGGACATTGATCTGAATGTAATTCAGATACAATGAGAAGATTAGATTTACGGTCTTGATTTAATCAAGCATCTGTGAGAGGCCCGCGATTTGGATTTGAGATATGATCTCAATATCCATGTCACTATACGTGGAACAGTACAATCGCCCTGTCCTTATCTCCAAGTATCTGCGGAGAGATTGCATTATTCTTGAAGGGTTCAAGAATAATTCTATAAGATCTAAGCAATGAAGAAATAATGATTAAATGTGATTTAATCATCTTGATGTGTGAAGAAATTATCCAATTTAATTAAATGTGATTTAATTAATGTGGATAAGAATAATGTGGATAGAAATATCCAATTATTCATAATATATTATAAATGTGATTTATAATGTATTAGAGAGAGCTAATTATAATTTATATGTATTGATTAATTATTATGTGTATTGGATACACATTGTGTAATTAATTAACAATATGAATTATATGTTGTTTTGGGTTGTGAATATGATTCACAATTTTTTCCATGGCAAGAATGCAATATTCTCAAAGATAATTGTGAATTATTTTTTGGAGAATAAAACCCAATAAATTTGTTGCAAATAAATAAGAGAGATTCCAAGGAGATATGCAATCTCATGGATTTCCATGAGATTGCAATCTCCATGCAATCTCAAGGGGCGGCACATCATTCCTATAAGGAATGTGTGGCCGTCCACTTGGAAGGTACATGGAAATAAAATCTCCATGTATCTTCTCTCCTTATTTGTTGGGTTGATTTAGTAATAAATTATATTTGATTTTGTCAAATATATTTTGACCTAAATTTGTTGCTTTTGACAACAACAATCTTGGCCATTGGATTGACACAAATAAATCTCACCCATTGATTTTATGTGTCCCATGGATTGAGATCCATGGATTCCAAAACCCTATAAATAGAGAGGCATACTATGCTCTCTAATGACTTGCAATATTGGAGCTCTCTCTCTCCCTCATTTCTTCATACACGCCAGCCCTCTCTCCCTCTCTTGTTGGTGGCCGTCCACCATACCCTAGAGAAGGGAATCGTCGTCGCCATCGCCACCGCGCTGCCGCTTCGACGTTCTTCAGTTTCTCCGTCTTCTTGGTGTGCTACGCCCATGAAGGAGACGTTTGATATCGTGCGACGAGATCAGGAGCAACCACGCTTGGATCATCTTCTTGGATTGCGAGGACAACGCGGTTCATCCCCGCGCTCGCAAGCGGTCTCGCCGACGATCGGACTTGAGACAGGAGGTCTCTTTCTTTAGAGACTTGACCAACCACGCTTCAAGAGGTATTGCATTATACTTGTTGTGGTTATAGATGAAACGATCTGAGAATGGTTCTTGGATCATGTGGTTTCATCGAATAAAATTTTTTTAAATTCCGCTGCACCGAACAACTAGTACGACTAGTCGTTCTTCGTCGTATTCGATGCGACGATCACGCTTCCGTGATGAGCTTGAGGATATTTTCCATATCCTTCAAGTGGTATCAGAGCCTTAGGTCGACGGTTCGAATATGATTCGAAAAACCGAGGACGACTTGGGTTCGTTAAGGTCGCGAAAGTTTTTATCGCATTTGATTTCGCAGATCTGTTTAGTAAATAAATTCGGCACTGTTTAAATTGTTTAAACACGAATTTAATACTTGGATTTTGTTCCTCATTAAATAAGTAAACCATAGGAACTGAGTTTACGTAAATCAGATTTCGTATGCTCTAGATATGGTTGTTTTAATGAACATGTATACACTGTTGCGGGAACTGTAGATCTGAACATGATTAAAATGTTAATTACTGTTTAGACTTACCTCGAAATGCGTGTAACATCACTTGAATTCTGTCCTAAATCAAATTAGCAATCTATGAAAATTGATTTTGTCTAATTTGGATTTAATATGATTGAGATATGCTAATTTTAGTAAGAAGGGGTCACTGCTGAAATTACAATCCTAATCTAGAACCAAGTGATTGTCAATTAGTGAAATTAATTGTTAATTTCATGAAATAATCATGAAAAATATTTGTGAAATATTTGAAGATGATTATTTACATAATTGACTTGGCCTCAACCAATTAATTGATTAGATTTGATCTAAATCTTAATTGGAAACACATTCATCAAACTTAATGTTTGATTGGTGATAGTCATTTAATCATTTAGTAAAATTAACTTGTTTAATTTCCTAGAATAATTGTGCATAAATATTTGTGAAATATTTGATGATAATTATTCCCTTAAATGACATTGCCTTAACCAATAATTGATTAAGATGTGTTCTAAATCATAATTGGAAACCACAATCTTTCAAACTTGATGCTTGAATAGGATTTGGGAATTTGTCTAGCAAGTTTCCTTATAATAAAAAATGTTTTGATTATTACTATATGGTACAATTTCGGTTGAAGAACCGATGATCATCTCAAGTACAAATTAATCAATTTGGCATTATCCTTTCCCGAGGCGGATATGGTGCCTAGTCGGAGAGCATTGGGGTAGCGGGTTGCAACATATGTGGTCCGTCCCACTCTCGTCGGTACTGGCCATGACAGCGGGTAGGGCCGGGATAATGTCCGAGGGATTAAGATGTATTTTTCTAATTATTAAAATTCGAATTAATACGTATTTTGAGATATTACCATATATGTATTCAAGTAAAATAATCAACTTTGATTAATTGAATTGGATTGATAATTAATTTAATATGATTAAATTGATTATGTCCAATTGAAATACTCTAATATGATTAGAGCCAATAATTCCCTTGGAAGAATTAATTATGTGAATGTGATTCACGATAATTAATTAAAAATTTGAATATGAGGTGGAGGATCACATAAGTGACATCCATGGTCTCCCGTCAAGGCAGAGGGTTCCGTCGCCAGGGATTGCATGTGGGAGACGCCTGTCCGAAGTGACAGCTCCTGTATGCAAGCGTATCTGGATCGGGCTCTTCGCTTCTCGAAAGAGTAAGGACGTATGCGTAGTGACCCCAATATCGGGTCCTCATATTATTGGGGCGATATTGGATTGCGCATAGCGAGTTGTATTCCTGTTGACGGTTGGTTCAATTAATGACGGGTCAACATCGCCTTAGGGGTGGTGGGCCTGGGTGTTAAAGACCGAATTGGGAGATGCAAGTTGGACTTGCAAGGCGGAATGCGTTCCCACTTCTTTTTATCCGAGTTGTAGGTTCTCATATTATTGGGATGCAACAAAGATAAGGAAGGAGATCCCAGATCTTGCTTGAGATATAATGGTAAGTATATCTCTTACATTGAAAGTGATTAAGGGAATGAACTTTCAATGTTGACATGGCAAGACAACTTTGATATAAAATTCCTAAATCAAAGTAAAATATGTATATATAAATACATACATCTATGCAAATTTCTTATTTCAGATAATCCTTCATTAAAACCGACTCAATGATATACTCAACAGTAACCAATGAAATATCTTGGATTGGACTCATGATCCAGATATTGTACTTGCAATTGAACACATAATGTATGTGGTTGCAATGTGCAAATCTCCTCATAATATTGAGAAATGACAATTAAATAGATAATAGGACTACAACCCTAGGGTTTGTATGTCTCCATAGTCTTGATCTCATCGAATGTACTTTGGAAGTATCATGTCGATGATGATCGCAATTATCAAATAATCCTTATAAAATCAATGAAGATATTATGGCATGCATATGTGCTCTTGACATTTAATCATGAGTAACATGGTTCTCTGCATCATGCAGAATGGTAGCTCTATAAGAGATGATGTATTCAAAATGTTTGAATACCTACCCGAACCAATGTTTTAAGAGTTTGAATGGATGTAGATGATGAGTGTCATCATTCTACTGTTTATACTCTAGTTATTCATGAAGCTTCATAATATTCATATTGTATGAATTTAAGGAAGCATGTATAAATGTTGAAAAACTCTTATTTTGAATTCTTTTGAATTTAAAATAAGAGATCCTCTGTCCTGAGCAATGGTTGCTCATAGATAAAGGGAGCGCAGTGGAAGCATGGGTTGGACCCAAGAAAGAAGGAAAGTCAAAGAGTTGACTGGACTTCTATGACTTCCATATGACATCTAAAGAGTTGGATGAATGCCAATACTGCAATAAGTTGACGTGTTGATAGTATAACTATCAAGTATGTCTAGAATCCTTAGAAAAAGACTCGGATGGAGCATCAGAATAATCTACATAAATCATTGATATTGACTTACTTATTGAATAAAATAAAGTCAAATAATTGTATCTCAATCTTCTGATGACATTTGCAATGGGTTGCATATGTTTTAGAAGACTGGAAAATTTGATCTTAAAGGTTTATAGTTGTCCACATGAATATTGATGCAATTGTTGCAACAATCTCTGTCGGATTAATAGACTTGTTAATTTCAGTGGGAGAGCCCTTAGTCGTAGAGAATGTCTCTATGACCTAGATATAAGAATACACTCATTGTTTGTTTCTAAATGTTGGAAATAAACATGAATTCTGAGATAGAACTATCATAAAGAGTTATGATGAAGATATTTCAGATAGTAATCTAAAATCTAGTGGACTCCACATAAATTAGAAAAATTAATGAATGGTTCATTAACATTTCTGAATACTGAAATTAAACCTTAAGATCAATAGGAGGATGAAGATCATTTGACAATGATCCAGCATCAAGCCTTGGACATTTGTCTATTGATTTGATTAATAGAATAGTAAGAGATGAAACTTTAGAATGTCTAAAATTTCAAAAACTTACATACTTATGAATATTGTATTCAAAAGGAAAAATGTCGAATACACCCTTCCTTGGGAAAGGTGTAAGATGCCGAGGTATTCAGGATCTCATACATATTGATGTATGTGGATCATCTATATCATAGTGAACATTGTGGATATGTGATATCTATTGATGATTATGTATGATATGAGATTTCTTCTCTTCACCTAAGAAACCTTTGAAATGTTCAAAGATTTCATTAATTTTGGTTTAGAACCAAAGTTTGAAGGAAGATAAAATGAATTTGATCTAATCTAGATAGCAAGTACCTACTAGATAAATTCGAAGAATACCTTATGGAGATATGAATATCATTTCTATCTCAATCCTCCTAACACACCTTAACTCAAAAGAGTTATAGGTAGATACAATTGGATCATGTGTGACATGATCTTATCAATGTTGAATTTTAGCATAATTATCCCTTAGTTTCCAGGTATATATGTGTAGTAGAGACTACAATGTATATCCTTAATAAGGTTCCATGTATGTTGGAATCTAGCACTTGAGAGTGTTGCTTCATTAGGAAAATAAAGGATGGTATTGGATACCTACTTTATGACCTTGAGATTCTTAAAATATCTCATCTCCGAGAATGTGATTCTTAGAGGTTGAGACTCTTGAGAATCAAGATGAAAATGAAGTGTAGGAACTCATTTATAATGAGACTCCTGAAATTGGAAACTAAAAGGACAATTAAAGATGAAACATTAATACCTCTTCAAATAAGTTTGAGGATGGATTCCATGTGTTAGAGAAATCTGACAATGATCGAACTTCATGTGATGAAGCTTCTGAAGATCATAGTATGAATAGATGGATAGCAATAAAAGTCTAATGTAGACTTCATATACAAGTGTTGTATATGGACCCTCGAGGATCCACCTATATGGGTAAGACCTGTAAATGTGTAAATGGATCTTCAAGAGACAGGGAACCTGATGAGAAGGTAGAGATCTTCAAAGCACGGTTCGTAGCCATAAGCTACACACTGGAAGAGAAGACATTGCTTGCAATGAGACTTGCTCTTCGGTGACCATGCTTAAAACCATCAGAATATTGCTAACCTTAGCTACATAACTTAACTATTGCATCTTCAAGATGTAAGTCAATATTGCATTCCTCTACGAATACCTCTTTGAGGATATTCACATGAAGTAGTTCCAGGGCTTCATGGTTGAGGAAAGCAAGGTGTGCAAGCTAAGGAATCCATCTATGGACTCAAATAAGCTTCTTGAAGTTGGACCATAAGATTTAATGGAATTATAATTGTTATGATTTCAAAAAGAATCTTGATGAGCCATGTGAAGCTTAGTGGGAGTGCCTTTGTGTTCATAATGCTAAATGTAGATAATATCCTAATCATTTAGAATGATATAAGGATGATAATAAGTGTTTTATAGACTGGCTATTCCATATCTTGAAATATGATTTCAAAGATACCTCTTATATCTTAGTTCTGAAGTTGTTCAGAAGCCAAGAGAAGAGGATAATTGGGACTGTCACATTTATAGTACACCTTGGAAATATTCTATTCGTAGAAATTCCAGGAAAGGCTTCCATCCCTTAAGATATGGTACTGACCTATCTAAAGGGATAGCACCTCAAAGAGTTGAGGAAGTGAATGCTAAAACTACTTGCCTTTGGGCATCAGTTCTGAGAAGCCGGGTGTATGCTAGATGTATACAAAAGCCAGATGGCTGCCATGCAGTGGGAGTAGTAAACTGTTACTAGCCCTACTATGGAAATAAAACACTTGGTTGCAGTAATAACAAAATCTTCATAGATGACAAGATTTTTGAGACAGTGATCTCAAAGTCTTATCTTCAAAAGTTTAAGACTTTATAGATAGTGATCTAAAAGGTCTTAACTAAAGATACCTTAGGAGATAGAGATCTCCAGAAATAAGGATATTCTTATAAGGATTATCGAAATACTGGTTATGATAATTGTTAAGCTGTAGTGTCAAGGACACTATAACTAACAAGATTGAGTATTAGTTGCATAAGATGCAACATTCGCATTGGATGCGAGCACTGTTACTGGGGATATGCAAGTGCCGTAAAAGGACTTGGCATAGTCTCGCGGGAACAGAGTGACTGATCAGCTTACCTAGCTATTTTCTAAATAGCCTATGATTGTCACATGAGTGTGAGTTTAAATGATTAGCCCATTAATGGCTCTTTGGGCTAGTGGGAGATTGTTGGAAATGCGAGCCCACGGCGAGCCATTATGCAATAATTGTTATTGCAAATATCATTCCCTGATCTGAAATGAAGAATGAATAATTTGTATAATAGGTCCCTTAGTACAATTAGGGTTATGTACCATGGCCATCTTGATGATCATACAGCTGTTGATTCAACTATTGAATCATAGAGGCTGGTGCTTGGATGAATATCTAAAGAGTTAGATTGAGGACTCATCAAGCACCGTCAAATGATTGTTAAGAGATGATCTCCAGCCTGAGTAGGAGATGGCAATCCTTATCTCTTTAGGCTGATATCTGACCGACCTCTTGATGCAGGTCCTCTGCATAGGAATAGGGATTCGGAGGTGTCAGATTAGTTAGGTCAAAGAGTTGACTTAACGAGATCGAGATAACCAAAGTCCTATATCGTATGCTGTCAGGATATAGGCGCGCATCCTCTGACCGGAGACAGATGTGTTGCTATATGTCTAAGTATGTACATTTGGCAGACCAATAGGTTGATGACCTAATCAAGGTCTATACACCGGCGCGCTGGTGTGCATATAAGGGCATATGAGTGATACGATCTCTCAAAGGGATCATACAGGTTCAGTTACTGAACCGGAAGACATGAGCTCACTCATGAGATATTGGGATGAATCAAATTCCATGCGCATGGTCATCTCGCTTTGGAAGCTTGACTGAATTTGTAGGTTTGATATATACTTTTAGTATATGATCAAGACCTAGGTATGATATACACTTTTGGAAAGTGTATGATCGATACCAACTCCCAATGATCGAATGAGAAACTTACTGATAAAACCATGAAGTAGACAGTATAAAGTTGATCCGATACTTCGGGTTTAGTCTGAGTCTTCCAGTATGCAGGATGTACAGGTATTGGGAATACCTGAGGGTGATTTGATCATAAACGATTGTATAACCATGACGCTTCCATTCCTAGGGAGTGATGAAACGGGTCTGGATTTTAGTGACTCCTCTCAGTAGAGAAGTGATCTGATCTTGATCCAAGTGTTGGACATTGATCTAAATGTAATTCAGATACAATGAGAAGATTAGATTTACGGTCTTGATTTAATCAAGCATCTGTGAGAGGCCTGCGATCTGGATTTGAGATATGATCTCAATATCCATGTCACTATACGTGGAACAGTACAATCGCCCTGTCCTTATCTCCAAGTATCTGCGGAGAGATTGTATTATTCTTGAAGGGTTCAAGAATAATTCCATAAGATCTAAGCAATGAAGAAATAATGATTAAATGTGATTTAATCATCTTGATGTGTGAAGAAATTATCCAATTTAATTAAATGTGATTTAATTAATGTGGATAAGAATAACGTGGATAGAAATATCCAATTATTCATAATATATTATAAATGTGATTTATAATGTATTAGAGAGAGCTAATTATAATTTATATGTATTGATTAATTATTATGTGTATTGGATACACATTGTGTAATTAATTAACAATATGAATTATATGTTGTTTTGGGTTGTGAATATGATTCACAATTTTTTCCATGGCAAGAATGCAATATTCTCAAAGATAATTGTGAATTATTTTTTGGAGAATAAAACCCAATAAATTTGTTGCAAATAAATAAGAGAGATTCCAAGGAGATATGCAATCTCATGGATTTTCATGAGATTGCAATCTCCATGCAATCTCAAGGGGCGGCACATCATTCCTATAAGGAATGTGTGGCCGTCCACTTGGAAGGTACATGGAGATAAAATCTCCATGTATCTTCTCTCCTTATTTGTTGGGTTGATTTAGGAATAAATTATATTTGATTTTGTTAAATATATTTTGACCTAAATTTGTTGCTTTTGACAACAACAATCTTGGCCATTGGATTGACACAAATAAATCTCACCCATTGATTTTATGTGTCCCATGGATTGAGATCCATGGATCCCAAAACCCTATAAATAGAGAGGCATACTATGCTCTCTAATGACTTGCAATATTGGAGCTCTCTCTCTCCCTCATTTCTTCATACACGCCAGCCCTCTCTCCCTCTCTTGTTGGTGGCCGTCCACCATACCTAGAGAAGGGAATCGTCGTCGCCATCGCCACCGCGCTGCCGCTTCGACGTTCTTCGGTTTCTCCATCTTCTTGGTGTGCTACGCCCATGAAGGAGACGTTTGATCTCGTGCGACGAGATCAGGAGCAACCACGCTTGGATCATCTTCTTGGATTGCGAGGACAACGCGGTTCATCCCCGCGCTCGCAAGCGGTCTCGTCGACGATCGGACTTGAGACAGGAGGTCTCTTTCTTTAGAGACTTGATCAACCACGCTTCAAGAGGTATTGCATTATACTTGTTGTGGTTATAGATGAAACGATCTGAGAATGGTTCTTGGATCATGTGGTTTCATCGAATAAATTTTTTTAAATTCCGCTGCACCGAACAACTAGTACGACTATTCGTTCTTCGTCGTATTCGATACGACGATCACGCTTCCGTGATGCGCTTGAGGATATTTTCCATATCCTTCACACTGCTCTCAGCCCACCAAAAAAAATTGGCTGCATTGAACTGATTGAATCGATAATCAGTAGAAACCATCACGAAACAATCCAAAGCAATGCATCCAATATCAGCCTGGCCTCAAAGTCCATCAAACATCATACATTACATTAAGCACACAAGTAATGACATTGTAGAACACCATGAAGGAGTTCAAAAAGATATATTAACTTCATCGAGCATCAGTGAGGTTTAGCTCTCAGTCACATAATGGTATCATGAGTCAGCAACAAACATCATCCAAGAATCCATGTAAACAATAACAGCTTTGAGTAGAATATATGTTGCTGTTACCCCCAAAAAATGTAGTTGTTGGTCAAGTTTTGGAATCGATAACCAATATTAAACATCACTCAATTATCCAATGTTATGCAGCCACTTTCAGCCAAGCCTCAAACCGCATCAAGCAACAACCGTAGGATGAAGCGCCCAGCTAAAAACTTTAATCAACACCAGTGTGCTGTTCACACCAAAAAAAAGGACATCATCGAGCTGCAGATGCGTCGCTCTCAGCCACGATAACGACCACACAGGTCATTACATCCCAGATTAGTGCTCCCAACTAGTAGGTCCTCTCAAATAGTAGGTCCTCAACCAACACCCAATTGGCGAATAACAATAGCCTAATCGAAGGAGTGGACAATCAATAGGAACCATCAGATTAGTGCAAAAAAATCAGCCCCCATCAATAAGCGACCTAAGCCCCCTCCTGTCAACAGCCAAGCATAACAGACCATCATTTAGCACAAGTGAGGCGACCAACCCCTCACGACCGAGAATGTGGTTGTGATGCCAACTACTTCAGATCCAAGAGCACCTCATAGGTTGCTCTTGAACCCAAATCATCATAAAACAAAAGCAACATATTTGGAGAGACACTCTATACTCACAAGCAGCAAGCATATAAGGTCATAAAGCAACGACAAATCATGAAGCTCAGACCCAAATGAAGCATCGATCAACAAAGCAACGGGATATGTAACAGGTCATGATCATCATAGCACAAAAAAGTTGAGGGAGTGCTTTCGAATGTACCTGGTGATCCACCACAAGCTAGATGATATGTGAAAACACAATCCCAGTGCAAATTGAACCCCAGCTGCGGCAGACAACCCACTCGATTTCCTCCTCCGCCCCAATTTATAGCCATGGGAAACCCTAGACTCCATCGATTCCATTGCAACCGCAGAGGGCTCAAGGCAACAGTGGCCGATATAATGGCCAAAACAACCAGCGGGATGACCCATCACACCGCAAGAACAGTGAAAGGCATACCTCGATCGAAAATCACGGAGGAGGTTCCCACAGGGGCCGACCAAAAGGAGCCCTACCATCGGCATGTCAGAGGAGCGCGGGTCCCAGAGGACCCGAGGCAACAAGCGTGGACGACGTCGCACACCGGAGGCTCTCGGAATGGCCGGGCGGGGGAGGGGCGTGGGATGGGCGGCCAACGGAGGGGCGCGGGAGGGAAGGGGAATAAGGTCGGGGGCGATGAGAGATCGGGGGCCAAAATTGGGGGAATTGCCGTACACATCGGGAGCCCCATTTCCCCTTATTCCTCCTTATTCCCGTGCCTCTATTCCCCTACCGAACAGCCCCTTAGTATCTATCAATATCTGAATCTGCATCTATATTCGTATCTAAAAACGGACAAGGATACTGTAGCTGTCCAGTTGCATTCCTAATGGAGTGGATATCACATAGTAGTTCGTTTCTATCCGAATAATAATAATAATAATAATAATAATAATAATAATAATCAAATTTAGATATACAGTCTTGTGATAATAAACAAATCTGTATTACTTTTTTAAAAATGGTGGACAATAACATTATTAACATGCATAATGTAAAAATAAGATATATATTTGTACCGGTGAATTAATGATTGATGTAGGCGCAAACTCATGAAATGCTAATTATAGGCAGCGTTAAGTCACCATCATGTTGGCACGATGAAACCACATGGTGTTGTTGATGTGCCAATAGATGAATAGTACGTGAATGCTGGCTACTGCCACGTGTAATATGCTAAGTGCTAACTGCTAACAGTACCCGGCTCAACCACTCGATGATGAACAATTTGTTTCACGATCCTTCCCGCTATTACTTCGTTCGCATCTTAGTATTCAAGACCATGAGATAGGTTTCAATGAGAAAGAACATGCAATGAGAGAAACATAAGCTGAATAGTTCTATGGAAAAGGACGGAAAATGGAATGAGAGGGAGAATGGAAGGTTTTACCTTTTGCTAGAAATGGAAAATATGAAACATGAGAGGAGATCTTCCATATTTTACCATTTTGAGAGTGGGGGTGATAGCCCCTACCCACCCCTTCTATCTCCACCCCCGGAGACATCACACAAACACATGAATGTACACATGCACCCACACCCATGCCCATCCATGCATCACATGGGTGATTCAGTTTATAGATTTGATCCAAATTGTGTTGGGCGAGGAAAAACGGCCCGTCGTTAACTCACTATCCTCTTCATCTTCTTCCCATAACCCGATACACACATACATACATATATACATAAATGCAAACATGTACTCGTTGATATGTATGTATGCATGTTTATACACACGTGCATATACATACAGATATATAGACGTAAGCATGTGCGTGATCCATATCATGAATATGTCAAGTTTTATATATTTCATTGACCGAACTTTACAAAAAAACTTCGATTGGATCTGTATGGGTTTAACTGCTTAAGGATATTATTTATTTATTACTATAATCGGCAAAGGTTCACGTTTCATATTTGTTTTTGTTGCCAACCAAGCATCCCATAATCACCAACGGATGATTTTTTTGAGGATAATAGAATAATTAAAATAAAAAAACTAAATCACATCACTCTTAAAGATAATATAGAATATGATAAAAAGAGATAAAATAGCCAACCATCCAAGTTGATTATTTCTTTATCTCTTAATTAAGTCCAATTTATTATTATCAATTATCTCATTGATTGTGCCTATAAATGTCATGAAACTCCAATTAACTTTCCCACACATTGCCCTTTGTGAGAGAGAGCTTAGAGAGAGGGAGAAGCCGGTGGCGATATTCTTTCGTCGTGCCATTTCTGAATGCAACATCGACAACCCTCTCCGTCAATGTTGGAGTTTTGATCAAACGAAATTGGAGGAGCAACAACGTGACCGAAAACGATTCGGATTGGTGGAATCTGGCTCGATGAATTTCTTGCGTCGGCGAGGTATGTGTCGAACACATAGGATCGTTAAGAGACGTTTTGTGTCAATCTTTCGTTTAGAATTAAGAATTATAGATGTATGTGTCATACCCTAATTAGGAATACCATGTCGTAAAGTTACAAATACCTTGTTCACAATTAAGTCGATGGTCGTGACATCATGAATCCTGAATATGATGTTATATCCATCATCGTTAATGGTTTGTGAAACAAGACACTCGTACCTTATACATATTTGTATATTTCTGCAAATGCTTATTATTTTGATCAAACGTGTATTTAATCACTTTGAATCTATGTAGGAGAAATTCAGATTTCCGTTGACGTACATATCAGGAATTATTTGTTAATTTCATAGTGCGTTGTCTTATCACTGAATATAAATCAATTGTCCATTTAAGTGCGAATAACTCTGGCCTTTGACATATTTAATATGTAATTCAATTACTATCCATTTTTTTATTACATCAAAGACGTCTACGTAGGAGACATTAGTCGCGTATTGTATGGCTAATTAGGCACTTCATCTAAAAATATAAGTCTCACGTCATAATGATTTTTGATTTCAAAAACAGATGGAATACCCATGTAAATAGGGTGTACGTACACGTTAAGCATGAACGGGTACTTTTCTTGGGCCGATGTCTGTTAGACTTTTCTCCTTTTTGAGATAAGTCGATTTTGGAATTTATATGCATAGAGTCTTTGAATGGAAAAGAAACAAATAGAATTATAAGCAATAGATGCTAATTATAGACTATATTAATCAAGTTATTCTATAATTAGTAGACGAGTAGGCTGGGATTTTTACCTCCATGAATAATCCGTGGCAGCTAGTTAAGATATAAATAATTCATAGGTTGCTTGGTACATATAAAGTGTTGTTAGGCCAATGGTAACCGATTATGGTAAATTGATGTGAGCATTATTCATATATATATATATATATATATATATATATATATATATATATATATATATAATTTATGCTCAAATTCATGGCTATTAAAATTATACAATACTAAAATTTGGCACCGACTCGAACTAAGGGGTCGTAAGGGCCTAAAAGGGTCAACGCCTTCTGGGGACGTGAGGCAAAAGATAAGTACTCTACAGTTGTAGCTACACTGTCATGATTATGTATTGTTTATGAACCGCTTATGTCGGCAGTAAACCATCAAAGCCGTCTAAGAACTAACAATCAAGACAACTCTAAACATGGAAAATGATAAGGACATACGTGCAATTTATGTTAAGGCTAAGGGCGCGTTTGCAATTATGCTAATGATATGGGCATACATATAAATTTATGTTAAGCTAAGATCATGTATGCAATTATATTACTGTTATGGACATATGTATAAGTTCTGTTAATGTTATGTGCATATTTATAATTTATGTTAATGATGTGGGCATATGTGCAATTTAAGTTAATGTTAAAGGGCATATGTGCAATTTAAGTTAATGTTAAGGGTATATGTGCACTTATGTTAACACTGTGGACATATATGCAAATATGACAAAACTTAAGGTATATAAGCAAATATGATATACGATGCATGTATATGAAAGAAATATACCTCGTATGCATCATTAAGTTAATTAATGATATGTATGTTGATTTTTGCCGTGTCAAGTCAAATAGTTTATGCAACGTCAATGATATATAATCAAAATTATAAGTCTTTATTGTTGGAATAATTACATTATGTTATGTATGGAATAGTTAGATGTGACTTGATTTTTTTACGCTAGCCGGCTTGACCTTAACTCGACACATAGTGAGCGTTAGGCTCATAACATGTATTGTTACTCTTTTTTCAGGAGAACATGAGGATTAAATTATTTACGCTTCAAGGGTGACTTCACCGTCTTCAAAAAGTAGAATCGGTATGGGACTATTGTTGGATCGGATGTCAATACGCTCAATGGAATAAGGAGATCGTAGATGTGATTCACCTAGTTTATTTATGTCTTGTTTTATTTAATGAACTCTTGAACTCATGTCCTTATTAATAGTATGAAAAGGAAGTTTTTTTTAAGTCCATTCTTTACCGCTCTTCCGTATATTTCTTGGACGATCGGCTTTGTTACAGTTCTCATGCTTTTGATACATTTGAATGAAGTAATCATAGCAACTGTGTTTCCAAATGATATTCCAAACATGTTTTTATAGTACACATTTCCCATCCAAATGAAGTATTTGTTAGAATTGAATATCCATTGGGTATGATTCAAAAGAAACTTAGAATCGGTTATAGAAATAGCTCCAAAAGATGATATCCGTATAATTAAGATTTTCCATAGCCTTTAAATTATTGAATAGGAAGGAACCACACTCTTATTAAGCATCCTGATAAATAGAGATGCATAAGATCAGATACAGATAAGGATAAAGATTACTATATCCTTTTCCAATTTTAAATACAAATACAGATTTGGATATTGACATATATAAAGACTACGTACCATATCATTAAAAAATAGATACACATGTAAAATGAATATTGATCTCATGAATACTATTACAAATACTATATAAATCAGCTTATATGTACATGTATGGGATGGAATGCACATATTACAAATTTACTAGATAGATATAATAATTGTGTGAAATACGATAAAATGAGATATAACTATATTTGTGTAAATAGAATTTATATATCACAATGATATCTATTTTAAATGGAAAGGAATGTCAAAACCTATATAAAACGAATACGATGACCGCTATATACAAATATATCATACCCATTTGCATACTAATTGCTAAGTAGTACGTTATACAATTATGCAGTAACCATTACTTAACTAGTAAAGCAAGAAGTTAGTATATAGTGATTAATAGTACCATTAAATTATTAAGTGATCTCAGATTTTGGGTAAAAGCACTTGGATCGGATCTTGATTATAAATTTATTATTTATTGAAATTAAACTTAAAACATGTATTAGAAAAACCACATCTTAAAAATAAATTCATAATCATTACAGATGACAAGCAGAGTAACCGCAAATGTAATATATAAAGCTCAAATAATATGTTTAAGAGAAATATAAGAGGTCAGAGAACATGTCCAAAAAACCCTAAAAGGAATCTTTTTATGAATAGACTATATTTACTCGTCTGCATTGCCTAGATTACATAATCGACCTCGTAAAAAATCCAATACCTTTTTTTTTATAAAAAGTCTGAGGTTCAAAATAAAATAGACTTGCATTTACAGGAGCAAAATACCACCTTATCACTAAACAATTACCAGGGTATTAAGTACCCAAGAATGACTATTCAGTAATTGGAAGAGGAAATACATCTGTGACTTAATGCAATAATTTCCGCGTATGCTCTCCGGCAAAGCTTCGCGAACAGTAGATGGGGAAGCAATGCAACCAGTTACCAGGGCCAGGCCTTCGAGGCTGTGATTAAATATCCGCTGCGCATCGATTATAGCAGAACTGACAGGGAGGTTGGTTTAGTTAGTGGGCGATTTGATCCACCCTAGCAGCGTAATTCATGTAAGCCACATGTGATTACTTTTATCGTGCAACAGATGATGCAGACTCGAGGAAAGCTAGACGGTTCTTCGTAAGATTGATCTTCTCCTCGGCCTCAGCTGCTTTCTCTCGTACACCGCGTACAATTGCCTCAGGAGCTCGTTCCACAAACTGCAAATATGAATTACGATTCACATTGATGTCAAGTTCTCAACAATTCAGTACAATTGCCTCTTGAAACCTTGTGAATGCCAACAATCTAACACTCCATGAACGAACTAAGCACATTGAGATCGATTGCCACTACACCAGGGTCATTGTTTAGGAAGACTTCATATCAACTTTTCATGTCAATGAAGAAGAACCGGCGACTGACATATTCACTAAAGCACTCGATGGGGACCTTTCTAGAAGTATTCATCGAAGCCGAGCATGCTACACATCTATGCTCCAATTCGAGCGGGAGTGTTATTTATAGTATGACAACCGTTTTTTTCTTTTATGCATACACCAATAGGCATCTATGTAGCCCAACTGTGCGCCCATATTTTCACCTTGAGGGTTTCCTCTCTATATAAAGAGAACCCTAGAACTTCATAATAAAACACTTGCTTATTTTCGCAAATATAATTTTTTGAATGAAATGTGCCATTGGCAAGATGACCACCCAAATGGTTGCTACGTGAGCGGATCAAAGTAAACCGCAGCAATGTGTGGGAGTAGAAGAGTAGACACGAGTCCTAAACTGAACTGCTGATGGGGGGGGGGTGATCATGTGAAATGTGAGATTTCAGGTCGAGATCATGCTTTTTTAGATAGTAATTACCTGAAGTTAAATGAGGTGGGATTCAAAGCCTTATTGCCAAAGGAAACCATCACATATCTAGTTGATTGCAACTTTATTAAAGACAAACGGATATGGAAGAAAAGTACATACGTTTGGGGAGCTGAGTTGAGCGACGAGAGCCTTATATTCTGTCTGCATCTTGGAAAGACGCTTTGAAAGGCGTTGCATCTCGGCGCAAACATCAACCATGTCAGAAAGAGGAAGATATGCTTCTAAGCCATCCCCAGCCACAAGGTGGACTGCTTGATTTGCATAATCTGAAAAGACATCATGATAAATGCACTGAGAAGTTACAAAAACAACAACAAAGCCTTTTCCCACATTAAGTATGGTCGGCTGAAGTAACCTAACGAAAATTACAAAACCATCCCCAAACACGGACGTGTGATCATGAATATTTTCCAAGAAAAAACAATCTTCAAACATAAAACTCCGATCGAATAAGGTCTTTCATTTATTAAGCAATTCAAAATCTTATTGTTCCGTATATCTAAGCAATTTAAAAAACCAATCAAATCAGAAAACTGGAAAAAAATCAGCATACTTTGTTACTCACATTATGTTAAGTACAACAATTTGAGCGTGCCGTCATCTCACTCGTTGAGATTGCCCTAATCTCCATTCTCATTCCACTTTGGAACGAGGTTCTCATAGCCCGGCCAGCGAGAAAAAAGAAAGGGTCTGTATAGTTTGTGAATCAAGTTTTTTTGGAGTTTATGTATCGGTATTCACTAATAATAGGAGTGGCTATTAAGCCACATAAACTTAGGGAGTGGCACTATTAAAGAGTCATCTTTAATACTCTTCTTTTTTTCCCTATTTATAATGGACAATCAATACCCACTTAAATGGTCTGGTGGTAGTTTAGTGTGCCTACCATCCAAAAGACTAGGGTTCAAATCCTCCCTTTGTGGGGGTTGCGTTAGGTAGTCGACAATCTGTGTAAAAAATAATCGAATATTTCAACATGAATTTGAGCAAGAATCCATGTAAACAACCCTACTTGTAGTGGGAGAAGATTTTGCCATTTTGCCATAATGAGGACAAGACGTTGCCGCGGAAGGATGTAAGGTACATATGAGTGAACCATGTGTATGTCTTCTTGCATGTTTTCTCCTCAGTACTTGATATCTACACTACCATTTAATGAAATTATCACCCAAGTAATGCTAAGAATTTTTCCAAATATACCATGTTGACCATTGAATTTTCAAAGCTTTATTGTCCTCATCAAGCCTCATTTTTCCTATCCCTTTCTCACTTCTCCAAGTAGTAAGCACAACAACCTTCCGAAGCTATTCAACCACCCAGCTCTCACCTCACCAACAAAATACCTCGACTATACCCGCCGGAACTTGCTTGACAGCCCATGCCGCAATACCCTACTGACCTATACAAGGTGAAGAGAAAATATTAATCCCTCTTGAATTATTTGCCTCACATCTATGATCTATGCGGGAATTAACAAAAAAATAAAGCCCAATGAGAACATCAAACCACTGAATTACGTTGTATGAAATAATAAAAATGACCATTCTAAATTATCAGAAAAGAAGCGGAAATAGGTATTGATCTTTTGTTCTCTTTAATAAAACCAATGACACATTTTTATAACAGCGAAACCCGTAGTACATGTCCCTATTTTTTATGGAGAAAAGGGTGTTCCCCGAAGCTGGCATACACCTATATTTTTACATGCCCCTATCTACATGCACCCCCTCATTTTAACTTTCTCAATTGCTAATGTGGAGAAAAGAATGGATCGTTGTGTTTATTCCATGAGTTTAGGGTCTCTTATATAGAGAGAAACCTTAGAGAACAAAAAAGGGAAAATACAAATATGAACCCAAAGAGTTACATCACTCAATAAAATAGACTCAAACACCCCCCACAAGTTGGAGCATATCTTTAAATCATGCCCAACTTAGAAAAAAAATAGGAGAGGTGCTTCTTTGATAGTGCCTTCGTGAAGATGTTTGCAAGCAGAAGTTCAATGCAAATGCATGGAGTGGTGATCTTTCCTCCTTGTACCGCATCACAAAGGAAGTGACAACCTCAATGTTCGGTTCGCTCATGGAAAACATGATAGGTAGAGACGGACATAGCAGATTTGTTGTCACAATATAAAGGTATCAGAGTAGCAACTAAAAGTTCAAGTTTCTGTAGAAAGGAGACAAGCTATGTGATGTTACAGGTGGGTTAGACCATTGTCATGTATTCTACCTCTGCACTCGATCTAGAGACCACAGTCTGCTTCTTGCTTCACCAAGTAACCAGGTTGTCCCCAACGAGCATGGCGTAGCCTGTAGAGGATCGACGATCCTCAGGAAAATTGGCACAATCAACATCTGTACAAGTAGAGACATCAGAGTGACCATTGACCCTATAGAAGAGTCAACATCCAGGAGACTCCTTCAAATATCAAAGAATCAAAAGAACATTTGACTGTAAAGGGGTCTCTTCACGTGCTGGCTGGTTCCGCTCATGGTACATGATACATCTGACCTAGTAATAATGAGAGAGAGAAGTTTATTCACCAAACTTCTATACCGTGTAGTATCCTCAAATGCAAGATCGGTAGATGTGGAATATTTCCTCACTTCTTCAGGGGCCAGATGGCTTGCATCCAAGTAGTCCAGTCTCAATTAGAATGTCAATGCAATATCTCATCTGTGAGAAATAGAACCCTCTGTAGCGCGTGGCACCTCAATGCCAAGAAAGTACAGGAGTTGGCCAAAATTCTTCATGACAAAGAACTTTTGGAGAAAGGTCTTGGTCTCTGAAATGCTGGCTTTGTTGTTTCTAGTGACGAATATATCATCAACATAGCCAACAACAATGACAATGCCAGTAGACCGTCATCTAACGAAGATAGAGTTTTCAGATGTCGTCCTCTAAAACCTAAAAGTACTGATCTCAGCAATAAGTCCGTCAAACCATGCCCTAGGGCTCTACTTCAGGCCACAGATTACCTTACGCAGTTGGCATACACACTCCCCCTCGACTACGTAACTTGACACTGCATCATATAAACCTTCACCTCGAGGTCACCATAGAGAATCTTCACATCAAGTTGAAAATTGGGCCATGCCTTATTAGCAACAACATAAAGACTGATCCGTATGGACCCCATTCCGACAACTGGAGACGTCTCAAAGTAATCAACTCCATATGTTTGTGTGAAGCTTTTTGCAATAAGTCGGCTTTCAATCTATAAATGGACCCATTAGGTGACTGTTTCATCAAGACCCATCTGCACATCATATGTCAAACTCCCGAGGGGTGCAACACAAGATCCCATGTGCCCTGAGAGGTAAGGGCATCCATCTCCTCATCCATGACATGTTGCCTGCCCTGGTCCTCCACTGCACTATGATGATCTTCGAGGATAGAAACAACATTCATGGTATATGCAAACCTCTTGTTACAACTAGATAAACCATCAACAGAAATAAAATGTGACATAGAGTGAGAAGTACATCGCCTCTTTTGCTTGCGGAGAGCTATCAGAAGCTCCTTAGGGACATCCAAAGCAACATTGGTAGGAGCACTTGAAGAGGACATATCATCCTACTAAAAGGGAACATGCAAATGAACATAAGCATGTGTATGTGCTTGCGTGGATAGACACGATTGGTGGAGGTGGAAGATCCAAAGGAATGTCACCTACATTCTGTGTAAAGAACTAGTCTGCTCAAAGAAAGTGACATCCATGGAAATATAGTACAAATGCTCAACAAGATCATAGCACCGATCACCTTTATGATATGAGAGTACACAAGAAAGACGCACTTGATGGCACTATGTGACAATTTTTCAACGGCATGGACATTGTGAACAAATGCAATCCACCCAAAAATTCTTAGGGGTAAAGGAAAATGGGACACAGTATGACATCCATCCCCCTAGGATCGGGATACTCGACAATCCAACCCACATAAAGCAATCCCACATTCGAAGCATATAAAGAAGTAAAGCTGGAAGCATAACGTAAAATGATAGTAGAAAAATGCAATAAACTTTTCCCACTAACAATTATGGGTCCGAATATGAATTCCAAGTGAATTTGAATCGAATATGAATTCCAATTAGGGTTCGATTCCCAAACGAGTTGAATTTGAATTAGCTTGAATTTGTTCGATAAAAATTCAATTTGATTCCATATATATGTATATTTATATACATATATGCATACATATATATAACACTACCTTTTATTTACCAACAATCTTACCACTTCTATATAAATATGAATAAAGTTAAGGTAGATTTTGCAAAGTATTTATAAAAATATTAATTTATGGTAGATTTTACCCCTTTCATGCGTACCCCCTCTCCCTCTCTTATGCTTAGCACACCCGTACCCCTCTCCCTCTCTCACGCATGACGCACACTAAAACCCTAACCCCTCCAGCAGCGCATCGACCTTCTTCACCAACGCCAATGTCTCCGTCCACCCTTCAACGACCACCTGCACTGCCATCACATGGACCACACGACGCCTCCCTTCAAGTACCCTTCTTTGCTACTGCTAGTGCCCTCCTCTGCCCTTCAGCGACCACCTCCGCCACCATCGTGCGGACCATAGTGGTGCCTCCCCTCCAACGCGCTTCTTTGCCGCCGCTACCCATCCTCCGTCCTTCAACGACCACTTGCGATGCCATCGCGCGAACCACACTTCCCCTCCAAGCTCCAATGCCATACTCCACCACAACCAGTGCCCCCCTCCACCACTGTTAACCCCACCTCTCCTCCGACACCGCCGCCATTCCCATCTAGCGCCTCCAATATTGTTGATCGCTGTCCCTACAGTACCTCTCGCCAGCATTGTTACCTCTCTCTCCAGCCTCTATCTCAAGAGTCGACGTGCCTCCTTTATCAATGTTTTCCCACCATGCGACATAATTACCACTACGTATTTGTTAATGAAGTACGACTTAAGTAATGCATTTTTTGTGAGTGTTTGGATTGATTGACTTTTAAAAATCAATTTCTTTAGATATCATGGAGGTATATAATGAGAGAAAAGATGGAGATGATTCATTTGAAAAACGACATGGATCACAATCTTCCTATCATGCTTTTGGACATGTATAGTTAAATCTCATCTTTTTCTTGAGGGATATTTACACCCATAACCCTGAGTAACTTCGTAATTACCCCAAGAACCCTCGATAATCACGAATTACACCCAAAACCCTTAATAACTGCTTCATTTTACACTCATAACCCTTCGTTAGTTTAGTTCATTAACTCAACCAGATGGCTGAGTTAATCTAACCACTCAATGATCTAACGACTGAGATTAATAAAAAAAAGAAAAGAGAGGAGGAGGTGGGTTCGATGCTGAAGCTTGTTGCATGCGGTGGAGGCGAGTGAGGGGGGGATGCTGGAGCTTGCGGGGGGCGGAGGTGCGAGACTAGAGCTTGCGGGCGAGCTGGGGGGGGGACTGAAGCTAGGGATGCAAACGGATATGGATATATCCGTATCCGATCCGTCACCGTATCCGTTTTATACATATTTTGACATCTGTATCCATATCCGTTTTAAAATGGATACGGATATGGATATCGATTTGATATCCGCAAACATCCGTATCCGTATATCTGTTTTCGTATATAAATATAGTCATAGATTTATTTTAAACCATATATAACATAGTTCTCTACCTCCTTTTACCATATTTATATAATTTTTATGATACAAACACATTTAGTAAATTAATTCTATGTGTTTTTCATCCAATTCTTATATATTTAAGTCAATTCTATAGAGTATTTCTAACACTACTCGTGTGCGACCGGTATCCGTTTTTTAAGGATATGGTAAGATAGTTTAATATCCGTCAATATCCGTATCCGCATCCGTATTAGAAAACAGATAAGGATATGGTAATACCTATATCCGTATCCGTATTCGACCGTTTGCATCCCTAGCTGGAGCAGGCAGGCGATGGGGTGTGGAGGGGGCCTGGAGCAGGGGCGGCGGGGTCTGGAGGCACGGGGCCGGAGCTTGGGGGAAAGGAGGTGCAGTAGGGGGGAGAGGGGCTGGAGCTTCTTGGGTGGGTGGGTGGGGGTTGCTGGAGCAGGCGGGTGTGGAAGGGGGAGCGTGCGGGTGACGGGGTCTGGAGGCAGGATAGGGGGGGTGGTGCTCGGCGCAGGGGTGGGTTCGAGGAGCTCGACACAGGAGGGGGGCCTACAAGCAGCCGGAGCTCGGGGGGGGGGGGGGGTGGGGGGGGGGTTGGGGAGGTGGGTGGTTTGAGGAACTAGCGGTGGGGGTTCGATGAGGAGGTCGACGCGGGCGTAGGGCTTCAAGCAGCAGGGGCTCGACGAGCACAGGGGGGGGGGAGGGGGGGGGTTGTCTTCGAGAAGCTCACGGTCGACGCGGCCGGGGAGATTCGAGAAGCAGGAGCTCAACAGGCACATGCGGTGGGGGGGGGGGCTTCGAGGACGGAGCAGGGGTAGAGCAACTCGGCGCGGTGGGGGTTTCAAGTACGGTGGAGGAGCAACTCGGCTTGGGGAACTGAGCAGGAGCGGAGAACCTCGGCGGCGGGATGATGAAGGGGGGAAGGGTGTCTTCGAGGAGCTAGTGATCGATGCGGGCGGGGAGATTCGAGCAGCAGGCGCGTGCGGGTGGGGAAGGGGCTTCGAGGACAGAGCAAGGGTGGAGCAACTCGACGAGCCCCTGCGGTGGTTTCAAGCATGGTGGAGGAGCAACTCAGCTTGGGGGACTGAGCAGGAGCGGAGAACCTCGACGGCTGGATGACAGGGGGGGTCTCGAGGGCGAATGAGAGGGAGGAATCAGGGGGCTTCGTTGGAGAGAAGATAATGGCATGTTATTGTTTGATTGAATGACATTATGTTATAAATATGATATGTCCCGAAGGGTAAGATTGTCAATATATAACTTTTTCCGTCGGACTTAACGAAGAATTAAGACAGAACATGACACAGGGTTATGCCATGTAAAGGTTAAGCATTACTCGAGGTTCTGGATGTAATTCATGATTATCGAGGGTTCCTGGGGTAATTACGAAGTTACTCAGGGTTATGGGTGTAAATATCCCTTTTCTTAATTGATGTGAAAATTTAAATTTAGTTATCGATGAAAAATTTAAATTTAGTTATGACCATGCGTTTACATTTTGCTTTAGATGACTTATTCAAACATGTCATCTTCACAAAATAGTGTCCATGAAAGAGTGATTGAAGATGGATATGATTTTGATGGGGGAAATGTAGGAGAAAAAGTAGAAAACATGCATGATATAGTAATTACTAAGGTTGATAGAAAGAAAAGATTACCGGTTTATCAATCATTTATTAAAGAGAATGTGAAGCTTGTTGGAGTGTTAGTTGAAAGATGAAAATGTATAGATTGTAAAAAAATATCGAAGGTAAAGAATTATAAAACTACTTCGCATCTAAAAAATCATAGAGAGATGTATTTTATCATGCAAGAATGAAGAGATAAGAAATAGAGAACATTGTCTTTTGGTCCTTCCTCACCCGAGTCAGATCATTTGAATGCATTAAGCACTTGCATTATCATTTTCGAAGTTCGATCAAATGAGAGCAGGAGAATTGATCGTTAAATGGGTTATCTTTCATGAGCATGGTTTTAGTATTGTGGAACAATTCTGGCTTAATGCAATACTAAAATATTTGAATTCCAATTTAAACAAGTTTACTTACCAATAATAACAAATGATTGCTTAAAGATTTTCTCTATTAAAAAAATAGAGAAGCCTTCCACTATAAGTAGGGTTGGCTACATGGATTCTTGCTCAAATCAATGTGAAAGATTCGTCTATTTTTCATGCTAGCTATTGACTACCTAACGCAACCCCCACAAAGGGGATTTAATACTGTTGGAAAAATGAGAGAACTTGTTTATTCCATCAGCCCTAGGCTCTCATATATAGGAGAGTAGCCTATGGGTAAATTACATAAAGAGTCCAATAGAAAGGAAAAATAACACAGAGGTACATAAGTGAATAATATATGTTTACACTCCCCCTCAAGATGGAGCATAGATATCAATCATGCTCAGCTTGGACACACACTTCTGAAATGGGCCTCACAGTAATGCTTTGGTAAAAATATCTGCTGTTTGATTGTCTGAACTAACATGGGATATAGGAATGAATCCCTTCTGAATCATGTCACGTATAAAGTGACAGTCAACCTCAATGTGCTTGGTTCGTTCATGGAATGCTGGATTATTTGCAATGAACATGACCGCCTGATTGTCGCATTCCAAAGCCATAGGAAGTGGAACTTCTATATGTAAATATGTAAGCACATCCTTTACCCACATCATTTCTGTGCTCACCTGGGCCATAGCCCTATATTCAGATTCAGCACTAAACCGTGCCACCACAGTTTGTTTCTTGCTCCTCCATGAGACTAGAGAATCTCCAATATATACAGCAAATCCAGAGGTGGACTTCCTGTCCTTGGGACACCCTGTGTAATCTGCATCTGCATAGGTTGAGATAGTAGTCATTTTGCCTTTCTTGAACAACAAACCCGCACCTGGAGATGACTTGAGGTACCTGAGTATCATATGTATGACATCCATGTGTACCTGACGTGGTTGCTCCATTAACTGGCTCACGCGACTCACAACAAAGGCTATATCGGGCCTAGTAATCGTAACATAAAGAAGTTTGCCCACCAGTTCTCTGTATCTTCTACTATCCACCTCCTCTGTATCACCATCATATAGCTTCATACTAGAGTCCATAAGTGTGGTAGCAGGTCGGCAGCCAAGCATTCCTGTTTCACTCAACAGGTCAGTGACATATTTCCTTTGAGACATTACCAACCCATAAGGATTTCTGGCAAACTCCAGTCCCAGAAAATATCTAAGGACCCCAAGGTCATTGGTAACAAATTCACGACCCAGCATTTCTTTCGCCTCCTTTATTCCCTGCTCATCATCACCTGTAATCAGAATGTCGTCTACATAGACCATGATTGCAATAATACCTCTAGAAGTCTTTTGTACAAACAAGGAATGATCAGCATTAGAACGTTTGTATCCCTGTTTCTCAAATAGACCTGAGAGCTTCTGGAACCACGCTCTGGGGCTCTTCTTAAGGCCATAGATAACCTTATGAAGTCTGCACACCGTAGGATACTCCCCCTCAACAGCAAAATCAGGTGGTTCTTGCATGTAGACTTCCTCCAGTAAGTCACCATATAAGAACGCATTCTTCACATCCAACTGGTATAGCGGCCACTCACGAGTGACCGCAACAGACAGCAAGATCCGTAGAGTGGAATGGCGGGCCACTAGCGAGAATGTATCAAGATAATCAACCCCATATGTCTGTGTAAAGCCCCGAGCAACAAGACGAGCCTTGTAACTGTCAATAATGCCATCTGCATTCTGCTTGACTGTAAATACCCACCTGCAGCTCACTGGTGACACATCAGCAGGTACAGTATTAGCAGGGGGTGGTGTTGATGGTGGTGGTGGTGGTGATGGTGGTGGTGGTGACATGTAAATGGCATCAGTATTAGCAGTGGGTATCAACTGATCACCAGAGACTGAGAAATACATAATAGATTCAAAAAATGTAACATCTGCACTGACAAGGTACCGCCTGCGCAAAGGATCATAACACTTGTACCCCTTCTGAGTTCTGGAGTACCCAACGAAGACACACTTGACAACCCTAGGAGAGAGCTTGTCAGTCCCGGGAGACAACTAGTGGACAAAAGCAACCGAGCCGAACACACGAGGAGTAAGGGAGAATAATTCTTTTCCAGGGAAGATAAGAGAGAAGGGGATCTTCTCACCTAGAACAGATAACGTCATACGATTGATTAGGTAACATGCTGTAAGAACAACGTCACCCCAGAAAGAGTGAGGAGCATGATTCTGTATAAGGAGCGACCTGGTTACATCCAATAAATGGCGATGTTTCCTTTCAACAACCCCATTCTGTTGGGAGGTATAGGCACATAATGTCTGGTGGATGATCCCTTGGGATGAGAAATAACTGGATAGGACATGAGTACACAATTCCAGGGCATTATCACTTCTCACAATTTTAACAGATGCAGAAAAGACATTACGAATCTCATTAAGAAAATTGATGATAATATTTCCTGCTTCAGATTTATTCTTTAACAAAAATACCCATGACACACGAGAGAAATCGTCCACAATAACAATATAAAACCTGTATCCCTGATGATCAGGAACACGACTCGGACCCCAGATATCGACATGAAACAACTCAAACTTGGAGGTACTACTCCGACACTGACGACTGGGAAATATAGACCGATGATGCTTTCCCAACTGACAAGCCTCACATTGAATAGACGTGTGAGGCAAAACCTGAGGTAACACACGATGCAGTTTCTGAAGCGGTAGATGTCCAAAGCGCAGGTGCCATAGTAGAGGAGAGACGGGTCCAGGAGGTAGGGATGAGGTTCCAGCAAAGGGAGTCTGACTGAGGCGATAGAGACCTTCTTACTCATAGCCACGCCCAATCACGTTACCCGTAAGGATGTCCTGAAAAACAAGAGAAGATGGATAAAAAATCACTCGACACTGTAAATCCTTTGTAATTTGAGTAATAGACAACATATTCATTGAAAAATCAGGTGCGTGTAACACATTCTTGAGCTGCATAGATGACGTCAGTCTAATCTCCCCCTGACCAGTAATCGGGGAATGCGTACCATTAGCAATGACCATTGTTCGACCTAGGGGGATCTGTCTGTACCCTGTAAGTAGACTTTGATCGCAACATAAATGATGTGTGGCGCCAGAGTCCATAATCCATGCTAAAGTATCTGATCCACTACTAGTAAATGCATATGTGCTACCTGATGTACTGGTAGATGCAGAGGCGGATGCGGCATCATCAGACTGGTTCTCAGTAGTGGGTGCTTTGCAAGATGGGGGAATAATGCCCCTTAGACGGGCAACAAGATCCTCAAAGCGCTGATCCAAGGAAGCAGCAGATGGAGGATCTATCTGCTCAACGACTCGTGGAGATGCAGGAAATCCATGCTTAGAGTAGCATGTGTCTTCGATATGTCTAGTGCGATGACAATAGGTACATGTTGGCCGACCACGGCCTCCTTTGCCACGAGGACCACAGCCACGGGCCTGATGATGGTGACCTCCACGACCTCGGTTAGCAGCCATGGCTGAAGCAGTCTGATTCGTAGTCGTAGAAGAAACAGTGATCCGGCTCAGTTTGTGAAAGGCTTCCTCCATAGGAGGAATAGTAGAATCTACCAAGATCTGGGACCGTGCTGCCTCATACTCAGTATCAAGGGCAGCAAGGAAAACTCCTACCATAGTAGCATTTCAGTAGGTCTTCTATTGCTCTGGAGTGGCTGTCAGGGGCATGAAGCTATAAAGCTTCTCGAACATTCCTCGTAGAGATGTGTACATTGAGTGTAAAGGATGTCCATTCTGCTTGATAGTGAATATATCATGCTGGAGTTGCAGAATCTTTGTCTCATTCTTCGCTTGAGAATATGTGATAGCCAGAATATCCCACATTGCTTTGGCTGTGGGCTGATGAAGAATATCATTGGCAATCTCGATTGCCAGAATTCCAGATAGCCATACTTTGGCATATGCATCATCTGCCTCCCATGAGGCATTAGCTCCAGTCTTCTCAGCATGCTCTTCTTCAGTAAGAATGTGTTTCTTACCAGTTGACTTCATCATACTCATGAACTGCATAGCCCACAGTTCAAAGTTCGAACCATCCATCTTCACAATCGACGCTGGACCTCGGAAGGCACCTATAGATGGAATATCTGCCTTGCTTTCTGACATACTGATAACAGAAGACTGGAGTAGTAGACTGAAGATATGATCGTCTACACGGATATAAACGGGTTTAGTTGCATGTGTAGACTTCAAGCAACCAAACCCATTACTTTGGAGTCGCGCGCGCTTGACTTTGGATGATCAAACACACGAGAGGACCACGAAGATCACACGCGTGCGGTGACGTTCAGGAGCACGCGGTCGCACGCTGATGTGCGCACGCAAAGATGCACACGCAGAGGATCAGCGCGCAGGCGCTCACAGGCGCACGAGCGCACAGGCGCGGCGACGCGAAGGCGTGAAGGTGCACAGGCGCGAGGGCGCACAGGTGCACTGGCGCGAAGGTGCGCTCGAACACGCGGTGGCGCTGAAGACCGTGCACTGATGCACGCGCAGTCGTGCGCGAAGGCGCGGTGACGCGCATGTGGCTGCTCGGAGGCGCACAATGTGCGTGGAGGCTCGGAGGCTTGAGGGTAGGGCTAGGATTAGGGTTTAGTTCACGAACTCCGGTCTAGGACCGTCGCTCTGATACCATGTTGGGAAAATGAGAGAACTTGTTTATTCCATCAACCTTAGGCTCTCTTATATAGGAGAGTAGCCTATGGGTAAATTACATAAAGAGTCCAACGGAAAGGAAAAATAACACAAAGGTACATAAGTAAATAATATATGTTTACAAATACAATCGTGACAATAGAGTTGGAGACTTTCTTTAAGATCACTTCTGTCGGTAGTATTTTAGAAACATTCTTTTTAGCCAGAAAACTATTGTCCAAATTATTTCTGTTTGATCTTAAAAAATCAAGAAAGCATGCATGAGATACACAGATCTCTTTGTGAAAAGGATGCATTTAAAGAAGGGTAATCTTAGGCAATGAATTTGTACATAATAAGGGAAAAGCAACATTCATGGACGAATTTTAAAAAGAGTGAAGCTTATACAATGGAGTATTCAGGAAAAAAATAAAGCCAGGTTATGGAAGAATGGTATTACAAAAACATAAAGAGGGGCACAGAGAAAACAGAAGCATATTGAGCAATTGATGGCCCCTCTCCCTCTCTCTGTATGTCCCAAATCATGTTACTTACCTAACAGAAAACTATTCATGCGTGTTGGTCAACCTGGAAAAAAAAGAATACCACATCATGCTACACATACCTGGAGGAGATTCTGAAAATGAAGGTTTCTCAAATCCAATTTTGAAAGCAATGCAAAAACTTCCTTTTCAGTCTGAAAGAGTGCAAAAAAAACCCTTTGAACTAATATAAATGATCAAGCAATATTTATCCACAATTCCAACTACAATAAGTTCTTGTTCTTGATTAAAAAATGACTATCATGAATGAACCAATCGTTTTTCCCTTTTCCATTATTTTAAGTAATATCAAAACAAGAACATGGACAAAAGAAATAATGGCCTGGAATAAATGAGAAAAATGAGATTTTTTTTTATTTATTTAATCTGCTCAATTTTTATCATTACGTTTTTCGAGGGTTTGTCTAGCCTATTACTTATGCATATTTTGCTTCAAGAGATAGATTCAAGAGTACGACTTTTGTAATTTTATTGTATACTCATGGACTGTATAGTTTTTATTTGAAAGGCTGCAATTTCTTAATTGTTGCGGTTCTACTCATGCGAATTGCTTAGCATATTCTTAGTTGCTACTATGTGTCCAGAAGCACAAGGGGATTTAACTAGTTAGTGTCAATCAGCCGTGAGACCTGCTATGCTTTATGGATTTGAATGTTGGCCGGTGAACCATAGACATGTGCAGAGAATGAATGTAGCAGAAATGAAAATGCTAAGGTAGATGTGTGGACACACACGTAAAGAACGGATTCGAAATGATGCAATCAGAAAGAAAGTTGGCGTAGCTTCGATCGAGGATAAGATGCGAGAAAACCACTTAAGATGGTTTGGACATTTGCAAAGAAGATCAGCTGATGCACCAGTTAGGAGATGCGAGTGTTGGGATGTTGAGCCGGCTAAGAGAGGGCGAGGACGACCCACGAAGTGTTGGAAAGAGACCATACGAAGGGATCTTAGTTTTGTGGATATAAGCCCGGGATTGGCCCAAGATAGATCTGAATGGAGGCGAAGAATCCATGTAGCCGACCCTACTTAATTGTGGGAAAAGGCTTTGTTGTTGTTGTTGTTGTTAGTGTCAATCAGCGAAACTTAGGACTCTTGTTGCTCTTCAAGGCACTTTCAAGCTAATAGGTTTTATGTTACGTCAATTTGAACTTTGCTCAATCCGTTCAATTGCGACCTTATAACGAATAACACATCTGGAATAAAGTTATACAATAATTTCACATACAAATACAATTTGAGCACACAGATACCAAAAGATATAAACAAAATAAAAGATATGAAAAACCAGACAGAACTTCACTAAGCTACAAACGTGAGAACATTTGCAAGGAAAACAAGTTCAACAAACATTCAATTTAATATAGAAAGTTTGCTGGTACTGTTGAAAGAAATAAAAGAAATAAATAAATCTCCATGTAGAACTCAAAGGTTGTCATCCTGTCATCTATGAGAGAAAAATACATGATAGACAGAATGTGAGTCAACACTGAATGACACTTCCGTGTGATACAATAAAAAATATCGGTGCCCTTTTCGTTTGGAGAGTAGCCAATGAAGGAGCATTTAATACATCCGAGAGATAGCATGTCACATCCACGAGTCAAGTGACGAGTCACAAAAACAAAGATGCGATGTGTTAGAGACCACATATCTTTTTCAAGTAAATGCAATCGAATAAGGATCCTTTTCTTCTAATAAAAAAACTACATATGATTGATGATGTAGAAAACAATGAGGATATCTCCTTAGTAGGAATGAGTAGCAATGTATCAGAAGAGTGCCTATAACATCTACAAGACGATGGTGTTTCCACAATAATATGTTCTGCTAGGAAGTATAGGTACACACCATCTAATGCAAGATCCCAAGAAATTTGAAAAATTGAGATAACTGTCAGGTACAAAAAATTCCAACGCATTGTCATAGCGGATATATTTGACCATAGCATGATTTTTTTATTTCAATGATAAAGGTTTCATAATAGACCCAACCTTAGACGTATTCTTCATCAAAAAGACACACGGTAGTATAAAAAATCATCAACAACAACCAAATAAAATGTGCTCCTGGACATGATTGGGACCCAAATAACAAAATGAACCAACTCAAATAAAGAAGTATTACAACAACTTCGACGATTGGGAAAACTAGCGTGATGGTGTTTCCTAAGCTGGCACCAATCACATTGAAAACTAGACCGAGAAGATATCTGAAGGAGGACTATGCACAACTTCTGTAGAGGAAGATGTCTGAACCGACGATACATCTACAAGGAGACTAGTTCAATAGGTATGGAAGACCTACCAACATAAGGAAACCGGACCCGTTTGTACCAATCCCTTTGCTCACAATCATATCCAATCACCCATCCCGTGAGTATATCCTGAAACAAGAGAAGTGGTTAAATGGAACGACATTTACTTCTTAGCAATCTGACTGATATATAGCAAATTCATAGAAAATTATGGTGTATGTAAAACACTCTGTAGATGCCATGAAAGGCACCAATGGAATCTCCCCTACTCTTGTGGCGAGAATGTTTGCCATCAACAATGACGACAGACTGACCCAAAGGAATGGTGCTATACTATGTGAACTGTTCTCTGTCACTACAGAGATGATTAGAATCATTAGATGCTAGAAAGTCACTATTTATTCTGTAATATCAACAGTGCGTCACGTAGTAAGAGTATAACTAGTGCCTGAGGTTCTCGGGGAGGCAACAATGTCATATAAGGCTGGAGGAGCACTAGTATTGCAAGTTGAAGGGCTCATGATCTCCCTTAGACAGAAGCCAATATCATCATACTTCTGATCAACAAGACTAGAAGTGGTCTCAAATAGTTCAAAAACATGAGCAACGACATGACGTCCGTGCTTCTGATAACACATGTCCTCAAAGTAACCTGTTACAAAATATGAAGCGGAAGCAAAAACATGGAACAAGAATAAAACATATGAAGAACGCAGGATTTTAACGTGGAACACTACTCCGTGAGGAGCGGGATGAAACCTCGGGAGAAGCCCCTGAATTGGGCGTGTTTGTCTATTCACTTTCTCAATGAGTACAGGAGGTCTGGGGCTCCTTATATAGCCTTCCCAGAGCCTCCAAGTCCCACCCACAAGCGGTATGGGACTAAACACTGGATGGGGTAAATGGATCTTCTCCAGGATCCATTTACCCTGCTACAACTCAACATGGCGCACTACCAAATACTCTAACACTCCCCCTCAAGCTGGAGCATGCAATGCTCAGCTTGGACAAACAGAAAGAAACTCAACTCACGCTACAGGACACTACGGACAATATCAACCCAACGCGCACATGCTGCAGTCGAGGACGTTGCTTCTCATGTCGTGCAGGTGAGGAGGACGAACGGGCTGGAGTGTGAGTCGACTGAAGACTCGGAATCTGACCATCGAGTCTGAAACTGCGCCGGAAGTCTCCTCGCCGGAGAACTGGGTCTCTCCCATCTGGCTCAGAGAATGGTGCACTGCTCAGGTGTACCTATGATACCACATGAAAACCCTTGCTCTCAAGGAATGGTCCTCTGCTCTGGAGTCCCTGTGGCTCACATGAAAACTCTGGCCGAACAACAACAAGAATGATGGGGACCTCGAATTGATGATGGCAACATATGCTCATCTGACAATGACCGCATACTCGTGCGTGTCTGAAAACTGGAGACTCGGAAACAATGATCGTCGAGTCTGAACAACTGCGCATCAAACTAGGACTCGGAATCTGAACGGTCGAGTCTGGAACTGCGCATGAAATCTCTTCATTTGAACAACTTGTAGAGTCTGAAAAATATGGCTCTGGATCTGGATCTGGAAGAATAGAACAGACATGTGATTCTACATATACTCCCCTTTTCTCCCATACTGGTCGGAAAACATGACATTGACCAAGTTGGGAGAAGACAAGATTGATGGGAAAAAACATGAACATCCAAACACTTGCGGCTTTTCTTCATTTTTTAAGCCGTCTCTCCTTTTTTTGCAATTTTTTTAAGCGTTCTCATTTTTTTTCCGGCTTTTGCTTTGCACATTTTTTTTTGAAAAATGCGTACGGCTTTTTCCATGTACGCGCCTTTTTTTTTTGAAATGCGTACGGTTTTTTTTTGTACGCGACCTTTTTTTTTCTTTTTTTTTTTTTAAAAATCAGCCCACATGGACCAAACATATTATAGCCACCCTCTCCTTTTCCTTCTTCTCCTCTCTCTCTTTTTTTTTAACCGGCCTTCCTTCCTTTTTTTTTACCTTTCATTCACCTCCCCCTTTTTTTTTAATTTAAACAACGGGATTCCCTAGGGGTTCCCATCGTGGGAACCCTATTCACGCCTCCGATAAGAAGGCCGCCGCCCTTGTGTGCCCTCTGTAGATGGTCGACTGCGCAAGTTGCTTCAGAGATCGCGCAACCTTAGGGTTCTCTCGCCACCGCCGCGGAGGGCTGGAGATCGATGGCGCATCGCCTGCTGGGGGGGTTGCTGCCGCGCGAGGGGGGATGGAAGGAGGAGCCGCCTGGGCTGCCGCCTGGGCAGGGGTTTCTGTCACGCGCCACCTTTGGGCTCTTCCGCGCCTGGAGGTCACGCCGCATCACACAGATGTCGGCTATATCGGAGGAGCGCCGCCTGGGCGCGGAGGAGGGCGCGCGGGGAGAAGAGGAGTCGCCTAGAGGCTACGACGCCTCCACCTGTACGGCTGCGCCGCCTGGAACCATTGGTCGATGGACTCGAGATGCTGGGGCAGGAGCCTTCGTCTGTGATGTCGCGGGCCAGGGGTGCCGCTTGTAGGGTTGTGCGGCTGGTGGAGCCGCCAAGAGAAGCACCGCGATGGCACAGTGATGCGTCCCCTGGAAGGTGCAAACCCTGGAAGAGGGGCTCGGGAAGGCCCTGCCTGTGATGGGATGGCGAGATCTCCATCGCCTGGACTGGCAAGAGTCTTGCGCGCCTGTGTATGCTGAAGAGACGAAGGCGCAATGACTTTGGAGTGCAGCCTGAATGCGCGCGAGATTGGATGCCGCCTGGAGCGGCCTGGAGAACTAGGATGCGATGCCGCCTTGAATGCTCAGGAGCAAAACGTGAATCTGACGATCAGGAATCCTAGGGCTAGGGGGATATCGCCTTTGGAGAAGAAACGCGGGGTGCTTTGAGAACAGAACTCATGTGTGGGGTTTCGCCCCTAGAATTTGTCTGCATCATGCGGCGAGGATGTGATCCTGGAGAAGTTACCGCCTACGGCACGCAAAATAGCGCAGGGGCGTCTGAAGCTTTGATTGGATCACACGCCGCTGAGGACGCCACTGGGAGGAGCGCCTGGAACTCGCGCCGCAGGGGCATACGCCTGTAGTCTGGAAATGCTCAGACCTGGGTGCTGCCATATGCGCAGATCTGATGCAATACTTTTCCACCGTCTCGGGACTCTTGAGATGCGAGCAGGAATTAGGGTTCATTCTGAAACCCTAAACTTGTACAGAACACAACAACACCCTTCTTGTCGATGACAATAAAAAACAACTGATCTTCTCAAGCAAACTTCAACAATAATCAAGAACAAGATCTCGAACAAATCTTTAGCATAAAACAAATATAAATCTCGACCATATATATGAACTTGAAATCCGAGATCGACCCGCTCTGATACCATGTTACAAAATATGAAGCGGAAGCAAAAACATGGAACAAGAATAAAACATATGAAGAACGCGGGATTTTAACGTGGAAACCCTACTCCGTGAGGAGCAGGATGAAACCACGGGAGAAGCCCCTGAATTGGGCGTGTTTGTCTATTCACTTTCTCAATGAGTACAGGAGGTCTGAGGCTCCTTATATAGCCTTCCCAGAGCCTCCAAGTCCCACCCACAGGCGGTATGGGACTAAACACTGGATGGGGTAAATGGATCTTCTCCAGGATCCATTTACCCTGCTACAACTCAACATGGCGCACTACCAAATACTCTAACATAACCTATATGATCGCAATATGTGCATTGAGGGTGAGGACGACCGCTTCCCTTGCAACGGACACCATGTCCTCCAAACTGAGCTGAACCTCCTGCCACGTGATACTGTCATGACTGAGGAGGATTGAGATGTAGAACTGGGAGGAAAATGATTCTGATCAGACGACTGTAAGCCTCCTCCATGGGAGGGAGGGATCAAGGCACCAGAAAGAAGCTGGCTGCAAGCTGTATCATACTGAGGATTAAGAGCAACAAGAAAAACACCAACAATCATAGTGTTCTTATAGATCAAATGCTAGTCAAGACTAGTACTCGAAGGTATGAAGCTATGGAGCTTCTTGAAGACCCCTCTCAGACTGGAATAGAATGCATATAGAGGACACCCATCCTGCTTCGTAGTGAAGATGTCATATAGGAGTTGGATAACTTTTGTCTAGTTCTTCTATTTAGAATATGTGGTGGCAAGAACATCCCATATCACCCTTATGGGTTGATGTCGAATGCATTGTTTATCTTTATATGAGAGTATCGAAGATCCAGACATGTGCCCACACGTTGTTCTACTTCCATGAAGCATCAACTCCAGTTTTATCGACCAGCTCGGGTTTCTTAAGGACATATCCTTTGTTGATGCTCTCTATGATGCATATAAACCACATCACTCAAAACTCATAGTTAGTCCCATTCATCTTAACAATGGGACATGTGCATTTGATTTGCTCTCAAGGATGAAGTAACAACAACCTTTTTTTCTACCATGATGAATGAAGGAGACTGGGAAAAACATGACTAGGAGAGGTAAATCAGTCTTTATCTACACGATCATGTAAGAAATAGGTTGTGTGCAGATTAGAGCACAAGATCTCCCATCACTTTTGTTGGCGCTTTAGGGAAAACATATCATATTTAGATGATCGAATCCAACTTGGACTGCCCAAACTCAGAATGTTGAGGAAACAAGGGTACACGCCTTGTGCAAGCGAAACCCCGCACACAAGCAACTAGTTGTAGTCCATGACTAATGAGAAGGTCCCTTAGGAGGCACATAAAGGTGCGGTGGGGAGCCGCTGGCCGGCATTGTCTGTTTGTAGCAAGGATTGCAGGGGCCACTAGTGGTAGGAGTTAGGGCTGCTGGTGACGGTTGATGGGCACAAGAAACTGAGGTGGGCTGCAGCGCACACGAAAGAAAGAGAGCAAGAGAGAGGCTAATAAGTAGGGTTTAGAGTATTATGGATATATTGGAGCTCTTGTCCAGGACCACCGCTCTGATACCATGAAGAAAGAAATGAATGAATTGTTTATTCATAGGCCATATGTCTCCTTTATATAGAAGAGAAACCCGAGAGGGCAAAACATGAGAAAAAATATATAAAAAAGGAAATAACATATGAAGGAAATAACATAATTAATATTTCCTATAATAAGTATAGGATGAGCATGGTACCAAAAAATGACAATAAAAAAACGAAAGATCAGGAAACTACCTAATAAAGTAGATGTTCCTTCTATTATCAACAAGTCAAGTCATACCAACACTTTCCTACCTAATAAAGTAGATGTTCCTTCTATTATCAGCAAGTCAAGTCATACCAACACTGATGAGTGATTAGTTACAATTATTGTGCTTTTCTCTTCCTACAGCTGAGTCCACCTTTTAAGGAGTCCAAGGGTCAGAAATATAAAAGAATAAACAGATCTGTATGATGAGACATAGATGAAAATAATATATTAGTTCTTTCTTTTACTTTACGGTGTGTGTATGCAAAGAAGGAAGGCACATTGGAATTGGATTGTGGGAGAAACTAGCTAGCATGCGAACGAAAATGGGCATGAATTATTAGCACAAGGGTGGACATGGAGAAATTTACAGCAAAGATATATATAGTTCTAGGTTTCTATGTTGAACATCTAGGAAGAAAACCTTATGCATGATTACGTTGGCAAGCCACATATAACAATTTTCAAAATATCTCCATATGTTTTCGTGTCATTATTTTTTACATTACCAATAGCCTCGTGAAACACTCCATGCCCCTCCATCTAGCCTTCGATTCCCTATCTCGCGCACATGGCACCCCCCTTCTCCACCTTCGTCTATGCACTTAGGCCCTTGTTGTAGCCTCCTCTCCAACAACAACATCAACGATCCTCAGAACCCATGACGACCTTTTCTTCGTGCAATGTTCTCGCGAGCTATCAGGCTCTCGGCTACGTCGATCACTGCTTTATCTGATCCGTGCAATGTGACAAACGACGGAAGTCCCCCTGCTCCCTCTTCCGCTCGAAGCTCTTTTCCTCTGACCCCCTCGAGAGAGGATTCTCCATTAGAGAAGAGAAGGTGTTTGAGTGAAGGATATGGAATTTATCCTCAAGCGCATCACGGAAGCGTGATCGTCGTATCAGATACGACGAAGAACGACTAGTCGCACTAGTTGTTCGGTGCAACGGAATTTAAAATTTTTATTCGATGAAACCACATGATCCGAGAACCATTCTCAGATCGTTTCATCTATAACCACAACAAGTATAACGCAATACCTCTTGAAGCGTGGTTGATCAAGTCTCTAAGAGAAGAGACCTCCTGTCTCAAGTCCGATCGTCGGCGAGACTGCTTGCGAGCGCGGGGATGAACCGCGTTGTCCTCGCAATCCAAGAAGTTGATCCAAGCGTGGTTGCTCCTGATCTCGTCGCACGAGATCAAACATCTCCTTCGTGATAGGAACTCTCCACGAAGATGGAGAACCGAAGAACGTCGAAGCGGCGACGCGGTGGCGAAGGCGACGACGATTCTCTACTCTAGGGTTTGGTTGACGGCCACCAATATTAGAGGGAGAGAGGGCTGTCGAGTATGGAGAAGAAAAGAAGAGGTAGGGTATGGTTCAACAGGGGGGGATGCATACGATGTTTCTTCAACGTAGGGAGCTTCACCTCCCTTGCAAAAAAGAGATGAACGCAACTCTATAGATTCACTAGAACTGCGTCTATGACCATTATTTCTATGAACTAAACATTGTCTTATTAATAATTATCTATATTTTAGAATAAAAATACTCATCTATTTTCTGAACAAAAAGACATTTTATAAGTATTTTTAACTTAGTTATTTTAATTTCGATTCCAATATCTATCAGTCAGCTCAATGATATGCCCCGATATGTGCGATATAAGGCATATGGATGAGAGATATGTGTGATATAAGTGTGCATTTGTTAGCTATTATTGTTTTAAGAACTTGAATTTAATGATATCCATTTCCAACATGTATGAATCAATAATCAGCCTTAACAACGAAATGACCGATATGACCGATATGTGTGATATAAGGCATATGGATGAGAGATATGTATGATATAGGTGTGCATTTATTAGCTATTATTGTTTTAAGAACTTGGATTTAATGAATCCATTTCCAATATGTATCATCAATAATCAGCCTTAATAGCGAAATGATCGATATGACCGATATGACCGATATGACCAATATGACCGATACGTGCGATATAAGGGGCATATATGAGCAATATGTATGATAAAATTATGTATATGTGAGCTATTTATTGTTGTAAATAACTTGAAAGATCTTAATTTGCAAAAAAAAATGGTCGAAAAATGACTTTTTGAGCCATTTCCGAAATTTCCACCGAAATCGTCGAAATTTCCCGAAATATCGGCGAGATTTCGGTATTGGAGGTGACCGAAACGAAATCGAAATCGAGATTTCGAACCTTGCTATTGATCAAATCAATAGACAAATGTCCAAGGCTTGATGCTCGATCATTGTCAAATGATCTTCATCCTCCTATTTATCTTAAGGTTCAATTTCAGCATTTAGAAATGTTAATGAACCATTCATTAATTTTCTAATTTAGTGGAGTCCACTAGATTTTAGATTACTTTCTGAAATATCTTCATCATAACTTTTTATGATAGGTCCATTCCAGAATTCATGTTTATTTCCAACATTTAGAAACAAACAATGAGTGTATTCTTATATCTAGGTCATAGAGACATTCTCTAAGACTAAGGGCTCTCCCACTGAAATTAACAAGTCTATCAATCCAGCAGAGATTGTTGCAACAATTGCATCAATATCCATGTGGATAACTATAGACCTTAAGATCAAATTTTCTAGTCTTCTAAAACATATGCAACCTATTGCAAATGTCATCAGAAGATTGAGATACAATTATTTGACTTTATCTTATCAAAAAAGAAAGTCAACTTCAATGATTTATGTAGATTATTTTTTGATGCTCTATCCGAGTCCTTTTCTAAGGATTCTAGACAGACTTGATAGTCATACTATCAACACATCAACTTATTACAGTTTTGGCATTCATCCAACTCTTTGGATGTCATATGGAAGTCACAGAAGTCCAGTCAACTCTTTGACTTTCCTTCTTTCTTGGGTCCAACCCATGCTTCCATTGCGCTCCCTTTATCTATAAGCAACCATTGCTTAAGACTAAGGATCTCTTACGTTAAATTCAAAAGAATTCAATGTAAGATCATTTATATATGCTTCATTAAATTTATACAATATGAATACTATGAAGCTTCATGAATGACTAGAGTATAGATAGTAGAATGATGACACTCATCATCTACATCCATCTAAACTCTTAAAACATAGGTTCAGGTAGGTACTCAAACAATTTGAATACATCATCTCTTATAGAGCCACCATTCTGCATGATGCAGTGAACCATCTCATTCATGTTAAATGTCAAGAGCACATATGTATGCCATAATATCTTCATTAATTTTATAAGGATTATTTAACAATTGTGATCATCATCGACATTTTATTTCCAAAGTACATCTGATGAGAGATCAAGACTATAGAGACATACAAACCCTAGGGTTGTAGTCCTATTATCCATTTAATTGTCATTCCTCATTATTATGAGGAAACTTGCACATTGCAACTACATATATTATGTGTCCAACTGCAAGTGCAATATCTGGATCATGAGATCAATCCATGATATTTTATTGGTTATCATTGAGTATAACATTGAGTGGGTTTAATGAAGGATTATCTGAAATAAGAAATTTGCATAACTGTATATATTTATATATATACATATTTTACTTTGATTTAGGCATTTTTATATCAAAGTTGTCTTGCCATGTCAACATTGAAAGTTCATTCCCTTAATCACTTCAATGTAAGAGATATACTTACCATTATATCTCAAGCAAGATCTGGGATCTCCTTCCTTATCTTTTTGCATCCCAATAATATGAGAACCTACAACTCGGATAAAAAGAAGCGGGAACATATTCCGCCTTGCAAGTTCAACTTGCATCTCCCAATTCGGTCTTTAATACCCGGGCCCACCACCCCTAAGGCAATGTTGACCCGTCATTAATTGAACCAACCGTTAACAGGAATACAACTCGCTATGCGCAATCCAATATCGCCCCAATAATATGAGGACCCGATATTGGGGTCACTACGCATACGTCCTTACTCTTTCGAAAAGCGACGAGCCCGATCCAAATGGATCATATGCAGGAGCTGTCACTTCGGACAGGCGTCTCCTACATATAATATCTGACGACGGGACCCTCCGCCTTGACGGGAGACCATGGATGTCACTTATGTGATCCTCCATGTCATATTCAAATTCTAATTAATCACTATGAATCATATTCATTATGATTAATTCTTCCAAGGGAAATAACATCTCTATTCATAATAGAGTTATAATTTTAATTGGATTCCAATCAATTTAATCATATTAAATTAATGATCCAATTAATATCCAATAAACATTTTATTGTTACTTGAATTATGGTATTATCTCAAATACGTATTATTTCGAATTTTAATAATTAGAAATACATCATGATTTCTTAAGCATTATACTAACCCTGCCCGCTGTCATGGCCAGTACCGACGAGAGTGGGACGGACCACATACGTTGCAACCCGCAACCCCAATGCTCTCTGACTAGACACCATATCCACCTCGGGAAAGGATAATGCAAAATAAATCAATTTTTGTATTTGAGATGATCATCGGCTCTTCAACCGAAATTATAACATATAATAATAATCAAAACAATTTTTGATTAACATTATAATGAGATTTGCTAAACAAATCCCAAGTCCTATTCAAGCAACATGTTTGTTGGAATGTTGATCATGTAGATCATGTAACTAATTAGTGATCTAGATCACATCTAATCAATTATTAGTTAAGGCAATGCCATTTAAGGGAATAATTATCATTAAATATTTCACAAATATTTATGCACAATTATTCTAGGAAATTAAACAATTTAATTTCACTAATTGATTAAATGACAATCACTATTCAAGCATCAAGTTTGATGATTGTGTTTCCAATTAAGATTGAGATCAAATCTAATCAATTAATTGGTTGAGGTCAAGTCAATTAGGCAAGTAATCATCTTCCAATATTTCTCAAATATTTTTCATGATTATCTCACGAAATTAACAATTAATTTCACTAATTGACAAACTTGATTCTAGATTAGGACTGCAATTTCAGTAGTGACCCCTACTTACTAAAATTAGCATATCTCAATCATATTAAATCCAAATTAGACAAAAATCAATTTTCATAGATTGCTAATTTGATTTAGGACAGAACCCAAGTGATGTTGCACGCATTTCGAGGCAAGTCTAAACAATAATTAACATTTTAATCACGTTCAGATCTACAGTTCCCGCAACAGTGCATACATGTTCATTAAAACAACCATATCTCGAGCATACGAAATCCGATTTACGCAAACTCAGATCCTATGGTTTCCTTATTTAATGGGGAACAAAATCTAAGTATTAAATTCGTGTTTAAACAATTTAAACAGGGCCGAATTTATTTACTAAACAGATCTGCGAAATCAAATGTGATGAAAACTTTCGCGACCTTAACGAACCCAAGTCGTCCTCAGTTTTCGAATCATATTCGAAACCGTCAACCTGGCTCTGATACCACTTGAAGGATATGGAATTTATCCTCAAGCGCATCACGGAAGCGTGATCGTCGTATCGGATACGACGAAGAACGACTAGTCGCACTAGTTGTTCGGTGCAGCGGAATTTTAAAATTTTTATTCGATGAAACCACATGATCCGAGAACCATTCTCAGATCGTTTCATCTATAACCATAACAAGTATAATGCAATACCTCTTGAAGCGTGGTTGATCAAGTCTCTAAGAGAAGAGACCTCCTGTCTCAAGTCCGATCGTCGGCGAGACTGCTTGCGAGCGCGGGGATGAACCACGTTGTCCTCGCAATCCAAGAAGTTGATCCAAGCGTGGTTGCTCCTGATCTCGTCGCACGAGATCAAACGTCTCCTTCGTGAGAGGAACTCTCCAAGAAGATGGAGAACCGAGGAACGTCGAAGCGGCGACGCGGTGGCGAAGGCGATGACGATTCTCTCCTCTAGGGTTTGGTTGACGGCTACCAATATTAGAGGGAGTGAGGGCTGTCGAGTATGGAGAAGAAAAGAAGAGAGAGAGAGCCTCCAATATTACATATTCCAAGAGAGCATGGTATGCCTCTCTATTTATAGGGTTTTGGGATCCATGGATCTCAATCCATGTGACATATAAAATCAATGGATGAGATTGATTTATGTCAATCCAATGGCTAAGATTGTTGTTGGTAAAACCAACAAATTTGGATTAAAATATATTTGACAAAATCAAATATAAATTAGTCCTAAATCAAACCCAATAAATAAGGAGAGATTGTGCATGGAGATTTCATCTCCATGCACCTTCCATGTGGAAGGCCACACATTCCTATTAGGAATGATGTGCCGCCCACTTATTTCCATGGGGAGAGCAATCTCATGATAATTCATGAGATTGCATTTCTCCATGAAAATCTCTCTTTATTTATTTGTTGGGTTTTTATTCTTCAAAAATAATTCACAATTATATTTGAGAATATTGCAATCTTGCCATGGAAAAAATTGTGAATCATATTCACAACCCAAAACAATACATAATTTACATTGTCAATTAATTATACAATGTGTATCCAATACACATAATAATTAATCCACACATATAAATTATATTTGGCTCTCTCTAATACATTATAAATCACATTTATAATATATTATGAATAATTGGATATTTCTATCCACATTATTCTTATCCACATTAATTAAATCACATTTAATTATATTGGATAATTTCTTCATACATCAAGATGATTAAATCACATTTAATCATGATTCCTTCATTGCTTAGATCTTATGGAATTATTCTTGAACCCTTCAAGAATAATGCAATCTCTCCGCAGATACTTGGAGATAAGGACAGGGCGATTGTATTGTTCCACGTATAGTGACATGGATATTGAGATCATATCTCAAATCCAGATCGCGGGCCTCCCATAGATGCTTGATTAAATCAAGACCGTAAATCTAATCTTCTCATTGTATCTAAATCACATTCAGATCAATGTCCAACACTTGGACCAAGATCAGATCACTTCTCAACTGAGAGGAGTCACTAAAATCCAGACCCGTTTCATCACTCCCTAGGAATGGAAGCGTCATGGTTATACAATCGTTTATGATCAAATCACCCTCAGGTATTCCCAATACCTGTACATCCTGCATACTGGAAGACTCAGACTAAACCCGAAGTAATGGATCAACTTTATACTGTCTACTTCATGGTTTTATCAGTAAGCTTCTCATTCGATCATTGGGAGTTGGTATTGTAGAGATAGTTAGTTTCTATTATTATTATATGTTGGTGTACCCAGTTTCTATTTCTCTATTCTACTTAGACATCTGTGTAATTTACCCCTACGGCCTCTCTCTATATAAGAGAGCCTAGGGTTTTCTCAAATACAATAACGAAGACTCTTTTCTTCTAACATGGTATCAGAGCCGCCCTAGGGCTCTCCACCCCTTCCCTTCCCCACCCGCCGCCCCTCCCCTCTCCTTCTCTCGCCTGCCGCCGCCACTCCAGCGGCTCCCAGCCCTCGCCCCTCCGCTGCTCCACCAGCGGCGCCCCTCCGCCCCTCCACCAGCGGCGCCACACCACGTTCGCCCCTCCGCCCCTCCGCTGCTCCAGCAGCCTGCGGCCCTAGCCGCACCAGCGGTTCCTCCGCCCTCCGCAGCCCCAGCAGCCTGCGGCCCTAGCCGCACCAGCGGCTATCTCCAGCCGCCCCCTGCAGCCGCCTCTGCGGCCCTAGACGCTCCAGCAACACCGTTCTCAGTCGCTGTAGGGCGTCCATAATCTCCAGCGGTCCAGAAGCGCTTCGGTTTATGGATTTGAGTACGTAAAAGTCTACACACGTACTCAAATCCAATGCAGTTGGTGTAGACATTCATCGCAGTGTCCATTATCCCTTCGTCTTCTTCGACCAGCAGTATGTCAGAATCGAAAGTCGATTCGCCCTCCATCGGCGCCTTCAAGGGTCCGGCGCCAATAGTGAAGATGGATGGGTCCAACTATGAGTTATGGGCCATGCAGTTCATGAGCCTCATGAAATCAAATGGTAAGAAACACATTCTTACCGAAGATGAGCCTGCGGAGAAGACGGGGATCTATGCCTCATGGGAGGCCGATGATGCCTATGCGAAAGTATGGTTGTCCGGCACGCTGACGATGGAGATAGCTAATGATGTTCTCCATCAGCCCACTGCTAAGGCAATGTGGGACATTCTTGCCACTACGTATTCGCAGGTGCGAAACGAGACAAAGATGTTACAGCTTCAGCATGACATCTTTACGATGAAGCAAGCCGGCAGACCTCTTCATTCTCTATACACATCCCTAAGAGGGATGTTCGAGAAGCTCTACAGTACCATTCCTCTGACTGCTACTCCAGAGCAGCAGAAGACGTTCCGGAACGCCACCATGGTGGGTGTTCTACTTGCTGCCCTCGATCCTGAGTACGATGCTGCACGGTCACAGATCTTAGCCGATGCAGTTATTCCTCCGGTGGAGGATGTCTACAGGAGGCTCAGTCGTATCCCAGTTTCCTCCAGCTCATCTACTCCACCCCCATCTGCGATGGCAGCTTCGCGTGGGAGAGGTGGACCACCTTCTTGGCGTGGTCGTGGACGTGGCCGTGGCTCTCATGGAAGAGGCGGTCGAGTCAGTCAGACATGCACGTATTGTCACAGACCTGGACACTCGGAGGAGACATGCTACTCAAAGCATGGGTTCCCAGCATCGGCACGGGTTGCGGAGCACTCACAGTCTCCATTACCGTCTACTGCAGATCATAGATTTGATGAACTCGTGGCTCGTCTTCGTGATATTATGCCACAGTCTTCTGGTGATTCATCTGGTGGCTCGTCAGATATTGCTGCCACAGCCTCAGCCAGTTCATCCGCTGCAGCCAGTTCCTCAGGTAGCTCTTCAGCCTTCATATCTTCACATGATATATCTGACTGGGTTATAGATTCCGGAGCTACACATCATCTGTGTCGAGATAGAGGAAGACTACAAGACTACAGGGCTATTCCTCCAGGTCGCTCAGTACAGATAGCAGATGGTTCCTACTCACCCCTTGTTGGTCAGGGGGAGGTTTTCTTATCCTCCACCATGCAGCTACAGAATGTTTTATATGCCCCTGAGTTCTCCCTGAATTTATTATCTATTAGTCAGATTACAAAGGACTTGAATTGTCGCGCTATATTTGACCCGTCTTCTCTTATTTTTCAGGACATACTCACGGGCAAGGTGATTGGCTGTGGCTCTGAGCAGAACGGTCTATATCGGCTGGTCCGGGATTCCTATGCTGGCATCTCCACTCACTCTGCTGGACCAGTGTCACCATACATTTGGCATCTTCGTGTTGGTCACCTTCCGCTCCAGAAGATGCGCCACCTTCTACCCCAGATCTCTCCAAGTTCGTCGTTTCGTTGTGAAACATGTCAGTTGGGAAAGCATCACAGGTCGAGCTTCCCAGGTCGTCAGAGTCGGAGCAGTAGCTCCCCTTTTGAGTTGTTGCATATAGATATATGGGGTCCGAGTCGTGTGCCCGATCATCAGGGGCACAGGTTCTATCTTGTGGTAGTTGATGATTTTTCCCGTGTCTCTTGGGTTTTTCTTCTGAAGAATAAGTCTGAAGCTGGCGATGTTATTCAAAACTTGATTAATGAAATACAGAATGTTTTTTCGTCTTCTGTAAAATATGTTCGAACTGATAATGCCCTGGAATTTTGTACACGTGTTCTGTCTCAGTTTCTGTCATCGAAGGGTATTATTCATCAAACCACCTGCCCATATACATCCCAACAGAATGGGGTGGCAGAAAGAAAACACCGTCATCTCTTGGATATCACTCGTACCTTATTGATTCAGAGTTGTGCTCCTATTTCCTTCTGGGGGGATGCTGTCCTCACTGCATGCTATCTGGTCAATAGAATGCCATCCTCTGTCCTTGGAGAGAAGATCCCCATTTCGCTTATTTTTCCTGACAAGGAGATATTCTCTCTACCACCTCGTGTTTTTGGTGCTGTGGCTTTTGTCCATCGTCTTTCTCCTGGGACTTGACAAGCTCTCTCCAAGAGCAGTCAAGTGTGTCTTCGTTGGGTATTCCAGAACACAGAAGGGATACCGGTGTTATGATCCTACTACCAAAGGTACTTTGTTAGTGCGGATGTCACTTTCTTCGAGTCGGTCATGTACTTCTCGCCAGCTGGAGACAGAATGGTACCATCCACCACCGCTGATGATATTTTGGTTCCACCACCACCTACTTGTCCTTTACCTAACACATCTCCTGTGTCCGTTCCTATGCCAGCACCACCACCACCTCCACCACCACCTCCACCTCCACCCAGTCCACGGCAAATCGTCTCACCATTTCCTCATCACTATACGCGTCGCTCAGGTCCTGCTCAGCCGACAGCTCCGCCAATCACTACGCCTCAGGTATGTTCGGATAATATCACTAATGACGGGTCAGATTCGGTTCATATGCAGGATGACTCCTTACAGGTGGACACAGACGGTGATCTGAATGTTCCGATTGCTCTTCGGAAACCGAGACGACAGTGTGTATCATATCCACTTGCTTCCCAGGTTTCCTTTCACCGACTCACAGGTGATTTCCAGCAGTTTGCCACAGCTTTGTCTTCTGTGGACATACCACGGACATACCAGGAAGCCCTGAAAACTGCATGCTGGAGACGAGCCATGGAGGAAGAAATGGAGGCCCTGCAGTCCCGTGGCACATGGTCTTTGGTTCCTGCACCACCTGATGCATCAGTTGTCAGCTGCAAGTGGGTCTTCACAGCCAAGTATCATGCAGATGGCACATTGGATAGGTACAAAGCACGCTTGGTTGCCCGAGGATTTACACAGACATATGGCGTTGATTACATGGATACATTCTCTCCAGTTGCGAGACACACGACTCTCCGTATCCTTCTGTCTGTTGCAGTGGTTCGCGACTGGAGTATTTATCAGCTAGACGTCAAGAATGCCTTTCTGTACGGGGACTTACGGGAGGAAGTCTACATGCAGCAGCCACCTGGGTTTACTGCTGAGGGGGAGAAGCATATGGTATGTAGACTTCACAAGGCAATATATGGACTTAAACAGAGTCCACGGGCGTGGTTCCAGAAACTATCCAATATAATTGAGCACCAGGGATTTAAGAGGTCCAATGCTGACCATTCGTTATTTGTCCAGAAGTCCTCGGCAGGTACGGTTGTCATAATGGTCTATGTGGATGATATTCTTGTTACAGGAGATGATACTCAGGGCATAGCAAGGGCGAAGGCATTTCTAGGTAGTCAGTTTGTTACAAAGGATCTTGGAACCCTAAGATATTTTCTGGGGTTGGAATTTGCAAGGAATGCACATGGTTTGGTGATGACACAACGGAAGTACATTACTGACTTCCTGGTTGAGACTGGTATGGATGGGTGCAAACCATCTAGCATCCCCATGGATCCCAGCATGAAGATATATGATGATGATACTGATGAAGTGGATAAGAGGAGATATAGAGAGATGGTGGGAAAACTCCTCTACATCACCATAACTCGCCCAGACATCCAGTTTGCAGTTAGCAGGGTGAGTCAGTTTATGGAGCAGCCAAGACAGGTTCACATGGATGCTATACACATGATACTGAGGTATCTAAAGACTTCTCCAGGCTCAGGGCTGCTATTTAGAAAGGGCACGGACTTATCTGTATCAGCATGTGCAGATGCAGATTACGCAGGTTGTCCTAAGGACCGAAAATCAACCTCAGGGTTTGCAGTGTTTGTTGGTGGCTCCTTGGTTTCTTGGAAAAGCAAGAAACAAACTGTTGTGGCCAGGTCCAGTGCTGAATCTGAGTATAGGGCCATGGCTCAGGTCAGTACGGAAATGATGTGGGTTCGCTCAGTACTAGAAGATCTACATGTGGCCGTATCTCTACCGATGATGCTCCAGTGTGACAATCAGGCAGCGTTGTTCATTGCCAACAATCCAGCCTTCCATGAGAGGACCAAGCATATTGAAGTTGACTGCCATTACACCAGGGACCTAATCCAGAGAGGATTGATATCCACGGCCCATGTTAGCTCAGGGGATCAGACTGCCGATATATTCACCAAGCCATTGCTCAGAGGACCTTTCCAGAGATGTTCATCCAAGCTGAGCATGATCGACATCTATGCTCCACCTTGAGGGGGAGTGTAGAGATAGTTAGTTTCTATTATTATTATATGTTGGTGTACCCAATTTCTATTTCTCTATTCTACTTAGACATCCGTGTAATTTACCCCTACGGCCTCTCTCTATATAAGAGAGCCTAGGGTTTTCTCAAATACAATAACGAAGACTCTTTTCTTCTAACAGGTATCAATCATACACTTTCCAAAAGCGTATATTATACCTAGGTCTTGATCATATACTAAAAGTATATATCAAACCTACAAATTCAGTCAAGCTTCCAAAGCGAGACGACCATACGCATGGAATTTGATTCTTCCCAATATCTCATGAGTGAGCTCATGTCTTCCGGTTCAGTAACTGAACCTGTATGATCCCTTTGAGAGATCGTATTACTCATATGCCCTTATATGCACACCATCGCGCCGGTGTATAGACCTTGGTTAGGTCATCAACCTATTGGTCTGCCAAATGTACATACTTAGACATATAGTAACACATTTGTCTCCGGTCAGAGGATGCGTGCCTGTATCGTGACAACATACGATATAGCGCTTTGGTTATCTCGATCTCGTTAAGTCAACTCTTTGACCTAACTAATCTGACACCTCCGAATCTCTATTCCTATGCAGAGGACCTGCATCAAGAGGTCGGTCAGATATCAACCTTCAGAGATAAGGATTGCCATCTCCTACTCAGGCTGGAGATCATCTCTTAATAATCATTTGACGATGCTTGATGAGTCCTCAATCTAACTCTTTAGATATTCATCCAAGTACCAGCCTCTATGATTCAATAGTTGAATCAACAACTGTATGATTATTAAGATGGCCATGGTACATAACCCTAATTGTACGAAGGGACCTATTATGCAAATTATTCATTCTTCATTTCAGATCAGGGAATGATATATGCAATAACATTTATTGCATAATGGCTCGCCGTGGGCTCGCATTTCCAACATTGAGATGGTCCGTGTCTTGAGGGGGCGAGAGAATGAAAAGATTGATGTGGGAGAGATCGCATTGGCACTGTATTTGATATGTTATAAACTATGAAGAATGCGGAAGCGATTGATAAATAGAGCATAAACAAGAAATATGGAACATGGAACAAGAGATTTAACGCGGAACCCTACTCCGTGAGGAGCGGGATGAAACCACGGGAGAAGCCCTTAAAGGGGCATATGCTTCACTGCTTTTCTCTCAATGAGTACAGGAGGTCTGGGGCTCCTTATATAGCCTCTCCAGAGCCTCCAAGTCCCACCACTAGATGATGTGGGACTAAACACATGGATGTGGTAAACGGATCTTCTCCAGGATCCATTTACCCTGCTACAACTCATGACGCATACAACCAAGTACTCCAACACTCCCCCTCAAGCTGGAGCATGCAATGCTCAGCTTGGATAAATAGAAAGAAACTCAACTCAACGCTACAAGACACTACGAACAATATCAACCCAACACGCACACTGCTGCAGTCGAGGACGTTGCTTCTCATGCCGTGCAGGTGAGGAGGACGAACGGGCTGGAGTGTGAGTCTTCTGAATCTCCTCGTCGGAGAGCATGTGCTCTGAACTGCGCCTGTCAGAGTCACTGCAACTGAGATGAGTCTCCTCGTCGGAGTACTCTGGCCCGCCACAATAATGTGGACAACTGCTCCATCTCTGAAAAGGGCTGAACTGAAAAAGGCGTGGCTGTCCAATCCTCGTCGGAGTCCACGGTCGCTGGAGAATGGAGTCTGAAATAAGTCTCCTCGTAGGAGAACTGGATCTCTCCCATTTGGCTCAGAGAATGGTGCACTACTCTGGTGTACCTATGATACCACATGAAAACCCTTACCAACATGGCATAGGGAATGGTCCTCTACTCTGGAGTCCCTATAGCTCACATGAAAACTCTGGCCTACAAAATAAGAATAATGATGGGGACCACGAACAATTGATGGCAACATGTGCTCATCTGAAAATGACCGCATCCTTGTGCGTGTCTGAAACTGGAACCTCTCTTTGGAGAACTAAAAAAATGGGCCTCAACATGGAGTGCCTCAAGCTTGGACTCTGACCAATCTGTCGAGTCTGAAATTGCGCATCAAAATGGGACTCGGAATCTGAACTTTGAGTCTGGAATTGCACATGAAGAATCTTCATCCGAAGAACTGTAGAGTCTGAAAAACTGGAAGGTCTGGAAATCTGCATCTGAATCTGACTTCTGAATCTGGAAAAAGACCTGTGACTCTACATATACTCCCCCTTTCTCCCATACTTGTCGGAAAACAGAGAAATCGACAAAGTTGGGAGAAGATAACATAATGGGGAAAACCAAACATGAAATTTGCAGCTTTTCAAAATTTTTTATAAGCCGTCACATTTTTTTAAGCCGTTCCATTTTTTTACGGCTTTTGCATTTTTTTAATTGCGTGCGGCTCTTTTTTTTAATGCACACGCCTTTTCTCTTCTCCCTTTTTTTTGAAACTGGCATCTCCATCCTGGGCTCTTTAGACAAATAACCCACAATTTTTTTAATAGCCGCAGGACCTAGGGTTCCCCGAAGGGTTCCCAACTTCAAATGCCGCCCCCCCTCTTTAGGGTTCCCTCGGGAACCCTTCTCCTTTGAAAAAATGCCCACAATGAGGGCCTGTTGGGATGGTGCCGTCGCTAGCACAAATCAGAGGTGTGCCGCCGCCAGCACAAATCAGAGGGGTGCCGCCGCCAGCACAGATCAGAGGGGCACCGCCTGCTGGGGATCTCTTGCACGCGAGGGGCAGGGGTGCGTAGAGTAGGGGCTCCGCCTGCGCGGGTTTCGCGCATGGGAAGGGGCTGCCTGGAGAGCCATCAGCATCACGTTGGGTTCTGCGGCTGGGGTGCGCCATCGCGCCATCGCCTGGGGGTTGCGCCATGCGCGTGCGCCCGCGGGTGCGCCGGTTGGGCCGAGAAGAGGAGGGAACATCGCCCTCATGTACAGGCGATTCATCTGGAAGCCTCGAGTCGGCAAAAGGTGTTGCCATGCGGTGTGATGTTGCCTGCGGTGGCGAGGGATGTTGCCATGGCCTGCCGCCGCCTGGGCAGGGAAGGGAAGTCGCGCGGTGCAAGGAGATGAGGATTGGAGGTAGCACGCCGCCTGCGTACATAGCGTTGGATTGGGGCTGTCGCTGCCCCGGGGTGCATCGCGCCTGAAGGGTCGTGCTGTCGCCACTTGGGGATCGCGCCTGCCGCTTGGGGATTCGCACGGGTAAGGAGATTTGGAGATCTGGAGGGAGTCGCGCAAGGTTGCGCCTCGAGATGTCTCGCGCGGCTGCGAGATGCCGCCTGGAGTCGATCTGAAGAGGGCTCGCTCGCCACCAAAGCATTGCGAGGACGCCGCCTCGAGTGCGACGGGATTGACATGAGCCTCACTAGAACCCGGAGCATCGTGCGAGGGGTTTGCCGCCTTGGAGCATGCGTCGCCGCTCGATGGGAAGGTGTTGCGTGCCTGGGAACTGCGGCTTTATCGAACTCAGCTAGTTGATGGAGGCAGCCTGGAGGAATCACGGGATGGTGCACTGCCAGATCTTCAAGAACGAACAAGACAAGGGTTTCAGAAAACCCTAGGAAAAACAACACTCGACCAGATCTTGGAAAAGATCACAAATCTTCACAAATTAACCAGGAACAAGAACATGCTTCCGCTAATCAAATCTCGAAAAGAATAAAACAATAAACTTGAAATCCTCGAGAATGGACCCGCTCTGATACCATGTTATAAAATATGAAGAATGCGGAAGCAATTGATAAACAAAGCATAAACAAGAAATATGGAACATGGAACAAGAGTTTTAACGTGGAACCCTACTCCGTGAAAAGCAGGATGAAACCACGGGAGAAGCCCTCAAAGGGGCATATGCTTCATTGCTTTTTCTCTCAATGAGTACAGGAGGTCTGGGGCTCCTTATATAGCCTCTCCAGAGCCTCCAACTCCCACCCCTAGACGATGTGGGACTAAACACATGGATGGGGTAAATGGATCTTCTCCAGGATCCATTTACTCTGCTACAACTCATGACGCATACAACCAAGTACTCCAACACGATATGCTCGACAGAACCATAGTCTCACGAGATTTGATGGAGGAGAAGGTTGGGCATTCGTTTGCGTTGGGAATGGACGGAAACTAGCTCGAGGAGCACAAATGATAGAATGGCAAGAAGTCAGGGACACATTTGATATTCCAAAAAAGGGAGGGGTATAACTGATATTGCAATATCTCATAGAGACACAACTGATAAAAAACCCTTTTATCAAAGATCCAAACAAGCTATACATGCTCAAGATTGATGCTGCAGCCAACATTAAATGACAATTTCCATAAAGACCCCTGGTAAGGTTGATAGTAAACTAATAAAATCAACCAAGAACCACGAACTCAAATTTTATCAAAAAGTAGTTGAACCCCAACAAAAGATTGGTTTCGACAGTTCAGTGAAATCAAGACCCTACTTAATTTCATTTTCCGTGAATACAGTGACATGTCGGGCCAATTTGCCCCACTTGCATATCATTTTGGTGAAACAACAAAAACAGAAGAATCTTAGGCTAGCGCCTTTACAGCATTTTGGCTATATGGCCGAAACCTCATTCATCTTTTTCCGTTGGTTGCTGCAGTGTGACTTTAGCCTGACGTGATGCTGTTGCAACTTGCAAGGTGTTTTCTGCTGCCTCGATTTTATGAGAGGAAGGACTTTTTAAGATCAACTCATTGAAAATGTATTCTCCAAGTTTGTTTTAAGGTTTTTTTCATGATCAAGTTCATTATTTCAAATACATTTATAAATTACGCCACTGTGAAAGGAAGAAGTAACTAAAGGGGTTTACTGTGAAGAATCTGAACCTTGTGAAAAAAAACCGTAATCAAGAGGTACTCAAATCCATCAAAATTACACAACTAAAATATCATAACCTAAGCTTTCAGATAGGCGTTAAAACAGCGCAAATATAGTTAATAGGCAACTTCGATGCAGTGTCCTGTTCCCAATTTCTAATTTAGTTACAGGACATTATAATATTAATTTTCTATTATGCAATTGCTATGTGGGTCAAGGACACCATTTTTGATGCTTCAGTTCAATAATAAAGGCATATAGGAACAATAAGGCATTTGAAAACCATTTGGTCTGTAGTAAATTCTATAATTAAAAAAGAAAATTAATCTGGTAGGCAACCGAGTACTAAACAAGCACCAGATAGATAAGCATGAACGCTGAAAGATCAGAGTTTCTGGAAGCTAGCACTTACAGAAACATAAGATAATACATCAGAATTAGCAACTATCGAGGCAGAGATACGCTTTGCTGGCTCAACTGAGTATTCTGCTCTAGCATTTCGTATGCTTTTTGTCTGACGAATACCACACATAGAATTGAGAAAACTAACTAAATAAAGAAACACAAAATGGTGGGATAATCAGTTAGGAGAACAAGCTCACCAAAAGCTGCAGATTTTCAAATCTTTTTACTGATTTGGTATCCTGAGGTAGGGAAATCTTTGGCCAGTCTGATACTATGAGAGCTTTCCTTCGATGTGGTAAGGCCTACCATTTACATTACTTATTAGATTCCGAGAACAAAATGAAAAACAAGAAAGCCAAATGTTGGACTCCTATTCCTTTTTTTGTTAATTGCGCCTTGTTGAATTTTTTGAGAGGGTAGTGCTTCTAAATGTCAACAAGCAACAAATTCTATCACAAAAGACAACATAATGATAAGAAAATGTAACATCTTACTAATCTATGCGAAAAAACTAGTGGAGATAGCAAAAAACTTCCCACTTGTCTAGCAAATAAAGGAAATATTGGATTTTCATGCAGTGGCCTTCCTTTTCATGAATTGTTCTGCAATCATCAGCAGCAATTTGTTTAATGTTGGGCCAAAACCTAAAAAACGAAACCGAATTGAGGTATTGTCAAACAATGGTCCATGGATGAGAATAAGGAGGTGTGTGTGTGTTGGGGGGGGGGGATTTTCATTATCTAAACTATGACACACTTATTACATGGTTCCTAGATATAAGAATGAAAAAGTTTTCTAGTAGTCTTAATTTCTTTTAAAGAACATTTGGTTGACCATATGAAGATCAATGATCATTTTTTAATGTTCTAATACTTTACTCAGTACGTATGAAGAATGTGAAACCATCGTATACAACAACAAAGCTTTCTCCCACATTAAGTAGGGTCAGCTAAATGCATTTTTTGCCTCCATTCATATATATTTTAGGTTATTCTCAGACTTAGATCCAAATAACTAAGATCCCTTCAGATATTCTCCTTCCAACAAAACTTGACCTACCTCGCATTATCTTAGCCAGCTCAACATCCAAAATCTCGCACCTTCTAACTGATGCATCAGCCGATCTCTTTTTCAAAAGGCCAAATCACTTTCAATGATTATCTATCATCTTATCCTCTATCGAAGCTATACCAAATTTCCTTACGATCACATCCTTCCGAATATGATCTTATCGTGTATGGAATTATTAGTTTATATTAAAGCTTGGAAAGTGTGTTAATTGCTAACATTTTGCATTTTGTAATACCCATCATTGCCGGGCACACATCCATCATAACATTTTCATTTCCGTTACTGTCATTCTCGCACATGTCTGTGGTTCACAGGCCAACATTCAGATCCATAGAGCATAGCAGGTCTCACAACCGCTTCGTAATATTTTCGTTTGATTTTCAAAGGACTTTTCTTATCACATGGAACAATAGAGGCTCCTCTCCACTTTAGCCAACTTGCATTTATTCTATGAGTAACATCTCCATAGATTCCCCATCATATTGCAAACAAGATCCAAGTATTTAAAAAATTCTTCCTTCTGAATGTTATATTCTCCAATCTTTACATAAATTCCTTCACCATTGCTTCCATCAAATGCATACTTCATATAACCAGTCTTAGCCCTACTTATAAGAAATCCCTCAGTTTCTAAACCATGTCTCTAAACCTAAAGCTTCTCATTTACTCCATCTCTAGTCTCATTGTTAATGTATATGTTCGTTTTCTATGTGTCTCTCTGTTATTTTTATTTTCAGCTGTATGCTTTATGTAATTTACCCATAGGCTACTCTCCTATATAAGAGAGCCTAGGGTTTATGGAATAAACATCTCATTCATTTTTCCCAACATGGTATCAGAGAGACGGTCCTAGACCAGAGTTCTCGAAACCCTAACCCTAACCCTACCCCACCCGCGAGCCTCTCTCTCTATCGTCGGCGCCCTCGCCAGCGCCTCCGCCTCACCGCGCCTCCGCCAGCGTCTTCGCGTGCTCCTCCACGCGCGACTGCGCCTGTGCGCGTACTCTTCCACGCACGACTGTGTGTGCGCGTGCTCCTCCACGCGCGACTGCGCCTGTGCGCCTGTGCGTGTGACTGCGCGTGCTCCTCCACGCGAGCGACTGCGCGTGCTTCTTCAGTTGCACGCGACTGCGTGTGCGCGTGCTCCCTGTGCGCGTGCGCCTGTGCTAAGCCCTAAAGCGCACACCATCATCTACATGGGTTTAGTTGCTTGAGGTCTACACATGCAACTAAACCCGTCTATGTCTTTGTAGATGAATCTCATCTTCAGTCAATCGCTCCAGTCTTCAGTCTCCAGTATGTCAGAAAGCAAGGCGGATATCCCATCCAGTGGCGCCTTTCGTGGTCCAGCGCCTATTGTAAAGATGGACGGTACAAACTATGAACTGTGGGCGATGCAGTTCATGAGCATGATGAAGTCTACAGGTTAGAAGCATATTCTTACCGAACCAGAGCCTGCTGAGAAGACTGGAGCCAATGCCTCGTGGGAGGCCGATGACGCATATGCTAAAGTTTGGCTATCTGGTACGTTGGCGATTGAGATTGCCAATGACATTCTACATCAGCCCACGGCCAAAGACATGTGGGACATCCTGGCGGCCACATATTCTCAGGCGAAGAACGAGACAAAGATCCTGCAACTCCAGCATGATATATTCACTATAAAGCAGAATGGTCGCCCTCTACATTCACTCTACACATCCCTGAAAGGGATGTTCGAGAAGCTCTACAGCTTCATGCCTCTGACAGCCACGCCAGAACAACAGAAGACGTATCGGAATGCGACTATGGTGGGCGTGTTTCTTGTTGCACTTGATCCGGAATATGAGGCGGCACGATCCCAGATCTTGGCCGATTCTACTATTCCTCCCATGGAGGAGGCCTTCCATGGACTGAGCCGCATCACCGTTCCCTCCACGGCCACGAATCAGAATACTTCAGCCATGGCCACCAACAGGGGTCGCGGGTTTCATCATCAGACCCGTGGACGTGGACTTCGTGGCAGAAGAAGCCGCACTCGGCAAACATGTACCTACTGTCATCGCGTTGGACACAATGAAGACACATGCTACTCGAAGCATGGATTTCCTGCATCTGCACGGGTCACTGAGCAGATAGAGCCTCCATCTGCTGCCACTTTGGATCAGCGGTTCGATGATCTAGTTGTCCGTCTAAGGGGCATTATTTCTCCATCTGGCCCAACACCTACTACTGAGAGTCAATCTGATGCTGCTGCTTCTGCCTCCGCGTCTACCAGTGCTTCAGGTAGCATACTTGCATTTACCAGTAGTAGATCAGATACATTACCGTGGATTATGGACTCGGGCGCTACACATCATCTATGTGGTGATCAGAGTTTACTTACAAGATATTCTCAGATTCCTCCAGGCCGAACAGTTGTCATTGCCAATGGTACACATTCTCCCATCACTGGTCAGGGGGGAGGTTAGACTGACATCTTCTATGCAGCTCAAGAATGTGCTCCATGCTCCTGATTTTTCAATGATATTGTTATCAATCAGTCAAATTACGAAGGATTTACAATGTCGGGCAATTTTTGATCCATCTTCTCTTATATTTCAGGACATCCGTACGGGCAACGTGATTGGTCGTGGCTATGAGCAAGGAGGCCTCTATCGCCTAAATCAGACTCCATTCGCTGGAACCTCATCCCTTCCCACTGGACCAGTATCTCCTTTGCTGTGGCATCTGCGCTTTAAACATCTACCGCTTCAGAAGTTGCGTCGTGTGTTACCCCAGGGTCTTCCTCACACATCTATCCAATGTGAGGCTTGTCAATTGGGAAAGCATCACATGTCTACCTTTCCCAGTCGTCCAGGTCGGAGTAGTACCTCCAAGTTTGAGTTATTTCATATTGATATCTGGGGTCCGAGTCGTGTACCTGATCATCAGGGACACAGATTTTATATAGTTATTGTGGATGACTTCTCTCGTGTGTCATGGGTATTTTTGATGAAAAATAAATCTGAAGCAGGCAATATTATTATCCACTTTCTGAATGAAATTCAAAATGTTTTCTCCACATCTGTGAAGTTTGTAAGAAAGTGATAATGCCCTAGAACTGTGTACTCATGTCCTAGCCAACTACTACTCCTCAAAAGGGATTATCCATCAAACATCATGTGCTTATACCTCTCAACAAAATGGGATTCCTGAAAGAAAACATCGCCACCTACTAGATGTCACAAGATCACTTCTTATACAGAGTTATGTTCCTTATTCTTACTGGGGTGACGCGGTTCTCACAGCATGTTACCTAATTAACCGTATGCTGTCCTCTGACTTGGATGAACAGATTCCTTTTTCCCTTATTTATCCTGGGAAGGATCTGTTTTCCCTTACTCCCCGTGTGTTTGGTTGAGTTGCCTTTGTCCACCAGTTGTCTCCTGGTATTGACAAGCTCTCTCCTAGGGCTGTCAAGTGTGTGTTTGTTGGGTACTCCATAACTCAAAAGGGGTACAAGTGTTTTGATCCTTTGCGTAGGCGGTATATGGTCAGTGCAGATATTACATTTTTTTGAATCCGTAATGTATTTTTCACCTTCAGGTGATCAGCAGCTACCTCTACTGACTACCGACGCCATATACATGACACCACCACCTCCAGCACCGTCACCACCATCACCACCACCACCACCACCATCGATCCCTGTTTCACCACTACCATTCCATTATACCCGCAGGCCTCCTCCAGCTCATGGTCATGACTCATCTCCTAGCTCGCCTATGGTATGTACTTAAGATACTTCTCTTGATGGATCTAATGATATTTCTGAGCAGGATATGTTGCAGGGGCCAGATGAGGACACAACTGATTTAGATGTTCCTATTGCTATATGCAAATCAAAGAGGAGCTGCGTTACATATCCATTGGCAACCTCTGTGTCATTTGAGAGACTATCTGGGGATTTCAAGAACTTTGTGGTGGCCTTGTCAGCTGTAGATATTCCACGGAATTATCAAGATGCTCTGCAGAATCGTAGTTGGCGTCTGGCAATGGAGGAGGAAATGGCGGCACTCCAATCTAGGGGAACTTGGAGTCTAGTTTCTATACCTCTAGATGTGACCCCGGTGAGCTGCAAGTGGGTCTTTACGGTGAAACAAAATGCAGATGGCATTATTGACAGAAAGAAGGCCCGCCTAGTTGCACGTGGCTTTACACAGACATACGGGGTGGATTACCTTGATACATTCTTGCCAGTAGCCCGTCATTCCACTCTACGGATCATGCTGTCAGTTGCAGTTAGTCGAGAATGGCCGCTGTATCAATTGGATGTGAAGAACGCGTTCTTATATGGAGACCTACAGGAGGAAGTCTATATGCAACAACTACCCGGTTTTGCTGTTGAGGGGGAGTGTTCCAAGGTGTGCAGACTTCATAAGGCTATCTATGACCTTAAACAGAGCCCCAGAGCATGGTTCCAGAAGCTCTCAGATCTCTTTGAAAAACAGGGATACAAACGTTCCAATGCTGATCATTCATTGTTCGTACAGAAGACTTCAAGAGGCACTATTGCAATTATGGTTTACGGAGATGACATCTTGATTACAAGAGATGATGAGCAAGGCATAAAGCAGGCGAAAGAGAAGCTGGGGAGCGAATTTGTCACTAAGGATCTTGGAGTCCTTAGATATTTCTTGGGGCTGGAATTCGCTAGAAATCCGTATGGATTAGTAATGTCGCAGAGGAAATACGTTACAGACCTGTTGAGTGAAATAGGTATGCTTGGGTGTCAGCCTGCTACGACACCAATGAACCCCAACATGAAGCTATATGATGATGACAGAGGAGGTGGACAGGAGAAGATACAGAGAACTAGTAGGCAAACCGTTGTATGTCATGACCACTAGGCCCGATATATCCTTTCCAGTGAGTCGTGTGAGCCAGTTCATGGAGTAACCACGTCAGGTTCATATGGATGCCATACATATGATACTTAGATACCTCAAATCTTCTCCAGGTGCAGGTTTGTTATTCAAGAAGGAAAAGGGATCTCTATCTCAGCATGTGCGGATGCAGACTATGGAGGTTGTCCCAAGGACAGTAAGTCCACTTCGGGGTTTGCAGTCTACATTGAAGATTCCCTAATCTCATGGAAGAGCAAGAAACAGACTGTGGTAGCTAGATCTAGTGCTGAATCCGAATATAAGGCTATGGTCCAGGCTAGCACAGAGATGATGTGGGTAAAGGCTATACTTATAGACCTATGTCTAGATGTACCACTTCCTATGGACTTAGAATGTGATAATCAGGCAGCCTTGTTCATTGTAAACAATCCAGCATTCCATGAGCGGACCAAGCATATTGAGGTTGACTGTCACTTCGTACGTGACATGATTCAGAAGGGGTTCATTGCTACATCTCATGTTACCTCAGAAAATCAAACTGCTGATATATTCACCAAGGCATTACTACAAGGCCCATTCCAGAAGTGTGCATCCAAGCTGAGCATGATTGATATCTATGCTCCATCTTGAGGGGGAGTGTTAATGTACATGTTAGTTTTCTGTGTGTCTCTCTGTTATTTTTATTTTCAGCTGTATGCTTTATGTAATTTACCCATAGGCTACTCTCCTATATAAGAGAGCCTAGGGTTTATGGAATAAACATCTCGTTCATTTTTCCCAACACTCATCAACCAACACGATGCCATCGACAAACAACATACGCTAATGTAACTCATCTTGAATGCAACTAGTCAACTCATCCATAAGCAAACTAAAAAAGGACTGGACTCAAAACTGAACATTGATGCAGAATGATGCATATGTCAAAATGATCGATCTTCATAGTATGGTTCCTTACATAAGATGAACTCCCATTATACATATCCTTGATAAGGTTAATGTACATGACATGTACTTGTCTCTTCTCCATCTCCACAAGATCTTCCATGAAACTGAATCATAAGCCTTCACCAAATTAATAAAAATTATATGGAGTTCTTCCTTCTAACACTGTTGGGAAAAAAGTTGTTTATTCCTTGCAACCCTAGGCTCTCTTATATAGAGGAGAGACCTATGGGTAAATTACATAGGAGAATAAAATGTAAAGAAAAATAATGAAATTGCAGAGAAATAAGAAATACTTCTACACCCCCCTCAAGATGGAGCATAGATGTCGATCATGCTCAGCTTGGATGAACATTTCTGCAATGGTTCTCTGAGCAACGACTTGGTTAAGATATCAATAATTTGATCTCCTGAACTAACATGAGTGGTAGAAATCAAACCATTGTGGATCATATCTCTCGTATAATGGCAGTCTAATTCAACGTACTTCGTTCCTTCATGAAATGCAGAATTGTTTGCAATAAACAAGGCAACTTGGTTGTCACATTGTAATTGCATAAGAAGAGGTACATCTATATGCAAATCTGCTAGCACTGCTCAAACCCACATCATTTCTGTGCTTGCTTGCGCCATATCCCTATATTTAGATTCAACCCTTGACCTAGCAACAACAATTTGTTTCTTACTCTTCCAAGAAATAAGAGAGCTGCCGATGAACACAACAAAACCCGAAGTTGAATTCCTATCCTTAGACACCCTGCAGCTTCTGCACTTGCAGAAACAGAGACTTGATCCTTTTCTGAATAGCAGTCCTATACTTGGAGAAGACTTTAGGTACCTTAATATCATATATATAGTGTCCATGTGTACATGTCTAGGTTGTTTCATAAACTGACTCACCCGATTTACTGCAAAAGAGATGTCAGGTCTAGTTATAGTAATATACATGAGTTTTCCCACCAACTCTCCGTATTTCTTCCTATCAAACTCACATGTATCATTATCATATAATCTCATGCTAGGATCCATAGGAGTGGTTGAGAGTCGACACCTACTCATGCCTGTCTTGACTTGTATATCCGTAATAAACTTCCTTTAGGTCATCACAAGACCCTGAGCATTCCTGGCAAACTCTAACCCTAAGAAGTACCTTAGGGTGCCAAGATCTTTGGTGACAAAATGTCGACCCAAGAGTTCCTTTGTCTTCTTTATCCCCTGCACAACATCTCCTGTGACAAGTATATCGTATACATATACCATAATAAAGTTGTACCTCTGGGTGTTCTCTGCATAAATAATGAATGATCTGCATTTAACCTTTTAAACCTCTGCTTTTCAATCAGATCTGAGAGCTTCTGAAACCATGCTCTGAGACTCTGCTTAAGACCGCATATGACCTTGTCAAGTCTATAAACTTGTTGACACTCCCCCTCAACAGAAAACCCCGGAGGCTGCTGCATGTAAACTTCCTCCTGAAAATCACCATACAAAAAAATAATTTTAACATCGAGCTGATATAAAGGACAATCACGAACCACAAAAACAGAAAGTATAACACGTAGAGTGGGGTGGTGAGCAACGGGAGAGAAAGTATCCAGATAATCGATTCCATAAATCTGTGTAAATTCTCGTGCAACTAGCCTTGCCTTGTAACGCTCAAGGATCCCATCTGCATTGTGTTTGATAGTAAACACACATTTGCAGCTGACAACAGATGCTCTAGTAGAAGCATTTACCAAACTCCAAGTATCTCGTGACTGTAGAGCATCCATCTCCTCCTCCATGGCTAGACACCAATGATTGTCCTTCATTGCCTCCTGATAATTTGGTGGTATGTCCACAGCAGCTAGAGCAATATCAGACCTTCAAAATTCCCCTGTAAGGCTGTCAAACGTAACCTGAGAGACAAAGGGATATGAAGCACAGCTATGCTTCGTCTTGCGAAGCGCAAACGGAACATCCGGATCATTGGGAACTTCTTCAATATGTAAATTATCCTGTATAGGATCCTGTCTAGAAGCCTCATCAGACCCATCATCAGAAACAATATATTCAGAATATATTTTGGTCGTGCTGGATGACGGGCGTTGACCGTAAGAAGGAGGCCGACGTGTATTGTAGAGTTATATTTATGTCTTTGTACTGTTTTCTTATTTTTCTATTCTTCTGTCTATCATATGTAATTTACCTATAGGTCTCTCTCCTACATAAGAGAGCCTAGGGAATAAACAACTATAATATTTTTTACCAACATGGTATCAGAGCGACGGTCCTAGACCAGAGCTCTCATACCCAAAACCCTAACCCTAGCCTCACATTCCATCCTCATCTCCGCACGCCATGCGCTGTCTTGCACGACGCCCCTACGCGCAGCCGCGCTGCCCCTGCGCTGCCCCGCGAGCAGCTCTACGCGCCGCTCCTGCGTGCAACAGCCTCGCGAGCGCGGCTCCCTGCGCGTGTAGCACCTTCATGTATGCCTTCCGCTCTAATCGTTGCCGGCCTTTTCCTGAGGCCACCTTTTCGCCGCCACTATGCGACAAGATCTCCGTCGTCGGTTCCTCCGCTTATTTGATGGATTTGGGTGCATAAGTCAACATATACATTCAAATCCACGTATGTTTGTGTAGACACTTACTCTTTGGTCTACAAAATCCTAGTCTTCTACATCCGGCAATATGTGAGAAAATAAAGTCGATGTACCCGTCACAGGTGCTTTCAGAGGTCCAAAACCTATTGTCAAAATGGACGGGACAAACTATAAGCTCTGGGCTATGCAATTCATGAGCATGATGAAGTCGAATGATAAGAAGCACATTCTTACAGATAGGGAACCGGTGGAGAAAACTGTAAATGCCTCGTAGGAGGCGGATGATGCATATGCCAAAGTTTGGCTTTCACGTACATTGGCGATAGAGATCACCAATGATGTGTTACATCCCACAACCAAGGCGATATGGGATATTCTCGCTGCTACTTATTCACAAGCAAGGAATGAGATAAAGATTCTGCAACTCCAACATGGTATTTTTACTATCAAGCAGAATGAATGATCCCTTCATTCATTATATATATCCTTGCGTGGGATATTTCAAAAGTTCCACAGTTTCATGCCACTCACATCTACTCCCGAGCATCAGAAAACTTATAGGAATGCCACCATGGTTGGTGTATTCCCGGCAGCCCTTGATCCTGAGTATGTGGGTGCTCGTTCCCAGATTCTGGTAGACACCACTACTCTGTTGGATATGTGAGACCACGACGAGCCATTATGTAATAAATATTATGCAAATATCATTCCCTAATCTGAAATGAAGAATAACTAATTTGCATAATAGGTCCCTTCGTACAATTAGGATAATGTACTATGACCATCTTAATGATCATACAACTATTGATTCAATTGTAGAATTATAGAGGCTGGTGCTTAGATGAATATCTAAAGAGTTAGATTGAGGACTTATCGAGTACCGTCAAATGATTATTAAGAGATGATCTCCAGCCTGAGAAGGAGATGGCAATTCTTTCTCCAAAGGCTGATATCTAACCGACCTCTTGATGTAGGTCCTCTGCATAGGAATAGAGATTCAGATGTTAGATAAGTTAGGTCAAATAGTTGACTTAATGAGATCGAGATAACCAAAGACCTATGTTGTATGCTGTCACGATATAGGCACACATACTCAGACCGGAGACACATGTATTACTATATGTCTGAGTATCTACATTTGGCAGACCGATAGGTTGATGACCCAATCAAGGTCTATACACTGACGCACTGGTCTGCATACAAGGGCATATGAGTAATACGATCTCTCAAAGAGATCACACATGTTCATTTACTGAACTGGAAGACATGAGCTCGCTCATGAGATATTAGGAAGAATCAAATTCCGTGCACTTTGACTGAATTTGTAGGTTAGATATATGCTTTTGGATAGTATATGATCAACACCTAGGTATGATATATGCTTTTGGAAAGTATATGATCGATACCGTCTCCCAATGATCAAATGAGAAACCTAATGATAAAACCCTAAAGAAGACAATCTACATAGATCTAAAACTTCAGATTCGCTTTTGGTCTTCCAATATGCAGGATATACATGTATTAAGAATAAATGAAGGTGATATGATCATAAACGATTGTATAACCATGATGCTTCCATTCCTATGAAGTGATGAAATAGGTTTGGATTTTAGTAACTCCTCTCAACAGATAAGTAATCTAATCTTGGTCCAAATGTTGGACAGTGATCTGAATGTGATTTAAATGAAATGCAAAGATAAGATTTACGATTTAGATTTAATCAAACATCTATAGGAGGTCCGCAAGATCTGAATTTGAGATGTGATCTCAATATCCAAGTCACTATACGTGGAACAATACAATCACCATGTCCTTATCTCCAAGTATCTGCGGAGAAAGCACACTATCCTGAAAAGAGTTCAAGGATAATTTCACTGTTGATATATGTATCCGAGCATTGAGAAAATTGATAATTAAATGTGATTTAATTATCATGAATAATATGAAATAGAATCATATTATATTGAGAGTTATCTGAAATAATTAAAAGTGATTTAATTATCAAAGATGTGAATGATGTGAATGCGATTCATATTATTTGGGCACATGAGAATAGAGACCCAAGATGATTAAATGTGATTTAATTATCATGGATATCAATAATGTGGATATCATTATCAATATTGATCATATCTATTATAAATGTGATTTATAATGTATTAGATAGAGCATATCATGATTTATATTTGTTGATTAATTATTCATGTGAATTGGATTCATATTGGATATGATACGTTTTATTTTGGATTGTGAATGTGATTCACAAATTTCCAATGGCACAATAGCATTGTTTACAAAATAATTGTGAATTATTTTTATGGAATAATTAACAACAAGTATTGTTGTAAATATTGGATATTTCCATGGAATAATGAGATCTCATGAGATTACATGAAATAGCCACCTTCCTACTTGGGAGGGTGGACGACCACCAACTCCCATTAAAAAAGGGTGGCCGTCCCCCCTCTTATGGAAGGAGGCAATCTCCATTCCATGAATCTCCATACTTGATTGATTTAATTTGGGATTAATTTATATTGATTTTTCAATATATATTCAGTCTAACTTAAATTAATTGTTGTTGTATTTTTACAACAAAATCTTGGCCATTGAAAGAAGCATAAATCAATCTCATCCATTGATTGTGTGTAGTCCATGGATTGGGATCCATGGACTCCGAAATACTATATAAGAAGAGGCATCCTTGCTCTTTAAGTTAAATTAAGTGACAACAATGAACATATGCTCTCTCCCTCTCTCTTTCTACACGTCATATCTCTCTCTCTCATTGTGACCATCCATCATGAAGCCCTAGAGAGAGTCGCCATCGCCGCACCATCGTCATTATGCTGTCGGATTGTTTGCTCGTGGATCTCCGTCGCCTTTGGTAAGCCTCGTCGTGAAGAAGACGTCGGATCTCGTGTGACAATTCCTTGTCTGGACAAACAATAGAAAGAGGAACTCTCTCCCCCAACACAGAAGATGGCATACGATTAATTAGATAACCTGCCATAAGCACCGCATCACCCCAAAACGACAGAGGAGCACTACTATGAATGAGTAAAGTCCGAGCCACATCAAGAAGATGACGATGTTTCCTTTCAGCAACACCGTTCTGTTGAGACGTATATGCACAGGTTGTTTGGTGAATAATGCCACAAGATGAGAAGAAATGAGAAAGAGCACGGTTGCAAAATTCTAATGCATTATCAGTACGAACAATCTTCACATTAGAAGAAAAAACATTCTGAATTTCATTGATAAGGTGCTTCATTACATCCCCTGCTTCAGATTTATTTTTCAATAAAAAGACCCAAGACAATCTAGAGAAATCATCTACAACCACTAGGTAAAACTTGTGTCCCTGGTGATCAGGTACACGACTCGGACCCCAAATGTCAACATGCAATAACTCAAAAGGGGTGCGACTGCTCCGAGACTCACGAGTAGGGAAAGTAGACCTGTGATGGTTTCCCAACTGACAAGCGTCACACTGGAAGGAAGACCTGGATGAAATCTGGGGTACGATATGACGTAGCTTCTGAAGAGGGAGATAACCAAAACGCAGATGCCAGATAAAAGGAGAAGTAGAGCCACTAGACTGAGATGAGACACCGGCATAGGATGGAGGGACCAACCGATAAAGCCCATCCTGCTCAAGGCTACAACCAATCACCTTGCCCGTAAGAATGCCCTGAAAGATAAGAGAGGATGGGTCAAATATAGCTCGACAATGCAAATCCTTCGTAAGCTGGCTAATAGAAAGCAAGTTCATAGAAAAATCTGGAGCATGCAAAACATTCAACAGACGGATGGAAGATGTCAAACTGATCTCCCCCTGACCAATGATGGGGAATGAGTGCCATCAGCAATCACAACCGATCGCCCTTGAGAGACTTCTCTGTAGGATGTGAACTTATCTCTGTCTTGACAGAGATGATGTGTCGCCCCAGAGTCCAATATCCATTCTGAAATATCCGGACTGTGACATGAAGTAAATGCGTAAACGCTACCTGAAGAGCTCGCCGAGGCAGATGTACTGGCAGAGGCTGAGGCTGCGATGTCCGAGTGACCTCATGTCGTATCAGTAGAGGCAGGAGGCATGATATCTTGTAGTCTGGCAACGAGGTCGTCAAACCTCTGGTCGGAAGTAGATGGCGGTGTAGAGACAACATGCTCGGCTATACGTGCAGAGGCAGGAAAACCATGCTTAGAATAGCATGTGTCTTCCGTATGACCCCAACGATGACAGAAGGAACATGGCGGACGGAAGCGACCGCCTCGACCGCGAGGTCCACGACCACGAAAGGAGGATACACCTCTGCCACGTGAAGCAAACATTGCCGAGGGAGGTGGTGTAGACACAGAAGAAGGAACCTAGATTCGGCTTAGTCGCCGATACACCTCCTCCGCTGGAGGAATAGTCGCATCTGTCAATATCTGTGAGCGGGCCGCATCATATTCCGGTCTAGGGCCGCAAGTAAGACCCCCACCATTGTAGCATTTCGGAACGTCTTCTGCTGCTCAGGGGTCGTTGTCAAAGGGATGATGCTGTAGAGCTTCTCAAACATCCCCCGTAGCGATGTATACAACGAATGCAATGGGCGGCCATTCTGTTTGACCGTGAAGATATCATGCTACAGTTGAAGAATCTTCGTCTCGTTCTTCATTTGTGAGTACGTACTTGCAAGAATATCCCACATGGCCTTAGCCGTGGGCTGATGTCATTGGCTATCTCCATTGTCAGAGTGCCAGAAAGCCAGACCTTGGCATACGAGTCATCGGCCTCCCATGAGGCGTAAATCCCTGTCTTCTCAATCGGCTCATCTTCGGTAAGAATGTGCTTCTTACCATTTAACTTCATCAGGCTCACGAACTGCATTGCCCAGAGTTCGTAATTCGTCCCATCCATTTTGACGATAGGCGCTGGACTCTTGAATGCGCCAATGGAGGGCATGTCAACCTTGTTGTCAGACATATTGCCGGAGAAGAAGATCTAGGGTTTATAGACTAATGAAGAAATGTCTACATAAACATGAAGGGTTATGAGTGCATAGAAGAAGAGGCGGGGGCCGGCGGTGGAGCGGAGGGGCCGGCAGAGAGGAGGGGCCAGCGGTTGAGAGGGGCCGGTGGTGGAGCGGAGGGGCCGGCGGTAGAGAGAGGGGCGGCGGCGGCGGGTGGAGTTCTAGGGTTTAGGGAGGGGCGGCGGCGGCGGATGGGAGGGCTAGGGTTTAGGGTGGCTCTGATACCATGTTGTAGGAAATGAAAGACTTGTTTATTCCAGAGAACCCTAGGCTCTCTTATATAGAGAAAGCCTATGGGTAAATTACATAAGAAGGAACAATAAAAATAAGCGTGACACTTAAGTACATAAATACTAGAAATATCTCTACAGTTATTATATGGTTGTTGTCGATGATTATTCTAGATTGTCGTAGGTGTTCTTGTTGAAACATAAATCTGAGGCAGGTGCTATCATTAAAAAAATTCTTCTGGAAGTCAAAAATATTCTCTGCAGATGGCAAATTCATTCGTACAGATAATGCACTAGAGTTTACAACTCTTCACCTATCAGAATTTCTAAGTTCTATGGATATTGTTCATCAAACTTTATGCAGTTATACTTCACAACAAAATGGTGTGGCGAAACGAAAACATCACCATCTTCTTGATGTCACGCGTACATTATTGATACAGAGTCGTACCCCACATTCTTTTTGGGGGGTGTTGTTCTCACAACTGGTTACTTGGTTAATTGTATGCCGTCAACTAGTCTTGGAGAGAAAATTCCCTTCTTGATTGCGTTTCCCGAGAAGGACCTATTTTCTCTTACTCCCAGAGTCTTTGGGTCTGTGACATTTGTCCATGATTTCACTCCTGGTCGTGACAAACTCTCACCTAGAGCGGTCAAATGTGTGTTTGTCGGATATTCTCGCACCCAAAAAGGGTATAGATGCTTTGATCATGTTGGCAAAAGATACTATGTGAGTGCTCATGTTACCTTTTTTGAATCCATTATGTATTTCTCTCCCACAGGTGACAGGCTATTCAATAGCACTACTGGAGAGGAAATTGTCATTCCTCCTCCACCGTCTCTTCCACCAAATGGATCTCATGGTCCTCAACACCAACCACAACCACCACCACCGCCGCCACCACCTCAAGCTATTCCCCAGCATTTCCTACCTTTGGTTTACACTCGCAGGTCAACTACTGGCATTTCCTACCTTTGGTTTACCTTTTTTGAATCCATTATGTATTTCTCTCCCACAGGTGACAGGCTATTCAATAGCACTACTGGAGAGGAAATTGTCGTTCCTCCTCCACCGTCTCTTCCACCAAATGGATCTCATGGTCCTCAACACCAACCACAACCACCACCACCGCCGCCACCACCTCAAGCTATTCCCCAGCATTTCCTACCTTTGGTTTACACTCGCAGGTCAACTACTGGCACCTCTGCTCCTAGGCCGTCTACATCATCTAGCACGCCACAGGTATGTCTTGATAACATTGTTTCAACTGATGCTACTGGCGTTCTTCATGGCATACAGGGTGATTTAGACCATCAAGACAATGGGGATGATGATGATCTTCCTATTGCCCTCAGGAAGCCTCGACGAAAGTGTGCTACCTGCCGCTTGCAGCACATGTTTCTCTGAATCACCTATCTGATGATTACAAGAGGTTCGTAGTGGGACTATCTGCAGTTACTATCCCACGTACTTACACAGAGGCATTGCAAAGCAAGCAGTGGCGCCAAGCAATGGAAGAAGAAATGGCAGCGTTACGGTCTTGAGGAACATGGAGCATTGTTCCCGCTCCCAATAGTGCATCGATTGTTAGTTGTAAGTGGATATTCTCCATCAAGAACAACGCAACGCAGATGGTAGTGTGGATCGCTACAAAGCAAGGCTTGTGGCACGAGGATTCACCCAGACTTATGGGGTGGATTACCAGGACACGTTCTCTCCAGTTGCGAGACATTCGACACTGCGGATGCTACTTTCTGTAGATGTTGCAAAAGATTGGCCATTATATCAGCTTGATGTCAAGAATGCCTTTCTCTACGGTGACCTTCAGGAGGAGGTATACATGCAGCAGCCACCTGGGTTTGCTGCTGAGGGGGAGTCCCAGAGTGTATGCAAGCTACATAAGGCGATTTATGGGCTGAAACAGAGTCCGAGAGCTTGGTACCAGAAGCTATCGGAGTTGATTGAACACCATGGCTTTGTGAGATCTACTGCGGACCATTCACTGTTTGTTCAGAAGACAAAGAAAGGTACGGTTGCCATTCTTGTTTACGTAGATGACATTATTGTTACAGGTGATGATGCTCATGGCATTGGACTAGTCAAGGAATTCTTAGGTCAACAGTTTGTGACTAAGGACCTTGGTACTCTTCGTTACTTTTTGGGGCTAGAATTTGCCAGAAACCAGCGTGGTCTAGTGATGACTCAGAGGAAGTTTGTGATGTATCTTCTCTCTGAGACAGGTATGACTGGATGCAAGCCTGCCACTACACCTATAGACCCAAGTATGAAACTATATGACAAGGATACCCAGGAAGTAGATAGCAGGAGATACAGAGAACTGGTTGGGAAGCTACTATATGTTACTATCACCAGACCAGACATCATGTTTGCAGTGAGCAAAGTTAGCCAGTTCATGGAGCAACCCAGAAAGGTGCATATGGATGCCATTTACATGATTTTGAGATATTTGAAGAATTCAACTGGTACTGGTCTATTATTCCGTAGGGATACATCCCTGGAGGTGACAACATGTGCGGACGCAGACTATGCAGGTTGTCCCATAGACAAGAAGTCCACATCGGGATTTAAAGTCTTTGTTGGAAGCTCACTTGTCTCGTAGAAGAGCAAGAAGCAAACTATAGTAGCCAGATCAAGTGCAGAATCTGAGTACAGGGCCATGGCATAAGGAAGTACATAGATGATGTGTGTTAGATCGGTGTTAACTGATCTTACTATCGAAGTACCTCTTCCAATACGACTCTTATGTGATAATCAAGCTGCATTATTTATTGCTAATAATCCGACTTTCCATGAGGGAACAAAGCATATTGAGGTGGACTGCCACTACACCAGAGACATGATACAGAAAGGGCTCATAGCTACCTCTCATATTTCAACAGGGGATCAGACAGTCGACATCTTCACCAAGGCTCTATCTCGAAGTCCATTTCAGAAGTGCTGTTCCAAGCTGAGCATGATAGATATATATATACTCCAGCTTGAGGGGGAGTGTTAAGATAATTATAGATGTTTCTATGTCTAATCTATGTTATTATATTTTCTCAGGACTTAGCATGTAATTAACCCAAGGGCTTTTCTCCTATATAAGAGAGCCCTCAGTCTATTCTAATGCATGAATAATTTTTCTCCCAATAGTAGTATTTTTAAAACAAAATCTGGGCAATTGAAAAAAGCACAAATCAATCTCCCATCAATTGATTTTGTATAGCCCATGGATTGGAATCCATGGAGTCCTAAAATACTATATAAGAGAAGCATCCCTTGTTTTTAAAGTTACATTAAGTGACAACAATGAACATATGCTCTCTCCCTCTCTCTACACATCATCTCTCTCTCTCTCTCATTGTGGTCACCCAACATGGAGCCCTAAAGAGAGTCACCATCGCCGCAACATCGTTGTTATGCTACCGAATTGTTTGCTCGTAGATCTCCGTCTCCTTTGGTGCGCCTCGCTTGTGAAGAAGATGTCGAATCTCGTGTGACGAGATCAGGAGATTCGCTACTTGGATGATCAACATGGATTGCGAGAAGCACACGTTTCATTAAAGTGCTCGCAAGCGTCTCCTCCGTTGGATCAGACTTGAGATAAGAGGTCTCTTCGTTTAAAGACTCGATCACAACCACTCTTCAAGAGGTAAACCTATTACTTGTTTGTGGTTTAGATAAACGATCCGAGAAGTGTTCTTGGATCATGTGGTTTCATCGTTTAAAAATTATTAAATTCCGCTATCCCAAGCAACTAGTAGGACTAGTCGCTCCCGATCGCATGTAATGTGATCCTCATGCTTCCGTGATGCGCCTAAGGATCTTCCCATATCTTTTATATTCCTTCCATGGAAGCTTTTCGCAGGTTTGGTAGGATCATTGTCCCTCCCGATCGCATGTAATGTGACTCTCTACACATCATCTCTCTCTCTCTCATTGTGGCCACCCAACATGGAGCCCTAAAGAGAGTCACCATTGCCGCAACATCGTTGTTATGCTACCGAATTGTTTGCTCGTAGATCTCCGTCTCCTTTGGTGCGCCTCGCTTGTGAAGAAGATGTCGAATCTCGTGTGACGAGATTAGGAGATTCGCTAATTGGATGATCAACATGGATTGCGAGAAGCACACGTTTCATTAAAGTGCTCGCAAGCGTCTCCTCCGTTGGATCAGACTTGAGACAAGAGGTCTCTTCGTTTAGAGACTCGATCACAACCACTCTTCAAGAGGTAAACCTATTACTTGTTTGTGGTTTAGATAAACGATCCGAGAAGTGTTCTTGGATCATGTGGTTTCATCATTTAAAAATTATTAAATTCCGCTATCCCAAGCAACTAGTAGGACTAGTCGCTCCTGATCGCATGTAATGTGATCCTCATGCTTCCGTGATGCGCCTAAGGATCTTCCCATATCTTTTATATTCCTCCCATGGAAGCTTTTCGCAGGTTTGGTAGGATCACTGTCCCATCCATTACTGCTAGTCAAACTTCTTCAGCGATGACTACCTCCCGAGGTTGAGGAGGCTCTTCTTAGTTTCATGGACATGAACCTTGTGGCAAAGGATATCGTATTTGTCAGCCATGTACTTACTGCCATCGTCCTGGACATACAGAGGATACATGCTACTCCAAGCATGGATTTCCTGCTTCTCCTCGAGTGGCTGAGCAGATTGAGTTCCCGGCTGCTTCTTCTTTAGACCAATAATTTGATGACCTTGTAGCACGATTGAGGGGCATTATAGCTCCTGCCAGTTCCATTACTTCTTCATCAGCCTCCGGGAGTCAGTAAGATGTGGCTGCTTCAGCTTCCTCTAGTATCTTAGGTAGTACTTATTCACTTATACTAGCTATAGTGGATCTGATGTTGTAGAATGGATTATGGACTCCGGTGCTATACATCACTTGTGTGGAGACAAAGGTCAACTTACAGCATACAGATAGGTTCCTCTAGGACAAACTGTGGCTATAGCAGATTGGACTCATTCCCCGATCACAGGACAAGGGGGAGATTAGCTTGACACCCTCTATGTGTCTACAGAATGTCATGCACCTGACTTTTTTTTGAATTTGTTATCTATTAGTCAGATTATGAATGATCTACATTGTCGAGCTGTTTTCGACCCATCTTCTCTTGTATTTCAAGACATCCTTACGAGCAAGCTGATTGGGTGTGGATGTGAACAAGGCGTTCTTTATCGTTTGGACCGAACTCTTTATGCTAGCATTTCCTCTCATTCTACTGGACATGTCTCCCCGTTTACGTGGCACCTGCACCTGCACTTTGGTCATCTCCCGCTCTAGAAAATGTGTCGTGTTCTGCCACGGATTTGTCCTCACTCGTCCTTTCAATGTGAGGCTTGCCAATAGGGAAAGCATCGCGGTGTCTTCCCCAGTCATCCGAGTTAGAGCGATAGCTCTATTTTTGAATTGTTTCATATAGATATTTGGAGCCCTAGTCGTGCTCTCGATCATCAGGGACACGGGTTTTATCTTGTCGTTGTTGATGATTTCCCTCGTTTGTCCTGGGTCTTTTTATTAAAGAATAAATCTGAAGCTGGAGATGTTGTCAAGAACTTTCTCAATGAAGTGCATAATGTATTTTATTCTTTTGTGAAATTTGTGAGAACTGATAATGCTTTAGAATTCTGTACTCATATTTTTTCCAATTATTTTTAATCTGAGGTATTATTCATCAAACATCATGTGCCTATACTTCCCAGCAAAATGGTGTTGCAGAGAGGAAGCATCGTTATTTGCTTGATGTTACAAGAACTCTTCTCATTCAGAGTCATGCTCCACATTCTTTTTGGGGTAATGTTGTTCTTACGACATGCTATCTTATTAATAGCATGCCCTCATCGGTCTTGGGTGAGAAAATTCCCTTCTCTCTTACTTTTCCTGAGAAAGAATTATTCTCACCTACTCCTCGTGTGTTCGGCTCGGCCGCCTTTGTCCACCAGTCTCCAGGTATTGACAAGCTCTCTCCTAAAGAAGTCAAGTGTGTCTTTGTTGGATACTCTGGGATACAAAAAAGGTATAGATGTTACGAACCAATACACAAGAAGTATTATGTTAGTGCTGATGTCACCTTTTTCGAGTCTGTGATGTACTATTCTCTTACATGTGATCGGTTGACTTCCTTAGTCTCCGATGATACATGCCACCACTACCATCATCACCTCCTTCACCACCATCGCCGCCGCCGCCACCACCACCATCACCACCTCTACCCTCTCCTAGGGTCCGAGTCCCATTGTTGGCCGGTTTTAAGGGTATTTAATGCAGCAAACATTCATGCATGATGGAGGTTTAGCAGCTTATTAAATGTTTTTTCAGGTTCCCCAAATATTTAGGAAGTTTTTCTCTCTTTTGTACATAAAATCCATGTTACTTATGTAGATATATATATATATATATTTGAGGTCCAAAAGAGGGGGGATACACTCAGCGGTGTTCGCCCCAATTAATTAAAACTTAACAAAGTAAAAAGGAGGTTTACAATGTATTGCAGGGGATATCACACAGGAAGCAAAACCAACACCCAATCGTCAACTAAACGTGTACAATGTAAAAGGATGTTTTCTTTGTAAAAGCGCTGCCCCGCGAAAATAGCATCATTTCTGCCCAGCCAAATCGCCCACAAGCTTGCCAAGGACCGTAATAGCACCCTCCGCTCCCTATCTTTGTTCGCCACCAACGAGTCACAGAAGGACGGCAAGTCAGATGTGCACACCCAAACTTCAGCCGCTTCCTACCATACCCCCACGGCCATCAGACACGCGAAGAAGAGATGCTCCATGGTTTCCACTGCACTGTTGCACAAAACACACCTATCAAAGATATTGCCAAGCAGCCTCGCGCAACGATCCCTCGTCATCAACCTCTGCCTACGAAACAACCAAAGGAAGAACCCCACCCTTTCAGGTAGCCTCAGCCCCCCCCCAAACCGCAATCACGCACAACCACCTCCGATCGCGAAGGAGGGGGTCTACAAACCGCCCCATACGCCTTCCTAGCCGAGAACCCACCCCCCCCGCCAGGCCCAATGATCCCTCCCGCCTGACAGATGACCGACCTCCCTGATGTCGTTCAAAATATTGAGAAAATCTTCGAGCCTTCGATCGGAGAAACTAGCATGGAAAGGTGGGAGCCAACCACCCTCCGACCAGCAGGAGGCGACGTAAGCATTTCTATCGCCTGCCAAAGCGAACAAGCGAGGGGACCGCACACACAGAGGTCCCCTCCGTCCAAACATCCGTCCAAAACCTGAAAGTTAGACCATCACCAAGCACCGGAACAAAGAGGGAAGAAAATTTAGAGAACACTTCCTGCACCCCTTTCCTGAAAGGCGTTTGAGCCCCCACCCGACCAGTTGCTAACGGAAGCGCCCCGCTAATACCATGAATCTTCCGCAAGACCTCGCTACACAAATCACCAGGACCCCAAATTCTGCTGGCCCACTTAAGAAGGAAGGCCTCATTAACATGGTCCAACCTCCGTACGCCCAACCCCCCATCGCTCTTCCGCTTCGTTATCTCATCCCAATCCACCAAGTGAATTCCCTCCGAAACTCCCCCATTCTTGCCCCAGAAAAACCTTCGCATAAGCTTCTCGAGGCGACTGCGAATCCCCGCCGGCAACCGGCGGTTGGATAAGAAATACACCGGGATAGACGAAATCAATGCCTTGAGGAGGACGAGGCATCCCCCTTTCGAAAGCAAGGCGGATCTCCATCCGGCCAACCTCTTCTCTACTTTCTCCACCACCTTGGACCAGTCCCTCAGTCTAGCTCTGCCCGGAACCAGCGGCATCCCCAAATACTCAATAGGCAGGGAGCCAGGTTGCGAACCCAAGACCATACCACACGCGTCCGCCTCCTCCGATGTAAGACCAAAAGGTACCACCTTCGACTTGACGACATTTTTGAAGTGACCCGACATCTCGCTGAACAAGTCAAGCGTCGCAGACATGGCCGATACCTCTGCAAGACCCCCCTCGATGAAAAAGATGGTGTCATCGGCATATTGTACGACCATCCTGCCACAAGAGAACCCCGCCGAAAGCCCACAGTCCACAACACGGCAAGTCATCCGAGCAAGGACATCCATGCAAACCTCGACGCTAGAACATGCCCCGTCTGCAAAGCGCAGGTCTCTCCATATCAGATCATCCATCGCACCATTTCGAAGTAACCGATCCCGCTGAACAACTGATAGGCCTCGTGCACAACAACGATTAACATCAATGGCGATGGCATCCCCTACAAACTGTGAGCCAAGGAATCCACGCAGATGGCTCCTCACCGCGTCCACCGACAAGCACTTCCGTAAGGCGACCCCGATCACTGACTGGTATTAAACATTCCCCTTGTCCAACCTTCCATGCGAATCCGAAGTTAGAGCCGGTCTCTCGAACACGATCATCGGCGAGCCTGGAGCAGCCGCCACCCTTGGGATATCGCCAACGCCAGCAACCGACGCAAAACACGGGGCACCTGCTACCACCTACACGAACGACCTCCCTCCCCGTTCGACAAAAGCCCCGCGAGCTGACGACCCCCCTTCTTTGTTTACATCCCCACGAGTCGGAGCAGAAACCTTACCACGTTCGGAGCGGAACCAACAGGAGGCCATACGATGGCCCAACCCCCCGCATGCAAAGCACCTCGGGCGAGCAACACAAAATGACGCCAAATGCCCCCGAAGCCAACACCGGAAGCACCTCTTCTCCGGCTTCCTCTGGGACACTTGCACCCAACCTTCTCCATCCCCTTCAACACCCCCTCGATACCTTCCCACTCACCACGCCAACCACATCGCTTCGCAGACTCCCACCTCCCCAGCGCGGCCACCTCCTTCCCCTTACGAGCTCCCCTACCTTCGCTGCGGCTGCCACGAACGCCTCCGGAGAACCCCTCAACGACAACCCCTTCACACCCAGGCACCCCCAAGCACAGCAACGCCCTCAGCACCAGCCCCACTCGCACTCCCTCTCGCACTCTCCCTCTCTCCCCGCCACGCTCTCCGCCCACGCTCCATCGTCTCCATCTTCTGTCCTATATATACATTATTCACTTCTGTATCTTTATTGGTATTTTACTTTCTTGTTGGACTCTTTATGTTGTTTACCTATAGGCTAGTCTCCTATATAAGAGAGCCTATGGCTGATGGAATAAACATGTTCTCTTATTTTCCCAATATGGTATTAGAGCGATGGTCCTAAAACGGAGTTCTCGTACCAAACCCTAACCCTAGCCCTACCCTCAAGCCTGCGCACCTCCGCGAACCCTGCTCGCGCGCCTGCGCATCGCTGCGCCCCTCCGCGCACCCCGTCCCGTGCGCCTGCGCATCGCCGCGCGCCTCCGCGTGCCTCAGCGCGTCTTCGACCCTTGCGCGCTCCGGTGCGTCTCCGCATGCTCTCGCATGCTCTTGTGCGCTACCGCACGCCTCCACATGCTCCGCCTCCGTCTATGTGCCTTCGCCCTTGATCTCGCAAACTACCGAGATCCGTGTTTGCACGTAGTGGGTGCTGCGCGTGCTGTGACCCAAGTCAAGATCCCATTGTGCGCCTCCTGAGCGGTTACCGTGCATCTTTGTGCATTCCGTGCACCTTTGCGCGGTAACTTAGCGTGCTGTCCTCTGAGCGCGCGTGATCTTCGTGTGACCGTCTAATACACAGAACACTAAGTTAAGCACGCGCGCCTCCAAAGTAATGGGTTTGGTTGCTTGAAGTCTACATATGCAAATAAACTCGTTTATGTCCGTCTAGACAATCATATCTCTAGTCTACCACCCCAGTCTTCCGTTATCACTATGTCAGACAACAAGGCAGATATCCCATCTATAGGCGCCTTCCGAGGTCCAACACCGATTGTGAAGATGGATGGTTCGAATTATGAACTGTGGGCTATGCGGTTCATGAGTATGATGTAGTCAACTGGTAAGAAACACATTCTTACTAAAGAAGAGCCTGCTGAGAAGACTGTGGTCAATACCTCATGGGAGGCAGATGATGCATATGCCAAAGTGTGGCTATCTGGAACCCTGGCAATTGAGATTGCCAATGATATTCTTCATCAGCCCACAACCAAAGCAATGTGGGATACTCTGGCTTCTACCTATTCTCAGGCAAAGAATGAGACAAAGATTCTGCAACTCCAGCATGACATATTTACTATCAAGCAGAATGGACGGCCTCTACATTCACTGTACACATCTCTACGAGGAATGTTTGAGAAGCTTTATAGATTCATGCCCCTGACAGCCACTCCTGAGCAACAAAAGAACTACCGGAATGCTACTATGGTAGGAGTTTTTCTCGCTGCCCTTGATCCTGAGTATGAGGCAACACGTTCCCAGATCTTGGCGGATTCCAATATTCCTCCTATGGAGGAAACTTTTCACAGATTGAGTCGTATCATTGTTCCTTCTACAACTACGAATCAGACTGCCTCAGCTATGGCAACCAATCGAGGTCGTGGAGGTCACCATCATCAGGCTCGTGGCCGTGGACCTCGCAGCAGAGGAGGCTGTGTTCGGCCAACGTGTACCTTTTGCCATCACACTGGACATATCGAAGACACATGTTACTCTAAGCATGGATTTCCTGCATATGCACGAGTTGCTGAACAGATCGGGCCCCCATCTGCTTCTTCTTTGGATCAGCGCTTTGCTGATCTTGTAGCCCGTCTAAGGGGCATCGTTCCTCCATCTGGCCCAGTTGCTTCAGCACCTACTACTGAGAGCCACTCTGATGTTGCTGCATCCACCTCTGCATCCACCAGTGCATCAGGTAGCGCATATGCATTTACTAGTAGTGGATCAGATACTTTAGCATGGATTACGGACTCTGGCGCCACACATCATCTATGTGGTGACCAAAGTCTACTTACAGGGTACAGACAGATCTCTCCAGGTTGAACAATGGTTATTGCTAAAGGTACTCATTCCCCGATTACTGGTCAGGGGGATATTAGACTGTCGCCGTCTATGCATCTTAAAAATGTGTTACATGTACCTGATTTTTCGATGAATTTGTTGTCCATTAGTCAAATTACAAAGGATTTACAGTGTCGGGAGATTTCTGATCCATCGTCTCTTGTTTTTCAGGACATCCTTACGGGAAACGTGATTAAGCGTGGCAATGAGCAAGGGGTCCTCTATCGCCTTAGTCGGTCTCCTTTTGCTGGAACCTCATCCCTACCTGCTGGACCCATCTCTCCATTACTATGGCACCAGCGCTTTGGACATCTACCGCTTCAGAAACTGCGTCGTGTGTTACCTCAGGTTTCGCCTCACATGTCTATTCAATGTGAGGCTTGTCAGTTGGGAAAGCATCATCGGTCTAACTTTCCCAGTCGTCAGTGTCGGAGTAGTACCTCCAAGTTTGAGTTATTTCATGTTGATATATGGGGTCCGAGTCGTGTTCCTGATCATCAGGGACACATGATTTATATAGTTATTGTGGATGATTTCTCTCGTGTGTCCTGGGTATTTCTGTTAAAGAATAAATCTGAAGCAGGGAATATTATCATAAATTTCCATAATGAAGTTCGTAATGTTTTTTCTGCATCTGTTAAAATTGTGAGAAGTGATAATGCCCTAAAATTTTGTACTCATACCCTATCTAGTTACTTCTCATCCCAAGGGATCATCCACCAGACATCCTGTGCCTATACCTCCCAACAGAAAGGGGTTGCTGAAAGGAAACATCGCCATTTGCTTGATGTAATGAGGTCGCTTCTTATACAGAGTCATGCTCCTCACTCTTTCTGGGGTGATGATGTTCTTACAACATGTTACCTTATCAATCGTATGCCGTCATCTGTTCTAGGTGAGAAGATTCCTTTCTCCCTTATTTTTCCTGACAAAGAATTGTTCTCCCTTACTCCTCGTGTATTCAGTTCGATCGCCTTTGTCCACCGGTTGTCTCCCGGGACTGACAAGCTCTCTCCTAGCTAGGGTTGTCAAGTGTGTCTTCGTTGGGTACTCCAAAACTCAAAAGGGGTACAAGTGTTACGATCCTTTGCGCAGGCGGTACCTTGTCAGTGCTGATGTTACATTTTTTGAATCTGTTATGTATTTCTCAGCTTCAGGTGATCAGTTGATACCCCTGATAATACTGATGCTATCTACATGCTACCACCACCACCACTACCACCACCACCACCATCATCACCAGAACTGTTACCATCTTCTACACCTCATGTCATTGTACCTGTTTCACCATTACCATTTCACTATACCTGCAGGCCTGCTTCAGCTCATGGTCATCGCTCATCATCTAGCCTGCCTGAGGTATGTTTTGAAGATACTATTTTTCATGGATCTGATGATTTTCCTGAGCAGGATGTATTACAGAGGCCAGACGAGGGAACAAATGATTTAGACGTTCCTATTGCCCTAAGAAAGCCGAAGCGGAGCTGCGCATCATATCCTATAACATCTTTTGTGTCCTTTGATCGACTAACTGGAGATTTCAGGCACTTCGTCGTTGCATTGTCAGCAGTGGCTATTCCACGGAATTACCAAGATGCGCTGAAGGATAGTAGATAGCGTTTAGCCATGGAGGAAGAAATGGCAGCTCTTCAGTCTAGAGATACCTGGAGTTTGGTTCCTGTATCCACTGATGTGTCTCCAGTGAGCTACAAGTGGGTATTTACAGTCAAGCAGGATGCAGATGGCAGTATTGACATATACAAGGCTCGCATTGTTGCTCGTGGCTTTACACAGACATATGGGGAGGATTATCTTGATACATTCTCGCCGGTGGCCCGCCATTCCACTCTACGGATCCTGCTTTCTGTTGCGATCACTCGTAATTGGCCGCTATACCAGTTGGATGTGAAGAATGCGTTCTTATATGGTGACTTATAGGAGGAAGTCTACATGCAACAACCACCTGGTTTTGCTGTTGAGGGGGAGTGTCCAAAGGTGTGGAGACATCATAAGGCCATCTATGGCCTTAAGCAGAGCCCCAGAGCTTGATTCCAGAAGCTCTCAGACCTGTTTGAGAAACATGGGTACAAACGTTCCAATGTTGATCATTCCTTGTTTGTACAAAGGACTTCCAGAGGCATTATTGCTATTATGGTATATGTAGACGACATTCTGATTACATGTGATGATGAACAAGGAATAAAGGGGGCGAAAGAAACACTGGGTCGTGAATTTGTTACCAAGGACCTTGGAGTTCTTAGATATTTTCTGGGACTGGAGTTCGCCAGAAATCCTTATGGGTTGATAATGTCTTAGAGGAAATACGTCACTGACCTGCTGAGTGAAACATGAATGCTTGGTTGCCGACCTGCTACCATACCTATGGATTCTAATATGAAATTATATGATGGTAATACAGATGAGGTGAATAGGAGAAGATACAGAGAACTGGTGGGCAAACTTCTTTATGTTACTATTACCAGGCTCGATATAGCCTTTGTTGTGAGTCGAGTGAGCCAGTTCATGGAGCAACCACGTCAGGTACACATGGATGCCATACATATGATACTCAGGTACCTCAAGTCATCTCCAAGTACGGGTTTACTGTTTAAGAAAGGCAAGGAGATTACTATCTCAGCATGTGCAGATGCAAATTACGCAGGGTGTCCCAAGGACAGGAAGTCCACCTCTGGATTTGTTGTGTATGTTGGAGATTCTCTAGTCTCATGGAGGAGCAAGAAACAAACTGTTGTGGCAAGGTCTAGTGCTGAATATGAATATAGAGCTATGGCCCAGGTCAGTACAGAAATGATGTGGGTAAAGGCTGTGCTTACAAATTTACATATAGAAGTCCCACTTCCTATGGCTTTGGAATGTGACAATCAGGCGACCTTATTCATTGCAAATAACCCAGTATTCCATGAACGAACCAAGCACATTGAAGTTGACTGCCACTTTATACGTGATATGATTCAGAAGGGATTTATTGCTACATCCCATGTTAGCTCAGAGAATCAAACGGCAGACATTTTTACCAAGACACTACTTCGAGGGCCATTCCAGGAGTGCTCGTCCAAGTTGAGCATGATTGATATCTATGCTCCATCTTGAGGGGGAGTGTAGATATAAATATATATATTATTCACTTCTGTATCTTTATTGTTATTTTACTTTCCTGTTGGACTCTTTATGTAGTTTACCCATAGGCTACTCTCCTATATAAGAGAGCCTAGGGCTGATGGAATAAACATGTTCTCTTATTTTCCCAACAACTTCCAATTGACAATGCTACGAGGGCTTGCTGCTCCCATTACACACATTCCTATCGACCCGGTTATTTCCAAGCAAATATATAATAACTAGTGGGGGCATTAAGATAATTACAGTAACATAAATGGATGCTGGGAGAGTCCGCTAGAGTGGAGGATCTCCCAGCTATATATCCAGTCAGTGACCTTGCTGAGGAGACCTTTTTTCTGGCACAGAAAACCTGATTTGACCTTGGCGAGGTACATAGTAAGTAAAGTATTCCATGGACAAAAGTCGAATATTGGCTGTAAACTAAAAGTTTTTTTATTCCTTCTCCTTTCCATGTATGAAGTTCGAGGAACATATAGGGGTCCAAAACATCGAAACATGAAAAAGTAGGATGGTGTTAACAAAATATTCACAAGGATAACGATAACGGAGATGCATAATCAATTTTTAATTGAATAATAAGAAAAACAGTCTTCACAAAAGAACTTCTGACATGTAAAAATACAGAGCAAGATGTGACTCTTCATATTCTGGATAGTGGAAAAACACAATCTGTTTATAAATTATTCAAACATCATATCAATGACATATAAACAACAATAAAATATAGCAATTAGGAGAGCTTAATTATGTGGTACACGATGGAATGGACATATCATAGGAGAATAATGTTTGATACGTTATTTCTTCCTATGTCGTAATATAATGCCTTATATGCAGCTCCATGTACTCAGTAAGTCTGAACTAAGTTAAATGGACCTACACATAAAATCCAAATACATTATTTAGGTGGATCTATACAAAGACTCAAATTCGAATTACTTGTGTTATGTAATATAACTAATATAACTCTTCGAAAAATAATCCTGGGATCCATCACGCAAAATAATACTGGTGCACCTTACTATAGGAAGAAAATAATAAAACATAGCATTAGGGGAAACTAAAGGTTCTTCTATATGCCAAATTGCTGACGTTAACAGATGGCAAATTGCTTCCGTAACACATCACTTATTATCGGAGGAAACTAAGATGATGTATCATGTAATCATCAACAAGTTACCTGCCAAATTGCTTCCGTAACAAATGGCATGAATGGGTGAAGCAGCTTTAGAATGTTCTCGAAAACATACAAGAGAACAGCTTGAGCAACGAGAGCAACTGAGGAATCTCCAGAATGGTAAAAACGAGCTTTACTGGCCTCAATATACCTACAATTATGTTTAAGTTGTTACGTTTGAAACAAAAAGCAATATAAAATATAACCCTTACAGAAATACATTAACAAATACATTAACAGTAGAGGAGCCAAAGACACATGTATAAACAAATCTCTTTGCAATTATAGAGAAAAGTTGAGAATGAACTGAATGAATTTGATCAAGGAATATTTCTTATATAGCGTCGAAAGCTAGAGCTCAAGTGGTGGAATATGGTACTTCTTATATAGCGCCGAAAGCTAGAGCTCAAGTGGTGATAATTGTAGATGTGTGTGTGTGTGTGTGTATATATATATATATATATATATATATATATATATATATATATATATATATGGGTCATATGTGGCTGCCCCCTAGGGGCAGCCAACATGGCTGCCCCCTCCTTATTTGGGCAAGATTTTTTATTTTTTTTTGAAAAATAACACCATTTACATTCATCCCTATATCCCTCCTATATACCATTCGAATTTCGTCAGAAACAGAGACTCCTACGGCCTCCATCCGGACAGTAATTTTTTAACGGTAACAGGATTTTTTTAAATCGATACCAACGAGATGGAGGCCGTAGGAGTCTCTGTTTCTGACGAAATTCGAATGGCATGTAGGAGGGATATATGGATGAATATACATGGTTTTATTTTTCAAAAAAAATAAAAAAAACGCCGAAAAATGGGGCGGGGGCAGCCATGTTGGCTGCCCCCAGGGGGCAGCCCCATTTTTTCCTATATATATATATATATTACCATGCTTATTTCTTTTCTATAGACTAGTCTAGGGTTATTGGAATAAACAGGTTGATCTTTTCTTCCAACATGGTATCATAGCGGCGGTCCCAAACCAGAGTTCTCATACTCAACCCTAATCCTAGCCCTCCACCGTCCAACCTCTGCGCGCCGCCACGATCGGCGGCTCCGCCTGCGGCACCTCCCCTCCCGCTGCAGCCCCGGCTTCCCCTCCCTGCAGCACCGCCGCCTCTCGGGCCAGCTGCTCCCAACTATCTCGCGGCCCCAACCGCATCCAACGGCTTCATCCGTACGGCCAGCGACTTCATCCTCGTCTTCCATACTGCATCTCGCGGCCCCGGTCGCATCCAGCAGCTTCGCCTGCCCTAGCCGTGTTCTGAAGGTGTTGCCAATTCCTTATGAAGTTGGTTGCGATATAAGTCTACATATGCAACCAACTTCCCTTATGTTCACATAGACATTCCTTTGGTTAGATTATACAATCCTTGTCTTCCTAGATCGGCAAGATGACAGAGAACAAGATTGATATTCCCACCACAGGTGCCTTCAGAGGTTCGTCGCCCATAGGCAAGATGGACGGTTCTAAATATGAGTTGTGGGCCATGTAATTCATGAGCCTGATGAAGTCGATGGGGAAGAAGCACATCCTTACTGAAGATGAACCGACGGAGAAGACAAGATTGTATGTCTCATGGGAGGCTGATGATGCTTATGCATAAGTCTGATTGTCTGGTACTCTACTACCAGATATTGCAAACGACGTTCTACACCAGCCCACAACGAAAGCTATGTGGGACATTCTTTCTGCCACGTATTCACAAGCCAAAAATGAGACAAAGATCTTACATCTACAACATGACATCTTTACTATTAAGCAGAATGAACGTCCACTACATGCACACTATACTGCCTTGCACGGTATGTTTGAGGAGATTCATAGCTTCATGCCACTCACGGCCACCCCAGAGCAGATGAAGACATTCCGAAATGCTACGATGGTTGGTGTATTTCTGGCCTCTCTTGATTCACAGTATGAGGCTGCTTCCTCCCAGATACTGACGGATGCAACAATTCCTTCTATGGAAGAGGCCTTCCAAAGGTTGAGTATGATTAATGTTTCCTCTTCAGCAACAAATTCTTCTGCTATGGCGGCCTCTCGTGGAAGGGGCAGTTCATCTCAGTTTCACGGGCGAGCATCACGTGGTATGCTTCTGTCTCTTATCATGGCTCCGATATCTCGGATGGATTATTGATTCTGGAGCCACACATCACTTGTGTGGGAATAGAGGTCAGCTTATAGCATATAGACATTCCTCTCCAGGACGGACAATGGTCATAGCTAATGGGACTAATTCCCCTATCATAGGACTAGGGGAGATTGCCTTGACACCCTCTATAAGATTGCAGAATGTGTTGCATGCTCCTGATTTCTCAATGAATTTACTGTCAATCAGTCAGATTACTAAGGATTTAAACTGTCAGGTAATTTTTGACTCATCATCTCTTGTTTTTCAGGACATCCCTACGGGTAGGATGATTGGGCATGGCCGTGAGCAGGGTGGACTCTATTGACTAGTTCACACACCACATGTTGGTTTATTGTCCCATACCACTGGTTCTGTTTCTCCTTACATATGGCATATGTGTTTTGGTCATCTTCCACTTCAAGAGCTACGCCAGGTTCTTCCCCAGATTTCACCTCGTTCGTCATTCAATTGTGAAGCATGTCAATTAGGAAAGCATCACCGATCCACCTTTCCCAGTCGTCAGAGTCGAAGTAGTAACCCCCCTTTTGAGTTTTTCCATGTTGACATGTGGGATCCAAGTCGTGTTCCTGATCATCAGTTGCTGTAGATTATTTTAGTCATCTATCTTGGGTATTTTTGTTAAAGAATAAATCAGAAGATGGAAATGTCATCATATCCTTTATAAGAGAGGCGCATAATGTTTTTTCAACATCTGTGAAAATTGTACGGACAAACAATGCGCTTGAATTCTGTACACATGTATTGTCTCAATTCTTCTCTTCAAGTGGTATTCTTTATCAAACCTCGTGTGCTTATATGTCTCAACAGAACATTGTTGCTGAAAGAAAGAGCTGTCACCTCCTTGATGTCACCCGTACACTCCTAATACAGAGTTGTGCCCCACATTCATTCTGGGGTGATGCGGTCCTCACAGCCTGTTATCTAATTAACAACGTGCCATGGTCTGTTCTGGGGGAGAAGGTCCCTTTTTCACTTGTTTTTCCTGACAAGGAATTATTCTCTCTTGGTTCTCGAGTGTTTGGATATGTTGCGTTTGTTCATCGGTTGTCTCCAGGGATCGACAAGCTCTCTCCAAGGGCAATCAAATGTGTTTTTATTGGATATTCCAGAACTCAGAAGGGTTATCTCTGTTATGATCCACTACACAAGAGATATTATGTAAGCGTAGATGTTACCTTTTTCGAATCTGTCATGTAGTTCTTGCCTCCAGGTAATCGGTTGACTGCTTCAAACTCAGATGGTCATGTCTACATTCCACCTCCGCCAGTGTGTCTACCATCTCCATTACCACCATTACCATCTCCACTACCACCAGCAACCCTACCGCCACCTATCACTTTAGTTCTTGTACCACCAAATCATTACAGTCGACGATCTACTCCTGCGCATGCCCCTGGTCCATCATCCAACACGCCCCAGGTTTGTTCTGATAGCATTATTTCTAATGATGGGTTGCATACTAGCTCTCAGCAAGGTTTCTCTTAGGAGGATGATGTTCAGGGTGACAACAACAATGAAGAAGATGACTTGGATTTACCCATTGCTATTAGAAAGCCGAAGCGTTCCTGTGCTACATATCCCATTGCTTCTCAGGTCACCTTTGGGCGTCTGAGAGGTGATTTTGGGAAGTTTGTCACTATTTTGAATACCGTGATCATTCCACGGACTTACCAGGAGGCGCTACAAGACATTCGGTGGCGTTTAGCCATGGAGGAGATGGCAGCTCTACAATCTAGAGGTACATGGAGTCTCGTACCTGCTCCTACTGGGGCATCATTAGTAAGCTGCAAATGGGTTTTTACAATGAAACAAAATGCATATGGCAGCATTGATCGATATAAGGCCAAGCTTGTAGCAAGATGCTTTACACAGACATATAGGGTGGACTATACGGACACATTTTCTCATGTTGCGTGCCATTCAACACTAAGAATTCTTCTATCTGTTGCAGTTCTTTGAGATTGGCCTTTGTTTCAACTTGATGTAAAGAATGCCTTCCTATACAGTGACCTTCAGGAAGAAGTCTATATGCAACAGCCACCATGTTTTACTACTGAGGGGGAGTGTACACATCTATGTAGACTTCATAAAGCCATATATGGACTTAAGTAGAGCCCAAGAGCTTTGTTTCAGAAGCTCTCAGATTTGTTCAAAAAGCAAGGGTTCAAACGATCCAATGCAGATCACTATCTGTTATACAGAGAACTACAAGAGGAACGACTGCTATTATGGTATATGTTGATGATATTCTCATTACAGGAGATGATCTATAGGGAATAAGGTTGGCAAAAGACTTTCTGGGTCGTGAATTTATTACCAAGGACCTCAGGGCTCTTCGATACTTTCTGGGTCTGGAGTTTGCCAGAAATCAGCAAGGACTAGTAATGACCCAGAGGAAATATGTTACTGATCTACTTAGTGACACTGGTATGCAAGCGTGTAGGCCTGCTACTACACCTATGGATCCAAGCATGAAGCTGTAAGATAGAGACACTGATGAAGGAGACAGGAGAAGGTACAAAGAATTGGTAGGGAAGCTCCTTTATGTTACTATTACTAGACCAGATATATCATTGGTAGTTAGTAGAGTTAGCCAGCTCATGGAGCAACCACGTCAGGTACATATGGATGCTGTACATATGATACTAAGGTACCTCAAATCATCCCCAAGTACGGGTCACATGAGTGCGGGTGTCAATGATTAGCCCATTAATGGCTTTTTGGGCTAGTGGGAGATTGTTGGACATGCGAGCCCACAACGAGCCATTATGCAATAAATGTTGATGCAAATATCATTCACTGATCTGAAATGAAGAATAAATAATTGGCATAATAGGTCCCTTAGTACAATTAGGGTTATGTACCATGGCCATTCATATAGCTGTTGATTCAACTATTGAATCATAGAGGCTAGTGCTTGGATGAATATCTAAAGGGTTAGATTGATGACTCATCAAGCACCATCAAATGATTGTTAAGAGATGATCTCCAGCCTGGATAGGAGATGGCAATCCTTTCTCAGTTAGGCTGATATCCGACCGACCTCTTGATGCAGGTCCTCTGCATAGGAATAGAGATTCGGAGGTGTCAGATTAGTTAGGTAAAAGAGTTGACTTAACAAGATCGAGATAACCAAAGTCCTACATCATATGCTGTCATGATATAGGCACACATCCTCTGATCGGAGACAGATGTGTTACTATATGTCTGAGTATGTACATTTGGCAGACCAATAGATTGATGACCTAATCAAGGTCTATACACCGGCGCGCTGGTGTACATGTAAGGTTATATGAGTAATACAATCTCTCAAAGGGATCATACAGGTTCAATTATTGAACCGGAAGACATGAGCCCACTCATGAGATATTGGGAAGAATCAAATTCCGTGCACGGTCGTCTCGCTTTGGAAGCTTAACTGAATTTATAGGTTTGATATATACTTTTGGAAAGTATATGATCAATACCTAGGTAAGATATATGCTTTTGGAAAGTATATGATCGATACCAACTCCCAATGATCAAATGAGAAACTTACTGATAAAACCCTGAAGTAGACAGTGTAAAGTTGATCTAATACTTCGGGTTTATTCCGAGTCTCCCAGTATGCAGGATGTACATGTCTTGGGAATACCTGAGGGTGATGTGATCATAAACGATTGTATAACCATGACGCTTCCATTCCTAGGGAGTGATGAAACGGGTTTGGATTTTAGTGACTCCTCTCAGTAGAGAAGTAATCTGATCTTGATCCAAATGTTGGACAATGATCTGAATGTGATTCAGATGCAATGAGAAGATTAGATTTGCGGTCTTGATTTAATCAAGCAACTATGGTAGGCTCGCGATCTGGATTTGAGATATGATCTCAATATCCAAGTCACTATATGTGGAACAAGACAATCGCCATGTCCTTATTTCCAAGTATCCGCAGAGAAATCGCATTATTCTTGAAAGAGTTCAGGATAATTTCATTGTTGATATAAGTATCTGAGCCTGAGAAAATGGATAATTAAAAGTGATTTAATTATCATGAATAACATGAATTTGATTCATATTATAAGGAGAGTTATCTTAGATAATTAAATGTGATTTAATAATCAAAGATGTGAATAATGTGAATGTGATTCATATTATTTAGGCACATTAGAATAGAGATCCAAGATGATTAAATATGATTTAATTATCATGGATATGAATAATGAGGATAGCAATATCCATATTAGTCATATATATCATAAATGTGATTTATAATATATAAGAGAGAGCTATTTGTAATTTACATTTGTTAATTAAATGTTGATGTGAATTGGATTCACATTGGACAATTAATTGAAAATGTAATTCACATTTTATTTTGTGTTGTGAATGTGATTCACAATTTTCCAATGGCAAGATTGCAGTATTCACAAAATAATTATGAATTATTTTTGTAGAATAATTTACAACAAGTGTTGTTGTAAATCTTGGAGATTGTCATGGAATAATGTAATCTCATGAGATCTCATGAGATTACATGAGATTGCCTCCAAATCCCATATAATGGAAGGAGGCAATCTTCATTCCATAAATCTCCATACTTGATTGATTTAATTTGAGAATAAATCATATTGATTTATCAATATATATTTAATCTAAATTAAATTAATAGTTGTTGAATTTTTACCAACAAAATCTTGGCCATTGAAAGAAACACAAATCAATGTAAGCCATTGGATTGTGTTGTCCCATGGATTGAGATCGATGGATCCCAAAATATTATAAAAGAAGAGGCACCCCTTGCTCTTCTTGGTTACAACAACACAAGTGAGACAACAACTCTCTCTCTCTCTCTCTCTTTCTCTCTACACACCTACTCTCTCTATCTCTCTCATGTGACCGTCCACCATGGATGCCCTAATGGGATTCTCCATCGCCGCAGCATCGTCGTTATGTTGCCCGATTGTTTGCTCGTGAATCCCTGTCTACTTCGGCGTGCCTTGCTCGTAAAGAAGACGTCGTATCTCATTTGTCGAGATCAGGAGAACCGTGGCTTGGATTATCAACATGGATTGCGAGAAGCACGTGTTTCATCAACACGCTCGCAAGCGTCTCCTCCGTCGGATCGGACTTGAGACAGGAGGTCTCTTTGTTTAGAGTCTCGATCACAAACCTCGCTTCAAGAGGTAATCCTATTACTTGTTTGTGGTTTAGATGAAACGATTCGAGAAGTGTTCTTGGATCATGTGGTCTCGTCACATGAAAAAAATTAATTTCCGCTGCATCAAGCAACTAGTGCGACTAGTCGCTCCCGATCGCATACGATGCGATCCTCACGCTTCCGTGATGCGCTTAAGGATCTCGCCATATCCTTCAGTTGTATCATGAAAACCTCCTCCTTTAGGTCACTATAAAGAAATGCATTCTTTATATCAAGATGAAAAATGACTAACTCTTATTGGCAGCAACATAAAGAACAGTACGAATTGACACCATCCTTACCCACTATAGAGGTCTCAAAGTAGTCGACGTGATATGCTTGAGTGAGGCTCTTTGCCACAAGTATAGCTTTTAATCTGTCAACGAACTCATTTGTAGGCAACATGCTTGAAACATGAAGGACGCAGCATAAGACACGTGTTCCGAGAGGTAAGCACATCCATCTTTTCATCCATGGCCTTTTTCCAACCATAGTCTTTAGCTGTATTGTGATGATCACGAGGAACAATAACATCTATAAAAGCATATGTAAATCTCCTGTCACAACTATTGAGAATACCAGTGAATAGATAGAATATCAATGACAATGGATGAAGAGTACATCGCCTTTTGATTTCCTCAATGTTATAGGAAGTTTTGATGGAGCATCTGGATTAGCAGTGGCAGAGCCACTCATTGTTGCAAAAGTTGGCAGACTAGGCCGGCTAGTCGAGTCGATAGGGTGCCCACTAGTCAACCGGCCATTACACCATCAATAATAGGCTAAAAAAATAATAGTCTATTAAATTTTATACAAATGCATGATATCTTGCAAAGTCACATGGACACCGTAAATTTTATTATAACAAATTCGCCAGTTATGCAAAACAAGGAATAAGGAATATACATAGAGAAAATAATAACTTATTTATTATGAAGGCTATAATGCTCTCTTATATAGAGAAGAGAATCCTAAAATAACTCTCAACACCCCAACTATAGATGGATCATAGATGTCAATCGTGCTCAGCTCGGAACACCTCCAGAATGACCCCTAAGGCGTGCCTAGGCCTTGCTGAACACATCTGCTATATGTTCCCAAGAGTTGATTTGGGAAATAGAGATAAAGCTCTTTTATATCATATCTCATGTGTAATGGCAGTCTACCTTAATGTGTTTGGTCCTCTCATGGAAAGCGAGATTGTAGGCACCGAAAAAAGCAGCCTAGTTGTCAGAAAGAAACTACATAGAAAGAGGCGCGTCAACAACAAAGTTTGTCAGGACGGATCTGACCCCATCTTCTTCGTGTTCCCCTTGACCATAGCTTTCGTATTTTGACTCCTCACTAGATCTGGCAACTACAATCTGCTTCTTACTTTTCCATGAGACCATAGAACTCCCTATGAAAATCGCAAAATCAGAGGTAGATTTCCCATCTTTAGGGTATCTTGCATAATCAACATGTACACACTACACAGGATGTGAATGCAAGAGAAGTCCCTCTACTAAAGAATAACCACGTACTTGGAGAAGACTTCGGTTATAATAGGATCATGTAAACATCATTTATGTGAGTCTGTCATGCTTGCTCCATTAACTGGCTGACTTCTCTCAGCAAAAGGAGATGCTTGGCTTGGTAATTAGTCATAAAAGTAGATTCCCAACGAGCTTACCATATGTCCTCCTATCCACCTCATTTGTATCATCATTGTAGAGCTTCATGCTGGGGTCCATGAAAGTAGTGGCAGGTCTGCAATCTACCATCCATGTCTCTTGGAGAAGATCTGTAACATACTTCCTCTTTATCATCATCAGACCTCGCTGAATACTGGAAAACTCAGCCCAACGAAGTATCGTAGTATGCCAAGGTCCTTGGTGACAAAGTGCTGCCCAAGGAACGCCTTAGCCTCACTAATGCATTGTATGCCATCTCCTGTAACAATACTACCATCAACATAAATCAAAATGACAACAATACCTCTTTTTGTGCATACTCTCTTTGTCCTATGTACAAAGAGAGAGTGATATGTAGTCAATTTTGTGAAGCCATGCTGCTCTATCAAGTCCGAGAGCTTCGGGAATCATGCTCTGGAATTTTTCTTAAAGTCCATAAATCGCCTTATGAAGTCTGCATATCTTCTAATACTCCGCCTCGGCAAGGCGACAAGGCGTTAAACCTGTGCGCCTGTATGCCTAGACATGCTTAGGCGTGCCTAGGCGTTTTTCAAAGTGTGTTCTACGTATCGCATTTGAGACATGCAACATATAGTTATTTAAAGCAAATGGATGTTGCATGTCTCAAATACGACATCATTTTTTTTATTTTTTTAAGCACATGTCACATTTTAGAGATGCGACATGTATATCGTATTTTCAAAATATGCTATGTATATCACATTTTGTGAATGCGATATGTATATCACATTTTGAAAATGCGATATATGTGTACTACGTATAAAAAAATAGTCGCCTAGGTGCCCAGGCATGCCTTGGTGCCCATGCAACCCAAGACATACGCCATTTCCTATAAAAGCAAGGCGTTCTTTCTAAGCGTATGGCCTGGGGCGTTTGGGTGCCTAGGTGGCCACCTAGGCACGCCTAGGCATGCGCCTTAACATCTATGTATAAACCTCCTCATACTCTCTTTACAAAAAAACATTCTTGACATCAACATGCGAAAATGACCAGTCCCATAGAACTACAACAGATAGGATAATCCTGAGTGTAGAATGATGAGATAGGGGAGGAAAATTATCACGATAGTCCATCTTATATATCTGGGTGAACCCAGAAACCACAATCCTAGACTTATAGTGATCAACACTGCCATCTGCTCTCCACTTAATTGTAAAGATCCGTTTGCAGTCAACCACTAAAGCCCTTGCTAGGGATGTAGCTAAACTCCATTTGCCTTGTGACTGGAGTGCATCTCTTCCTACATAGCCAAACGTCAGTAGCGGTCTCGCATAGCATCCATGTATATTTGTGGGATCTCTATAGCTGACAACCCCACTACAAACTTCCTAAAATCCTCTGAAAGATGTCCCAAAGAAACATGGGTAATAAGAGGATATGTAGCACACATACGCCCCCACTTCTAAAGAACAATGGGTTGCTCAAGATCCTCTTGTAGAATTGTATCCTGTAAAGTAGCTCAACTTGTAAGGAATCCTGCTTTACAGACAAATCACCAGTGCCATCATTAACCACATGCTTAGAAATTACCTTGGACGTGTTGGAAGATGGGGAAGGTACGAGAGAAGGGGGTACAATAGGCTCCATGTATATTTGTGGGATCTCTATGGCTGACAACCCCACTACAAACTTCCTAAAATCCTCTGAAAGATGTCCCAAAGAAACATGGGTAATAAGAGGATATGTAGCACACATACGCCCCCACTTCTAAAGAACAATGGGCTGCTCAAGATCCTCTTGTAGAATTGTATCCTGTAAAGTAGCTCAACTTGTAAGGAATCATGCTTTACAGACAAAACACCAGTTCCATCATTAACCACATGCTTAGAAATTACCTTGGACGTGCTGGAAGATAGGGAAGGTACAAGAGAAGGGGGTACAATAGGCAGCTTGTGAATGTGGTATCTTGGTAAAGTTTGGACTACAAGAGGAGGTGGAGGAGCTACATGAGTAGGGAACCAAGGAAGGAGGAGGCGGTGGAGATGCCATAGGCGAACCACAGGTGGGGCAGTGGTGGTGATTGTGGCAGAGAAGGATGTGGAACACAAACCTTCTTACTAGACTGAAACAAGTCACCATTAGGAGAAAAATACATGATTGACTGAGAGAAAGTGACGTTAGCACTAATGTAGTATTTATGTCTAATATGATCAAAGCATCAATACGATTTGAGGGAGAGCTTGTCACTACTAGGAGCTAGGTGATGAACAAAAGCCAAAGAGTCAAAGGTATGATGTATTAAAGAGAAAACGTCTTTATCGAGAAACGTAATCGAAATAGAATAATTTCCCCTAATACGGAGGACAACATACAGTTGATCAGGTAGCATGCAGTGTGAACAATATCACCTCATAAAAAGTGGGGAGAACGACTCTGGATAAGGAGAGTCCTAGTAACATCAAGAAGATGATGATGTTTGCATTTGGCAACACCATTAGGCTAAGAAGTGTAAGCACATGTAGTTGGATGTATGATGCCAAGGGAGTTGAAGAATTGAAAAAGCTGAATAGTGCAAAACTCCAAGGCATTTTTAGAATGGACATACTTAACAATAAAGGGAAAATGTTCTTTATTTTATAAATAAAAGTTTGAATGACAAAACAATCATCAACAAAGAAATAATAGAATAATCATCGGCAAAAACTAGATAAAAAACATATGCACAGATAGTCAGAAACACGATTGAGACCCTAAATATCAAAATGAACTAACTCAAATAAAGAACCGCTACTACGACCCCTGACAACAAGGAAAACTAGAGCAGTGATGCTTCCCGAGATGACAAGTCTCGCACTGAAAAGTAGATTGAGATGGGATAGGCGAGAAGACTCTACACAACCTCTGTAAAGGAAGGTGACCGAACTGAAGATGACATATGCACAGAGAGTGAGTCAATGGGAATAGAAGATGCACCAACATAAGAAGAGTGGACCAATTTGTAAAGACCCCTTGTTCACGGCCACATCCAATCACCATGCTCTTGAATATATTATGAAACACAAGAAGAGGGGCCAATAAGGCATGTTAATGCAAATCCTTGCTAATCTAACAAATAACAAATTTATTGAAAAGTCATGTGCATGAAGCATAATCTACAGACACATAGACAATATCAACCGAATCACCTCATATCCGGCAATAGGAGAATGTGTACCATATACACAACAAATCTGTGTGGAGGTACCGACCCGTAAGAAGTGAATTTTGCTTTGTTTCCACATAGATAATGAGATGCACCCGATAATGAAATGTCTACCCTGTAACAAATAATAAGGGTATAAGCTACACCTAGGTATTGCTAGAGGCATTAAAGCTAGAAGGGCCTGGAAGAGCACTAATAGAGGCAATAGCATGAGTCATAATCTCCCTTAGACGGGAGACAAGGTCATCGAGCTTTTGATTAGCAGAAGTGGCGTAGGTTTAACCTGCTTGGCAACATGAATGAACGCATGGTAACCATACTTCTAGTAGTAGTTGTCCTCAAAGTGGTCAGAACAATGACAATAGGTGCATAGCTCACGCGGGTGTCCACCTCCTCTGCACATACACAACATCCTCTGAAATGAACTAGACCTCCTCTGCAGTCATCACAGAGGAGGACTGAGTGGTGACTGCAAGAGGCATCGTCATCCTGCTCAGTTTGCAATAGGCCTCCTTAATTGGAGGTATAAATGCATCCGTAAGAAGCTGGGTGCGTGTAGCATTATATTATGAGTCAAGTGCCTCCAGAGAAACTCCTACTATAGTGGCATTCATGTGCGCCTTCTACTGCTCTGCGAAGCTATCAGGGGCATGAAGTTGTGAAACTTTTCAAAAATGCCCTGAGCCAAGAGTAAAAAGCATGAAGCGAACGACCAACCTACTTAGTTGTGAAGATGTCGTTTGAAGCTGGAAGATCTTCGTCTCATTCCTCGCCTGAAAAATATGTGGCTACGAGAATGTTCCACATTGCGCTTGTAGTGGGCTAATGGAGAATGTCAGTGGCTACCTCCATGGTAAAAGTAACAGACAACCACACGCATGCATACATGTCATATTGCTTACATGAAGCATTCACCTCAGTTTTATCGACCGGCTCTGATTGTGTCAGAATGTGCTCCTTATTGTTGCACTACATAAGGCTCATGAACTGCATGGACCATAACTCATAATTGGTTATATCCATCTTGACGATGGATGCTAAGTATTTGAAGGCACAGAAGAATCATAAGTATGCCTTTCTCTCTGACATGATGATGAATGAGATGAGAAAAAATACGACTGGGGATGTAGAGTGATATGAAGGTGTCTCCATAATCATAAGGGTGTGTTCGGTTGGGGGGTTACCCCCCACTTTGGATGGGTAACCCTCCAAAACCCACACTTTTAACCCACTGGTGGGGCCCGCTCCCTTCCCATAAAAAAATATTATACCATCATATCATCTAAAAATCATAAAATACTCAACTTCTACTCACTATTCCAAACTTCAATACAATCACATCACAACTACACACTTTTTCAAATTTCAATACAATCATACCACAATAACTACCATTTTTTTTTCAAATTTCAATACAATCACATCACACAAACCCTCCCAACCCTTAACCCACCAACCAAAGACACTAATAAAAAAACGGGTTATCCACCCCAGGATAACCCACCAGCCGAACGCCACCTAAGGGAAATTAGTTGTGTGTGCAGATTCATGCCAAAACCATTCCCATCAACACAGAATGCGCACTAGGGCTAGCAAATAGGTCTTAGGTATCTGAAATTACCCCTAAAACTAGACTTTGATACAATCTAGAAAGTTGACACGGTGTCACACCGCGTGGCAGACGACTAGGGTAGCTGCCGAGATGATTGAACACCTCAGAGCTTAAGTGGTGATGACTAGAGTCACCGCGGATGTTGTTAGATGTGATATGGACTGCTAGAGGGTGCCATGAGTACCAGTCGCGCTCGAGAGCCCCCCTCCAGACGATGCCCTATGCAGCGATAGGCCGCAATAAGGGCTGCATGTCCACCTCTAGATAACATATTTAAGTGTTGTATAAAAATTATATGTAAAAATAAATAAATAAACTACTATAAGATAAGCAAAGCTTTTAATTGTATCTATCACCAATACCTTATTTTTTATTTTTTTCTGTAATTATAAATTATTTATTATTAATATTTTATTATTAAATATTAAAAATACAGATTTCCATAATGGAATAGAATATAATTTTCCGAATTGAGTTAATAATAATAATTTAATTAATAATGACAAATGAATGCATAAAATCATAAATTCAACTATTATTTTAGTTTTTTATTTTTCTCTAAGAACCCGCACGTAGTGGATTCACAATCCACCGCCTTAATCCACTTGGCTAGCAATAATAGTTGTTGGGCCACCGCTAGAGTGAGAGTGTGGGGGTGGGCGACAATCGAAAGAAGTGCGTGAAGAGATGGGGTGCCAATCGGAGGCTAGGACATAGAGGTGAGACATGTGGGACTCATGGCTCCGGTATAGCACCACCGCTTTGATACCATGTGGAGAGAAAATAATGACTTGTTTATTATGAGGGTCATACAGGAGAAAACTCATAAGATAAAATACATAATAAAGATAAAATAAATAAGCACATACAAAATAATTCTCAACAAAATATAAGCAATTACTAGAAAAATGGCATATGGACCCATCTTACCAATCGGCAAAATCACCCCAAAAGAAATCATAGATTTCCCTACCAGCATCTCCAAAGAAGAACCTCTCGTAGCTAGACGTGACACTGTCAACCAGCCTATGAAGTTCAGAGACCTATAAGGCATAAAGAATCAAATCAGATTGTGTTTTTCCTTGCATGTATTGGTTTAGATTGTAGGAAAATCATAAATCCATACCACCCAACATTCTGACAAAGGTAAGATCAAAAGCGATTCTTCTGAGTCAAACTGGAGGATACCAAAACAGATTTCATCAGCGTCAAAACCCAGAAAGTTAAAATAAAATTGAAACAGAGGTCCATTCACAAATCCACAATTTAATCTTTTCACCTCTCAGTACCGAATTAGTGGCACCGAATTAGTGGCATAGATTTTGAAAGAAAATAGATGGTATGAATAATCAAAATTATTCACATGCTTAGCCTTGAAAATTTTTAATACGATTGCAAGTCTGCCAGATCAGAAAAATATGAAATAAAAAGATATAAGAGAAATCCGACCTTCAAATCTAGTACAACTTCCCAGGATATAGCATCAGCAGTATTCGGCAAGTTCTGCAAAACAAACTTCCCAGCATTCCAGAGTTTATTTGTGAAGGCCTTATTTGAGACTAGTCGTTCAGTAGACAGATTAAGATCCTGTAAGATAATGTCAGGTGCAGAATAAATCGTATTGTTGAATTTATCATTTTTAACGATGGCATACATCACCTCGGTAATACAAAAACCTGGAAAAAGTAATAAATACCTGGCCAGCAGTTCCCAGAGAAATGGAAAACCGCAAAGCATCTGCACCATATTCCATGATAGAGTCAAGAGGATCAATGACATTTCCCAATGTTTTGGACATTTTCCTGCCCTGCACAAAAATAAGATACCAAATGTGGTTCCACTTTATGAGTATTTTTGCAGTCATTGCGACATCAATGGACTAGGAAAACCCATTTTCGAAATGGTGTTATATTTCTAATTTTCCATGAAAAATAAAAGTAACTAAAAATGATGTATCATAGGTGTTGGAAGAAATGAGTGCATTGTTTATTCCTGTGAACCCTAGGCTCTCTTATATAGAGGAGAGACCCATGGGTAAATTACATATGGTAGTCAAGAGAATAGGAAAATAAGAATGCAGTACAAATACATAAATAAATATCTCTACACTCCCCCTCAAGAGGGAGCACATATGTCAATCATGCTCAGATTGGATGGGCATTTCTGGAATGGTCCCCTAAGCAACGCCTTAGTAAAGATATCTCAGTTTGATCCCTGAGCTGACATGAGAAGTAGAGATAAGTCCTTTCTGAATAATGTCCCTCATGTAGTGGCAGCCCACTTCAATATGCTTAGTTCTCTCATGAAAAGCACGATTCTTTGCAATGAACAGGGCAACTTGGTTATTATATTGTAGTTGCATAGGAGTAGGTACATCTATATGTAAATCTGATGGTACAACACGAACCCACATCATTTTTGTACTTTCTTGTGCCATGGCTCTATATTCAGAATCGACATTGTAAATCTACACTAGTTCGTGTTCTTATTCCGCCAAGAGACAAGAGAGCCATCAACAAAAATTGCGAAGCCCGAGGTGGACTTCCTATCCTTTAGACATCCGACATAATCAGCATCAGCGCATGCATAAACAGTAAGTGTCCCCTCCTTTTTGAATAATAAGACTGTACCTGGGGGAGATTTTAGATATCTCAAAATCATATATACAACATCCATGTGCACCTGTCGAGGTTGTTCCATGAATTGACTCACCCGACTGACTGCAAATGAGATATCTGTTCTGGTTATAGTAACATAAAAAAGCTTTCCAACTATTTCTTTGTATCGTTTCCTGTCCACTTCTTCTGTATCATCATCATATAGCCTCATGCTAGGATCCATAGGAGTGGTGGCTGGTTGACATCCAACCATTCATGTCTCAGCTAACATATATGTCACATACTTCCATTGTGTTATCACAAGGCCTTGCTGATTCTTAGCAAATTCTAGCCCGTAAGGTGCCAAGATCCTTAGTAACAAACTATTGTCCCATAAAATCTTTCACTCTTTTATCCCTTGCATGTCATCACCTGTGACTAGTATATCATCAACATAACCATAATAACCATCGTACCTCTAGTGGTTTTCTGCACAAGCAATGAGTGATCCGCATTTGACCTCTTAAATCCCTGCTTTTCAATTAAGTCCGACAGCTTATGAAACCATGCCCTATGACTTTGTTTGAGGCCATATATTGCTTTGTGAAGTATGCAAACCTTCAAACACTCCCCTTCAGCGGCAAAACCAGGAGGTTGCTGCATATAGACTTCCTCCTGTAGATCCCCATAAAGAAAGGCATTCTTAACATAAAGTTGAAAGAGAGACTAATCACGTACCACATCAACAGAAAGAAGTATCTGTAGTGTAGAATGACGAGCCACAAGAGAGAATGTGTCTAGGTAATCCACAACATATGTTTGAGTAAAGCCACGACCAACCAATCTGGCTTTGTACCAATCCAGACTCCCATCTGCACAGTGTTTAATAGTAAACACCCACTAGCAACTAACAACAGATGCTCCAGTAGGAACAGGCACCCGACTCCATGTACGACGTGACTGCAATGCATCCATCTCTTCTTCCATAGCCAACTGCCACCGACTATCTTTCAATAAAAAAACTATCTTTCATTGCCTCTTGATAATTTCGTGGAATATCCACAACAGATAAAATAATGGTAAATTTCCGGAAATCACCAGTCAAGCGCTCAAAAGATACCATGGATGCCAAAGGATAAGATGCACTACGCTTTTGTTTCATAAGCACAATAGGGAGGTCCAGATCAGCAATCTCCACGTCTGTCCCATGTAAGGAATCCTGCTCAAGTAAGCTATCAGATACAATCGCAGGAACTACGTATTCAGAGCATACCTCATGTGTGCCAGATGACTAGCGGTGACCATGAGCAGAAGCAGGATGGCGTGTATAATAATGTGGCAACGATGGGAAAGGGATAATGGGACATGGTGATGTGAGTGGAGGTGGTGAAGATGGTGGTGAAGGTGGTGCGGGTGGTGGTGGCACATAGATTTCATTATCAAGGTTTGAGGAAGTCAAGCGATCACCTGTTGGGGAAAAATACATCACAAACTCAAAAAATGTTACATCAACACTGACATAATACTTTCTGTGCAATTGATCATAACATCTATATCCTTTTGTGTCCTGGAGTACCCAACAAAAATACACTTGACTGCCCTAGGAGAGAGCTTGTCAGTACCTGGAGACAGTTGGTAAACAAAAGCAACCGAACCAAACACATGATGAGTTAGGGAAAACAATTCTTTCTCAGGAAATGCAAGGGAAAAAGGTAACATGCCGTAAGAACGTCACCCCAGAAGGAATGTGGGGCATGACTCTAAATGAGGAGAGTTCTGGTAATGTCTAAAAGGTGACGATGCTTCCTTTCCGCGACACCATTTTGCTGGGAGGTATAGGCACATGATGTTTGATGAATAATCCCATGAGCATCAAAAGTAGACCAATGATGCTTTCCCAACTGACATGTTTTACATTGAAAAGACGGGTGAGAAGAAATCTGAGATAGAACACGAGAAAATTTCTGGGGCGGGAGATGACCAAAGCGCAAATGCCATGTAAAGGAAGAGATAGATCCTGCAGAATGGGAGAAAGTGCCAGCATAGGGTGTACGAACCAAACGATAGAGGTCGTCCTGCTCACGGTCACAACCAATCATCTTACCAGTAAGGATGTTCTGAAATACAAGAGAAGATGGATCAAAAATAACACGTCAATGTAAATCTTTTGTAATCTGACTAATAGATAGCAAATTAATAGGAAAGTCAAGTAGGTGCATAGAGACTGTTAGGCTAATCTCCCCCTGTCCAATGATCGGCGAATGAGTCCCATCTGATATAACCACAATACTTCTTGGGGGAATCTGTCTGTAAGTTGCAAGTTGCCGTCTCTCTACACAAAGATAATGTGTAGCACACGAGTCCATGATCCACTCTGTAATATCAGATCCAAAACAGGTAGTAAGTGCATATGAACTACTTGAGGAGCTAGAAGATGCTGAAGCAACCACATCTGAATGGTTCCCAGGGACCGAAGAGGAAGCAGTTGAGCTAGCAGGAGGTGTAATGTCCCTCAGTCGTGCTACAAGGTCATCAAATCTCTGATCTAAAGAAGAAGCAGGGGGGCTCAACTTGCTCAACAACTCGGGCAGGAGCAGGAAATCCATGTTTAGAATATCATGTATCCTCTGTATGTCCAGAGCGATGACAGTAAGCACATGGCTGACGAATACGACTGCTTCTTCCCTGCGGTCCACGTCCTCGAAACTGAGAAGGACCTCCTCGACCTTGGGAGGCAACCATTTCTGAGGAAGTCTGACTGACAAGAGTAGATGGAACAGTGATCCTACTGAGTCAACGGAAAGCTTCCTCCATGGGAGGAATAGTAGCATCTGTCAGAATATGAGAGCGAGTAGCCTCATACTCAGGATCAAGGACTGCTAGGAAAACACCCACCATGGTGGCATCCCTATAAGTCTTTTGTTGTTCAGGAGTAGCTGTCAGAGGCATGAAGCTGTGGAACTTCTCAAACATTCCGCGCAAGGACATGTACAATGAGTGAAGAGGTCGTCCATTTTGCTTGACAATGAAAATATCATGTTGTAGTTGAAGAATCTTGGTCTCATTCTGTGCCTGAGAATAAGTTGCCGCAAGAATATCCCACATTCCCCAGACAGTGGGCCGATGCAACACGTCAATGGCGATCTCTATCGTTATGTTCATGATAGTCAAACTTTGGCATATGCATCGTCAGCCTCCTACGAGGCGTGAGTCCTTGTTTTCTCCACTGGTTCATCATCGATAAGAATGTGCTTTTTACTGTTAGACTTCATAAGGCTCATGAACTGCATAGCCCAGAGCCCATAGTTCGTCCCGTCCATCTTGACAATTGGTGCCGGACCTTTGAAGGCACTTGTGGCGGGTACGTCGACTTTGTTTTCTGACATGATGTCGAATGAAGACACAGGAGATTTGTAGACCAAAAAATATATGTCTACACAAATATGTGAGAATTCGATTGCATATGTAGACTTATGCAATCAAATCCGTATTGAGGAAAACGAAACGAGACTGATGGAGGCGGGGACAGAGGCAAGGATGGAGGCTGACAACAGTGAAGGCCGATGACCTGGCTGCAACCCGAGGAGGGCTGGCAAAAGGGACGACGGCTAGTCGCGCAGAGAGGGTGCACGCAACGGACTGGCGATGCCAAGGAGATGCACGCGGCGGGCTGGCGACGTCGAAAGGGAAGGCAACGTCGAGATCGAGATCGAGAGAGAGAGAGAAGGGGCCAACGGGCGTGGATTAGGGTTAGGGTATACGAGCTCTGGTCTAGGACCGCCGCTTTGATACCTGTTGAAAGAAATGAGTGCGATGTTTATTCCTATGAACCATAAACTCTCTTATATAGAGGAGAGACCTATGGGTAAATTACATATGGTAGTCAATAGAATAGGAAAATAAGAATGGAATACAAATACATAAATAAATATCTCTACAATAGGTGTTGGGAAAGCTAAATAATGGTCAACGTAATAGAAAGGTGATATGGGTCTGAATAAGTTGTAAAAAAAGGGTACATGAAAAAAACGCCAACCATATAGTTATCAACACTCACATCACCCCCTCCCCCCAAAAAAGGAGCACAAATATCATGTATGCTTACAATACTCACAAATCTAACGAATAGTTTACATGCTAGAGACTCAACAAACTGATCAGTAGATTAGTTGTACTCCTAGATAGATCATGTGGAATTTGAAGGACACTACAAATTGCTCAAATGACCCCAAGATGAATACATGGAATTTAATAGAGACCTCTCTAGAAAGATCATACTTTGTGATATGAGTTGCTCCTTCGAGGATTATTATATCTTTTATTTTTTATAGTGAACTCTAACTTTAGTCTCCCTTTATATAAAGAATCCTATAGATTCATCTCAACAAGAAATACATACACGTATACAACTTGGTATCAAAGCCTTTCCCCCTCTCAACGTTGTCACCCTATCCTCACTGACAACCCTTATCCATGGACACCATGCCACAACCCTACTGCTACCACTCCTATCGCCACCAGCATAGCCTTCGTCCGATTTTGACCTGATTGTAGCCCTGGCAGGAAGTTGACAAGCCTGATGTTGCCTCGACCAACGATACCTCACTTCCTCGTGATGATCAAATGTGGCGGCTAAAACCCTTCTCAAGGCTTTCTCATATCATTTAGACTATTTTTTGACTCGTGATACGATCTAAATATGTTCAATATACTTTCTTGCATACGTTGAGAAGCACATTCTTCTAGAGCCAGAGCACGCTAGCTACAAAGACTAAGAAGAATGTCACGTAGCATAAAGAAAATGGTATAGATTGACCTTGTCATTTTCATAATTCAAGATGAATTTACTTATTATGGAAGTGCATGTATGTGAAGCTTTATGAAAGAACATGTGTGCATATAACCAAACGTCCATTATTGTGTTTCAAAAAGACTACGATGAATATGAAGTAGAGTCATTGCACAGTTAAATATCTCTATGTTAAAATCATTGTTCGATAACATAATGCAGTATTCCATGGTGTAAGTGCATCTAAACTAGAAAGAACATCATAATGGAACATCATAAGGAAATGCTACATAATGCACCATATGGTGTTTTTTGTAGACCTTGATCTGAGTTATGCTTCGCTAGATAACGAATGATCATGAGTCCATGACATTTATGATGCCTACACTTGAGGAGTCGGGAAGATGGGTACCAAAGATTTCTCTGCAAGATAACCCTCAAGGACCCAAAGTGCAATTACATGTACTGAGATCTACAAGATCAATATGAGTAGGAGACTACGTAACCAAATACACCATCGGAAATAGAATCTGTATTACCAAAAGGGGCACCTGATTCAAGATAGACCATAGATGCAACCACCAAGGAGATACAACGATTGGAGAAGTCCACTTCCACTAAGAATACTAGGTGACTAGTTTGCATATAGCTTTAGATAACTCATGCATAACACATGCAATGATCCCTCCATTCCCATATTTCAGGGAAGCCTTAAGTATAAAATTAAGGGGGAGCTCTACAGTAAAAGGAATTAGAAGATGTGATATAAGAAAGAAGAATTGTAAAACTCACAATATCATGCATCATGCATCTACTCTGATCGGGATTCGACCTTAAATCAGTCGACCAAATCTTAATTTCAGTCGACCAATTAACCATTCAATCGACTAATTTGTGCACCAATCGACTACTTGTGTAATCCAACGGTCAAAATAATGTCTTGGTGTTTCACTCGTTTTCAACCTATTAACCACGATTAAATCGATTAATTTAGGCTTCGATCGATGAACCAAAATATCAGTCAACTGTTGAACTATTTTTAACGTAACCACTAGATTCATATGTCAACAAATAATTTAGCCAATCAACATCCTTTAATGTATTGATATTAACTCTCTTCTAATAACAGTTGGTTTAAGTCCATATATAAGTACACCTAAGGCCATTCGTTCTCTAGAATTCAACACTATTTTTTTTGAAGTGATAAAAAGAGTCTCTCAATATGTTCAATTCCATTCCGTGAGAGAAGAATAAGGCGTCTCGCATATTTGTGTCTTATTACATTGGCATTGTGTAATATAAATCTATAAGATCGTTTTGATTACCTCACACTGCATTTCATATTATTTTGAGATTGAAAAAAAATTTATTATATGTATTAATATATGGGGTGCTCAGGTGTGAGAGCCCATCTTCCGGTTAGGAGGAAAAGTATGGTATTAGTGGTTTCTAATATTGTAATTAAGGAGGAGTTATTTTGTTGAAAGTTGTTTGATAACGAAAAGGGATCAAGAGTTCTGGTTGATTGATCTCGAGTCGGAAGAACTTTGGTTGAGGGTTTCACTTAATTTGGGTTTCTTCGTAACAATACATAAGTATTTTCGTCTAGCCCCCTCGTCCCGAATGGACTATATTCCGACTCCCCTCAAAGCTTTTTCGATTTGACGCTAGTCTGCGACTCGATGCAAATTCGGTGCACGAAGGTAGGCCAAGGCTCAGCTTTCCCTTGCATCGCTACTATATATTATCATGTTCTATTCGGGGAGGGACTATCTGAGCGGGAAAGACAGGATCAGTACGATCGGAGGCGTACTGACGAGGCAGGTCTTCCGCTGCAAACTCTAGTACGTCCAAGAGGAAGGGCTTTATCTCATCTTATTATCGCAACAGCTATCTATGACATCTGAGCCACCCGGATATATAGTGAGAGTTGGCGACTCTCGGAGAGGGTTTGCTTGCCAAAGATGCCACTATCTTGATTATATAAAGGGGGGCATCTTCTGCTTTTCGACGTGGCATATGCGGTTAATTGATTATCTCTACGATTTGACAACTTTATACATTTGACATCGTTTCGTTGTGATTCGCATGATAAATGGGACAAAATTGATCCATTGTATTTACTTGATAGAATTCCACATATTGCAATTCAACTGCAAAATATCAAATCAATATCATAGCATGACCAAACCAACGTCGTAACAAATTGAAAAGCAAAGCATACAACATCGGATCAAGAAAGGAAGGAAATTCAACCACCCTGTAACCATGTTTCAACGGCATCAACTACTCACAACAAGAGCAAAAGATGATCTTCTTGCAATATGGGGATTTCGATATGTACTACATTATGTAGAGGGATTTCAAGTTTATAAAAGAGTATGGAGGCCACATCGATGCAAAGAAGCAGATGCCCATAAATTCAAAGGCAACTCATGTGTTATATTGTGCATTCTTCGAAGTTGAATTTGCTTATCCCAGATGAAAACTGCTCACGAGATCCAGGAATGCCTCCAAGAAGGTACAAACAGAATGAAAAAAGATTGATTCCGCGTGCATATGTGCGAATACAAGATGCTCAAGATCAACTAAGAAGAACATATCAAGGACATGAATATTTATTTTTTTGAGTAATTCTAGAACAATTCTGAATTTTGGGCCAACATTTCTACCCGGAGAGCTACCAGCTAAGGTGTTACACTTATTCTCACATAAGTGGGAGCACAAGGTTACCACCATCGAGGAGTCTACTAACTTCAACACGATGACTCTCGACAACTTGCTAGTTATTTATCTTGCCTACTAAACTAAGATTGATAACATGAAAAAGGAGGAAGAAGATCCACAAAAAAGGATTTTGGCATTAAGGCTACTCAATCGAAGGATCAATCCGAGTATGAGGAAAGTGTAAGAAGTCTGAACATATGAAGAAGACTTGATCCGTGCTAACAAAAGAGCAAGCTTCTGAAAAGAAATCCAAAAAAATCAAGAAGGAATTCCATTCTCTTTGGATGATGCTACCGACATTGATAGCGATACCCACGATGAAAACACATGCCTTGTACTAGTAGACACCATCGATTTAGATAACAAGGATTGTTAGAAAATAGAGAATAAGAGAACAGAAAAATAAAACATGGAACACCATGATTTTTATGTGGAACCCTACTCCTTAAGGAACCAGAAGAAACCATGGGAGAAGCCCTTAAAGGAGCGGATATTGCATTCCTTTTTCTCAATGGATACAGGAGGTCTAGGGCTCCTTATATAGCCTCCATAGAGCCTCCAAGTCCCACCACTGGTAGATGTGAGACTAAACATATGGATGGGGTAAATGGATCTCTCTAGGATCCATTTACCCTCCTACAACTCATATGGCGCACAACCAAATACTCCAAACACTCCCCCCAAGCTGGAGCATGCAACGTTCGACTTGGACAAACATAAAGAAACTCAACTCACGCTACAGGACACTACAGACAATATAAACTAAACGCGCACAACTGTCGACTGCTGTCGAGGACGTTGCTTCTCATGCCGTGCAGGTGATGAGGACAAACCAGATGGAGTATGAGTCTGCTGAATCTCCTCGTCGGAGAGCATGTGCTCTGAACTGAGCCTGTCAGAGTCACTGCAACTGAAATGAGTCTCCTCGTCGAAGTACTCTGGCCCGCCACAATAATGTGGACAACTGCTCCATCTTTGAAAAGGGTTGAACTGAAAAGGCCGTGGAAGTGCAATCCTCATCGGAGTCCACGATCACTGGAGAATGGAGTCTGATAGTCTCTTCGTTGGAGAACTGGGTCTCTACCATCTGGTACAGAGAATGGTACTCTACTCTAGAGTCCCTATGATACCACATGAAAACTCTTGCCAACATGGTATAGGGAATGATCCTCTACTTAGGAGTCTCTATGGCACACAAGAAAACTCTGGCTGAAACACAAAGACTGATGGGGACCATGACATTTCATTATTTCATTTCATTATTTCGCACCCTATATAATAATATTTATGTGCTGGTACTCATCCATTTATAGTCTTTAAATGACCCATCTTGCATTTGATCACGTGAATCTTCTGGACTGAGAAGTTAATTTACTGTCCTGTAAGATTCCTTGTCTATTCATCTTCTATCATCTTCCTTATACGGGGCACATCTCTAAACACTCTAATCCAACATGCATTCAGTTTCAACCATACCTGTCATTTCATTTTCAGATCGAACATCTATCTGTTGATTTGGATGGAACTGACCATTCTTTAGATTTCACCAACTAATATAATATAATCAGTAAATAAACGGTTATCAATAAATGATAAATATGTTTGTTTAAGGAAATAAATAATATTGGGATGAATATGTATCCTGAGGGAACTTACGACAAGTAGAAACACCATAAAACATGCGGTTAAAATTTGGAAATTTTAGTAAGTTCGTAAATTCCTAATACAAGCAAATCTTGCTGGTTCAGCTGTTAGCTCTTTAAATAAGATTCATTGCAAAAATCCGCAAGTGAATAGTTTTTCAGATTTATTGTTGCATCAAAATAAATATTTAATCAAACAGTGACATGATGGTTAATCAGAAAATTACAATCCATAAAAATATCCAGATAAAACTATAAATACAGCTATATCATATGATCCTTTGTTCATCAGGATTTATGAAAATCCATTAATAATTGTTATATATTTCCTTTCCAAGCAGATGCATACCTGAGAGTCACGGATGAGTCCATGCAGGTAGACATAAGAAAATGGTGTAATTCCTGTAAACTCAATTCCCAACATAACCATTCTCGCAACCCAAAAAAACAATATGTCATGTCTGGCAATCCAAAAAAAAGTAATGAGCCATAATAAAAAAAATTTCAATTAATAGGTCACAAAAACGAGGCACAAGAATTCAAAAAATCTTACAGCACTCCATTGCATACTTAATAAAGTTAAAAATATTTTATAAAACTAATGTTGTTGCCAAATTATGCGAAATTGTCTTAAAACAGTAACGACATTTCTGTTGCATGACAACTATGTTGATATGTATGCAAAACATGTAATGATATTTACGTAAATATTCATGATTAAATGAACATAAATGAGATACAAGCAAAAGCAATACGACAATCATTTCACGCTACATGTCAGTGTCGTGAGAGCTGAAAATATGGGTACAAGGTAACCATCCAGTCCCCCAAAACATTCCTTCAGCACCCAATCACAAAGATCATCCACCATTTAACTATATAAGAATATGCGTAAAAAAATGACTCGCATATTTAAAATTGTTGAGACCTCTTTGGTGTTATTTCTTATTTCATTTTCTTTATGTACCGCTCATGTAATTAACAAAGAGCATTTCTCCTGTATAAGAGAGCCCTAGGATCTCGTGAATAACCAACAATTTCATTTTCTCCAACATGGTATCAGAGCAACGGTCCTAAATCGGGGTTCCCGTATCCCATCAAAGCCCCCGACCCTCTCTCCTCTCCGCCGCTGACCGTGCGAGCCCGCCACCGCCAATCGATCGGGCATCCAGCCAGCCACCGTCGACCACTGAATCCCCCAGCCCTCGCCGCCGCTGATCAGTCCAAGCCGCCTGTTGGACCTCCCCCAGCCTGCGGCTCCCTGGTAGATGCTGCCAGGCCGGCACCTGTGCTCTTGCGGCCGCTCGCCACTGCATCCATGCGGTACGAGCTGCTGCTCCACAGTCATAGGGCCACTGTTCGACCACTGGTGAACCCACATATGGTCTGAGTTTAACCGGGGATCGTGATTTTGGGCGCATAAATCCCGTTTCCCGAACCCAGAGTTCATGAAGGATTGAAGAGGATGGTTGTATGAGTCTACACATACGACCACTCCTCCATATGATTGTGTAGACTCAATCGGAATTGTCTACCACCCAGTCTTGTTCCAGATTTGATTTGCTCGACATTCCTTTTATCATTGCAGAAAACAAGGGTGATATTTTATCATCGTCTGGTGCCTTCAAGGGCCTGGCTCCCATCATCAAGATGGATCGGACCAACTACCAGTTGTGGTCCATGCAGTTACGCACCCTCACGCAGTGCCATAACAAGGAGCACATTCTGACGGAGTTTGAGCCAACGAACAAGATTGGGGCAAATGCTTCTTGGAAGCAAGATGATGCCTACGCGAGGATTTGGCTCTCTGGGACGCTCACTAAGGAGATTGCCAATGACATAGTCAATCAACCCACAGCTAAGGCCATGTGGGACATCTTGGCTGCCATATATGGGCAAGCTAAAAAATGAGAGCAGGATTCTACAGCTACAGTATGGCATCTTCTCAACCAAGCATAATGGTCGACCCCTACATGCTCATTTCTCGCATCTTCGAGGCATGTTTAAGCGTTTGCATAGCTTTATGCCTATTATTACTAGCATTGAGCAGCAACATGCATACCAGAATGCCACAATGACAGGTGTCTTCCTGTCATCACTTGACTCTGAGTATGATGCAACACGTACTCAACTACTTACTGGTGAGACGAAACCTCCATTGGAGGAGGTCTACAAGAGGTTGTGCAGGATTACTACATCATCTGCTATCACATCCCAAGCTCCCTCTGTTATGGCTGCTTCTCGCGGCAGAGGGATAGTTCACAATTTCATAGACGAGGACCCCGTGGTCGAGGAGGAGAACATCAGTGTGGCCCATGTTCACACTGTCATCATCCATGTCATTCACAGAAGACATGCTACCTGAAGCATGGGTATCCTGCGTCTACTCGCATAGCTGAGCAGACAGAGTCTTCTCCAGCCCTGTCTCATGATACGCGATTTATGACATTGTTTCTAGACTGAGAGAGATAATGTCTACACCAACCACTCCAGCTGCAGGATCTTTTTATGTCGCAACTGCTGGCAGAGCTTCTACGAGTCTGTCAGATATTGCTTATGAAATTACCAGTTGTCACAGTTCAGATGTGACTGATTAGATCCTGGACTCCGGAGCTTTGCATTATATATGTAGCGATAGAGCTCAATTTAGTTCTTACGACTCTATTCCTCCTAGTAGATTAATGGTGATTGCTAATGGGGTTCATCTACCCATCGTTGGTGAGGGGGAGATTGTCCTAGCTCCCTCGATGCGTGTGTAGAATGTTTTACATACTCCTGCATTTCAGGTGAATTTTTTGTTTGTTAACCATATTACAAAAGATTTACCTTATCGTGCTACATTTGATCGGACAGGGTGATTAGATGCGACCGTGAGGAGAGAGGACTCTACAAACTGGTCCAGCCTCCTGGTGCTGGTGCTGATATCATTCCTTCTAGAACAGTTTCTCCTTACATGTGGCATCTTCGCTTTGGGCATATTCCTCTATAGAAGTTGTGTCATGTTCTCCTACAAATCTCTACTCGCACCAACTTGGAGTTGAGGCGTGCGGCTTGGGAGGCACCATCGGTCTTCTTTTTCGAGTCACCAGAGTCGTCACGGTAGTCAGTCCTTTGAGTTGTTTCATTTTGATATTTGGGATCCTAATCGTGTTCCCGATCATCAGGGATATAGGTTCTAAATGGTTACTATGAATAATTTCTCTAGATTATCTTGGATCTTCTTGTTGAAGAATAAGTCTGAAGTTGGTCATCTCATTCGATCAATTCTTATTGAAATTAAGAATATTTTTTCGGCCTATGTGAAGTTTATTTGCACAAACAATGTCTTAGAATTTTCCACTTTAAAGTTATCTGAATTTCTGATATCTCGTGGTATTGTTCATCAGACATCTTATGCTTACACGTCGCAGCAGAATGGTGTTGCTGAACACAAACACCGTCATTTTCTTGATGTCACGAGGACACTTTTGATTCAGAGTCAAGCTCCTCATTCTTTATGGGGTGATGCGGTTCTGACTGTCTGTTACCTAGTGAATCACATGCCGTCCACGGTTCTTGGAGAAAATGTTCCTTTCGTGATTGTGTTTCCGAGAAGGACCTATTCTCCCTTACTCCCAGAGTTTTTGGATATGTGGTCTTTGTCTACAATTTTACCCCTAGTCATGACAAGCTCTCTCCAAGAGCTGTGAAATGTGTGTTTGTTGGCTTTTCCGTAACCAAAAAAGGGTATAAGATGTTTTGATCATGTAGGACGAAAATATTATGTGAGTGCTGATGTCACATTTTTTAAGTCTATTATATATTTTCCCTTACATGTAATAGGTTGTCCAACTCCAACTCTGGAGACGATATTTTTGTTTCCCCACCACCTCCACTTCTGTCTACCCTGACACAACTCCTGCCACAGTTCTACATTCGTAGGTCCTCCACTAGCCCCTCTGCTCATGGGCCTACCCCAACATCTAGCATGCCTCAGGTATATAATGAACACATTGTTTCTGCTAATGGCAGTGGTGATATGCTTGTCGTTGGAGTATTCGTTGTATGCGTCATGAGTTGTAGCAGGGTAAATGGATCCTAGAGAAGATTCATTTTCCCCATCCATATGTTTAGTCCCACATTGTCCAGTGGTGGGACTTGGAGGCTCTGTGGAGGCTATATAAGGAGCCCCAGACCTCTTGTATCCATTGAGAAAGTCAATAGACAAACACGGCCCTTTGAGGCCTTCTTCCGTGTTTTCATCCCGCTCCTCACGAAGTAGGGTTCCACGTTAAAATCCCGTTGTTCATATTTCTTTATCTTTATCCATGATTTCGCTTTCGCTTCCTATTTTCTAACATGGTATCAGAGCGGGTCGATTCTCGAGGGTTTTCTTTTATGTTGTTTGTAATATGTTCGAGATTCGGTTAATGTTGAAGATCTGTTGTTCATGTTCGAGATCTTTTCATATCTTTCTTATTCTACGGCTGGATTTATGTTCTAGGGTTTCATTTTTGAAACCCTATTTTCTGTCGTCGAAGCTCTCATCTTCCAGGCAGCCGATCTCATGTTCCAGCAACTCTGTGGGGGCGTTCTCCTGGCAGTTCCCCCTGGCTCATATCGCATCTTCAAGCAAGGCAGCCTTCAGGCGCAGGTGCACCAGGCGTGCCCTAGCCGTAGTTCCAGGGAGACGTGCACCCTGTTGTGTCTTCTCCCAAACCGCAATCGCATATCCAGCGAAGTCTTCGTCAACAAGCCCCAGGCGCATCTATGCGCACCTCCGCGCATGCGAAACTACCTTTCCAGACGGCGCAGAAGTCGCATTCCATGTTCCAAAGCGGTACAACACCTCCCTCTAAAGGCTCCGCGCCACCTCCCATCATCGGTGCATCTTTCAGGCCGCCGCAAGAAGGCGACGCACATCCTCAGCTCTGTGACAGAGGCCAGATCATCGCGCAACAGCACCATCGAGCGACTGCACGAGTACAATCCGAGGTCGTGTCCCTGGTGGCGACAAGCCCATGCCGCACCCCTCTCTCCGAATCCCAGCAGTCGGCTCCTCCTCACTCCCTGATTCATTCCGCAGCAAATCCCAGGCCCTGAGCCCTGCCTCGCTTCTCCCATCGACTCTGGCGACAGCGACGATATGATGGGTTCCCAAACTGGGAACCCGAGTCCTGCGGGGGGAAAAATGGGGGCTCGATGGCTCGGTCTTAAAAAAATTACCCAAGTATGCTTGAGTTGTATTAAAAAAAACAAGAAGAGAAAATGAGTGAGCCGTTTAAAAAAATTGAAAGGTTGTGAGTTAAAAAAAGAGAGGAAGAATGTTTAAAAAAATGAAGAGGCACGTACAAAAAAACCGTACGCAAATGTAAAAAAAAACGGGGGTGCGTACAAGAAAAAGTCATACGCAAATTCAAAAAAAAATTATTGCAAAGCTGTATAAAAAATTGAAACGACCAATTGTTATTCATGATTTGAGAAGCCGGAAAAAAATTGTAATCGGCTTATTTGATTTTATTTGTACCCCTATTTATCTTGTCTTCTCCCAACTTGCTCGACGTCCATATTTTTTGACAAGTATGGGAGAAAGGGGGAGTATGGTGTAGAGTCACAGGTATGTTCCATTGTTCCATGATTCAGATTCAGAGATTCTCCAGGCCTGACAGTTGTTCAATAGACAAACACGACCCTTTCAGATGAAGATTTTCCATGCGCAAGATTCAGACTCGATGTTCAGATTCCCAGTCCACAGTAAGATGTGCAGATTCAGACTCGACATTCAGATTGGTCAGAGTCCAAGTTCGAGGCACTCCATGTTGAGTGACCCATTTTTCGAGTTCTCCAGAGAGAGACTCATTTTCAGACACGCACATGTATGCGGTCATTTTCAGATGAACACATGTATGCTATCAGTTCAGAGGTCCCCATCCTTTCTTGTTTTGTAGGTCAGAGTTTTCATGTGAGCCATAGGGACTCCAGGGTAGAGGACCATTTCCTATGCCATGTTGGCAAGGGTTTTCATGTGGTATCATAGGGACACCAGAGTAGTGTACCATTCTTTGTGCCAGATGGGAGAGACCCAGTTCTTCGACGAAGAGACTTTTTCAGACTCCATTCTCCAGCGACCATGGACTCCAACGAGGATTGCACAGCCACGACCCCTTTCAGCTCGGCCCTTTTCAGAGATGGAGCAGTTGTCCACATATTGTGGCGGGCCAGAGTACTCCGACGAGGAGACTCATTTTTCAGTTACAGTGATTCTGACAGTAGAAGTTCAGAGTGTATGCTCTCCGATGAGGAGATTCAGCAGACTCACACTCTAGCTTGTTCGTCCTCCTCACCTGCACGACATGAGAAGCAACGTCTTAGACAGCAGCAGTTGTGCGTGTTGAGTTGATATTGTCTGTAGTGTCCTGTAGCGTTGAGTTGAGTTTATTTCTGTTTGTCCAAGTTGAGCATTGCATGCTCTAGCTTGAGGGGGAGAGTTGGAGTATTCGTTGTATGCGTCATGAGTTGTAGCAGGGTAAATGGATCCTGAAGAAGATCCATTTATCCATCCGTATGTTTAGTCCCACATTGTCCAGTGGTGGGACTTGGAGGCTCTGTGGAGGTTATATAAGGAGCCCCAGACCCTTTGAGGCATTCTCCCGTGGTTTCATCCCGCTCCTCACGGAGTAGGGTTCCACGTTAAAATCCTGTTGTTCATATTTCTTTATCTTTATCCATGTTTTCGCTTCCGCTTCCTATTTTCTAACACTTGTACCTTAGGACGTTGGACATGAAGAGGTGATAACATAGAACAATGATATGATGTCCCTATTGTTTTGAGAAAGCCATGTATAATGTGCCACTTATCCACTAGCAGCTCATGTTTCCTTGGATCATATGTTAGAGGAGTATAGAAGGTTTGTCGTGGAACTATCATTTTTTTCTATACCACACAAGCACACACTTACCAAGAAGCCATGCAGGATGGTTGTTGGCGTCTTGCCAAGGAGGAGGAGATAGCCGCTTCGTAGTCTCGTGGTATCTAGAGTGTTGTCTCTGCCCCTCCAAGTACATCGACTATCAGGTGCAAATGGATCTTTACAATGAAGCAGTAGGCAGATAGCAGTGTGGATTACTATAAGGCAAGGCTTGTTGCAAGGGGGTTCACCCAAACTTATAGGGTGGACTATCAAGATACATTTTCATCGGTGGCTACACATTCGACATTGTGCATTCTTCTGTCAGTTGTTGTATCGAGAGATTGGCCTCTTTACCAACTGGATGTAAAGAATGCGTTTCTATATGAAGATCTACAAGAGGAGGTATATATGTAGCAACCACTTGTATTTGCTGCTGAGAGGGAGTCTCAGAAGGTTTGTAGGCTCCATAAGGCGATTTACCGCCTGGAGTAGAGTCCGAGAGCTTGGTACCAGAAGCTGTCAGAGTTGATTGAGAGCTAGGGGTTTACGCGTGTAAAGCCTTAAACTTGGTCTCTCTGGAATCCAATGTCATAAGATCCGGCTCGTCAAGAGGAAACCAACGGAATTTGTTTCGTATGAATCGGACTTCTTTTGGAATAGTTATGATTTTCGGAAGAAAGAGAAGTAAAGAGGTTTAAGACGTCATTAACCCGTAATGTGCATCATTAAGAATAATTAAACATGGTTAAAGAAACTAATGATGGATTGGGATCATTATTGACCATTAGCAATACTAATTAATGATTAGCAAAAGTTAAGGGTAAGCCGCAAAGGATAAATCGTGATTAATAAAAGTTAACCGTGATTAGTGCAAATTAAACGTCATTAGCGAAATTAGAAACTTCTAGAATGTTCTAACTTAAGCGCTAAGTTTGAAATAAGTTTTGGCCAAAACCATGGGACAAAACCATGGACCGCTAACCGCGGTTAAGGTCTAAACCATGGTTTTCTAACCATGGTTAGGGGATTTCTGGAGCCTATAAATAACCCTCCTACCCATTCATTCTCTACAATTTCCACTACCACCACCACCCCAAGGGCTAGCGTTGAGAGGTCGGGAGAAGGAGTGGGAGGCGGGGAAAGAGCATTAGCGAGGCGTTGTAGGGAGAACGAGAAGGAGGAAGGTATAATCCTCTCTTAGTTTCCTTCGTAAGTTGGGCTTCCGATTCATCGTCTTTTCTTCCAAACTTTGTTTTAAATTCATCTGTTTTTTCTGATTTGTTTTCTGTTGTGGTTCGAGGAGAAATCTATGTAACACCCTACTTAGGTGTGGGCAGCTATGCACGTCAGTGAAACTTGTGATTCCTTACACTTTCACTCACCTAAGACGTGTAGTGTCTACCCATTCTCTATAGTTTATGGTTCTATTCTTTCAATTCTGCTTTTTGATGGAGAAATCTGTGTAATAACCTACTTAGGTGTGGGCGGCTATGCACGTCAGTGAACCCTGTGATTCGTCACACATTCACTCACCTAAGACGCGTGGTGTCTACCGATTCTCCATATCTTGTTATTTGAGTATATTCTTTCAGTTTCGTTATTGTTTTCCTCTCGATGGTTTTATAGAGGAAACTCTTTCCGTTTTCTTTTAAAATATGTCCCGATATAAGGGTAACTCTGCCGAAAATTTTCTAAAAATATGTCCCAGAATAAGGGGAAACTCTGCCGAAATTATCCTAGAAATATCACCGTATATAAGGGAAGTTCTATCGAAATTTTAAGAGAAAATATGTCCATCGCGTTCTTCGTGTTCTTCGTCCGTTCTTCGCGTTCTTGGCATGTTTTTAGTGTTTTTGATACGAACATGAAATTCGATCATTTCAGGAGCTGTAAATCATCCTTTTCCGAAAATGAATCACGATAAAGCACTGCATATGCAAAAGAGAGCTCGATTAGGTAACGAAATCCTTCCTTTTGTTGTTGGGTTTTCATATGAGATGGTTGAGATTCCTGACTTTATACAAAGAACCCTAATTTGGCTATTTTTGAGAAAGTATGAAAAGTTGCTTTTTGATTTCAACTAAAGTAAGGTCTACGCATCGAATGGATGTAGTGGCTCGAAAAGTTATGGTTTAAAAGTTAAAACGAGCATAAATACGAGTATATAAATATATTAATTAATATATGTGTAAGTCTATACTCAATATTTTAGGGTTATGCAAATCTAAGGCTGAATTGAGGAACTATAAACGGAAATCGATGTGTTTTGCGTTGAATCCTGAAAAAGGATAGTGTCTTATGTTAAGAATGATTGGGAGTAGAACTGCAGGTCGGGCAAGCAACCTGTAGCTTTGTCGGAAGGAACTCGTATTGTTTTTGCCCTACCTAGGTGGTACACGGTTGCCCTGTTATGATAAGTGCGCACAAAATGAATGATTTGCGACGTGTGGTACCATGAGCCAATATATTCGGGTTGAACGACGGAAGATGTGGTCGTGCCATGTGGAGGCATGGGTGTTTCAATAGCAGTTGGGTCACAATAACATGTATTTAAAGCTGTTAGGTTATGTGATTAACGGTTAACCTGAGGTTTTAAGCAACCAGGTCCTCGAGGACAGTACGCTCCTTTATTTTCTAGGATGAGGGTTTGAGACCCCGATTAATAAAAGAAAAGGAAAATTGTCAAGGTAGTATTGGAGGATTGGTTGACGCGACGTGCGACAGCATAAGCTCACCATATTAATGCAATCTCCAATCCCAAAGTATCCATAGCTTGGAGTCCAAGAGTGGTGGGGTTCCCCTGGACTAATCCCCAAGGCCTCAAATGTTGGATTTCGGTTTCGTTTCGGTAACCCTGGAAAAGGAATTTCGGTGGAATTTCGGTAAAATGGCCGGAAATTCTAGAAATTACTTGAAATCACAATTTTTTATAAAATTAAGATTGTTGATGTTGGTCAATAAATAAGATAGAAATACAAATTTTTATTATAATAATAAGTTGTTTTCATGATCAAGGCCTTAAATATCGGTTTCGGTCACCATCTCGGAGACTGGCTGGAATTTCGGTGAAATGGCCGGAAATTTTAGAAATGACTTGAAATCTCAATTTTTTATAAAATTAAGATTTTTGATGTTGGTCAAGCATTAATTGAGATAGAAATACAAATTTTTAATATAACAATAAGACATTTTCTTGATCAAGGCCTGAAATATCGGTTTCGGTCACCATATCGGTGATTGGCCGGAATCAAATTTTGGTACATATGATAATATTTATTTTGAGTTTTGATATTGAAATTTTCATTCAAAGCACAGAAAGAAGTAAAGAAAAGCAATGATTTTATATGCATAGATGCCTTTCAAATTGAAATATCATAATTCATATTATAATTATACAAGTCCACAACCACAAAATTACGTAACATGACACATGAAATTCCAATCACATAATGCGCATACACAGATGCACTACCTTACTACTAGTAGTAGTCTAGTATCACGTTTCTTTATCTGGAAGACTAGGAATGGCATTCAATCATCCAAACCAAGAATTCCTAGGTGGATCCATGTATCTTGTATGATTCCTTCCTCCATAACGTGACATGATGGAGTCCCTATATTCTATGTAATCCTCCCATGTCATATAGGAGTACATAGTTTTGTAGTCCATTAAATACTCCCTGTATTCTCAGTCACGTGTGCGAGGAAGCCAATCTTAGGATACTTGTCACCCGAAGAGGCAGAAGCCGTAGAATCACGTGGAGGTCGACGCGAGGAGGATGCAACGTGAGAACCTCGATATGAAGAAGATGGAGCAGGATCCACAGGAGGAGAAGCCATCTGAAGGGGTTGAGATGGAGCTACTGGAGGGTAATAATCTAGTAATATACCATATCCTGATCCAGCACCAACCTGGGATTGGGAAGAGGTATTTGTATATTGTTGTTCATTTCCCAGAAATACCCCATAAGTACCAATACTATAGCCATATGGCTCATATCCGGGAGGGAAAACATCATATGAATCATTTTGCCCTTGAGATCCATATCCACTGAAGGGGTTTGAAGTTGTCCCGCCAGCAAATATCGAATCTCCAACATCCATACTCAATGATCCCACCGAAGATATGGGATCTTCCATAATGGTGTCATCTTGGACTTGTCCCCGAGGGTGGGATTGCGGGTACAAAGGGTATGGACAGTAATCCATTTGCTCTGCAACTGGGTCTCGATTAGGACTTGAAATATATTGACCATGTATGTTTGTACGGTAGCCCGTGTATTCTTGTACAGGAAGTCCAGCATGTACTCCTTCGAATCCAGATCCAGTAGCACCCCACCAGATGTCGCCTCTTCATCTTGCATGTAATCTTCTGCTGCAAGACCTCCGCTACCACCAGATTTGGATTTTGATTTAGACCTGGAGGAGGAATCATCAGAATCGCTTTCCAACCCTCCAGCTGGGTCTGGATGTCTCCCCGATCTAGCCATATAATCTTCAACATTTCCCTCCATTTGCGAGGCAATCTGTGTATTTAGTCTCCATCCTCTCTCGTCGAGTACGGGAGCGTCATTATCATCCATCCACTTCTGTAAGAAATCTTCCTCATCGTCATCGTCATCTCTAATCTTGAATATATTGTAAGGTCGATGGGATCTATGTACTCTTGCTTGTCATATCCTTCCCTTGCATTCTTCATTTTTAATCTGAGGTTGTAGTGGATATAGACAAGATTATGTATCTTTTGTACTCCTAAGGAATTTCGCCTTTTGGAGTGGATGAGGTTAAAGGTGCTCCAATTTCTCTCGCATCCTCCAGCGGACGCAGTCTGCGACAATACCTTCACAACTTGTCGCAAATTAGGTGCATCTAATCCATATAGGATCCACCATTCACCTACAAGGTACAAATTATTTTACTCATGCTAGATAAGTAATATTAATATATTACTACCATATAAAATAAAGGCAAAATTGTATAACTACTTGATAATTCGAGATCATACATTAATACACACCTGGAAGAGTATTACTACGACCGTTGATCGCGGTCATTCTTCCAAAAGAACCCAAGGACTCCCTAAAGTATTTTATCTACAAGGTAGAAAATACCAGGTTCAATAATAAATTTAAGAAGAGAAGACATCAGATATTAGGAAGATATGATATTGTATACCTCATTCATACAATGTGTTTGGACATCTCTTGACTTCACTAATTTCTCAACCACAACTTGAAGGGTTGATAAGAGCTCGGGACGAGTGCCAAGGTTGTGCTTGTAGTGGTATTTCGGATTAAGATAATACGCTGAAAATAGACAAAAAAAGTACTTAAGGGTGACTGATAAAGCTAAAAGCCTAAAATATTAACTTAAAGAGCGTAATATACAAAATGCATACCAGCTTGGTGAAGAGGATGTGACAACATTTTCGACCAACGTTCGTCGATGATGCCCAACAACACCTTATAACCTTTTCCTACATTTTCTTTCACTTTCTCCTTCATCACCCGCATAGCTTCGTATATCACACCCATGGTTGGTTTCTTGTCAACATCCACTATTCTCAAGACTGACACAACCGGGTCCATAATTTTTATCCCCCTGGCAATGTCGTCCCAAAAATTGACATTGTTGATCAAGGTTTCTGCCCTTCTTCCTTGATCGGTGCGAACCTCGGGAATCTCGAACCATTCCCCTGAACAACACATTTTCTTTAAACCAACTTTGTGTTGTTGCATGCTTTGCAACGCTATAAAATTTGTTGCAAATCTTGTAATTCCAGGCCTCGCGATGTCACCACACATCCTTCGCATCAATACTAGGACTTTGAATGGTTATAGATGAATGTCGTGATTGATCGTGCATTATCAACAACATTCATGAGTGTTTTCCTCTTTCCAAAATCTTTAAGAATCAGGTCTATGCAATGTGCAGCACAAGGTGTCCAGAAGATGCCATACCTGTTGGAAGACATGATCCTCTCACCAGCCTTCTTGAAATTACTCCCATTGTCGGTCATAATTTGAACAATGTTCTCTTGACCGACCTCTTCTATGACATCTTTCAAGAGTTTGAGTATGTACTTGTGACTCTTGACATGCTCAGATGCATCTACAGACCTTATAAATACCGTTTTTCCATCACAATATACGAGAAAGTTGATGATTTGCTTTCTCGTATAGCTTATCCAACCATCACACATGAGGGTCACACCATACTCCAGTCACTTCTTCAATTCGGCAATATACTCCCCAATCTCCTCTTTCTCCATGGGGAGATACTTGTTCATTATCTCGTACGGAGTAGGCGCTGTCACGCCTCCTCCTGCTGCAGCAATCTCATCAATTGCTGCAAGAAGGGTCCCTTTGCCACGTTTGCCGGAATACCCTCTCCAACAAACAACTTTGTAACAGCCCTTCCTACCCGCTCCCTCATATTACCGAACATGCCCTTTAATGTCTTTTGCTTTGGATCTTTGCTCGGAACATAGTGACCGAAACTCCTCCTTCTCAGAAATGCTTCTATACCCTTTTGTTTCTTCTTTGGTGGCACCATAGCTGCACCACTTCCACTTCCACTGTCGCTTCCCAATCCAATATTTATCGGGAACCTTGAACTGCCACCGACTCGCCCAAGGCCACCACGACCACCGAGTTCCCGTCTCTCATGCTCGCTCCTCATAGAGTCGCATAATGCTGCCTTATATGCATTTCTCTTAGCCTCTGTTTGAATATCTTGTGGATATTGGATATCGTCATCATCGGAATCAGACAAAACATTGAACTCTCTATGGAACATGAACTCATTAAACTCCTCATCTCTTCGCCCCTTTTCTTTCTTCTTCTCACTCTTCCCTTCCAAGTGAGCCTTCACTTCAGCTCTAATCTCTTTTGGACATGTATGGCATTTAGCCACATTCACGTAGCCGCCAACGAGATGTTGTTTCAGTCTTGTGATTCATCCTCCTCCAATTATTTTCCCGCAAAATTTGCACTGAGGTTTTGACTTGTTGCCGTCAGGAGCAGTAGCATATTTCCATCCAATCTCTCCACCAGCCATTGTATATTGAGAGTCGGAACCAGAGTCAGAAGCTATTATCTTCACCTCTTGAGCATTAACAATTTACAATGTAATATATTATGATATAATGAAGATAAGAACATTAAAAAATAAATATGTAAAATTCATAAACCCCCGTGCCACCATACCCTATCAGTACGGGGGTCTCCCAAAATTTTTTCTTATATGGTTGTTCACCTTGGCATGCATTCCCTGATAATAGTGGTGGCGTTCGTCGAAAAGAAAATGATGTATATTTAAATGTTGATTTCTGCATTGAAAATCAACTCTAATTTTTCAAAATGGTGTAGCATGCATTCATTACATATTTAGAGCAGTGAGAAATTGAGAATGAATCGTGGATAGCAACAAAATTATAATGAAAGTACTTACAGACAGTCACAAACACAGCAAGAGCTGCAAGACTTGTCGTCAAGGAGAGAGCAAGAAGGCTTGTGAGTTGTGTGAGAACCCTTTGAGTACTGTGTGTGGAAAATGGTGCAATGGATGCCACCATTTATAGGCCTCCAAAGAATCTTTATCAAGGCTTACAACCAATATAATATGGATGAAATCCAAAATATCTTTCTTATAGGTGTTTAAAATACTAGCTAGGTGTCCTAGTGAGTCCAAATTTCAAAGAATCTAGCCAACTTTAGTCATTTCATATTATTCTTTAGTCATTTCACCACTTTTTTTAATCTAAAATACTAGCTAGGTGTCCTAGTGAGTCCAAATTTCAAAGAATCTAGCCAACGTTAGTCATTTCATATTTTTCTTTAGTCATCTCATCACTTTTTTACCATTTCGGCCAAAAGTGGTCGACAAGTACAAATTTTGGCCGATATTCGATGCTTGCATGTAAAGATATGCCAACTTTCGGTCATTTCGGCCGAAAGATGTTGAAATGGACCGAATTTCGGTCGAATCTCGATCGACATGTGTCGAAATCCTGGAAAAAGATACATCAGTATGTTTCGATATCGGTATTCGACCGAAATCGAAATTCGACCGAATTTCGATCGAATTTCGCCGACATTTAAGGCCATGCTAATCCCTGATGTGGAATAGAAGGAATATGACTTAAACTAATGAAAATAAATGAAACTTTTTATGCTAACAACTTTTGAAAAATTATACAATTGTTTACTTTTCTCTTCTTCGTTGTTTAGCACTCGCTAATTGTTATCCTATGATTTATGGAAAATCCAACAGGTGTCGGTGAGCCATTGCAAGGACTTTAATAATCCATCTAGCAAACATAGTCGTCCAACCAGCCATAGTAGCTCTTCTCTGTAAGGTAGTTAGTAATCTTATGTGTATTTTTCTTTCAAGCTGATGTACATGTAAATGATTATAGTGGGACAATGTATCAATTAAACTCTATTTTGTGAATGGAAAAGTGTTGAAATACTTTCTTCTGAGCATTTTTAATTGCAGTCCGTTTCTCAATGTTAGTTGTGATTGCTGAATAAATTATTGTTGAGTAACCAGATCCGGATATGGGAGAATTCGACAGCCAGGAATCAGGGTCGTGACAACACGGTCCACTGCGGATCATTCGTTGTTTGTCCAGAGGATATAGAGAGGTACTGTTGTTATTTTGGTTTATGTTGATGATATTATTGTCACTGGTGATGATGAGCAGAGCATTCAGGCTGGGTCAACAGTTTGTGACCAAGGATCTTGGTAGACTTCGTTATTTCCTTGGATTAGAGTTCATCAGGAACCAACGGGGTCTTGTAATGACCCAGAGGAAGTTTGTAACAGACCTTCTACTTGAGACAGGGATGACAGGGAGCAAGCTTGCTACTATCCCTATGGATCCGAGCATAAGATTATAAGATGAAGACATTGAGGTAGTATATAAAAGGAGATACATAGAGCTTGTTGGAAAGCTTCTCTATGCCACTATCACCAGGCCAGCCATATCCTTTGTTGTAAGCATGGTATTAAAAGGCGTGCCTCGAGGCAGGCGAGGCGGGCCTTTTTAGCGCCGAGGCGTGCGCCTCAACCTTGTCCAGTGAGGCGTGCGCCTCGAGTGGCTGACGCATAGCCTCGAGGCGGTCGACGCGTTTTCTGAGGCGTTTTTATTTTTTTGAAGATTCTTTTTATGATTTTAATAGTTTACATGGTGGTTTGAGAAGCTTATAAATATATACTTGTTTAGGATAATGTTTATACAAGTTAAATGCCTAAATATGATGTTTCTTTTGTACCCATAACTCCATATTTACTATTATTTATGTGTAACTATATCGGCAAACTGCTTCATATTTACTATTAATTATGTCTAACTATTAATTTAAGCAAAATGAATGCCTAAATTTGACCTCTTTCATATTCATATGCTTGAATTTGACCTCTTTCATATTCATATTTACCATCAACATGTCAAATTATTTTAGTGAACGCTTACTATTACATCCTTAAACATATAAAAATGTGTATACGAATTCCAATACTCATATAAGAAAAAAAATTTGGGACTGGGGCGCTGCCCCCTGCACCCCCGCAATGGGGGACCAACCTGGGGGATGCATACAACCGTTCTTCATCTGGGTAAAGTAGAACATATAGTTAGGATTCAAATCATATGATTCATATCAACAACTTGGATATTTATAATGACAACTATAGCCAATCCCTTTTAGATAGTGATAGTTATAAGTTATAACCAATGATTTCCTTTTGATTAGGTAGAAATTTAAATGGTTTATGGCATTGAGTCACTGACATATCCTTTTTTCATATTCTTATCTTCATAATATCATCATATATTACAGTGTTATATACTATATGTTTGTCAGATTATATTATTTTACTAATAAATATATTTATTATATAATTTATAATTATTTTTCTATACAAAACTGAGGCTTACGCCTCGACCGCCTCGAGGCTACGCCTCGCCTCACTTCCAGGAAAAACGCCTCATTCCGCCTTTCGTTTTTTTTAACCTTGGTTGCAAGCAAGGCAAGCCAATTCATGGAGCAACCTAGGAAGGTTCATATGGATGTTGTCTATATGATTTTGAGATATTCGAAGTCCTCACCACGTACTAGTCTTATATTCGGCAGAGGTACTTCTCTTGAGGTGACAACATGTGCAGATGCAGATTATGCATGATGCCATAAGGACATGAAGTCTACTTCTGGTTTTGTTATTTTTGTTGGCATCTCACTCGCATCATGAAAAAGTAAGAAGCGAACAATGGTTACTAGATCCAGTGCAGAATCCGAATTCAGGGCCATGACTCAAGAAAGCACAGAGATGATGTGGCTTAGGGTCGGTTTTGACTGATCTTGCAGTTGATGTACCTCTCCCCATGCATCTTCTATATGACAATCAGGCAACACTTTATATTGCAAATAATCCTGCATTCCATGAACGCATGAAACATATAGAGGTGGATTGCCATTATATCAAAGACATGATCTAGAAGGGTCTCATATCCACCTCTCATGTTTATATTGGAGATCAGACTGTTGATATATCACTAAAGCTCTTACTAAAGGCTCTTTCCAGAGATGATGTTCCAGGCTGGGCATGATAGGCATATATGCTCCATCTTGAGGGGGAATGTTGAGATAGTTGTACCCCTTCGGTGTTATTTCTTATATCATTTTCATTATGTACCTCTCATATAATTAATACCTGCATTTTCTCCTATTTAAGAGAGCCCTAGGGTTTCGTGAATAATCATCAATTTCATTTTCTCCAACAAAAATAAATAAAATACAAAAGGGACTAATTCGTATTTCTTGTCATATTGTGAATTAATTCTTACTCATTTACCCAACCAACGAAACACTTACTATCAACTTTTGCAAGCTTGTACAAGCCCAATCACTCCTCGTCATTTTAATCATCATGTGTTCAAGATATAACTATACTCTCTTTTTTAAGAAGCACAAGCAAGTTTTAGTGTTCTCATTGTTTATAAAATCGACATGATAATTACATAAGCAACCACTGGTATTTATGCCTGACTTCTTTTGGTTGATCTGACTGGTCGGTCGACTTGTTTTGTACAGTTATTTATGTCCATTTTTTTAAGTAAAATATATCAAAAAATGTTTTAATGTTTAATTGAAATTCAATTGTTCATTTTAATATTACAACAATATTCAAAATATTTAAATTTATGTAAATATATAAGAATTTGTATATAAAAATGATTTATATATTTAAAATAACTAAAAAAATACAAAACAGACTAAAGCTTAACGAAATCAAATTAATCCGTAGAGTACTCGAATGACTAAATATCGATTATTGACTTGTGCAATCTTGATTGAGACCAGAATTATATTGGGAGGTAAATCTAACCAACAACCTACAATCGATATTGCTAATAACCGTGTTCAAAATTCAACATTATCATTCAAGCCACATATCAATTGATCATCGATTTATTTAAGAGAATATTAATTTAACACATGTGTAACATCAAACAATTTTTCACGACCACATATTGTTGTTCTTATAAAAAAATTCCTTTTAGCATTTCCGAAGGTTATTAGCTCAATCTGCATAGTTTTATCTTGAGTTTGAAACTGTACGTTAAAGGAAAGCTTTCAAGACATCATCTTACCAAAAAAATTGGAAAATGGCATTCCTATAACCATATAAAAAATTAAGTTTACTTGTGCAGCATATGAAGGACACTACCTTCAAAATTAAACACAATCCATACTGACGAGCAAAAACTTAAGCTAGTATTTCGTATTCTATTCTGATAAAGGTGGAAGTCATGTTTTTATCCTGATAAAGATAAAACATAACATATTGCGTCAACTTAAAATTGTAGAAGGATGCCACTATGTTTCAAGTATTCTTCAATGCAGTTACTCAATTCTTGTTGTCATAATGAATATGTAGAGGTTAAATGTTTAGAGTGGTAAGAAATACAAACCCTGTTTCAAGAATGGTGGTTGGATAGAAGCGCTTAAAATCCTCTGCAGATATGTCCGGCCATCCAAGGGTACTGAAGGGCCATAATGCGCTGCAATAGAAGAGTATTCAATCACCATCCCCATTTGAAAGAACGCTGATTTAAGATAGTTAAAAATGCACACGGCACAAATATATTTAACTTGTCACAACTGCCTACCCTCTGAATTCCGAATGCAGTAATCGTATTTTGTACTCGTATATATGCAAATCACACTAAAAAAACTAAACAGCAGACTAGAACTGAAACAAGCAAATATGAATAAAAGAAAGATCTTTTACTTGTTCTTATAACTTCCTTCTATATAAATACTCATGTTCATGCGCTACTTTTAGTTATATTCTTCCTAGGTATAATTTCAGGTAAAAATAACAATAATACTATGATAATAGGCATTCTGAATATCAATCTACAATACACAGGTAATGTGTTGTGTTCTATCCAACTATTGTCAACGCTGTGAATACTCAACACATTTTCTGTCGTTGAATATTGGATTTTTGATTTTGTCTGCTTCTCCCAGTAAAGCATCGAATAACATGAAAGAAACTATAAATGAAACAACGTCAAAATGAAAACACTAAATTGTGTTAAATGGCGATGCAGGAGAAGTGGCCTAAAAGCCGGATCTTTATATTACACTTCTCAAATAAAACTAGCAGCATAAGGTCTTTATATAGGGATTGTATCTCACAAATTATAGTCCTTAACAAAATCTAGGGCCAAACTCAAATCATTACGTGGATCAAAAAGAATATCTAAATAGCTGGCAAGCTCTATTTACATTGAGCGCTCCTCAAGTTACAACTTAAGACACTTTTTTTGGAGAATAATCTGTGCTCTGATTCTAACTAAAGAAAAGCAACCATCGTTTCTTCACCCAACTCCTCGTTTCCAGTAGGAGATGGCAAACAATTAATGAGCAAGTAGGTTAAACAAAAATAGATAATTAGGAAGGATTCCTACATCTAATTTGGAATTGTAAAATATAACATGTGAAATCAAAGAAGAAAAACAACACAGATTTATTTAGAATATTACTTCAAAGGATTGGTAGGATAAAATCCACAAAGGGTTGGAAATTGCATTAGTTTTCTCAATGAATACATGAGGTGTGTAGGATAAAATCCACAAAGGGTTGGAATGAAACCAACTACGAGTTATGGAACATGTTTATGACCCTGATAACAAGACGCATATTAGTCCGAGTCGGCGGACAAGATGGGGATGAATGCTTCATGGAAGCAAGATGTCATGTATGTAGCAGTGAGTATGAGGTGGGTATCTCATCTGTTTGATCACGACCTACCCTAACCCACCATTACCAGTCATAAACCAACCCAACCCATTCCAATGGGTACCCAAATATAACAGGTATCCAGATTTATTGAGTGGATCGTGGATATTCACGGACATGGAAGGTCATATCATTTTCGATATCGTTTCGATATCATTTCGATACAATATTTCGACGATATATCGCCGAAACATCGCTCATATCGACGCTCTTTTGTGAATGAAATGCCTGAAAAGGAGGAAATATCACCATATCGGTACCCATATATGTCCCATCTCGATATCGATATATATATCGTGGTATTTCCTTCCATACTCACGGATACCCAAGGAATGCATTGAAACAACGTGACATAACTCCTTTAGAATAATATTTTTCTTATATCAATGACAATTGTCTATAGAGATGTGCAGGAACTAATCACATTACGATGACATGAAAATTTAACCGAGATAGGGTGTCGATTGTTGCTCGAATGTATAAATAATGTAGAATAAAAGCTAGTAGTCATGGCTAAAAATGTCGGCAAAATTTGCTAATTTTGCTCACAATTCGATCTCACCAGGCCACCCAAATGTAATGAAATGGCGACCTTGTCTGCCTTTCACTGCCTTTTCTTTATTGTTTATTGTAATTTGGGGCTGATTTTGATGACATGTTGTCGACATGTGGGTTTTGACTTCAAGTCTATATTGTGTGTCATAATTCTATTTCGGCTTCATGTCGATATTGTAATTCGGGCCTCATGTCAATGATATGACAGTTTCATTTTCATGCCGATATTGTCAGTGACACCGATTTCGCCTTCATGTCGATATTGTTGGTGATACATCGATTTTGGTTTCATGTCGATATTGTCTGCGATATATCGATTTCGACTTCATGTCGATATTGTCAGTGATATGCTGATTTCAACGATATGTCGATTCGGCTTCATGTCGATATGCTAATTTTGATTTCATGTAATATTGTCGACGATGTCGATTTAGGTTTCATGTCAACATTATCGGCAATATGTCTATTTCGGCTTCATATCGATTTTGGCATCATGTTGATTGACGATTTCGATTCCGTGTCAATATATTGATTTTGGCTTCATGTCAATATGTCGATTTCAGTTTCATGTCCACTTTGGCTTCATGTCTATATTTCAATTTCGACTTTATGTCTTGGACTTCATGCCAATGTGTCGAATTCGATGTTGTATATGATGAATAGACACACCATCCCATGGGACATGGACGGTTTACGGATAATGGGACATCACACATATTTGTTAGATGGGTTAGAGGAGAGGGCATAGGTCAAGCTATCAGATCGACACATGGGTATCCATTGATAATGGGTCGGAGCTCCCTATGTAATTGGTCACATCATATCAAATACCTAATCCGGTTCAATTGGTTGGTAACCAGGAATTCAAGGTCGACCCATACGGGTCGAGTCAGGTACCCATCTTCCACTAACCATGCATACTCCTATGTGTATGTGTGCTTATACTTTATGGTTCGATGTGGTCATAGAGATAGTCAATGATATTTTGCATCAACTCATTACCAAAGCAATGCGAGATATCCTTGCAACCACTTATGGTCAGGCAAAAAATGAGACTGAGATTTTGCATCTACAATATGATATCTTCACGACCAGACAAAATGATCGTCTTTTGCACTCCTTTTACTTTTCGCTTCGTACCATGTTTGAAAAGCTGGACAACTTCATGCTCGTGACCACATCTACAAAGCAACATATGGTGACCAGAAATGTCATGATGGTTGATGGTTAGAGGTTTTTTGGCAGCTCTTGACCCTGAGTATGATGCAGCATCACCCACCTTCTTACAAGTGCATCCATACCTTTGATGGAGGAGGCTTACAATCATCTTAGTAGAGTCACTATCCCAATTAATGCCACCACTCAAACCTCTTCAATGATGGTTACATCTCATAGCAGAGGAGGGACATCTCAATTTAGAGGCTGAGGTACCCGTGGCAGAGGAGGTGGATGTCAATGTGAACCACACACTTAGTGCCATCGACTTGGACATCCGGAGGAAACCTTCTACCTGAAGCACGCCTACTCCGGATATGCCCACCTGGTCGAGCAGGTTAAGACTATTGCCACTTTAAGACCTACTACTGATTAGAAGTTGGATGATATTGTCTCCTGTCAAAAGGAGATCATGACTCGTGTTGTTGCCACTATTAGTGCTCATGCAGGTCTATCCGACGTTGCTACCACAACCAAAGCCTCTTCTAGCACTTCTGATCATGGAACTAAATCTCGCGAATGTCGATGAAATTTCGCCGAAATTTCAATTTCGATGGATGGAGTATATTGAAACTCACATGATGTCGATTTCCCGCATTTCAACCGAAATGTCACGAGATAATCGACGAGATTTCGGTTCATCTCGTCATCTCACCTGAGAAATAGAATCTGTAATAAAAAAATACACCTTTTTGGTGATATCGACCGAAATTTCGGTCGAAACTTGCCCATTTCGACCGAGTTCCAGCATCAACCTCTCCAAACTTCCTCCAAGGCCTTTTTTCGCACCTTGCTTCAAGGTAAGCCAAATTTGGTCAAATCTTCATCAAATTCTTCGATTTTTTTAGGAGTTTTACTCTTTTTTTTGAAGTCAAAACAAGGGGGAGACACTCAACGGTGTTCACCCCAATATATTAGATAAAAAGGAAACGAAAAAAAGGAGTACAAAAAACAACAAAAAACTGTACAAAGAGGCAACATAGCCTCCTTCAAACCAAAAACGAGCTGAGGCCTACACCGCATCCCACTCCACCAATCTCGCACAGTGAATAAGCACGTTTTCCTTGTAAAAGCATTGGCATGAGATAAGGGCCTCATTTCTCCCAAGCCAAATCGACCAAAGCCTCACCACTGGAAGCAAAATTTCCCTTCTACCTCTGTGTCTATTGAGCACCAATGAGCCGCAGAAGGCCATCAAGTCATCCGTTCTCACCCAATCCACCTCTGGTTCCTCCCAAACCCAACGTACCGTGGGGCAATCGAAGAATAAATGTTCTATTGTTTCCACCGCCGAATCGTAAAGCACACAGAAGTTGGAGATATTGGCCAAGAATCTAGAGCAGCGATCCCTTGTCAACAGCCTCCTTCTGCGGAAAAGCCATAAGAAGAAGCCAAGGCGCACAGGAAGCCTTAGCCACCAGAAAAACTAACAATCACGCACCAAGCCGTCAAATCGCACCAGCGGTGGCTGAGCCAACGCCCCATAAGCCTTCCGCGTCAAGAAAGGGTCGTCCCTCCAGGCCCAGTGGTCCCGCCCATCAGAAGGCCTACCAGCTACAACGAGGGTGTCCATAAGGGAGAGAAAGTCATCTAGCCTTTGATCCGAGAAACCCTAAACCCTAAATTTTACTCTTAAGATGTTGATCTAGCTTGGTGTGGCGTTTTTTTGAGAGATTTCAAATATCTAGCTTTATTTTTGGAGATGAAATTAGGTATTTTGTATTTTAATTGCACAATAATGATAGTTATGACCATATTATCTCAGATCTTGTGTATAAGATGTAGTAAAACGTACTTTGAGAACATTTTGTACGATCTATGGAAGAGGAAATTGGGGATTTTATGTTTTGATGTGAAATGATGATGAGTTCTTCAATGATAAAATCGGATCTTAAGTTATGGAAGTAGAAAACTTGTTTCGGATTTTTTTGTGAATGAAATTTAAAAATTGAATAAATCCGAAAATCATATGTTAGATCTATTATTTTTTACATATTTTGTGTCACTTAGGCAGTCTTTCTCGAAAATGGTCCCCTAATTGCTAGATCTAAGACCCTAATGTATAGATCTAAAATATTTTTCTGAAAATCAGAATATTAAGAGTATGTTTTCAATTTCAAATACCAAGTATATACGATTTTGTGTGTTTTAGGTGTTAGAAAAATTAAAAATATAAAAAATCCAAAAATTAAAACATAAATTAATTAGCAAATTCTTAATTGATCGTACTGTATGCCTCTTGAATGATTATTTTTCAATTTCCTCGTAGGCTTCGGTGATCATCATCATGGGACATTCTGGTTCCGGATCAGGATCGGACATTTCTGAGGATCAGAGGGGCGATTTCAGTGGGGACATTGGTTGGAGGTATGCCTCCGCTCCTAATAGAAATAAAGCGAAACAATAATGCAATTTCTGTGGAAAGAAGTTGGGAGGAGGCAGGATCACGAGGATGAAGCAACAACTTGTATAACAAGAATGTTCCCAAGTGCATGTGTTGTCCCAAAGATGTAAGGGACAAGGTAAAGGCCAGCTGAGATAGGAAGGAAAGGGATACAGAGAGGGTAAGAAGGGATGAACAATTGAAAGAGTTCATGTTTGAGAAAGAATTCAACGACATCTCAGATTCAGACGACGACGACTTTGTCCACCCCGCTGACATTCAAACTACAGCGGAGAGGAGGACATACAGAAGGGCAACAAAAGAATCAATGAGGAGCGAGTTTGAGGAGAGAGAACTCGGTGGTGCACGGGATGGCATCTATGGCGCAGGTGGCAGTGGGAGTGGTTCTGGAGGCGCACCAGTACCACCACCCACCAAAAAACACAAGGGGAAGGGAATTGAGCCCTTCTTGACGAGGAGCGAATCCATGCAATACAAGGCAAGCAAGGATCCGAGGTAGAAAATGGTGAAGGATATGTTCACCAATGCACGAGAAAGGTAGGAAAGGCCATCAACAAGCTCTTCTTTGGGGAGAGCATTCCTGCCAACATTGCTAGCGGGCCATTTCTGCAGCATGCCATTGATGAGATCGCTGCAGCAGGAACGGGAGTGAAGGCTTCTACATCCTACGAGATAATGAACAAATATATAGGGATGGAGAAGGAGATGAATGAGTACATCGCCGAGCTGAGGTGGAGATTGCCAGAGTACGAGGTGACGTTGATGTGCGATGGGTGGACAAGCTACACGAGGAAGCAGATCATCAACTTCCTCGTTTACTGCGATGGGAAGACAATCTTTTTGAAATTTATTAATGTATCTGATCATATGAAGGACCACAAGTACCTGCTGAAGTTGATGAAGGACATCACTAAAGAGGTTGGGAAAGATCACATTGTCCAGATTGTGACAGATAATGGCAGCAACTTCAAGAAAGCGGGTGAAACAATAATGAAGTCTAGCAGCTATGGTATTTTTTGGACATCGTGTGTTGCACACTGCATTGATTTAATTCTAAAGGATTTCAGCAAGAGGAAGTCCGTATCAAGGGTGGTGGAGCAAGCACGAATGACTACCACATTCATTTACAACCACGACAAAGTGCTGGCATTGATGAGGTGGATGTGCAATGATGAGTTGTTGAGTTCTGGCATCACATGCTTCGCAACCAATTTTATAGCATTGCAAAGCCTCAAACAACAAAAGACAAGGTTGAAAACCATGTGTTGCCAAGGTAAATGGTTCGAGATATCTGAAGCTCGAACTAAAGGAGGACGGAAAATGGAGACATTGATCAATTATCTCCACTTTTGGGATGACATGAGTCGGGTCAAGAGGATCATGGATCCAGTTGATTCTGCATTGCGGATCATGGATGGCGATAAGAAGCCCACCATGGGAGTGATCTATGAGGCAATGCGCTGCATGAGAGAGAAGGTCAGAGAAACGGTTGGAAAAGGATCCAAAGCATGGTTGGACATCATAGACGAGCGTTGGTCCAAGATGCTCTCACATCCTTTTCACAAGGTCGGTATGTATTATGTAATAATCTAATTTGTTTTTCTTTTTTTTTTAATTTTTACAGATCTTTAGAATATGAGAATTGTGCTTGTTTGTGATTTTGTGTGCAGCTTATTACTTCAATCCTAAGTACCAGTATAAGAATGGACTTCGTACAAATGCTAACCTTCTAGCAGTTGTACAAATTATGGTGGAGAAGCTCGTCAAGGATGAGAAGTTACAGACCTTGTGCATGAACAAGGTAATCTTGAATTTGAAGCTAGATTAGGATTCACAAAAATATTCTTTAAGAGTATTATGTAACAATTTATGACTTAAACCTATGTGTGCAGCTTAAGTATTTCCGGGATGCCTTGGGTTCCTTTGGTTGAATTACATCGGTAAATGGACGAGGCAATACTCTTCCTGGCAGGGATGAAGACAAACAAATCCATTGATTGTGTGTTCTTTTATTCCTACTATTGATTTATCTCGTTTTGGTTTTGCAGACGAATGGTAGTTATTATACGGGATGGAAGCTCCCAACCTACGAGATGTGGCAGTGAAAGTGTTATCTCAAACCGCATCTACTGGTGGTTGTGAGAGGAACTGGAGCACATTCAACTTGATCCATTCGAAGAGACGGAACAGGTTGGGAGAACAGAAGCTTAATGATATTGTCTACATGCATTACAACTTGAGGCTGGAGTTGAAACATGCAAGGGAGGGACAAAACAGAGGACTACACAGACTGTATTGATCTTGCATACATTTTCAAGATGCACGATGATGATGCTGATGAAGATGTTCTCCAGAGGTGGATGGATTCCAATGGGGCTCCTGTTCTCGATCAACCAGGTGGAAGACCAAATGAGAATATAAGCCAGCAAATGGAAGGAAATGTAGGTGACTATTTGACAAGATCTGGGCGGATTACAGGCTCTCTTGGAGGGTTGGAGGCCGAGATTGATGCGGATGTTGATGAAATTCTCTCCACTAGCTCTAAATCCAAATCGAAGTCAAAAGATGGCAGTGGAGATGATGATGATGATGTTGGTCGTGGTGGACCTGGTCATGGTGGGGAAACATACTCAAGTGGGTCAGAAGGGGGCGGTCGTGGACCACAAGATACAAGATTTGAGGAAGAACTACATGATGGAGCGATAGAGAAACACACATGGACAGTTTGTTCCAAGTCTGAGTCCAGGACCTATGGATTATGAGTACGGTCGTGGCCATCGTCGAACCGACAGCTAAATGGACGATTTGATATCATCTATAAGTTCCTTGAGTTGCATGGACATTGACAACCCATATCGTGGAGGAACACCAAGTCCTTTAGGCGGATATGGATCGTCGCACGAATAAAGATCATTTGGCGTCTTCCCGGAATACTTTCATGCTCCTCCTCCAGGACCTCCTCCTCCTCTAACGTATGCACCCCCATCATATTCATATGGTTCCGGTCAGTATAGGGGATACAGTAGCTACATCGGTGAGAACTACCAAGGTAGCCAACCTGAGCAGAGCCAGGGAAGCTTCTTTGGGGGTGACAGTTATGGTTTTTTTCCCTTAGTACACGCCAGTTCCTCCTCCTCCGCAGAGATCCTCTCCTACTCTGTCGTCGTCGTCCCGAGGATCTCAATCCAGTAGTTCACAGCCTCGACGTGCCACTCGTGATACCGGATCTAGTGTTGCTTATCCTTGTCTCGGGATACTCAAAGGCATCGATGACCACCAATACAGGCAGTATGTGATGGATTACAAGGCCATGTACTCGTACATGACATGGGAGAACTAGTGTGAGTTCATTGAATATGCGATGCATTATGAGAGACAACAAGGAAGGGGAGGCGATTCAGATCCACCACGGAACTCTTGGTTCTATACCAAACATATCACCAGGTAATATGTTTTAATATTTTATTGCATTGATCATTAATGTGCATGTTATTATTATTCTACATGAATTATATGTATTTTCACTTGTTGTAACTTGTAAGACTATTACGCTGTTATTAAGTATTAACAACAATATGTTCGATATGGTGTGTGACATACGGTCATAGTCATAGATGATTAGATGATTGATATGTATGCTATAAGCCTATAAGTATATATCTATTGTTTCATTGTTTGAAATACTCAGATTAACTCCATTTGCAATATCTAACATATTTTACAATATGACCGATATGGTTGATATGTACAATATAAGGGGTATACATGAGAAATATGTGTGAAATAATTGTGTATTTATAAGTTATTTATTGTTTTAATAACTTGGAAGATCATAATTTACAATAAAATCGACTTTTTAAGCCATTTCCGAAATTTCCACAGAAATTGTCGAAATTTCCTGAAATTTCGGCGAAATTTCGGTATTGGAGGTGACCGAAATGAAATCGAGATTTCGTTATGTTCCTCCCATTTCTGGAAGAATCTTCTTGATGTCAATCCAGCGCGAGGACGTGTATCTGCTTGCTGCGAGCAGCAATGTACCAGCAATGTTGTATACCTTCCCCAACAGTCTACAAACTAAATCATCCACCCCCCCGAATCTAAGCACCCACTTAGATAGGAGAGCCTTGCTCATGTATCCCAATTTCAAGATCCCAAGGTTGTCATCCTTCTTCCTACGCATCACCATCTCCCAGTTCATAAGGTGAATCTCGCCTCATTCTTGCTTACCATACGACCATAGGAACTACCTCATCAAACCTTCAATCCTTCCTTTACCTCATAGGTAACCATCTGGTGGAGCAAAAAATGGGTATTGCAGAGAGTGCATGCTTGAGCAGAACCAGCTTCACTCCCTTCAATAATAATCTCACCATCCATCCTGTCGGTTTACTTTACAATCTATCAAGAACCACGTTCCAATCTGTTGCGTGCAAGCGGCCCGCAACCATGGGAAGACCCAAATAGGTAATTGGGAGAATCTCCACTCGATTCATAGAAGTCGCAACCACTGCCCACTCTTAGCCAAGGAATTCTAGCGTTCGACCAGAAGCTCCTCGATCGAAAGCAACCAAAGAATAAATGCTCCAAATCCTCGTCACCCTCTGCACATCTAGGGCAAAGAAAATCCTCAGCGCAAAGGATTTTCTTCCTGCAGGCCTTCGTGAGCACATGACCGTGTCTAAGAAGTCAAAGGAATACTTCTACCCCATTCGGAGTCATGTTCTTCCAAATTAAAGTAAAGTCCCTCCTCGAATTGAAATGCAGCTCCTTGCGAGTTGTGGAGAGATTTGTACGCTTTGTTTACAGAGAATTGACCATCAGACTAAATTTAATGTTTTTGATATTGCGGATGTGTTTTTATGTCCAGATAATTGTTTTCAATTATCTTCATGCAAACTCCGAAACTCAGACATGCCTTAATTCTAATGGATGTTAGGCTAAACTATAACAACCAAGCCTTGTTTGTTTATTAGACTTAGAAAATTATCCACTTCCCGGTATAACTCTCATTAGAACCTAACCGACAAAAATGCTTCATTTTTCTAATCTTGCTTTAACTATGATGAAAGTCCAATAAATCTTATCTGAATTCCAGAATCGCTCTACCCTTATCGATTCCTTTTTTTGGATGTGATTCATCTGGTAGAACGATATCTTCAATATATATTAGTTGGGAGCTTCAAAATATATATATATATAAAATATATATTAGTTGGTTCATTTAGTCATTAATTTGTTTATGATTTTTTTGTGCCATGTTTGTTTCACATTGTACAGCAGCACCAGCAACTTTATTCAAAGAATGACCACATCAAGCATATTAGCTATATGCATGGCAAAAGCAAAAGTAAAACGCATGCAGATCTGACATTATAAATCATTGCCAAACAACATTTTCACTACATATGCATCTAATAAGAACTAACCTAGAAAACCAGGTATCCAAAACATCGGGATCTTGGTAAATGTCAACTCCTTTTCCAAACTTCTCACGAGCTTTCTTAAGTGCTTCCACAGAATTCCTGGCCACTATGTATTCCTCTTCGCAATTTTTACCAGATATATACCAAACAGGTATTCTATGGCCCCACCAAAGCTGCCGGCTTATGCACCAGTCTTTGATATTTGACAACCAGTGCTTATATATCTGCCAATACAAAGATTTTATCAACTGCACAGTATTCCAAACTCTGACATCAATAGTAGAGACATATACCCCATCATGAATAACAAGTGACAAACATATGCACATTCCCTTTTAACTATGACAAAAATACCAAGAGAACTTGCAATCAACAAAGCCAAATGTATACTTCAACAAATTAAAATTTGACTTTCAGGTAGGTATGCAATTCCAAGATTCATGTTTACCTTTTCAAACCGGTCAGGAAGAATGATTAGCTGCCCATTATCAACTGCTTGTAGTGCTTTCTCAGCTAGTGGTTCCATTGTCAAGAACCATTGCTTACTCACAAGAGGTTCAATAATCTTGGGGGAAACCAAAAAAAAGTCACCACAAGAATGCTCAACTTCAAGAATAACATGATATAAGAAGTTTAGTTCAGCGAATCCAGATAACGATAAAACCATACATCTCCCCCACGCTGAGATCTCGGAACCCGTAACGTGTATGGCTCCTTTTTCACAGCTAATCCAGTCCCTTCAAGATCGGACCATAATTTTTTCCGTGCCTCAAACCGATCGAGACCGCTGTTAACGGAAACATCAAAATGTATAAAGCCTGCGGATAAGTATGCCAAGGACCATGTTCAACCTACCTGTACAATCCAGCAACCTCGTTCAGAGTTCCATCCTTGTTCATTACATTGAGAATTGGAAGACCAAGCTTTCTCGCAAGAAGATAGTCATTGTGATCATGCCCTGGGCTTATTTTTAGTACTCCAGTTCCAAACTCTTTATCTACAAGCTTTAACATTAGAAAAAACTTTAAACTGGTTGCATACGATTGTTATAGTTGTTAGGTTCCTAACAAAATTCCCGACTGTCTATGAGATAGATAATACTTTGTCATTGTATATGATTTTTCCAATCTGAAAGGACAATTTTTAAAGCCAGCCTATATCAGTGTAATAACATCCCGGAATAGCCATTTTATTATCATAAAAGGCTTATAACTTCATTGGGGAAAACCACTAGACAATGAACACTTCGGGAAATCAAACACTTTTTAGTGATTAATATTGCATGAAAACTGGCAAAAGTTGAACTTACTCTGTCAGAAATAATAGGAACATGACGTCCAAAAGTCATGGGTACAATTGCAAGTTTCCCAATGTACTTGGCATAGCGTTCATCCTGAATTAAAACAAACAAAACAGAAACAAAGAAATTCACCAACATTTTCAGAGCATTTAAAGAAATAAATAATTATGAAAGTGGTATGTTTTACATTATAAAATGCAGTAACTAACTACTGGTGGTGAACATTTGATAGTACACCAACGTAAGAAAGAAGTCCATAACTGATTTCCAAAACTATATAGAGTTTCTATTGAATAAAAAATGCAGGCATCAAGAATGTGGTCACTCTTAGAGATAAACTAGAAACATTTTCATCAAAAAAAACTAGAAGTCATCTTACCTTGCGGAAAAACTTGCATGAGAATAAATAATATTCAGCACATTTTGAAAGTAAACTTTCATTATAAATTGATAGCCATTTTTTTACAAGCTAAATGTTCTATAAATATCCTTGAGTTATAAGTTATTTTTGCAAGCATCACCACATGGTAGATTGGATACTCAACAGTCCTGAAATTTCCTCTGAAATTTAAGATCAGCCCAAATGAAGTGAGAGAACTTGAATGATTAATCTTGCCCATGAAGCCAGAGACAACCATAAAATATTAGAACGAGATCATCAAACATAATCTTGCATATTCACAAGCCATGATATGCCGCAAGACAAATCAGAATTGTGAAAAAAAATCAAATCAGAATTGTGAAAAAAAAAATCCATGTTATAAGATGCAGCTTTTTGGGGAAGGCTTTATTTTGTTCTTCTGGACAGCATACAAAAAGTATTTTTCTTTTTGAAAGGAAAGATGGTGAAGCACCAAAATAGAACCCGCCTCAAAAAATGCTCTGTTTTTAATTTAAGACATCAAATTACATAAGACCAGGCCAAGAAAAGAGCCCTACTGTGTTGAAGTCTTGTACAATATTACTACTGCAAATTTTTTGTATATAAATTCTCTGTAATAGATTCATATGCTGGATGTAGCAACAATTTCTAAGATATGCAGATCATTTTTGTATCACATGATTCACACCTTCCATACACATACATAAAATGTTCAAATCCACAATCGGTGGCATATTGAGAAAGATCTTTGATCCTTAATGAGCATCTTATGCACATGCATAAGAAGGCATCGAAGTAATGAATGACAATGAGACAGCTGATCACCCTACAGCCAGACAGGGAGATTAAAATAATGTAAAAAGAAAGATATAAGTTTTACAGAAAAAAAAAACTTATCATGCTTTCCCTGTAAACAAACAGGAAATATAAATAAGAATTACCTCAGGATGCACTGCAATAGCCGTATCACCAAAAATTGTCTCTGGCCGTGTTGTAGCTATTGTAAGATAATCCGGGCTTCAATTAATAGATGCATATCAGTACACTTCACGATTTAATGACAGGTCAGAACGATATAGGCAATCAGACCAAAAGCATCAACTGTAATAAGCGCATCATTAGGGTGACCAGGGAAGTCTGCAATCGAGCATCAGAATACAATCAAATAGTTATTACTATGGCACCGTCTTTAGTTAGCCTCTTAGGAGCTTATCTCTCTTTCCTGAGTGACCAAGGAGAACGGAAGTTCATTCTTTCTCTTGGCAAGAACGGAACTAGGGGTGCACACGGATCGGAAAAAATCCGTAATCCAATCCAATCCGATGTTATGGGATTGAATGGTTTGATTTCGTCATTCTAATGGATCGGATTGGATTGGAGTTTCTGAAATCCGTTAAAGTATGGACTGGATCGAATCTTTACCAAAATCCGATTCAATCCAATTCGTTAATCCGTTAACATACACGTGTACATGTAGATACATACCCACATACATATAAATATAAACTTACGTACACATTTGCGGAAAATCTATTATTAGTGATGGTTATTCATGACAGCTTACTAGTCGTCACATTCATTATTTTTTCTTCGTCGGACTAATAGTTGGCAATAAAGATCAACTTTTTCTTAACATTTTAATAGTTAGGAGAAGTTGGACAGGCAACCAATTCTCTTTTCCCCTCCAGTGTTGTTTCCCTCCACTAAAAGCACACAATTATTTTGGGAATCCCCCAAAATTCCTTCCCCATCTCTGTCCAAAATCGCAACTTCCCCCACTCTCCCCTCTCTGTACCATGCTACATCACCCCATTCCCTCGTACACTTGGATGAGGCATGCTGCCCCCATACCCTATTGCCCCTGCCTCCCTTCCCTTGTATGCCCCCCTCATTGTACCATGCCACACCCACCCCCTTCCCCCGTATGCTTGGACGAAGCACCTCCCCCTCGTTGTACCCCTACTGCCCTGACATACTTCAATTGTGTGACTAGACGAGATAGTGGGCCACAACTTCTATGCTGCCATGGAGGACCTCGAGTGTGTCGCCCACATCCCCTCCGACGTGCTTGGCAGGATGGTGGAAGAGTTCTCTGTGAGAGACCCCCAGGTGGTTCTTGTCCGTGATATCTTTACGATTTTAAAAATATTAATTTTATTCATGGCCTCAAATTTCAGTGAAATTCAGTCGAAATTCTGTCGAATATCGATATCTTGTCGAAATCGAAATTCGACCGAAATGGTTGAAATGGCCGAAATAAGGGGACCCTGGTACAAAAAAATGACCGAAATGTCAATCGAAAATCGACCGAAATTCTATTTCAGTCAGTCAACGAAATGGTGACCAAAACCGACATTTAGGGCTTTGATTTTATTTAGTAAAAGGGAATACTCTTCTTAATCATCTATTGCAGATATGTGTGTATAGATTTTCATGGCTCTCTTATAGATGATCGTTATTTCTTCCATGTTATTTTATCATATCATTTTTTTCAGTTCGCAAAAAAACTTGCCATGTTTCTACAAAAGTTATTCAAGACACAGTAAAATTGAACCCATTGCCTTCACTGCTACCATCAAAGCATGCGTTGTTGTGGATGTACCTCATTATTGAGTGACCTATCTACATTAATATCCTCTTCAAGCATAAGGCATATACAGATTTCTTTAAATATCTTCTTATCAATTTCTATGATTTATGATTAGTGGTAGATGTTTTTTATTTGATAGCATAATGGTGGTTGACTCATTTTTGAAGAGTTTAGATAAGTTAGATATAAATATTATTTTTTTCATCCACGATGAGCAATGATGGGTTATGAGTTAAAATGATGCTGATTGTTCTAAAGTTGATGCATCTGTTTTTTATTGGTTTCAGTCCGAAATGAGACTATGTTTTAAATATATGCATCATCACACATCAATGAACACACCAATAATGTGTTAGTTCCTACGTCAAACTACCCATTATTGTTAGTTGTCATTCTTAAAAGCATCGTCATTTTTGTTGATTGTATAGTTTCTATTGTTTTTTAAATTCATTATTGTAAGAAATATAATAATGTGATCTTATATTGTTTGATATCTATTCTTATTCGTTAACTTGTATTGTGCTTATTTGAATCATTTGGAGGAAATCCATTACAAAAATAAATTAATGCATTATTTATTAAAAAAACTTAAATTTCAAATTCAATATAATCCTTTAGTTTGTGTTAAGAAGAGGAATAAAATGAGATGTTTATTCCATAGACATAAGGTCTCTTATATATGTTGGTGGAAATGAAAATGAGAACTTATTATTTCAGGGAACCCTAGGCTCTCTTATATAGAGAAAGCCTATGGGTAAATTACATAAGGTGGAACAAAGAAAATAAACATAACAAAAGAGTAGATAAATTCTAGAAATATCTCTGCACTCCCCCTCGAGATGGAGCATAGATGTCAATCATGCTCAGCTTGGAAGAACATTTCTGAAAAAGCCCTCTGAGCAACGACTTGGTAAAGATGTTTGCAATCTGCTCTCATGAACTGACATGGGAAGTAGAAATCAAACCCTTCTTAATCATATCCCTGGTATAGTGGCAGTCTACCTCAATATACTTCGTACTTTCATGAAATGCAGGATTACAACAACAACAACAAAGCCTTTTCCCACAATTAAGTAGGGTCGGCTACATGGATTCTTCACCTCCATTCAGATATATCCTGGGCCAATCCCGGGCTTATATCCACAAAACTAAGATCCCTTCGTATAGTCTCTTTCCAACACTTCTTTGGACATCCTCGCCCTCTCTTAGCCGGCTCAACATCCCAACACTCGCATCCCTAACTGGTGCATCAGCTGATCTTCTTTGCAAATGCCCAACCATCTTAAGCGATTTTCTCGCATCTTATCCTCGATCGGAGCTACACCAACTTTCTTTCTGATTGCATCATTATGAATCCGATCTTTACGTGTGTGTCCACACATCCACCTTAGCATTTTCATTTCTGCTACATTCATTCTCTGCACATGTCTATGGTTCACAAGCCAACATTCAGATCCATAAAGCATAGCAGGTCTCATGGCTGCTTTGTAAAACTTTCCTTTAATCTTTAAAGGAATTTTCTTATCACAGAGAACAGCAGAGGCTCCTGCATTTATTCTATTAGTAGCATCTCCACCAATTTCCCCATCATGTTGCAGAATAGATCCCAAATATCTAAAGGAATCTCTCTTCTGAATGTTATCGTCACCAATCTTCACCTCGATTCCTTCACCATTGCTTCCATCAAAGGTACACTCCATATATTCCGTCTTAGCCCTACTTATACGAAATCCTTTAGTCTCCAACTCATGTCTCCAGACCTCAAGCTTCGCATTTACTCGATCTCTAGTCTCGTCAATCAACACAATATCATCAGCAAATAACATACACCAAGGTAGCTCATTATGAATGTGACTGGTCAACTCGTCCATAATCAAAGTAAAAAGAAATGGACTCAAAGCAGATCCTTGATGTATATCAATGTTGATGTCAAAATATCCAGTCTTCCCAGACGGGGTCCTTACACAAGATAAAGCCCTATCATACATGTCCTTTATGAGGTTAATGTATAGGACAGGTATTTGTCTCTTCTCCAACACTCTCCACAATATCTCTCGTGGGACAGAATCATAAGCCTTCTCCAAATCAATAAAGATCATGATATGCAGGATTATTAGCAATAAATAATGTTGTTTGATTGTCACATTGTAATTGCATGCGTAGAGGTACATCTATAAGCAGATCTTCTAATACAGCTCGAACCCACATCATCTCCGTACTTGCCTGTGCCATGACCATGTACTTAGATTCAGCACTAGATCTAGCTACCACTGTTTGTTTCTTGCTTTTCCAGGAAACTAAAGAACTGCTAACAAACATTGCAAAGCCTGAGGTAGATTCTGGTCCGTAGGACATCATGCATAATCCGCATCAACACATGCAGAGATAGAGAGATTTGTTTCTTTCCTAGACAACAATCTTGCACCTAGAGACGACTTTAGATATCTTACTATCATGTATACATGTTTGGGCTATTCCATGAACTGACTCACCCGACTTACTGCAAAAGCAATGTCAGGTCTAGTGATGGTAATATAGAGAAACTTTCCCACCACTTCTCTATATCTTCTTCTGTCAACTTCCTCTTTTATCATCTCCATATAACTTCGTATTAGGATCCATGGGAGTAGTCGAGGGTCGACACCCGATCATGCACGTCTCAACAAGCATATATGTAATATACTTCCTTTGGGTCATCACAAGACCCTGCGCATTTCTTGCAAATTCCAATCCTAAAAAGTATCGTAGAGTACCAAGATCCTTAGTCACAAGCTGATGGCCTAAAAATGCTTTTGCCATCTTTATCCCCTGCATGTCATCTCCCGTAACAACTATATCATCAACATATACCATAATAACAACAGTACCTTTGGAAGTCTTCTGGACAAACAAAGAGTGATCAGCATTTGATCTTTTGAACCCTTACTTCTGAATTAAATCTGAAACCTTCTGAAACCATGCTCTCGGACTTTGTTTAAGACCATATATGGCCTTGTGAAGTCTACACACCATCCGACACTCCCCCTCAGCAGCAAACCCCGGAGGCTGCTTCATGTAGACTTCTTCCTGCAAATCCCCATATAAAAAGGCATTTTTAAAATCAAGATGGAACAAAGGCCAATCACGTACCATGGTGACTGATAGAAGAACACGTAGGGTGGAATGACGTGCAACCGAAGAGAATGTGTCCATATAATCCATGCCATAGGTTTAAGTCAATCCACGTGCCACTAGCCTTGCTTTGTAACGATTAAGGCCGCCATCCGTGTTATATTTGACAGTAAAGACCCATTTACAACTGACAAAAGAAGCTCCTGGGGGAGCAGCAACCAAGCTCCATGTACCACGAGACCGCAGGGCAACCATTTCCTCCGTGGCTAAACGCCAGTAGCTATCTTTCAAGGCATCCTAATAATTCCGTGGTATCTCCACAGTAGATAAGGCCACAACAAATATATGAAAATCACCAGTGAGGCGATGGAATGAAACCTGTGAAGCAAGTGGAGAGGACGCACACGTCCGCTTAGGCTTTCTTAAGTCAATAAGTACATCCAAATCATCAACAATGTCCACTTGTATGTCATTCTCTTGCACTTGCGCATTGTCAGTCCCATCGTTACTAATATCACATGGACATACCTGGGGTGTAGTGGATGAATGATGGCCTCCATGAGAAGGAATTGGATGACGGGTATAAAATTTCGGTAAGGGTAGGACTGGTGGTTGAGGAGGTGGTGGTGGTGGTGGTGGTGATGGTGGTGAAGTAGGAGTTGGTATGTGATCAGCCGGACGCAGAGGAGGAGGTGGCACATAAATCTCACATCAGTAGTGGAAGAAGTCGTCTTGTCACCTGTAGGCGAAAAATACATCACAGATTCAAAGAAGGTGACATCGGCACTAACATAATATCTTTTGTTCACAGGATCATAGCATCGGTAACCCTTTCGAGTACGAGAGTACCCACGAAACACACACTTGACAGCCCTAGGTGAGAGCTTGTTAATCCCCGAAGTGAGTTGATGGACAAAAGCAACTGAGCCAAAGACACGAGGAGTTAGGGAAAACAATTCCTTGTCATGAAAGACAACAGAAAGAGGAACTTTCTCACCTAAGACAGAGGATGACATACGATTGACCAGATAACATGCCATAAGAACAGCATCACCCCAAAAAGACAGAGGAGAACAACTATGAATGAGTAAAGTCTGAGTTATATCAAGAAGATGGCGATGTTTTCTTTCTGCAACATTATTTTGTTGAGACATGTAGGCACAAGTTGTTTGATGAATGATGCCACGAGACAAGAAGAAATGTGAAAGAGCACGAGTGTAAAATTCTAAGGCATTATCTGTGCGCACAGTTTTCACATTACAAGTAAAAATATTCTGAATTTCATTGATAAAACTTTTGATTATATCCCCTGCTTCAGATTTATTCTTCAATAAAAAGACCCAAGACAATCTAGAGAAATCATCAACGACGACTAGGTAAAACATGTCCCTGGTGATCAGGGACACGACTCTAACCTCAAATGTTAGCATGCAACAACTCAAAAGGGGAGCGACTGCTCTGAAACTCACGACTAGGGAAAGTAGATCTGTGATGCTTTCCCAACTGACACGCTTCACACTGAAAAGAAGACCTTGGTGAAATCTAGGGCAAGATATGTCGCAGCTTTTGAAGAGGGAGATGACCAAAACGCAGATGCCAAGTAAAAGTAGAAGCAGATCCACTAGACTGAGATGCGACACCAACATAGGGGGTATGGACCAACCGATAGAGACCATTTAGCTCACAGCCACAACCAATCACCCTGCCCCTTAGAATGTCCTGAAAAATAAGAGACGATGGGTCAAAAATAGTCCGACAATGCAAATCCTTTGTAATCTGGCTAATAGAAAGTAAGTTCATTGAAAAATATGGAGCATGCAAAACATTCTGTAATCACATGGAGGGTGTGGAACTGATCTCCCCCTGTCCAATGATGGGTGAATGAGTCCCATCTGCTATTACCACCGATCTCCCTGGTGGAACCTCCCTGTATGATGTAAACTTATCTCTGTCTCAATAGAGATGATGTGTCGCGCCGGAGTCCATAATCCATTCTGAAACATCATAACTATGACAGGACATAAAGGCATAAACACTACCCGATGTGCTAGCTAGGGCTGACGTGCTGGTAGAGGCTGAAGTTGCTATGTCTGAGTGACCTCCTGGCGAGCTAGTAGTGGCAGGAGGCAAGATATCACGTAGTCTGGCGACAAGATACTCAAACCGCTTATCTGAAGTAGATGTTTGTGGAGGCACAACGTGCTCGGCTACACGGGCTAATGAAGGAAAACCATGCTTAGAATAGCATGTATCCTCCATATCAAGGTTTTAAATCTCGATTTCGATTTCGTTTCGAGATGTTGAAAAAACGAGACAATTACGAAATTTCGTCGAAATTTCGCTGATTTCGGCCAAAATCGACCTAGATTTGTGAAGGAAGGTTTATATCGAGATTTCGATTTCAGTTTCGATAGGTTGTCGAAAACGAAATTTCGCCGAAATTTCGTCGAAGTTTCGTAAAATTTGTAACAATGCTCCATATGATCCAGGCGATGATAGAAGGTGCAAGGCTGATGGAATCGGCCACCTCGACCACGATGCCCAAGGCCACGAAAAGAAGAAGATGCACCTCTGCTTCTGGAAGCTGCCAACGCCGAAGGAGGTGGAGTAGTAATAGTAGAAGGAACTGTGAATCTGCTGAGGCATCGATACACTTCCTCCACTGGAGGAATAGTAGCATCCGTCAGGATCTGTGAGTGAGCTGCATCATACTCCAGGTCAAGTGCCGCTAGTAAGACCCCCACCATTGTAGCATTCTGGAACGTCTTCTGCTGCTCAGGGGTCGTCGTCAGGGGAATGATACTGTAAAACTTCTCAAACATTCCTCGTAGGGATGTATACAACGAACGCAACGACCGGTCATTCTGCTTGACCATAAATATACCATGCTGAAGTTGGAGGATCTTGGTCTCGTTTCTCATCTGCAAGTATGTCGTGGCAAGGATATCCCACATTGCCTTAGCAGTGGGCTGATGGAGGACATCATTAGCAATCTCCATCGTCAGTGTGCCTGAAAGCCAGACTTTAGCATACGAATCATCAACCTCCCATGAGGCATAAACCCCAATCTTCGTTGTCGGCTCATCTTCGGTAAGAATGTGCTTCTTACCGTTGGACTTCATGAGACTCATGAACTGCATCATCCAGAGCTCGTAATTCATCCCATCTATTTTGACTATTGGCGTTGGACCTTTGAAAGCACCGATGGAGGGCATATTGACTTTGTTTTCTGACATTGTTGCCGGAGATGAAGAACTAGGGTTTGTAGACCAATGAATAATTGTCTACATAAACATGTATGAAGTTGAGTGCATATGTAAACTTATGCACTCAAATCCATGTAGAACGAGAAAGAGAAGGTGACAGGGTCGAGACCAAGTAGAGAGGGGAGGAGGGGGGGTTGCGCCGCCGGTTATATGACGGGGCGGCGCTAGCGGGATGAGAGGTGGAGGGAGGGTGGTTGGATGAGGTACCGTGTAGGGGGGAGGAGGGGCAGCAGGGATGGGGAGGAAAGGCGGAGCCAGCGGGATGAGAAGGGTAGGGCAGCGGCGATGCCGACGAGGAAGAGGAGGGGCGGCTAGTGTTTTAGGATGGAGGCTCTGATACTATTTTGGTGGAAATGAAAATGAGAGCTTATTATTCCAAGGAGCCCTAGGCTCTCTTATATAGAGAAAGCCTATGGGTAAATTACATAAAGTGGAATAAGGAAAATAAACATAACAAAAGAGTACATAAATTCTAGAATATCTCTAAATAAATTCTAGAAATATCTCTATAATATAGAGAGAGAAACCTATAAAGTACAAGTGTTACGGATCCCAAAGGGTCACGGGGGGTTAAGGAACTTGAAGGGTCACAGAGGGTTACGGAACCCGTAGGGTCACGGGGAGTTACGGAACTCGAAAGGTTACAAACATAAATGTAAATAAAATAACTCTAACACTCCCCCTCAAGCTGGAGCTGAAAAAGCTGCAGCTTGCAATAAAAAGAAAAAGCATACACCACAAATTCACACGATGCATCATAAGAACATAGTCTGTTGCTGGTAGAAGACCTCGCTTGAGGACGGGTCTGCGGATTTCAGGTCACCGAAACGTATCTCTATCATGCATGTAGAGTCGTTGCGATATCAAGTCACTGGAACGTATCTCTGTCGTGCAAGCAGGTCATCGGAGCATATCTCTTTTGTGCCTGGGAAAGAAACGTTGTAGAAGAAGTCTAACGCGGAGTAGAAGTCGAGTCGTAAAAGAAGTATACACCCTGACGAAGAAGTTGACGCTCAGTGAAGACAAATGATCTGAGTAGTAGTTTAAAGTGTCTGTCTGTCAGTCGCGGTAAGGCAGCAAATGTCCTGAAGAATAATTAGTCGCGGTAGGGCAGCAAACATCCTGAAGAATCATCTTTGACTCCCCCTTTCTACCATACTTGATAGTATAAAGAGTATGGAACATCAAGTTTGGAGAAACATAAAGTTGGGAGAAACAAGCCGTGGTGAAACAGGGGCGGTTGGAGAGGGTCGGGCTCCAGGCGGTGCTGATGATGCTCGAGGTGCGACTGGAGCTGCTAGAGCCTTGAGCGACGCATTAGATGCCCTTGGAGGTAGCAGCTGGTGTTGTTGGGGACTCGCACTACCTTGCGCAAGACCATCGAATCCATGATCAACGCAGAAGATCCAGCCCTCTCTCCTTATCGGCGGAGAGAGGGCTAGTGGTGACGGTAGATTTAGGGTATTAGGCTTTGATCTAGGACCGTTGCTCTAATACCATATTGAGAAGAGGAACAAAATGAGATGTTTATTCCATAGAGCTTAAGTCTCTTATATAAAGAGAAAACCCTAGAGAATATAAGGGTTATGGAACCCAAAGGGTCACGAGGGGTTACGGAACTCGAAGGGTCACAGAGAGTTACGGAATCCGAAGTGTCACGGGGGACTACAGAACTCGAAGGGTTACAAACATAAATGTAAATATAATAACTCTACCAATTTGATTGTGCGGTCTTCATCTTTTTATAATGGATTCATGGAATTCTCCATCTTTCATTTGATTATGTGGTTTTTCTTCTCTTTGCATTTCCTCGTATTCTCGATTTTTAAGTCATTATTTAAATGTTCGAGGCCAGTGTGTTGTAAAGTATAAACTTGCAAGAGTAGACTATTGAGCGGGAAAATGCAAGTGTAAAAATCCGATCCAATATGTAATCTTATGGATTGGATAGGATTGGATTTGGATATTTAATGGATTGGATTGGATTCCAAAAAATAAAAAATTGTTAAGGTTGGATTAGATACGAATTAAGCTAAAATCCGAACCAATCTGATCTATGTACACCTCTAAACGAAACTATTTCTAAAGGAGGAAAGGAGGGGAAGCAGATGAAAAGTGAGTTTGTTGTCCAAGGCAATGTGTCATGATCCAAAATCTTCTTTCTTGACAATTTTGCAGCCTACTATAGTCCGATCTCCACAACTATATATTAGGGGTCCCGTAACCTTGGAACACAATGATTTTAACGTGGAACCCTAATCCCTAAGGAACGGGATGATACCACAGGAGAATGCCTTAAAGGGTTGATTTATGCATTATACTTTCTCACTGGATATAGGAGGTAATGGGCATCTTATATAGCCCTCATTGAGTCTCTGCATGCCACAAGTGGCAAATGTGGGACTAAATAACTAGATGTGGTAAATGGATCCTGGAGGGATCCATTTAAGTAACACATACCAACATACTCCAATACTCCCCCTCAAGTTGGAGCATGCAATGCTCTGCTCGGACAAATAGAAAGAAATCTCAACTCATAATACAAGATATTATATACAATATCAACTCAATGCGCACAACTGTCGGTTGTTGTCGAGGACGTTGCTTCAAATGTTGTGCAGGTGAGGGGGACGAACAGGCTGGAGTGTGAGTCAAACTGAATGTCCTCGTCAAAGAGTATGTGCTCTATCTTGCGCCTATCAGAGTCACTGCAACAGAAATGAGTCTCTACATGGAGATCTCTGGCCCGCCACATCATGTGGACAACTGCTCCATCTCTGAAAGGGCAGAACTGAAAAGGCCGTGGAAACATCTTCGTCGGAGTCCCTATGAAATGACATGAAAACCCTAGCCGATATGGCATAGGGAATGGGATCTATACTTTGGAGTCCCTATGTATCACATGAAAACCCTGGCCGAAACACAAAAGATGGGGATCACTGACAATGCTGACAAACATATGCACATCAGAAAAAGAGCGCATACATATGCATGTCTAAAATTGAAGACTCGGAACTCGAAGGATACATATGGGATTCATACATATGCTAATAAGGCAACATATAGAGAGTCTATAATGGCGTATTGTTAGCGGTCTAGGGGGTCCCCTACGTTCTCGCATCAGAAATTTCATGCGTACTTGAAACCAAGGCCTCAAATATCAATTTTGGTCACCATTTTGGTGACTGACAGAAACAAAATTCCAGTCGAAATTCGATCGAGAGTTCGGTCATTTCAGTCAATTTTTGAACTGGGGCCCTCAAATTTTGGTCGATCTAAGCCATTTCAACCGAATTTTAGTAACCTGCCGAAAGCAAAATTCGATCGAATTTTGGCGAAATTTGATCACATGCTAGAAGCAGGAGGGGCTAGGTTCTTATGGTGGACCCTTCGACCTTTCGATACTAGTAGATGCGGTGCGACGGTGAGGTGATCTGGAGGTCTAGAGAAAAGCAAACATGGTTCAGGAGGACTCTACATGTGAAGAGACGTTTGGGAGTGACTTGAGTACGAGAGTTTATCATCTAGATGTGATAAAGAAAAGTTTTTCTTGTTTTTTTGGGCAATGCAGTTACCCAATAGCAAGGTTCGGGAAAGCGGTATGCGTATGCGTTCAGACAGGTCACTGAATAGCGCTTAAGTGGTATGCGGGGGCATATGCGGGGTATATGCAGTTATACGCGGTTTCCTAATTTTTTTATTTAAAAATAAATAAATACATACAAAAGTGTCTACAACAGAACTAAATTTATGTATAATTGTGGTCCAACAGAAGATCTAAGAAAAATAACTTTCATATAGAGTTCAAAACAATCGCTATCAATCAAATATCAATACTTAAATAAAACGGTTAGCACACAAAATAATTGACAACAATCAACAAAATAAAAAAGTTAGCGCACAAAATGCCTTTATTGTTGAATATAATGTCATTTATCTCTATCATTATATTTATAACCGATCCTCCATCAAAAGTATCGAACTTTACATATAATATATTGCATTCATAATAACTATTAGTTGACTAAATTAGTTTGCTAAATTATTAGTATATTATTCTTTTTCTTCTTTGCGTGTTTACTCCAATCTCACAGTACAACTACTTTGACGATGGATTTAAATGGTCATGGAATGCTTGGTTGGCATACATGCAAAAGTAAGGAAAACATGGCACAATAAATCAACAAAACATGGCACAAATTAAAATAAATAAATAAATAAATAATGGGTATGCGCCGCACAGACCGCATATGCGACCGCATAGCCCGCATAAGCGCACAGGGCGCGTAATGGAGGGCTTCAAGAAAGCGGTGCGCTGAGGGCACCGCATACGCATATGTGGCCGCATATGCGGCCGCACGGGCCGCTTTTGTGAATACTGCCCAATAGTGATAAAGTTTTCCATGATGAGAGTTATTATGTATAGAATGTTGTATCACAGGATGCATCTCATCGAGAGTCTTGGATTTTGAACCATTAATTTGGGGTAATACAACCTCTGTGTGAAAACTTTCCAAGGCTGTTCACCCATACATTTTTAACAAAGAAAAAAGCGCAAAGATTATATTTAGATACCCAATAAAATGAATTCTTTACCCGGTGATAGGTTTTACTACTACTAATAAGAAAGAAAATCACCAAGTAACCAAGAAGAGTAGCACACACAAAAAAGAGAAAGGAACCCACTCCAATGGTCTAGTGGTAGTGTTGTACATCTATCACTCAAAAGAGCAGGGTTCAAATCGTGGGGTGGGCACCTATGCATGTCTCCCCCTCTTGTTTCAAAAAAAAGAGAAGACAAAGGACATGAGTAGTCAAGATATTTATACCTTCCGGCAACTCGATAATTGATGTGATATAGGAAACCAGGCTCTTCGGAATATTCAACTTCCTAGGCAAACAGAGATCAGATCCAGAAATTGTCAAATTGCAAGTTCAACATTCAATCTATCAAAAATGACAACTATCAAATTAAATAGAACGAGCATCATCGCCCATTTTGCATTCAATATGAAACACTGCCGAATGATTTCAATCGTCTGAACAAATTTACCAAAACATGGAATATCTCTAGAGTTAACTTTAAAGATCCAGTTAGCCAAGGTCAGATGCACTTAAAATTACAAGTGCCAAGAATTACATCACAGCATGGTAAAGCTTATATAGATTCCGGCAAATTAATCTCACCATCCTTTATAATACTACAATTGGTCTACATATTAAAGACACACACCCCACAGAAGCCAGGACGGAAAATAAGAATTATGCTGTTGTTATGAATGATTTTCCTCGAGTTTCAGGGGTGTTTTTGTAAAAGAAGGTCCTACCCTTTGATTCGAGCTCTTAAGGAAAATCTAGCTTCATCTGTCATCTAACGACCATCAATAGGATCCATTCCCATCGAGCATATTCAGCTTCATTTAGTTTGAGTATCTGGCCAAAAAGTAGTTTCCTTATAATGATGTATATCATCTGCGATGTCACCTCGGAATCTATGCTCTCAAGCATCTTGTGGTAGAACCATGCACCCAATAATCAGATTTAAAGATGGTTAAAGATAATGTCACTCTACATGAAAGTGGATATCATGTGACCCAAAAGATGTGTGGTGGCATGGTGATGCAAACGGAAAATCCGCACGGCGAATAAAATAATAATATCTTTTTGGTGGCTTTGACCAATATAACTGCTAAAAACGTAAATAAAATTGATAATTATTTAATTAAATAAATGTGGCCCCATAATTTGGGGTCACGCTGCATCACATGGGTTGTGTACGGGAGGTGCATGCAAGAGGCAACATTGCTTTTAATAAATAAAGGTGTAGTGCTGAAATGGGATTCACCATGAATGCATTAATTTAATCCATCAAAATACATGAGACCAGGCTAAAACAAGAGCATTGTTATGTCTCAACAACATCAGCATAAAATCTCTAACCGCAAAAGATGAGCTCATTTCTGGCGCACCCAATTGCCTAAAGACATGTAAAGGGGGCTGAACAACCCCGTACAGATTACCACAAACCGAGCGGATAATAAGGCCAAGTTGTTTATCCTAAGCCAAGAGGTACATGTGTTCTCTCAAATTCTAGCCAAGTGTATGCAGCCAAAAAGAAGGTGATGCAGATCTTCCTCTGCAACCTCACATCTTAACCAAATTATGTCCCTTGTCTGTAAGATCATATTCCTATGTGCCTTCGCTAGTAGACGCCCATGTCTTACCAGCCAGAGATATACCTTAATATGGTGTAATATCCTGCTCTTCCAAATATGTCCATAGTCAACTGATTGATCAACCAAAACCACATCTCAAGAAGCTGAGAGAACCATATAGCTTTTTTCACTAAGAAAGACCTGCCTGCCCATCTCTAATGGTCTCTTCCCCCAGACAACCTGCCAGCATCCTCCAGTTACTCCCCCAAATGTAGCTTACAGGACACCACCACAAAAGTAGGCGCCAAGTCCCTTCCGACCAAGCATGCGCTTAACTGACCTCTCGATCTCTAACCACTGCAAAAAGCCTAGTGTACCGATTACAGAGGATTTCCGAGCCAGTCTAAACACCTAACCAAAATCTGAATAGCTCACCATGCTGAGAACCAGTTGTAGAAAATTCCCCAAGTTCGAAAGAGAGCCGGAGATACACGCCACAACACCACTAAAAGACAGTATCCATGCGAGGCCTTGCTCTGTCACCCCCAACATCATATATGCTCTGAATCAGGCGACTAATAAAGTCTTGATTTTTGCCTCAATTTTTGACATGTCACATAACCAAGAGGGCCTTATTCATCACCTCAATCTTCAAAACACCAAGACCACCTTACTATTTTGTCCTGGTCATTGTGTCCCAATCAAGCAAGTCCATGCCTCCCTTTTCAAGCCTCGAATCCTTCCAAAAGAATATCCACGTCAAGGATTCAATCTTCTTTCTTAAGCCAAATGAGAGCAACCAAGTGGAGACAAAATATGAGGATTGCTGATAGCACGTTTTTTTATAGAATTAACCACCCACCTTTAGAAAGTATTGGTACCTTACACGCAGCCAATTTCTTCTCAAGTTTCTAAATGAGGGGATGCTAGTCCATACTACGAAGCTCTCTCCAACAAGCGAAAACCCATGTAATTAAAGGGGAGGGTTAAGACTAGGACATGAAGTGCCATAGTCGTATTCTGCACTTTCGATTGTTAGATCCCGAAGGGGGCCAATGTCAACTTCTCTCTGTAGTTCCGAAGACACAAAATATTGTCGAAAATATCTATCACCAAGGATGTGCATATAGCTTGATCCACTCAACCTTCGATAAATAGTACAGTATCATCAGTGTATTGTAGTAGATAGGTAGTAATATTATCGTATCTAAAGCCCGGATAGAAACCAGCTTTAGACGCCAGTCTCATCAACTCCGCAAGAGCATCAACACCGATCACAAAGCGGAGTGGGTCCAGGTGGAATCCCCGATGAAAACCCCGTTGAGGTTAGAAGAACCCACCTTTCACACGCCCATTTACAAATACAGAGTATGTTGTCGTTGTGATGCACCTTTGAGCAATCCAAGACCCTAGGAATACCCTATGCTTAAGAGACGACTATAAGAAGCTTTCTTTTTCATTATATCAACCGTTCTGATACAAGAGCGAGGATATCATCCATACTCCTATCGGTACAAAGGTTGTCTACTCCCAAGAGATAATGACAGGCATCACACCACAAAAATGGTTCGCAAGGACCTTAGCGACAATTAGATTGACCTCATTAGAGAGTGCAATCAGCCCAATTCCTCTACCTGCATGGAGTCTTGGTCACCTCCTACTTCAACAACAAAAGATAAGAGCTTTGTTGCGGAGCTCAAATCTAAAATTACCCCTTCTGAATTCAAGGAGAATTGCCAAAATATCATCCATAATAACCTCTAAGAATTATTTATAGAACACATGGAATCCGTTCGGACTGTGATCCCCCTATGCATTAAGCTGGAACATTGGCACCCTAACTTCATGTTCATCAAATCAATAATAAGATTCTCCGCATGGTTATGTGATATACGAGTAGTCCTCCTACCTCCCCATTCCCAACCGTCTCGAGAGGTTCTCTTGCTGAATAAGTGATGGTGGGCACTCAAGGCCTGCCTCACCTCTGTGTCACTCTGAAAAGTCGGCTCATCAATAGAAATGTTGTGAATGAAATTCCTATAGCGTCTTCCACTGACTATTGAGTGGAAAATCTAGTGTTGGTGTCCACATCTGTGAGGCAACATTATCTCAAAATCTGTTACCAATCAACTTCCACAATTTGGTCCTCGTCCTGGACAATCTAAAGTTGCATGGTTCTTCCCTCCAACTCTACTACTGTTGATTCCCGCCCATCCTCCAATGTGTTTAATCTAGAGAACTCTTTTTTAGCGATGTCCATTTTGAGTCTGTAGAGAATATTATGTAGTCTGTGTAGCCTTTTATCTATTTCTATTTTTCCTGTTCTGTATTATGTAATTTACCCATGGGTCTTCTCTATATAAGAGACCCTAGGGTTCTATTGAATGAACAGATCGCTCATTTCCACCAACATGGTATCAGAGCCAAAACCCTAACCCTAGGGTTTTCCATCGCCAAATCCCTCCCTCTCTCCCTAGGTCGTCGCTGCCTCTCTCTCCTCTCTTCCGCCACCAAAGCCGCCGGACCCCCTACCTCTCCATCGAGTCCTCCCTCGCCTCCTTCTCTCCACCGCCGTTCAACATCTAAGGTAGGGGACTCCCACCGCCAGGTTCCCCTTCCTTTCACGCCGACGCCTCTCCTTTCGTCGGTCGTTCTACCTTCATGGATTTGAGTGCGTAAAGTCTACATATGCACTCAAATCCTATCAAGTCTTTGTAGACACCTGTTTCTTGTCTACAATCCCTAGTTCTTCATCTACGGCGACATGTCAGAGAACAAGGTCGATATGCCCTCCATAGGCGCATTCAAAAGTTCAGCGCCAATAGTCAAGAAGGACGGGACGAACTATGAGCTCTGGATTACGCAGTTCATGAGCCTCATGAAGTCAAGCGGTAAGAAGCATATTCTTACTGAGGATGAGCCACTAGAGAAGACTGAGATCTATGCCTCCTGGGAGGCAGATGATTCATATGCCAAGGTTTGGCTGTCAGGCACGTTGTCGATGGAGATAGCCAATGATGTCCTCCATCGGCCCACCGCTAAGGCGATGTGGGATATACTGGCCGCAACATATTCACAGTTGCGGAATGAGACGAAGATGTTACATCTCCAGCATGACATATTTACAATGAAGCAGAATGGAAGGCCACTCCACTCCTTGTATACATCCCTGAGGGGGATGTTTGATAAGCTATATAGCACTATACCTCTCACGACTATCCCTGAGCAGCAAAAGACCTTCCGGAATGCTACCATGGTAGGGGTACTGCTAGCAGCTCTTGATCCTGAGTATGAGGCAATCCGATCTCAGATACTCGCAGATGCTACCATTCCTCCAATGGAGGAAGTCTACCGGAGACTTAGTCGGATCTTTGTTCCTTCCAGCACTTCTACCCCACCACCTTCCGCAATGGCTGTGTCGCGAGGGCGAGGTGGTCGATCTTCCTTTCGTGGCCGTGGACCTCGTGGTAGAGGAGGTCGTTTTAGTCAACCATGCATTTTTTGTCATCGCATCGATCACTCCGAGGACACATGCTATTCTAAGCATGGTTTTCCGGCATCGGCATATGTAGCTGAACATGTTCCATCGTCATGGACATCCACTTCGGATCATCAGTTCGAGGAGCTTGTGGTGCGATTACGCGATATTATACCTCAGTCATCTACAGAGATTCCAGGAGAATCTTCAGATGTTGCTGCTTCAGCATATGCCAGTACTTCTGTCACTGCTAGCACCTCAGGTAGTGCTTCTGCTTTTACATCCTATCATGATCTCTCAGATTAGATTATGGACTCTGGTGCAACCCATCATCTCTACCGTGACTGAGATAGACTTGAGTCATATAGAGACATTCCACCTTGACGCTCGGTGCTCATAGCTGACGGGACTCATTCCTCCATCATCGGACAGGGGGAGGTTACATTGTCATCATCCTTGCGCTTACAGAATAATCTACAAGCTCCTGAGTTTTCCATGAATCTAATATCTATTAGTCAGCTTACGAAGGATTTGCATTGGTGTACTATATTTGACCCGTCTTCTCTTATTTTTCAGGACATACTAACGGGCATGGAGTTGTGGCTCTGAGCAAAATGGTCTCTATCGTCTGGTCCGGAATTCATATGCGGGTGTCTCTTCCTATTCCACAGGAGCAGTCTCTCCGTATACCTGGCATCTACGTTTTGGTCACCTATCGCTTCAAAAGTTGTGTCATCTCTTGCCTCGGATTCCTCCAAGTTCATCGTTTCAATGTGAAGCTTGTCAGTTGAGAAAGCATCATCGAGCTAGCTTTCCTCGTAGTCAGTGTCTGAGCAGTAGCTCCCCATTTGAATTATTTCATGTTGATATTTGGGGTCCAAGTTGTGTCCTTGATCATCAGGGGCACCGGTTCTATCTTGTAGTTGTTGATGATTTCTCTCGTGTATCGTGGGTATTTCATTTAAAGAATAAATCTGAGGCCGGGGATGTTATTAGAAATCTTATCATTGAAGTGCAGAATGTTTTTTCCTCTTCTGTCAAATATGTTCGTACGGATAATGCGTTGGAATTCTGCACTCGATCTCTCTCAAAGTTTTTCTTGTCCAGAGGTATTATTCATTAAACCACTTGTCCTTATACATCTCAACAGAATGGTGTGGCAGAAAGAAAACATCGTCATCTTCTTGACATTGCTCGAACCCTGCTTTTCCAGAGTTGTGCGCCTATCACCTTTTGGGGGGATGTTGTTCTTACAGCCTACTATCTGGTCAATCGTATGCCGTCCTCTATACTTGGTGAAAAGATTCCACTTTCTGTTATTTTCCCCGAGAAGGAATTATTTTCTCTTACTCGTGTCTTTGGTGTTGTTGCTTTTGTTCACAACTTGTCTCATGGACTTGAGAAACTCTCTCCTAGAGCTGTCAAGTGCGTCTTTGTGGATTACTCTCGGACTTAGAAGAGATGTCGTTGTTACGACCCTGTGAACAGGAAATATTTTGTCAGTGCTGATGTTACCATCTTTGAGTCTGTTATGTACTTCTCTCCCACAGGTGATCGGTTGGTCTCTCCACATCTAATGATGAAGTCTATGTTCCTCCTCCTAGTCTGAGTCCATCTTTGTCTATCCCTGCTCCGATTGTCACGTCGTCATCACCAACATCACCACCACCACCACAACCACAACCACAACCATATGTCCTGTCATTCCCTAAATTCTATACATGTCGGTCAGGTCCTGCTCAGGAGGCACGTCAATCATCCCTCACGCCTCAGGTATGTCCAGATGCTCTTATTAACGATGGGTCAGATAGTGTGCCTGTGCAGGATTCTTCTTTGTACGAGGAGTGTGCACCATCGAGTACAGTGGATGATGATCTTGATGTCCCTATTGTTATTCGGAAGCAGAAACGTCATTGCACATCTTATCGTCTTGCTTCCCAGGTTTCCTTTCATCATCTCACAAGAGACTTCCAAAGATTTGATGCGGCCTTGTCTTCCGTGGAGATACCACGGAATTATCAGGATGCTATGAAAATTGACTGTTGGCGGTTGGTTATGGAAGAAGAAATGGTTGCTTTGCAATCCAGGGGCACATGGAGCTTAGTTACTGCTCCATCAGGAGCATCTATTGTCAGCTGCAAATGGGTGTTCACATGGAAATACCACGCCGATGGGAGTCTTGATCAGTACAAGGCACGGCTAGTGGTGTGAGGCTTTACTCAAACTTATGGTGTGGACTATTTGGATACATTCTCTCCAGTGGCTCGTCACTCTACTCTTCGTATCCTTCTATCTGTTGTCGTGGTACGTGACTGGTCCATATTTTAGCTTGATGTTAAGAATGCCATCTTGTATGGAAATCTGCAGGAAGAAGTCTACATGCAGCAGCCACCAGGGTTTACTGCTGAGGGGGAGAATCATATGGTGTGTAGACTTCACAAGGTGATATATGGCCTTAAACAGAGCCCACGGGCGTGGTTCCAGAAGCTTTCCCACCTGATTGAACGACGGGGATTCAAAAGATCTAATGCGGATCACTCGTTTATTCAGAAGACTTCTAGAGGTATAGTTATCATCATGGTATATGTTGATGATATTCTGGTTACAGGAGATGATGCTAAAGGGATAGAGATGGCAAAAGCATTTTTGGGCCGTCAATTTGTCACGAAGGATCTTGGTACCCTAAGATGTTTTCTGGGACTGGAGTTTGCCAGGAATGCACAGGGTCTGGTAATGACCCAGAGAAAGTATATTACAGATTTGCTAGTTGAAACAGGCATGGTTGGATGTAGACCATCGAGCACTCCTATGGATCCAAGCATGAAATTATATGACAATGATACTGAAGAGGTGGACAAAAGAAGATATAGAGAAATGGTGGATAAGCTTCTCTACATCACTATAACTCGACCCGATATTGCTTTTGCAGTAAGTCGAGTGAGTCAATTTATGGAGCAACCAAGACAGATACATATGGATGCTATATACATGATACTAAGGTATCTAAAGTCTACTCCAGGCTCAGGATTGCTATTTAGAAAGAACACATATTTGTCTATTTCAGCTTGTGCAGATGCAGACTACGCAGGATGCCCTAAAGATCGTAAGTCCACTTCGAGCTTTACAATTTTTGTTGGTAGTTCTCTGGTCTCTTGGAAGAGTAAGAAACAAACTGTTGTGGCAAGATCCAGTGCTGAGTCTGAATATAGGGCCATGGCACAAGCAAGTACGGAAATGATGTGGGTTCGAACTTTACTAGAAAACTTGCATATAAATTTACCTATACCAATGCAGCTACAGTGTGACAATCAAGCAGCTTTGTTCATTGCCAATAATCCAACATTTCATGAAAGAACAAAGCATAATGAAGTAGACTGCCACTATACTAGAGATATGATCCAGAAGGGCTTGATATCTACTTCACATGTTAGTTCCGAGGATCAGACTACTGACATCTTCACCAAGCCATTTCTCAGGGGTCCTTTCCAGAGATGTTCTTCCAAGCTGAGCATGATTGATATATATGCTCCATCTTGAGGGGGAGTGTAGAGAATATTATGTAGTCCGTGTAGACTTTTATCTATTTCTATTTTTCCTGTTCCGTATTATGTAATTTACCCATGGGTCTTCTCTATATAAGAAACCCTAGGGTTTCATGGAATAAACAAATTGCTCATTTCCACCAACAGAGTTGATATTAAGTACTATCAAACTTTGTATATGACTGTCGACCCCTCTATGTGGCAATTCTTCCAAAAATCTTCCACAACATCCTGAAAACTATTTCCATGAGCAAGGAGCACTCGAAGTGAAAGAAGAAAGACGGTCGAATGCTCTCTCGCCAAAGTCCTTAACTATTGGTGTATGATCAGAGTGCGAGTGGGGGATACCTCTTGCACTCACAAAAGGGAAATGTTGCATGGCCTCAACGGACAAAATGAATCGACCAATGGGGTCTGTGGAATTCATTGTTCGAAAATTCATGATAATTCTGTGAAATATCGTCAAAATATTGATATCGCTAGGTTGGCGATATAGAAAGTCCAAGCTTTCCTCCTCTAAGTAATCGACGATATAACGTCATTTCTCCTCAATTTTGAAGATAATTGTAGTTGATTTGAGCCCCATTATTCCCATATCACCTAAGTTGCCTTCCCATTGGACATATATGCTTCCCAGTTGTACATGTTGAGATGCACCTCCCTCAGCTTTTATAACCATCAGGCTCCCCACCTTCAATTGTGATTCCAACTACCGATGATGAGGCCACCAGTGCACCTCTCTCCTCCAAGACCACAAGGCACAAGTTTCCCGCCAATATAGAGAGTTGCAACCAAGGGGGATTGGGGTTTCTTCCCCTGCATCACGAGCACCACCTCTGAGGGAGCTTGTTTGGTTGCTAGGTTACCTCGGGATAACCTGGCATAACCCTTGCTCTATCCCTGCATTCCTGGATTGAAATTAGTTGTATGGACCGTACAATTTCTTTGGTGTAATATTTTTTAACCATGTTCAAATAAAAAATTAATATAAAAAACATATTATAATCATTAAAGAAGTTAATATAATACATAATCAATGCCACATCGCATTTATCATTCAAACCATTCAAGCAGCTACTATTCACAGGAAGATATCCCAACCCAACCCAGTTACCAAAAAGGCCACGAGTGCCGCCCTCGGTTACTTGTTGTGGAGCTGCTCATAACCGAACTCGTTTAGACAATTCTCGAGCCCCCTGATTCCAAGTGTCGTCAAAAGCTATCCAGGTTGGATCCACCGCCCGAATATCAGTGTAGCTTTTGGCCCATGCTCATCTATTTCTAGGGCGGATCCAAACCTCAAACTGTTGAGGTCCTCGATGGTGGCGAATCCAATAGGGCATCAGTAGCTAGTCATGGGAGTGAGCATTTGGACTCAATCGAGACCTCGATCAGACCTTGGGAATGATATCTTAGGGGTCAAGCTCTCCCCAAAGCAAAGGGCGATAGCGGAATTCAACCTCGGGGGAGCAGGGGGTAGCTCAACTGAATTCAAGTTGATGTCTAGTGGTGACGTGAGGGGAGGACATGGCTACAAACCTGAGGCGAGGATGGCTCCTCAAAAGAAAAAATCGACATCGAGAGGTCCCAAGTTCGATTCTAGGAATGCCCCCTACGTTTGAGCTTCAAAAAAAAAAATCGACATCGTCTCATCGGGTAAAATTGAGAGGGGGAGCAGAAGGCTGGAGTTCGATGCCACACAACTGGGGCAGGCCATGCAACGATGGAATGACGTATAAGTTAGCGTCACGGCTCTTAACCTTCTCACGCAAGCATCACCGATCTGTTGTGGGTGGGATTCTAGGTTGTTGGAGCAAGGCAAAAATGTGAAGGGTTGCGATGGGTCCGAGAGCGAGAAGAGGAACATGAAAGAAAGATCTAAGGTGTCAACTAAAGTGCTGGAGGTGAGCAATGTTGTAAAAATCACCCGACTAGCATGACTAGTAAGTCCGACTAGTTTAGTCAGTGGGGTAGCCGACTGAGTACCAACTAATTCCGACTAGGTCCACTAGTCAACCAATTTTTGCTTGAAGATACCATATTTTTTTACTTCTTTCAAAACAAACTTATTCTAATACGCTTAGTGTTTTACTTAAATTCAATTACTTCTTTTGATTCATTATGATAGCAAAAATATATATAAATCTATGTAAATATATAATAATATATGTATAAAAATGATTTATGTGTTTAACAAATCAAAGCTGATTAAAGTCCGACTGAATCTGATTAATCACCCGACTTCCGATTAATCCTTAGTCAGTGACCTGACCGACCGAGTACCGACTACTGACTTTTGCAACCTTGGAGGTGAGTTCTCTACAAGGTGGCAGCAACTCCCAGATGGAGGAAAAAATAGAAAATGATAGGATGGTCCATTAGGCAGCGATCAACGAAGCAGAGGAAATGCGATTTGAAAAGGAGATTACTCAAACAATAGGGGTTCGGATGGCAGGGGCTTCCCCCTCGGTGTCTCAACGAAACTCATTACATGGAACGTGAGAGGCATGTGCCAACCAGATAAGTGGTTAACGGTGGGGTCCATGTTGGCTGCTTGGAAGACAGACATTGTTTGCCAACATGAGAGTAAAATTGAATCGTGGGTTTTGGTGAGATGGAGTGCCACCTCGGACACGCACCTTAACGAATTTACTGACCTACCAACGTAGGGGGACTCGAGGGGAATCATTGTTGCGTGGAATGGAAACATTTATGATTTAGTCAAGGAGGTAATCGTGGTTCACTCGGTATTTGTGGCATTGACGAGTACATTTAACCAAACCCGATTCGTGGCTACATCCGTCTATGGCACAGCGGGGAGCTGCCACGAATACAGGTTTATGGAATAAACTGAGGAAGATTAGATTGAGATTCCCGAAGATGGCATGATTGGTAGGGAGATTTCAACGTCACACTACATGTGGAAGATAGACTGAGGGGAAGATGCGCGCAAGATCATGGATCTGCTCTTTTGCGAAGGTAGTTGAGGAACTAGCTTTGGAGGTCATAGACGTTACCAACTGCAAAAAATACTTGGAGGAGTTCGTCCTCCCATTCACGCATCGACCGCTTTCTTCTGTCAGCCGAAGCTCTAGAGGTGCTCAGCTTGGCCTTTGAGACTTTCTTGCCCAAGTCAAAATCTGACATAGGTCGTTATGTCTTGATATTTGCAGCGGTGGCAGGGATTCCTCTTCATATTTCAGATTTCAGAAACGGTGGCTACTGCAAGAGGGTTTCGGTGATATGATTTGTTCTTTCTAGTCAGGGCCAGTGGTGGAGTGAACGGTTACAATGAGATTTGCGTCGAAGTTGGATGCACTACGATGCAGATTTCTGGTGTTCAAAAAAGAGACTCGGGCGGAGGAAGTGATAAGGACTCAGGCACAGGAGGAGATAGGGAGGTTGGATTTGCTGGAGGATGAGAAGGAGTTGGATAAGGAGAAACTTGTGAGCCAAGGGGTGGCTTGGAAGATCTTGGAGGATGAGGATCGAAAGCGGGAATGCGAGTGGAGGCAAAGATCAAGGCAGAGGTGATTGGAGGGGATGCCAACACAAGAGTTTTTCATCTGGTGGTAAAATGTAGGAGAAACATGATACACTCTATAGAGGTAAGGGAAGAAGAGTTTCGTGGGGAGGGGGAGGTAGCGAGGCTGGTTACTAATTATTTCAAGGGCATGAGCAGGCACCGCCCTCATGGTGGTTCGCGTTGGTTGGGGGTTGGGAGTGAGCGAGATTTCTACCAAGGATGCAGAGTTTTTAACAAGTGGTTTCGGGATTCTGGAGGTTCGTGAGGCTGTTTTTGGGTCGAATCCAGATGATTGTCCTGGGCAGGATGGTTTCCCATCTTCTACAAGGAGTTTTGGGATCTCATTATGGGGGAGGTGCTGGGAGTTATGTCTGAATTTGATGAGGGTAACTATGATTTTGATCGTCTCAACCGTTCATTTATCTTCCTGCTCTCTAAGAATGAGGTGGCAACAAGGAATCAAGGATTGAGGATTATAGGCCAATCGCACTCTCCAATAAGATATACTTGATTTTGGCCAAGTTGTTGGCCAACCGACTCAGGGACCTAATGAATTAGATCATTTCACCGGCCCAAAGTGCTTTCTTGCCCGGTAAGCAACTCATGGACAGTGTTGTTACGATGTCAGAGATTGTGGTCGATTGGCTCAAGAGGGAAGTGAAGGGTGTTTCGTGGAAGGTTGATTTCTCGAAGGCATAAGATTGTGTGGATTAGTGTTTTCTTTGGGCCACCCTATACAGATGGGGATTCCTGGATAAGTGAATCTCATGGGTGAAGAAATGTGTGACAATCGTGTCATACGTTGTTCTGGTGAATGGGCAGCTTCACGGGTTTTTTTTAGCCTCATCGGGTTGTTCATCAGGGATGTCCACTAGCGACGTAACTTTTTGTACTAGTCTCAGATGCTTTGACGGTCATGGTTGATCGAGCCGTCGTTGGAGGATTTTGCTGTGGTTACTCAAATTTCTATCTCCATCCTCCAATACGCGGATGACACGATTCTTTTTGGGGAGTGGTAGTTGCAGAGGATTATCAGTGATTACGGACATGTCTGATGATGTTTCTAGTCTGAGGCTGAACATGATCAAATCGAAGTTCATTCCATTTGGCCCGACAGATGCAAAGACATATTTGTGTGTGAGTTGGTTACAGTCATCACATAGGGATTAGGCGATGTGTTACCATGGCATGACGCTGGTGGCCGGACGGATGCGAGTTGTCGACTGACTGTTGGTTATTGAGAAGATGGAGCAGAAGCTAGCTGGGTGGAAGTATGTTTGCTTGTATAGGGGAGGCAGGCTAGTGTTGCTATGTTCAGTTTTTTCGGCGATCTGATCTCTTCCTTTCTGCTCAACTCGGGCATGTTGGTGTTAGGAAGAGGCTTGAATCCATCATTAGGTGATTTTTCTAGTCATCGTCTGGGCAGTCTAATGGCTACTCTTTGGTGGAGTGGGGGGACAGTGTCATGTACAAAGGAGGATGGAGGCCTTGGTATCCGTAGCTTGGAGGAGATGAACAAGGCCTTGCTTAAGAGATGGGTCACTTGTATTTAGGGTGACAATGATATCCTGGTGCATAATCTTATTCGGAGAATCTACGTACCTGGACTCTCTCTAGGGACCTTGGTGGGATGCCGTCTTTTGAAGGGGCATATGCAATGTGGCGCAGGAAATACGTCCATGTCTGAGGCATGTGATTGGGAACGACGCAAGCTTCTGTTTCTGGTTTGACGACCGGAGCGAATGAGGAGCATTTGAGGTTAGATTCCCACGATTGAAGGCACTAGCGGTGCACCCGAAGTGCTCGGTGGCGTAGGCAAAGTATGGCCATACATTCGTTCCTCGGTTTATATCTAAGTTCTCTGAGTAGCGAGTGGAGGAGCTCCATACCATACTAGGGGAGCTCGATGAGGTGGTCAGGTGATTGTTCGTCTTTTAGTTATGTTAATTTTATTTCGTTGTAATATAAGCCTAAGACGAGTAATCAGAACCTCGATAACAAAATCTCTGTTAAGAGATCAAGATTAAATTTTAACATGGACAAGTCCATGGTCGAACACAAGGACATGAACTTATTAGTTTATCAAATTATAGCCAAAATATATAGGTTAAGCTACTTAATAGTGAGCTAGATCAAGAATGCACAACAATATGCATGCTTCTTTTATTTTTTTTATAATGCAAGTTACATTAATACAATGCTACAAAATGATATAGAATACACTATACATAAATGCATACAATAATGCTCCTGAAATTAGTTATTCACTCAAGTGAAGAAGTACCCTAATCAGTAGATAACAAGTTCAATTAAAAAATCTCTTAGTTTGGTTACATATAACAATAATTAAATAAACGATTCAATAAATTGATCTTACAAACATACATTCGATTCAATCATAAATAAATCTAATGATGCAAATATTAAGATCAATTAATCCGGGAGTATTTTGATGAGATTCAATTTACCAAAGAAATCTAATCCATTTTAAAGCAAATCGACAACTCAAGGTACATTTTAAAGCATGTAATAAACAAGGATTTGGATTTGTTATTACTTAATAAATAGTACATCAAACAAGGAAATAGCACATATCATATTAAAGATGATTTAATCAACTTTAAAATGACACCAATTTCACTTAATTTGGACTTATATATATCAAGATATTAAAGGTTCACTCCAGGGGCATAAGTGAAATAAAACATGAATTACACAACATAAAAACAACACAGTTAGGTCTAAAGAGGGACTAAAATGAAATATGAAAAGTAGATGGGCCTTTATATAAAAAATTTCCCCACGTGGGGTTTATCTGCAAATCGAAGAACCCGGCAGATTATAGGTGCAAATATCCCAAGGAAGCATGTGCATGGCACGTGAGTCTCAGGCTCGGTGCGGCGTGGAGGTTTGAGACAGGTGGCTCACTCTAGTTCTTCGACAAAGGCACAGATGAACCCGAGTCTGAGGCTTGAAACGTTGGCTTGGTCCTGGATAAGGATGATAGGATAAAGAGATCCAATGTTTCTGGTACGTTGCTACAAGCTTCCTCCTCCATGCACGACGGCTCGAGAGTGGAGCTCCGACGGCCTGACCGCTGCTCCTCCAAGCTCCCTAAGGCCTGACAAAGTCAGAACAAGAAGCCTTAAAGAGCTTATGTTCTGACGGTCGACTCCTCATCAGAGGTGGAGAAGGATATCAGTTATGGCTTGAAGTTCCAATCATTGAAAACCTGCAGGGTTAATTCGATAGCTGGAGCAAATAGATGTAATTTAGGGATGAAATGAACGGGATGAAGGGTTGAGTCAGACGGTGAAGGAGGAGCCCTAATGGGTGCAGTGTGCGAGGATGTGAACTTGACCAGAGTAGAGATAGGTATGGAGGAGGGGAGGAGTTGATTGAAGTGGATAGCGTGAATCAGTGAAGTGTGATGAAGGTATGAAGGTGATTAGGTGACAAAGATATTGTGTATGTGATGTGTGATAAATTGGAGAAATCGAACGTGTGATAAATTGGGGCATACATGGAGATCAAACAAAACTAGAGGCGGAATTGAGGCCTAGGGATGAGGTTTAAGAGACCTCTGGTCTTCGTCAGCATGTCGGCGACACGCGGAGCTCAAGTAGCGCTTCAGACAGGCTGGAACATGATCGGAGGACCAAGGATCTCGCCAGAATATATCCATCGTCGTAACTCTCAATCTCTCTCACACACATTATCATAGGGGAGAAGAGTTGGCTCTGGGTACAAGGGCGGATGGCTGGAGAAAGGGGCTGGAGATTGAGTTTTGTTCAAAGATGGACAGTTACAAGAAGGTGGTATGAACCAACTCTAGATCTCTCAGTAAAGAGGAAGATGTCAATGGAGTTTATGCCGTGAGAGAGGAGTTAGGGCTCTCGCTAGACACCGAAAAGTCTGGAGAGGCCACGTCAGCCCGCGAGGATAATTGGGAAAAGTTGGGTGGTTCAAAAGGTCGCAATGCTTGAGACGGTTAACTTTCGGAGGTTGACGATGAGCAGGCGCCATTAGATCATGAGATCCAACAGCCTCGATGAGGGTGCGCACGAGTTAAGGAGCGTTAATTGATCAAGTAATCAAGCAGCTACGGAAGAGGTGGTACGAGTCGATCCTAACTGTCTAATCGAGAGATCAAACGGGCCAGATGAAGAGCGGGACTCAAAGAAGAGCCAGTCACATGGCCAGCTCTAATTGAGTCATATGGCCCAATGAGAAATTCCAAAAATGAATAAAACCTCAAAATTCAAAAAAATATATAAAGAATCTTAAACTTAAAAGTGTACAACATGAAAGTTGTATATCTTTTCAAGATCTACAACTTTCATGTAGAACTCAAAGTCAAAATGCATCATATACACCCATGTCAATCCAGAACCTAATAAAACCTCCTCGTCATGAGCATCGACATCTCCAGTAAATTCAGCCATGTGTACACGATCACGAGATGAGAGATGATCTCTTTCTTCCTCAACTCGACATTCCTGCAGGTTGGAATTGAAACGCACGTACACAAGATCGTTCAGCTTCTTCATGTCCAACTGAATTCTCCGCTTGATATGGATCTGAATACCATTAAATTTATATCAATTACTATTTTAGATTTTGTGATTACCAATCAAATTGGGTGGTGGAGTAGAGTCATTAGTGAGACAAATGTACTCCAGCTATGCTCACATCTGGAGGATGAAGATGTTAAGCTCAAGATCTTAATGGCCTTGGCTTTCAAATGAGGTATGTCATCTACATGATTATACCACTAATTACCTATCGAAATAGAGAATTGCTCAAGTTAATAAAATAAAAAATGATTGGCTTGACTAGAAAACAATGACGGGTGTACATGGATCATTTATCATCCTTTGTCTCACAGCTAAAGGCTTGTCAAAATCTCCGTGACCAAGTCTGTATGCCAGAAGCTCGTCCCATGTAATTGCATCATGTATATCTAAATCTGGATAAAATCTATCTATGCACTCCTTAAATCCTCCCATCACCACAATATCTGGATCACCACGAGACTCTATGAAGAAGAAAATGGGTTGAAGTAATAAGCTTCTAGATGCAATGGAGTATTGAACCCCCCTTTGGTCTTGGAGGTAACAGCGTCCACAGAAGAATTGTAAGACGATTCCACACCATTGAATGATGCAATTATCTCTCGCGTGGCCTCTTCAACCCCTCCGTAGACAAAGTCGATGGATGGACATCGATCTGCATCAACCACACGCAATAAACAAACTAATGGAGAGAAAACTCGGACAGCATACGCGGTGTGGTTCCAAAATGTAGGGCTGAAGACTATAGAACTCAAGCTTGCAAAAGTCGGCCGACTAGGCCGACTAGTCGGTCCGACTAGTCGAGTCGGGGGGGTAGCCGACTCGACTAGGCCTAGTCGGTCCTTAGTCGGTCCACCCGACTAGTCTGGCCGACTAGTCGGCCTAGTCGGCCGACTACTCGGCCGACTTTTACAACAACCTTCTTTGTTTTTTTTTGTTTTTCACTTTTTTTAAAGCAAACATATTCTAATATGCTTAATGTTATATTTAAAGTCAATTACTTCTTTTGTTTCATCATGATGTCATATAAAATGTACAAATATATGTATATACATACGAATATATGTATAAAAAACTGATTTATATATTTAAAATAATTAAACCGACTATTGACCGACTAATTCCGACTAGTCGCCCGACTGCCGACTAATCCTTAGTAGGTGACCCCGCCGACTGAATACCGACTACCGCTTTCTGCAACCTTGATAGAACTCATTGCTTCTCCCTTCTTGGCCTTATAGCTATTACAATTCCTACACTCTTCTGAGGAAAACATCAACCTCAGCTTGTTTTTCTTCTCATTGAGGCTCTCAAGAGTGAACAAAGCCTCAAATGTCGGATTTCGATTTCATTTCGGTAAGCTCGGAAAAAGAATTTCGGTGGAATTTCGGTGAAATGGCCGAAAATCGGGGAAATGATTTGAAAACTCTCTTTTTTTCATATTTAAGATTTCTATTGTTGTTTAAACAATAATAGAGATAGAATTACAAGTTTTTTTTACTTTCCTTTTTGAAAAAACAATTCGGGTACTCTCCCAAGCTGGGAGATACCGCGTTAGTAATATTCATTAAAAAGAGCTCGTTACAGTATCACGAAGCCCAAAACTTACAAAGCGCTTTACAAAGCGACAAGATATTTTCAACATAGAATCTCTGGTTCTTGAAAATAAGGTCATTTCGCCCCAACCAGATAGCCCACAGAGTAGCCCATGCAGGAGAAACGTCATCGGTGGAGCCGCCTCCCACCCTCCTGACGGAATGCCAAAACATCTCCACATCATCACTAGAGCCAGGACAATCCATGCACTCTCCACACCCCGGCCGAGAACGGGCAATTGAAGAAGAGATGGTCCACATCCTCCTCTTGGCAGTGACACTTATCGCACGTTGTGCCTTGCACCCCAAAAAGGCGAGCCTGTCTAATCTTGTCACAAACTTGGCCTCTCCTCAAGCACCATAATAAAACCTTCACCTTGCGAGGAATCTTGGCTTCCCAAATCAATCTAATGTCCTGCGTAAAATCTGCATCGTGTTCCTCTAAAGGCTGCCTAAGCTCCTCGTATGCCCTTTTCGTGCTGAACTCCCCCCCCCCACACGAAGAGATCAACCTGTTCAGTTGCAGTCATCGCTCTAAATTCGTCCGTAGGCAACAAGTCAGCCTACATCCTGAGAAAGTCGTCCAGCCTCTGGTCAGAAAGATCGTTCACAAAATCTGGAGCCCATGTACCAGAACCCATGACCTGGCAGAGCAAGACATCCCTCGAGGTTGTAAGGGAGAACAAACGTGGAAACCTTTCACTAAGCTTCCCCTCACATGTCCAGTTGTCCACCCAGAAACGGAACAGAGAACCATTGTCGGCCCGTGGCCGCAACCTGCGCACCAACTCAGGGAGAACCTCACGGACACCAACCCAGAGCGGTGATTCCCACCTGACCATGCCCGTCGCCAGCTCTCCCCCCATGCCGTAGATCCTGCGAATCAATCTGAGCACAAGTAACGAAGAGTGTCTCCAAATTAAGGACACCCATTTTGCTAACAACGCCCTATTCATGCTCCACATCCCGGATGCCAAGACCACCCTCCTTTTTTCCTGTGTCACCTCCTTCCAGCACACAAGGTGTGACCCCGATTTCTGTTGTTTGCCATCCGACCAGAAGAATTTCTTCATAAGAGCCTCAATCTTCCTATGAATCCCAGCCAACAAATGCGTGTGGAGTAGACAAACATAGGGCGCGGAGAGCACGTGTTTTAACAGGATCAGCTTGCCCCCCCACCCACCCCCTCGATAATGTGAAGCCTTCTAACCTGCTAATCTATGTTCCATCTTTTGCAGCACCACATCCCAGTCCGCCTTCTTCAACTTCACGTCCACCAAAGGTAATCCCAAATATGTGACAGGTAGTGTCCCCAGCGGGAAACCGGTTATCCCGGCAATCCTCCCACGCTCATCATCAAGCATCCCAAATGTGATGACTGCTGACTTTCTATTATTCGCCACCAAACCGGAAAGTTCTCCAAATATTTCGACCACCAAAGTTGCAGTCTTCGTTTGCTCCTCCGAGCCACCCAGCAGAAACAGTGTCATCTGCATATTGTAGTATAGGTACGGAGATATCCTCCAAGAGAAATCCCTCGCAAATCCCCGCCTCCACCGCATGATTGAAGAGTACCGCCAAAGCATCGGCAACAAGAACGAAGAGCATAGGTGCCAAAGGGCAACCTTTCCGCACCCCACGCTGCGGCTAGAAGAAGCCGCCCTCCGAGCTTCCGTTACCAAGACCGAAAAAGAAGAGGTCGTAACACACCTCTTCATCCAACTGATCCACTTTGCTGGCAAACCCCGCCGAGATAACGACATCCACATAAAAGCCCAATCAACGTAGTTGTAAGCTTTGGAGAAATCCAACTTCCATAGCGCCCCTTTCTTCGACCTCTTCCACTGGAGACAAATCTCCGTTGCCATTACTAGTCCATCCACCATTTGGCGGCCCGGAATGAAAGCAGTTTGCCCTTGTAGGACGACCGAGTCAAGGACCCTCTTGAGGCGATTTGCCAGGGCTTCTGTGATAATGAGGTAGATCACGTTAGATAACGCGATCAGCCGGTAATCCTCAACACTGTCAGGGTTTTCCTTCTTCGGAAGGAAAAACAGGAATGCTCTGTTTATTCTTACAAACCTGTTGTTACCCTCCGCGAACTTAGCCATAACATCAAAGACCTCACCCTTTAACATCTCCCGGAATTCCTTGTAGAAGAATACCGGGAAGTCGTACGGACCAGGGGCGCCCTCCGCATTCAGGCCCCAGACCGCTTCCTTGAGTTCCGCCTCCGAGAAAGGTGACTGCAAATCTGTCGCCTACGACTCAGCCAACCTCCTTGCTCCTCTTCCTTGCCATCTCCAGCCGCCCCGCCTCTGCCTTCTCGAATTTGCCATGAAGTGCTCCGGGATCAGGGATCCCAGCCTGGCCTCCCCTGAAACCCACTGACCCCCCACAAGTAGGTTGTGAATATAATTTTGTCGCCGCCTCCCCGACGCCACGCCGTGGAAGTAACGTGTGTTGGCATCGCCTTCGTGTAACCACTTTTGCCGTGATATTTTCCTCCACTCGACCTCCTCCTTGCGGTCCTCCATCATTAGCTCATGAAGCAAGTCCTGTCTCTATCCTAACTCCACCGATTCCAGGCCCCTTTCGTCATCCAACTCGTCCAGCCGTGCCATGGCCGTTTGTGCCTCTATCCGGTTGAGCTTCCTCCGCCGCTTAGTCTCCGTACCAAACTGAGCCAAATATGCCTTTAAAAGCGCCAACTTCTTAGAGAGGTGGGCGACCGCCGTCCCCACCGGTGCCCGCCCTTTCCATTGCTCCTCCATGTTCTCACGAAAGCCTTCCTCAAGTAGCCAGCACCTCTCAAATCGAAAAGTGAATCTACTCTTCGATTCCTCCCTAGAAGACCACAAGATCGACGTGTAGTCGGAGTGCGCCCGCGACAAAGCCGACGCCTTCGACATAGGGAATGTCTCCACAACTTCGATAGAAATAAGAAATCTATCAAGCCTCGATCGAGCCATCGCATTGCGCCAGGTGTAAGAGCAATCAGCAACGTCAAAAATGGATAGACCCAACGCATCCATTGACCTTCGCAACAAGTCAGACCCCGGGTCTCTGCCCCCGCCCTGATGCAACCGACCACCCTGTAGAAGCATAATATTCAGATCACCCCCGATCAGCAACGCACCATCTTCTCGCGTCGTCCCTACATCATCCAGCTCCGCAACCAATGGACCCCATTCCTGGCCCGTCGAATTGTAAATGTTGGAAATCGGGAGCTTGATCCCATCCGCCTGCTTCTACAGCATCACCGATAAAGAAGATTCCAACCGCAAAACTGACATCAGCTCAAACAAGGACTCTTTCCAGCTCGTGATCAGCCCCCCTGAGCAGCCCGTAGCCTCCAACATGGCCTCAAATTTCAGCGAAATTTGCTCGAATTTCTATCGAATATCGATATCCAGTCGACATCGAAATTCGACCGAAATGACAGAAATATGGGGGTCCTAGTATAAAAAATGACCGAATGACCGAAATTCCGGTCGAAATTCTACCGAAATTCCACCGAAATTCTGTTTTGGTCGATACCGAAATGGTGTCTGACACCGATATTTAGGGCCTTGGCCTCCAAGTCTGCCACACCGAATCGCTCATTCCTATCGAAGTCTCTCAACGTTTCCTCCTTCTGCCGCGAGGTCTTGGTTTCTTGAATGAGAAAAATATCTACCTTCGCTTTCTCCACTAGGTTCATTATTGTCAGGCGATTCTCGGGGCGGCATGCTCCCATACGTTACAGGAGAGTACCTTCATTTTGGTAACCCATTGCCCATCCTTTTTGGGGCCACCACCCGCAGACACTCTGCCACTGCTCTATCCAGCAAACTGAACTTGTTTGCCAACACCGACTGTGAGCGATCACTCGAAGAATCAACGCCTACTCCCTGTTCGGCAGCCGCTAGAGCCCTCGTCGTCGTCTGCCTCAGCCTCCTCTCGGGCCTTGGTAGCCTTTACCTCACATAGCAAGTCCCAAATCGAGGGGCTTCGAATGTGCTGTTACCACCTTCGCCACCATCTCCATTAATCGTGTCGCTACCTTCATGCATCTGCGAAGCATATTGCGTGGATGCAGACACCCGTATAGTTCGTTCCCCTCCATCATGCTTCTCTCCCTCCTTCCCACCGCTAACCCCCTTCGCGTCGCCGCCCATAGCCTTAGCATTTAGCAGTCGCTCTTTCGTCCAGAGAAGGTGCCGCAGCTATCAAGGTGGGGTTCTGAATGGTGTTGTGCACCGCATCTTCTCCAGACCTCAAAGGCGGAGCCATATCCGTATAATGAGCCGGACCCTCGCTCCGATTCCCAGATCCAAAAATGGAAACATGCGTAGCCCCACGCAACTCCCGACTCAAATTCGATTCCATACCCTTTCCCGAAGTGTCCTCCCCCAGGAAACGGACAGCCGTTACCAGCTTATAATTTAGGTTTTTTGACTTATAATAAGATGTTATAATGATCAATGTCTTAATGTAAACAATGGTTTCGGTCACCATATCGATGACCGTTTAGAGTGAAATTTCAGAGAACATAAACTTAAATCATGGCATTCATTTTTTCTACCAGTTCTCAAAAGGACAAAACTACTTTTATTTAATAGAATGCGTAGATAATTTAAAATTAAAATATTAAATGTCATAATACAAGGTTACAAGATCACATGATACGACAATCACATAATATGTTTGCGCCATGGCCTCAAATTTCAACGAAATTCAACCGAATTTCTGTCGAATATCGATATCCAGTCGAAATCGAAATTCGAACGAAACGACCGAAATATGGGGGTCCTAGTACAAAAAATGACCGAAATGATCGAAATTCTAGTCGGAATTACACTGAAATTACACCGAATTTCTGTTTTGGTCGATACCGAAATGGTGACCGAAACCGACATTTAAGGCCTTGGTGTGCGCTTACTAATACTAACCATTAAGTTACTAGTATTACATTCTTATTTGGGATGGGATGAGATTTAACCAAACCATGAATTCCTTAGTGAATCCATGTACTCTTTCTGATTCCTTCCTTGGTGGAAAGGATGGAGTTATACCTTAGTTGAATGGATTTGACTAAATGTGTTGGACTGCGAGAAAATAAATAATAATTTGTGTCTAAATTATGACCTTGAGATAAATGATAAGGTACCACATGCTAATATGAATTCATATACTGATTAGATAGCCTCAAGATATTAGTAGACATAATAATTCTTTCCTTGTAAATGGCCCATGTAACAGTCTCAATATCTGTTTGGCATTTTTATTCAACATGCTTGGCATAACCAATGGTCAAGAGATAATTAAAATAACATTCGTTTGTTAGTATGTTAGTCATGATATGCATAACAAACAAATATTTTTATTGCAAAGATAAGAGGATGATTATATTAAGTTAGCAGTCAAATGGTAAAAATCAAATTTGGCTCTCCAAGTTGGTCTAGGAAAAGATTACAAGATGGTTATATAAAGATTCTAACTATGAAGATTCTGAAGTGAACATTCAAAGATGAAAACAATACATATTTGGCATCTCGAAGAATGTTAGAAAAAAGATTTGTTATGAAAAATATGGTAAAATACTTACCTTGCTTGGAATTTGGAAACTTGGCTCCCCAAGACTTAAGTTTGGTTGTGAACTTGTGACTTGTGAAGTTGTGAGATGAAATGAGAACAACAACAACAACAAAGCCTTTTCCCACAATTACGTAGGGACGGCAACATGGATTCTTTGCCTCCATTCAGACCTATCTTGGAATAATCCCGAGCTTATATCCACAAAACTAAGATCCCTTTGTATGGTATCTTTCCGACACTTCTTGGGTCGTCCTCGCACTCTCTTAACCGGCTCAACATCCCAACACTCGCATCACCTAAATAGTGCATCAGCTGATCTTTTGCAAATGTCCAAACCACCTTAAACGGTTTTCTCGCACCTTATCCCCGATCGGAGCTACACCAAGTTTCTTTCTGATTGCATCTGTTGGAGTATTTGTTATGTGTGTCACGACTTGTAGCAGGGTAAATGGATCCTGGAGAAGATCCATTTACCCCATCCAGTGTTTAGTCCCACATCGTCTAGTGGTGGAACTTGGAGGCTCTGGAGAGGCTATACAAGGATCCCCAGACCTCCTGTATCCATTGAGAAAAAGCAATGAAGCATATGCCCCTTTGAGGGCTTCTCCCGTGGTTTCATCCCGCTCCTCACGGAGTAGGGTTCCACGTTAAACCTCGTTGTTCTTCTTGTTTCTTTATCTTTTCCATGTTTTCGTTTCCACTTCCTATTTCTTAATATCGTATCAGAGCGGGTCAATTCTCGAGGGCTTTACGTATGTTCATCACTATGTCGAGATTCGTTTGTTGTTCTTAGAGATTATTAAGTTCGTGATTTGTTCAAGATTAGAGATTCATTATTCTAGTGTTTCACTAGAAACCCTAAATTTGAAAGTATGCCTTTCTTGAGATTACGCATCTCCAAGTTCCACGGGTGCAGGCAGCGCCCCTTCCAGTTACCAGATGGCAGCATACCGCGCGCATCATGCGTGTGATGAAATCACGAGGCGATGGTGTGCACCTCTCACCTCCATCCCAGGTGAAGATCTGGTTCCTCGCCAGATGTGCCTCCCTCCAGATCTCAAACCCCCCTAGCGGGAGGGCCACCAGGCGATCCTCCTGCCCGTGCGTCGCCTCCTTGCGCGCCTCAGGAGGAGACACTCCAACACTGGCTTGGTCGGTAGGATATCTAGCGCCACCTACGATCTACAACAGCAGGCCAGAAGAAACACGCACATCTTCAGGGCTGCAGCGCACCCCAGCGCTCCGACCCCGCGCCCCAAGCACGCACAGGCGCGTGTACCTTCCAGCGGCGTGCAGATGCTCCTTCGGCGGTGAACAGGAAGCAGCAGCCCGAAGTCGCTCCTCGCGCAACCTCGCGAGCCCTTGCCAGGTCCAGATCAACCATCACGTGTGTTGCTCCATCACCGATCCCAGATCGCGCACCAGCCCACAGCCCAGGCGGCAGGCCCCAGCGGGCTCCCCCAGATCTTGTGGCGGTGCCATCGACTTCCCGCGCGCGAAGATCCTCTGCGCGTGGTGCTTCTCCCTCCATCGCGCAAGCTCGTGCGTTCCTCCCTCCAAGGGGAACACATAGGCGGCGGCGCTGATAAAAAACCCCCAATGAGGGCGACACCATTGTGACAAGGGTTCGGGAACCCTAAGGCTCCACGGCCCTTTATAAAAAAAATTCTTGTCTCTTTATTAGGCTTGTTGGGCCGTGTATCCCTTAAAAAAGAAAAAAGGGAAGAAAGAGGCCTCATTGGCCTGTGACGGTTGAAAGGGGAGATAAGTTCCTGCTTAAAAAAAAGGAGAGAGAAATATTGTTGAAGAAAAGAAAAGGCACGTATATTAAAAAAAGTCGTACGCAATTTCAAAAAAAAAGGCGCATACATTTGAAAAGCCGCAAGAAAAAAATCAAGAAAAGCTGCAAAAAATGGTCGAAACGGTGTAAAAAAAGTGTGACGGCTTAAAAAAAAAGAAAAGCCGCAAGAAGTTTTTTGAATATTCATGTTTATCCCTATTCATTGCTGTTTTCTCCCAACTTGGTCGACGTCCATGTTTTCAACAAGTATGGGAGAAAGGGGGAGCATTATGTAGAGTTACAGGTCCGAGTCAGATCCAGATTTTTTCCAGACTCCATATTATAGACCAAGTCAGAATTCAGACTATACAATTTTCAGAAGAAGATTCTCCATGCGCAAGATCCAAACTCGGCGTTCAAATTTCGAGTCTCATTTTGATGCGCAGTTGTTCAGACTCGACAGATTGGTCAGAGTCCAAGATCGAGGCACTCCATGTTTGAGTGACCTATTTTCGAGATCTCCAGAAAGAGACTCAATTTCAGACTCGCACATGTATGCGGTCTTTTCAGATGAGCACGTGTTTGCCATCATTTGTTCGTTGTCCCCACCTTTCTCCTAGTTTTGTCGGCCAGAGTTTTCATGTCGCGCCGTGTGGCTTCTCAAGCAGACAACCCCCCTCCGCCCATGAGTCCCCTCAGCCCGTCCACGCGCGACAGTCGTCCCTTGGCGACCACAGGGCCTCCACATGAGGCTCTGTTGTGTGGCGCCTCCGCCGCCCACCACCTCCTCTTCCGCGTGTCCGTTCGCGGCGGGCCGCCGCCGCTGACCCCAGCCTCCCTCCCCTCATCGAGCTCCGCATGAGGAAGAAGGTCATTTTGTTTTTTTTGTTTATTTTTTTTTATTTTGTAAAACTTGCATACTTATCCCTCCATGTTTTTTGTAATTACAAAACAGTCCCTGTACTTGTTTTGTTCTATTTAAGTTTATTCATGTTTTTCATTAATAACCCTCTGTTTATGTATTAATTTGGACACATGTTTTGCATCATTTTATTCAATGAAAAATGTCATTGTGTTGATCAATTAATTGTCTACTATCTGATTATTTATTTAGATTTTTGTGAGTTGTAGGTAATCAATTAAAATTGTTTAACTAAAATATTTCATATTTTACCCAATCTGAACTCTTAAATTCATATCTCACTCATAGTTGCTCGAACAATTTCACAAAAATTAGAAATGATGTATTGAAGTGTGCTTCAATTACTGTCCAAGTTTCACATTAATTGGAATTAACTTGTGCCTGAAATAAATTATAGAGTGATTTGGATATTCGATTTTTAATTAAATCCACGTACATCATTTTTGCAAGATTTCAAATCTCCTGAATTGCATATGAAAATACATTTTTGAGATAATTTGCACTCTAGATAAATTGCTATTGTGGATTTACTAGGAAGTAATTACTCGTTGTCGCTCTGTTTTCACTAAAAAATTCATAAAAATCATATTTTGTTAAAAAATTCCAAAAATATTACTGTAGTATCCTTGCACATGTTTTCATTTCAGTAAATTTTTCATGACTTTTGCTTACTGTTTGTGTGAAAAATTATGAAAACCCCCATAAAAAGTGAGCATTTTTAATTGTTGAATTTTAACCCTGAAAATTCCAAAAAAAATATATGTTGCATTCATCATTGGATTAAGTTTACTGGAAAAATATAATTTGACTAAATTGGATTAATTTCGTAATCAAATTGATTTGGTTAAGTGTGTTTTCTTATTAACTTAATTCACCCGCATTTTGCATTTGCATTCTTTTTGCATAAAAAATATCCGCACTGGAAATCTACATCTTAATTTTTGAATTAACTCCAAAGTTGTTCCTTTGCCTCTCTGTATTCGACCCCGGACTTACCCGTGATATAAATTAAGCCGAGACACTCTTCACGGATATCTTCTCTCGATTCTGATTGATTTGCTAAGTACATGTACTACAACGTATGCAAATTAAAACGCGTATTCAACGACTCGTCATATGGCGTTGTTGCCGGGGAGTCAAACGGCTTAGAGATTAATTTAAAAATTTTGAATTTAGATTTTCACATACTCGGGTCGCCTGATCCCGAGTCACTTGTAATTAATGCATTTTCATCTCAATTATTTCTCTTCATATTCATGTATATATTTTATTTTCGATCTCTCTAATATAAATCTTATTTTTTTGCGAGGGTCCGGTGGACTTGGAGTGCATTGGAGGTCGACGGACGTGACGCGCACTGACTGCTGAAGATGAAGGAGAATTAATTTATTTTTTAGAGAAGTTTTTGTAATTATCGTGTTGTAATTATTTAGGAAACTTGCTCATTTACAGCGGCTCTTGTTTGAGAGCTTGCGCTTGTAAAGAGACTTGGACTTTTATTTTGTGGTGTGTCGAGACCTGTTTCACTCTCCGGTGAAGGTGGGGCTCGACTTGAGTGGCGAATTTAAGGATTAGGCACACGGTAGTTAGCATCAAATTTGTTTTTACTCATCGTAATTTAGACCACACATATCTTAGAAGATTCGCATATCTTATAAGATTCGTAATGAAACGCACATAGACACGTACTACTTAGCTCAAATCAAATCAATTCTTCACAGCTAATAGTATACTGTTTAGGTGTAGTTTTCTTGATATGCATGCATTTCGTGTAAAATTTACAAATTCTGTTTTGCATAACACATGGAGAGTGTTGGGATTCACTGTAAGTATACCTTCTTATGAGCATGCATCATAATTTCTCTTTTGCATTCTGATATCCGATTTCCCTCTTATTTTATAACTTAAGGTCAAAAAGGAAATTGGAAATGAACGGTAGACGTGTTTGTGTGTTCAGATAAATTTCAAGTGATAACCTAACTCTAAATTTAGGACTGAATTGAGCGGGTTGATTAAAAATAATTGGAATAAAAAGAACCTTATTTGCGGGTGAATAAAGCCCTCATTGTTTGATTTACTTGCAAGTGAGAGAGATACGACCCTAGGATAGAGCCAAGCCAGGATTTCTTACATACTACTGGTTCTTTATTTTTAGGCGATTAGCTACTTTTCAGTGAGGAATATGGGTAGCCGTATTTATACGGTCCGAACTTCCTTAGCGGAGTGGGAGTTTTAGAGGGCGCATTAGTCCTCAAGGAACGGGTGGCCGTATTTATGCGACCCGTACTTACTCCTATATTGGCTGAAAGTAGGTCCAACTAGTCGTAAGAACCGGACCAGTCTGTAGGAAAATACGGGCACCTAATAGCTCGTTAACCTTTCCAAGATTGTAGTTATCACCAACTAAAATTGACCAGATAATTCGATCGAACCCTTACGGCCATCACGTGTTGAGTTGGTGAAATTGAGGGTTTGGATTACGTTTGTATTGTGTGAGTTTACTCCGTATATTTACGTGCACCGTAGAACTAGCGCCTCATTGAATATCGTGTTCTAATTGATTTTTTTGACATCGAAGATGACGGATTAGGGGAATATTTATTCGGACTTTGCGAATCTCTCGTTGAACACTTCAAGAAATACATCTTCAAAGGTCCGGGCGCAACTTGGACCAACATGTACTCATGACCCTCTTGATCCCAGGATCACCCACTCTCGGGATGGTTACTCTCAAACCATTCCCTTTCTCTCTTCCCACCTCACCGAGAAAGACCTTTGCCTCGGTGAGAATATCTTGATTCATAAATCCTCTTCTAATCAAGAACACATTGCTGATTCAGGACCTAAAGAAGATACAAGAAAAATGCCTCCAAAGAACAAAGAAGAGGAAGACGAACAACCTGAGGACCCGATGAGAATGGTACTTGCCAGATTAGCTGCATCTGAGCAACAACACGCATTACTGAAAGCTCAGTTAGGATAGCTAAATGTTGGGGTCGAACTACCAATGGATGTGGCATATAACCCCGGACAGTACAGAATTCGGAACTACTTGAGTCCGACCAAACCCACTGTTGATTTTGAGTTGAAGGCGCATTTTCTGAACCTTTTGCCACACTTTGATGAGAATGCTTCTGAGGAGCCGTATGCATTCCTAAGAGACTTCGAGCTTGTCTACGCTAACCTTAGACATCCTAATGTTATCCAAGATTATATTAAGCTCACAACCCTTCCATTTACCTTGGGTGGAAAAACCGACTACTGGGTGAAAAATCTTGTAATTACCGTCACCACTTATGCCCAGTTCAAGGACCTATTCCTGAAGAAGTTCTACCCTCTGAGTAGAACTAACATGATGAGGACACGCATTACGAGTTTTTCCCAATTACCCCAAGAAGCCTTCTGTGATGCTTGGGAAAGATTCAAGGACACCCTGCAGAAGTGTCCCTGTCATGGACTAGATGATAATATCTTGGTCCAGGCATTCTTTACTGGTCTCAATCCTAAGATGCAGGGTTTAGCGAGCGCTGCCTGTGGAAGCAGTTACACATCACGAGGATCGGATACCGTCTGGAAGGTATTCGAGCAGGTGGCTGAAACTAGCCACTCACAGATGGCCAACAGGGCCTATAAATCGTCCCCTTGTTCACTCTCATTTGGAGGGAGAAAATCAGTTGTAGTCGATCTCTCTCAGGACGTGATCCCTAGCATGGGACTCCTTGCTGACAAGCTTCCAGAGGATTGACAGGAAAATTGATGGATTGTACTGAAACGTCTCCAAGATTCCAAAACAAATGGAGGAGTTGACTGATAGGGTATCTAAGATAAAGATACATATCGTGACTGCACCCTCTGCTCGCGTATATCGAGTTCATCATATTAAAGAGCAGTTGGTATCAAGGCAACCCCAACCATGGGAGCAGGATCAATCCTACACCACTTTTTCTAGCAGCCACCTCCAATGGCAGAGAGTGCAGGAGCCTCCACCAGTTTGGGAGGTGAATGGAGTATAGTATACTCAGGACCCTTCCAGGCAAGGAAGAACGGGAGACCGACAGACCTACCAGCGTCCCTCGACATTTCACAATACCGCATTCACCTCCGCACCACCTCCTTCACAGCAGAGCCTTGGATTCCAGCCACCCCAGCAGCAGCGGCAGCAGTACCAGCAGTATGGCCGATAGGGCCATTACCATGCGGTCCAGCAGGGCCCGCAATCTCAGCAAATACCCCAGCAGCAGAAGCAGAGGAAGTGCCCTGGCCAGCAGGGCCAGTCTTCCCGTTCTTCTTCCCAGTCGTATACCCTTCCTTTTTCGTCTGGTCCCGCGGACATACAATAGCAGATACTCGAAGAGCTTCGTTCCTACAGAAACGAAATTCATGACTTACGGGTGGATGTCAACCACCTGTCCAGATGGCGAGACGAGCAGACTGTACCCTCTACCTCGATCCCAGCCCAAGTTCAGGCTTAACCCCAAAATCATATGTCACTCAGGAGAGGAAGGACCATGACCATACCTGACCGGGAGAGAGACACGAGGAGGGGCATCTCTGGAGCTCTACCTGAGTGGGATCAAATTTCGCCGAAATTCGGCCGAATTTCGGTCGAATTTCAGTTTCGGTGGGTGACCGAAATTCGACCGAAATGGCCTATATCGGCCGATATTTGGGTGCCCTAGTTCAAAAACCGACCGAAATGACCGAAATTTCGGTCGAATTTCGACTGAAATTCGACCGAAATTTTGTTTCGGTCAGTCACCGAAACGAAACCGACATCCGACATTTAAGGCCTTGCCTGAGGAGTCTTCAGAGGACGAGGAGAAAAGGCATCATATTTCGGAGCCCTTCAGCACCATTCGCGGATTTCTACTCACGAAGCCGAGAGGAGGAGAGCGCGAATGCAGCATCGGCAGCATAGATACACGTCTGATTCTACGGAGGACCTTGCATCTCCGGTTGTGGCGGATACCACTCCAACTTCTATTCCACAACCTAGAGTAGATAGACTAGATGTTGATCCCATGTTGCATCAAAAAGATTCATGAATGAAGAACTATGTTTCAGTTAATGCCAAGAATGATCTTTCAATTCATGATTCAGACTCTTCATCTTCTGTTTCTCTAGCTTCAATCCCTTTTCTCCATGCTCTTACGACAGGAAAGCAAATCAAATTCAGAAAGATGACCCCGATATGGCATGTTTTTGTAAAGAAAACATCACTGTAAAGGTGTCATGTGATGAGTACGTGGCTAACCATCCTGCATTTCAAAAATACATTAAGGTGAGATGCACACCTACAAGGGTTAGCAAGAAGAAAGAGAACCAAAATATAAAGACACGTGTCTTGTCAGTAGCCACAACTTATTGTCTCAAAAATCAGACTTGATTCAGACTCTTCATCTTCTGTTTCTCTAGCTTCAATCCCTTTTCCCCATGCTCTTACGACAGGAAAGCACATCAAATTCAGAAAGATGACCCCGATATGGCATGGTTTTGTAAAGAAAACATCACTGTAAAGGTGTCATGTGATGAGTACGTGGCTAACCATCCTGCATTTCAAAAATACATTAAGGTGAGATGCACACCTACAAGGGTTAGCAGGAAGAAAGAGAACCAAAATATAAAGACACATGTCTTGTCAGTAGCCACAACTTATTGTCTCAAAAATCAGACTTTGCCAAGGAAAAAGAGAGACATGGGTGCTTACTATGTGGAGAGTCGTATTGACGACATTGCGTTTGCACGCACACTCTTGGATAATGGTTCTTCAATAAACTTGCTTCCCTTAGCCTTATATCAGAAATTGGAGCTGGGACTACTTCGTAAATCTAGAGCTTTACTCCAATTCGCAGATCGCTCAGTGAAGAGACCTAAGGGAAAAGTGAAGAACGTCGTTACCTCGATTAAGAGGCAGAACTATCAAGTTGACTTCACCGTCTTGGACATGAAAACCCCCAATCATTGAAAAGAATCTCATATCATTCTCGGACGGTCCTTCCCTAGAACTGCAGGTGCAGCTTTTGATTATGGTACGGGAATGATGAAGTTCGTTCTCCAGGCGGAGAAGTGAACCTTGAGATGAAGCAAAGTAAGTGTCAGCGACCTGATTCAGAGAGTAGCACAGAGTACTCATCTTCAGAGGCAGACTGCAGAATGATTAACACAGTTGGAATTTGGGGACAGATTCCTTCGGGACAGAGCGAGTCCCTTTTATCTGAAAGGGCTTAATGGATGATGCAGTTTGCCAGGTGTTGTCTGATCTTGTGAGAGATGCACCTACCAACTCCCATGATGACATAGAGATCCATTTGGATCTTTCAGTTCCATCCCCTTCGGAACGATCATGGGACATAGATGATGAGTTGAACGCTGCTTTGGCTGAATTACCACGTTTCTTTGGCGATCTGACTCCCCATACTTTCTGAGTTGGTGGCGAGTACTACTCAGCTTAGCCCACCTTCATGCAGCACGGAATCAGATTCAGATTCAGTTCAGCCAGATTTGCTTGACGATACCACACTATCAGAACTAAAATCACTTCCTCATACACTCAAGTATGCCTTTCTCGCGGGACCCAAACAGAGATATCATATTATCATTAGCTCAGACTTGACTTTAGAACAGGAGTCTAGGTTGTTAGAAGTGTTAAAGAGGAACCGCAAAGCAATAGGCTAGACAATGTCGGATCTCGTGAGGATTAACCCCGCTCTCTCCTCACACCATATTTTTACTAAAGATAATGTGAGACCTTCTCGTGAGTTCCAAAGAAGACTTAACCCTAATCAACGGGAAGTAGTGAAGAAAGAGATTGCGAAATGGTGCAAAGCAGGATTTATATACCCTATTTCTGACTCCAAGTGGGTGGCCCCGCTTCATGTGTCCCGAAGAAGTCAGGAATTCAGCTGGTCACCAACGAGGAGGGGGTAGAGATCGCGACACGAGTACCTACATCATGACGTGTCTGTGTTGACTACAGGCGCCTGAATGCTGCGACCAAGAAAGATCACTTTCCCTTACTGTTTATTGATCAGATCTTGGAGAGACTTGCAGGGAAAGAGTTCTTCTGTTTTCTTGACGGGTACTCAGGGTACAACCATGTAGCTATAGCACCTGAGGACCAGGAAAAGACCACATTCACATGTCCATTCGGTACTTATGCTTTCAGGTGCATGCCATTCGGGCTCTGCAATGTCCCTGGAACATTTCAGCGGTGTAAGATAGCCATATTGCCGAGATGGTGGGAGATTTCCTGGAAGTGTTCATGAATGACTTCTCGGTCCACGGTGATTCTTTTGATACATGTTTAGCGCACTTGGACCGAGTTTTCACGATATGTAAAGAGGTGAATCTGGTACTCTCCTGGGAGAAGAGTCACTTTATGGTGACGGAGGGTATCGTATTGGGGCATGTCATCTCCAAAAGGGAATGGAGGTTGATCCTGCCAAGATGGAGGTGATCAAGAAACTCGATCCACTAACCAACGTGAAGTCAGTGCGGTTATTCTTAGGGAAATTGGATTCTATAGGAGATTCATTCAGGATTTTTCAAAGATCGCTCGCCCAAAGACTGAGCTCTTAGGGAAAGACACAGAGTTCGTTGTAGATCACAGGTGTCTGGAGGCCTTTGAGCTCTTGAAGAGGAAGATTTGTGCCTCGCCTATCCTACAAGCTCCTGACTGGTCTTTTTCCCTTTGAGATCATGGCTGATGCTTCAGATTTCGCTATAGGAGTTGTGTTAGGGCAACGGGAGGGGCTCCGATTCATTCAGGATTTTTCAAAGATCGCTCGCCCAAAGACTGAGCTCTTAGGGAAAGACACAGAGTTCGTTGTAGATCACAGGTGTCTGGAGGCCTTTGAGCTCTTGAAGAGGAAGATTTGTGCCTCGCCTATCCTACAAGCTCCTGACTGGTCTTTTTCCCTTTGAGATCATGGCTGATGCTTCAGATTTCGCTATAGGAGTTGTGTTAGGGCAACGGGAGGGGCTCCTGTTTGCGATCCATTATGCGAGCAAAGTATTAGATCCTACACAGAAGAATTATACAGTGACTGAAAAGGAAATGCTCGGTGTAGTATGCGCCCTCAAGAAGTTCAGATCATATATTTTGGGCTCTAAGGTGACAATTTACATTGATCACACAGCTATTCGATATTTAATGGAAAAGGACGCGAAGGCGCGTCTTCTTAGGTGGATTTACTCCTCCAGGAATTTGATTTGGAGATAAAAGATAAACTTGGAGTGAAGAATATTGTGGCTGATCATCTTTCTCGGATTGAACTTAAGGATTCTCCTGATTATGAGCGGATTAAAGAGACCTTCCCAGATGAGTCAATTTGTGTTATTGACTCACTCTCGTGGTATGCCAACATGGTGAACTATCTTGTCTCCAAGCAGATTCCCCATGGTTGGACTAGGAGCAGCATTGATTGACTGAAGTCGGATTCGAGGAGATACTACTGGGACAATCCTTTCCTTTTCTTCGAAGGACCGGATTGTGTTTGGAGAAGGTGTATTCCTCAGGAGGAATACCAGAGTGTCCTCGCATATTGTCATTTACTTGAGGCTAAAGGACACCATTCGGGAAAGAAAACCGCTCACAAAGTACTTCAATGTGGATTGTATTGGCCGACCTTGTTTAGAGAGGCTATTGATTTTGTATGGTCGTGCCCGATTTGTCAAAGGATGGAAGGGGCAGTTGGATAGAGAGATGAGATGCCCATACAACCGATGATTATTTGTGATGTTTTTGATGCATGGGGCATAGATTTTATGGGTCCTTTTCCCAACAGCCAGGGACATGAGTACATATTGTAGGCGGTGGATTATTTATCAAGGTGGGTGGAGGCTATCCCAACCCGAACCGTAGACAGCAAGATTGTCTGTAAGTTTGTGAGAGACCATATTATTGCTAGGTTCAGGGTGCCAAAAGTTTTGATATCTGATGGAGGTAGCCATTTTGTGAACCGAGATATGAGATCTTTAGCTAAGGAGTATGGATTTGAGCATAGAGTTACTAGTCCTTACCACCCACAGTCCAACGGCATGGCAGAGGTTTCGAACAGAGAAGTGAAGAGTATTTTGCAAAAATTGGTTCGTCCCGATAGGAAGAACTGGTCTCAGCTCTTGAACCAAGTTATGTGGGCCTATAGAACAACCTACAAGACACCGTTGGGTACTTCACCATTTATAATGATCTATGGCAAGCCATGCCATTTACCCGTAGAATTGATTCATAAATCCGAATGGGCAATTAAGAAGATTAATAGGAGTTGTCACCTAGGGAAGTTTTATCGAGACTTGAACTTGAACGAGCTCATGGAAATCCGAAACAGGGCATATGACAACAGTTTGATTTATAAGGACAAAGTAAAGAAATGGCATGATCAGCACATTAGGTGCAAAGACTTTGTCCCTGAACAAAAGGTATGGTTGCTCAATGCCAGGTTGAAGATGTTTCATGAGAAGCTCAAATCTAAATGGACGGGTCCCTTTATTGTTAAGAAAGTGCACGAGAATGGAAGTGTAGAGATAGTTGATCTCACAGATGGTGCACAATCTCATGTGGTAAATGGACAACTGTTAAAGCTTTTTGTAGGTTCAAAAGAGCAGTTAGTTCAAGTCGAAGTCATCAACTTCATGCAGAGTGAGCCAAGTATATAACCGTTGGTCCTCACAGATGGTCCTTTTTGGCTAATTCTTTCTCTAACTTGTTCATAACAATGTACATAAAAATACAAAAATACAAAACAAATTTTAAGTCAAATAAATGCTCCTAAATCCCAAAGAGAAAAAGCCATAAAGTCCAACTTCCAGGTCAAATTCCCGCTCCGTATGAACTCCAAATTCACCAAACTCACTTTTAAAGTTTAAGTTAGAAAATTATCTATCCAACGGAAGTGGTTTCATTAAAATCGGAGCTCATTTGCAAAAGTTGAGTTTTGGGACCTAGATGTACATTGTATATTATGTCTATATTCATTATTTCTTCATTTTTATTTTTCTTAATTACTAAAAAATCCAAAAAAAATCGTCGCTGCGTTGTATTTTGATTCTACTATTTTATTGTAAACATATCTCTTATTAAAAAGACAAAATATATATATATATATTAGAAAAGCAAACAAAAAATGTACATATTTTTTGTCTTCTTTTGTAAATTCTCCACTCTTTTTATTATCTTTATTGTATTTTAGTAACCTACTTTATTTATTTATTATTTCTTATTTATTTCCTATTCTCTGCAATAACCTCTCTTCTACCACCAACTTCTATTCAACTCAACCATTTTTTTAATAACCTCCATTCCACCCCATATTCTTCATCCAACCTCACATTCAACTCCATTAATAATACAACCTTCCATTCAACTGCACCACTTTAATAACTTCTCATGTTTTCTCTTTATATACATCTCATCCTCCTCATTTTGCACTTGATACATCTTTATGTGAGGAGAGCCTAGTTCCCAGAGTTGAATCGATAACAGCGACGCAACCGCGGTCGAGCGACGACAGCCCTCTATCCGGTGAGATCCGTTGGCTTTTTGGCCAACATCGCAGCCGCATCCGTGCGCTGCTCGAGCTCATCGTTCGCCGACTATTCGAGCGAAGACCGTGCTCTCGTGAGCATACCATAGGCGACCGTCTCCATCGTAGGTATTATTCCCTTCATTTTATCATCGTTGCTATTTTCTATTTTTTTATCGCATCATATTATAACCCACACACCTTCATTTATTTATTCCATATCATCACATTACCACCATCATCACATCCACATCTTTAGTTTTATTTTCTTTTGCTTTAACCCTTTTTTAAAGAAAAACAAAAAAATGCAAAAATGAAATTTAAAAAACACAAAACACAGAAAAAATTCAAAAAGAAATAAAAAAAAAAGAAAGAAAGAAAGTGACGCATCAGGCGTCCCCGCCGCCGAACCCCCTTTCAACTTCCACCACCGGCCGCTCGCCATCGCCTGCCCCCCCCCAGCCGCCGACCTCCACCTTCCAGCCCGTCACGCGCGGCCGCGCCGTACGGCTTCTCTAACAGCCAGCCCCCCTCCGCCTGTGAGTCCCCTCAACCCGTCCATGCACGACAGTCGTCTGCTGCCGACCGCAGGGCCTCCACGTGAGGCTCCGCCGCCCGCCACCTCCTCTTCCACGTGTCCACGCGCGGCGGGCCGCCGCCACCGACCCCTGCCTCATTCCCCTCATCGAGCTCCGCATGAGGAAGGTCATTTTGTTTTTTTGTTTTTTTTTATTTTGTAAAAATTGCATACCTATCCCGTCATGTTTTTTGTAATTACAAAACAGTCCCTGTACTTATTTTGTTCTGTTTAGGTTTATTCATGTTTTGCATTGATAACCCTCTATTTATGTATTAATTTGGACACCAGTTTTTCATCATTTTATTCAATGAAAAATGTCATTGTGTTGATCAACTAATTGTCTACTATCTGACTATTTATTTAGATTTTTGTGAATTGTGGGTAATTAATCAAAATTGTTTAACTAAAATATTTCATATTTTACACAATCTGGACTCTTAAATTCATATCTCACTCATAGTTGCTCGAACAATTTCATAAAAATTAGAAACGATGTATTAAAGTGTGCTTTAATTATTGTCCAAGTTTTACATTAATTGGAGTTATCTTGTGCCTGAAATAAATTAGAGTTATTTATTTTTTAATTAAATCCACGTACATCATTTTTGCAAGATTTCAAATCTCATGGATTGCATATGAAAATACCTTTTTGAGATAATTCGCACTATGGATAAATTGCTATTGTGGATTTTTTAGGAATTAATTACTCACTGTCACTCTTTTTTCACTAAAAAATCATAAAAAAATCATATTTTTGTCAAAAAATTCCCAAAAATATTACCGTAGTATCTCTGCATCATGTTTTCATTCCAGTAAATTTTTCATGATTTTTGTTTATTGTTTGTGTGAAAAATTACGAAAAAACTCATAAAAAGTATGCATTTTTAATTGTTGCAATTTAACCCTGAAATTTCCAAAAAAAAATAATGTTGCATTCATCATTGGATTAAGTTAACTAGAAAAATATAATTTGGCTAAATTGGATTAATTTCGTATTCAAATTAATTTGGCTAAGTTGTGTGCTTTCTTATTAACTTAATTCACCCGCATTTTGCATTTGCATTCCTTTTGCATAAAAAAATATAAAAAAAATATTCGCACTGGAAATCTAAATCTTAATTTTTGATTTAACTCCAAAGTTGTTCATTTGCCTCCCTGTATTTGACCCCGGACTTGCCCAGGATATAAATTAAGCCAAGACACTCTTCACGGAGATCTTCTCTCGGTTCTGATTGATTCACTAAGTACATATACTACAACGTGTGCAAATTAAAACATGTATTCAGCGACTCGTCACTAAGCCGAAGGACGAGGGTCTCGGTGTACTAAACAATGAAACTATGAATAAGGCGTTGTTGGCTAAGTAGGTCATTGGGTTGTGAGGTGAGAAGGAGTTAGTAGAGCGTCTGCTATAGAACATTTACCACATTTGAAGCTCTGGGTTAGCTCACCATGTACGATCGACATCCTCGTAGTAGCAGGAAACTCTAAGCTGCTTCTAAAGATAAAGAACTTCGAGATGCTGATGATTGGAAGCAATGATTTTTTCCACTAATGGTTGGATGATTGGTCTAGTTTGGGCCCCTTCTGCGAGCGATATCCAAGGTTGTTTGATATGGCTATAAACAAGGATATTTCGGTGGCATATGCTTAGTCGATTGGAACCCAAAGAGATTGAATGAGTTTGCCAGCATGCTAGAAGAACTAGGGGACATTAACGACCCTTACTTGCATAGGGACCATTAACGACGAATGAATGACCATTCTCAGTGAAAAAGTACGTATAAGTCCTCTTGCCCGTAGACTTCAAGGGATGAGGATTTACAGCTTGACTGCTTGATGATATGGAGGAGGATCTCGCAATGTATCAAGGTCTTCCTCTGGCTTGTAAGACATGGTCATCTACTTGCAAACGAATAAAGCAACAAGCTTCTATGAACCAAGTATGCGCGAGGTGTGGCAATGAAGTAGAGGACATAAATCATCTATTTTTGAAAAGTACATCTTCAGCCAAAAGGAGGGCATCGGCATTCTTTGGCTGAGGACGGAAGATTGCAATGCCTTCAGGACATCTATTAAAATTCTCTGCAACAACTCTCACGAGGATTGTATGGCTCCTTTAGCAACCTGGTGTGAAAGGAACGAGCTCATTTTCACAGTCATTATTTCCACTCTAAGAATGTATTGGAATATTACAAGGTGATTTCTTATGTCTTGCTCATAAATATGATGATGTATTATTATTTCCTTATTAATGCAATTTTATGGAGAGTCCCATCTCGGGATTTCATCATCTTTCTTTCAAAAAAATTGTTAAACTGGGTATTGCATGTGGTTATGCAGTAGCCGGCGTAGGGACATGCTACGAGGTCGCTCCAAGGAGTTGGATTTTTCGGTAGAAGATTGAAGGGAACCTACTATGTAAGGAGCTCGTGTGTAGGATATCCACTATGATAGGGAGAGGTTGGAGTTAGGGTGTACACTATAGACAAAGAAATACATAACCTCGAAGAGGCAAATGACTCAAACTCTAACAATAGCTATCTAAAGTGAACCATTGTATTACGTCCTCATAATTTCTCATCTAATTTAGCAGCATTGATTTTCTGGAATCCACGTTTATTACCAAGTTCAGAGCTAAAAATTGTAGAGCCTAACTGTACTGTAGAAAATGGTTATCACATGCCTCTATCTGCAATGATGTCTAGATATAAAAGCCATAGCCCAAACGCTCACGTATAGGAATTTCCCATAGTAGAGAGATGAGAACCAATAAGTACATCCCAGAGCATGAAGGTTTACTGCATCACAACGTCTCACTGAATTTTTTCCCTTTTAGATGGAATATTAATTCACTAGTGATTTACGAATTACGATCAAAAACAGTGAGACACAAGAAAAAGCAGCATACCAAATCAGAAACTGCTGTCTGGAGGCTAGGGGACCAGTTTACAATATAAGATCCTGATACACGAAAAAAAATTGTTCAGCAGAGGTGAATAAAAGAATAGCTTATATCTATGACATATCAAGTTGTTTATACCATTAGTAGAAGAGTAACAATATATTACTCTATAACTGTTATATTTCACTTTGCAATGCAACGAAATAAGATTTGGATGGATAATGGGATTGCCTTCATTGCAATGCAACGAAATAAGATTTGGATGGATAATGGGATTGCCTTCTGTATTGATTAATATTTGGTATTTTAATTTAATTTCAAGTCGCTTAGGATTGAATTTATGTGAGGATAGGCTATAAACGTTCCATGGATCCCATCAGGCTGCACTTTACATGGGTTTATATAAGACACCTTGTACTGAAGAAGAAAATATAAAGATTCGACTTAAACACTGCAAGCTTGTAGGGACTACAGGATTATTTGTGATACCAGGGTTCCTATGCGGTTAAAGTCTTCATGTGGTTGGCGAGACGTGAGCGGCTGCTTTCAAAGGCACGCAGGGCAAGGCTGCTGGGTACCGAGGAGATCCAATATGATAGATGTGGTATTGAGTAGGAGGATTCCAAGCATTTTGGCTGATGTACCTCGGTCATGGTGTGGGAGCGGGTGGTTGTGCCATGGCTTCAAAATGTGGACGGCACGTCGTACCGGAGTTCGATTAGAGCGGCTTGTGGAAGTTCTCATAAGGATGAAGCGGATCCTTTTGCCCTACTTTGGGCCATATGGTGTGCTAGAAATGAGAATCTTTTGGAGGTGTTCGTTTCTATGTGAGAGGGTGTTGGAGCACGACAGGGCACTGGTGTCATTGTCGCATAATACGTAGTTTTTTGCATGTCTAGGATTTTCTAGTTATAACATATCTCTACTCAATTTTTTTAGTTAAATAAATTTGCAGTGGGTTCCAATATTGGGACTACACCCTCGTTCTCCTCAAAAAAAAAAACATTGCAAGCATGTAAAAGTCGGTCGATTAGTCGAGTCGGGGGGGGGGGGGGAGGGGGGGGTTTAGCCAAGTCAACTAAGTCTAGTCGCTCATTAGTCAGACAACCCGACTAATCGGGATGACTAGTCGACCGATTTTTACATTGAGCTTTCTTTTTTTTTAGTTTTTCACTTTTTTTAAAAGCAAACTTATATTAATATACTTAATGTTTAAATAAAGTCAATTACTTCTTTTGTTTCCTTATGATAGTATAGAAAATGTACAAGTATATGTTAATATATAAGAATATATAAATGATTTATATAATTTAAAATAATTAAAAATTAAAAATCGATAAATGACCGACTAAATCCTATTAGTCGTCTGATTGTCGATTAATCCTTAGTTAGTGACCCCGTCGACCGAGTACCGACTACCGCATTCTGCAACCTGGAACACTGCATATCCCATAGAGTTGTTACAAAAAGCAATAATTTTTTATCTCCTCAATGAGTACTCTTCATTGCCAATATTTTAGCTTTTCTACTTGTTTCTTGAAATCTATGGAGTTGAAGTTTCAATTGTCTTAAATATGGTAGATCTGTATTTCTCTTCTTCTGAAAGCCAAAGGGTGACTACCAACGTAGCCGCCCAAATTTCACGGAAATCATAAGTGACGGAACAATAAAAAAACCTCTAAACTCAAAACTCACATACCTTAACAATCAATATATACATATAGAGAGAGAGAGAGAGATTTTATCCAATGGGCCCTGAGCCCTTTACGTTCCTAATAAGCATACAAGGTCATCCATAAGACTTTGATCTAACGGCTATTGTCAAAAAAATATTTCTTTATTGTGTTGATGGTTATTTGTAGGGTGTTGATGATTCCTTATTTGTAGGATGACGGGTAAGGAAACCTAATAGCACAGGCAACGTAATGGTTATTGGTTATTCCAAATTTGGTTCTTCATGTACTTACGTGGCAAACAATCCACGAATGGTTAGTATATTGTGCAAAACGTTGGTAATACTTTTTATCAACTACTATCATTGCACTCATTATTACTTTATATACATATGTTAGTTACGAATATCAATATAAATATTACGTAATCCTATTTTCCATTCTATTTACCAATATTATTTGATGATTTACTAATGTTTCATTGCAAATTACTTTTCACATAAACACAATTACTACAACAATGCTATTGTCTCTTTAATTACACGCTACACCTGATTGTGCTACTAACTTTCTACTAAATATTAGTTTGATTTGGTTTTTAGTTCAACAACAACAATAAAGTCTTTTCCCACATTAAGTAGGGTCGGCTACATGGATTTTGCCTCCATTCAAATCTATCTTGGATTATTCTCGAGCCTTAGATCCAAAAAACTAAGATCCCTTCGTATAGTTTCAATCCAATACTTCTTGAGCCTTCTTCGCCCTCTCTTAGCCATCACAACATCCTAAAATTCGTATCTCCTAACTAGTGCATCAGTTGGCCTCCTTTGCCAATGGCCAAACCTTTCCTAACCAATTTTCTCACATCTTATCCTCGATCAAAGCAACAATAATTTTTCCTTCTGATTGCATCATTCTGAATCCGATCTTTACGTGTGCGTGTGTGTGTCCACACATCCACGTAGCATTCAATTTCTGTTAATGTCATTATCTGCACATATCTATCGTTTACCGGCCAACATTCATATCCATAGAGCATAGCAAGTCTCACAGCTGCTTTGTAAAACTTTCCTTTGATTTTCAAAAGGAATTTACTTATCACAAAGAACAGTAGAGGCTCATCTCCACTTTAACTAACCTACGTTTATTCTATTAGTAAGATCTCCATCAATTTCCTCTTCATGTTGCAAATAGATCCCAAGTATCTATAAGAATCTCTCTTTTGAATGTTATCACCACCAATCTTCACCTCGATTCCTTCACCATTGCTTACATCAAAAGTACACTCCATATATTCAATCTTAGGCCTACTTATACAAAATCCTTTAGTCTCCAATACATGTCTGCAGACCTCAATCTTCTCATTTACTCCATCTCTAGTCTCATCAATCAACACAATATCATCAGTGAATAACATATATCAAGGTATCTCATCCTGAATATGACGTGTCAACTCGTCCATAATCAAAATAAAAATGAATGAACTCAAAGTTAAACCTTGATGCAGACCAATGTTGATGTCAAAATAGGCAGTCTTCTCATAATGGATCCTTACACAAGATGAAGCCTTGTCATACATATCCTTTATAAAGTTAATGTATAGGACATATACGTCTCTTCTCCCAAATCTCTCCACAATATCTCTCTGGGACAGAATTATAAGGCTTCTCCAAATCAATAAAAATCATATGGAGGTTCTTCCTTTTAGCTCTAAAATATACATTGTTCTCCTCAGCAAGTGCATGCCTTCAATAGTTGAGTGGACTGGCATAAAGTCAAATTGATTTTTTTTACTTTGAAAACATGTTGCAACCTTCTTTCGATCACACATTCCCAAATTTGCATAGTGTGACTCATCAGCTTGATACTTCTATAATTTGAATAATTTTAAATGTTTCATTTGTTCTTATAAAGAGGCATCGTGACGCTTCTCCTCCAATCGTCATGCCTTCTGCTTTGCCAAATATCAAATCACATTCACCTAAAACTCTCCATACTTCTATAGAAATGTCATCAGGTCATACACATTTCCAGGTCTCATAACCTTCAAAACCAATTCTACTTCTTTCCTTTGTATTCTTTTTTATAGCGTGCACAATTCAAGTAACTTTTACTACTAGCTAGATCTCCTAAAATGACTTCTCTATTTCCTTCCCCAGTAAAAAGCTTATGGAAATATTGCTTCCATATAGTCTCTATATCCCTTTGAATAAAAAGCACGTGACTTTTCTCATCCTTAATGCATCTCACTTCGCTAATTTGTAGTTTTTGACAGTTTCAAATGTATAATCCTTAGACAAGCTTTAAAGCATGCTCCTTTAATTTTGAGCTTCTCTTGCACCCATCCACTCCACCACGAAGCATCTTTTTTGGCTTGGAGATCCTCCATTTGACTCGCATAGCATCTCTTTGGCTACGCTTTGGATACAAGATGCTACAGCTTCCCATATCTCATTTGCATTTTCGTTACAATCCCAAGATAAATCTTCTAAAACCTTCTCCCTTAAGCTTGATTGCTTCATTTGAAGATTCCACCATCTAATTCTAGTGATGTTGGAAAACCCTCCTTTTCTTTATCAATCCTTTTATTTGCACATCCATGACTAACAAGCGATGTTGGGTTGTCAAACTCTCTCCTGGGAATCTGGGATTATTTTGCAGTCTTTGCAACACAACCAATATGTTCTCCTCGGTGTAAAGTAATATATTTTGTGTTCTAGTTGGGCCACTCTATAAGTAATTAAATGATCCTCCCTCTACTAGAAGAGAGTGTTTGCTTTGAATTGTTGGCATTATAACGCGGTTTACTGATGTCACATGATGTGTTACTTATCATATTATCATAATTACTAATAACGATCCCTTTACTAACTATTGTTATGGCATGACTTGCTGACCAATGTCGTGGTATTATTGATCTCACAACAAGAATTTACTTTGTAAATGTGTATATATAAATATATTACTGATCTTTGTGATAGAAGGAAATTCCTAAGTAGTACCTCAAGATTACATAAATCCCTAGGCACTACAACATGTTTTTTTATCTGGTTACAGTGGTGTCGCATCTTGAATATGAGACGCCGTTTAATGTTTTTTTACCTAGGTACCATACAAGAAACACATCTTGAATGTGCGACTCCAAAAGCGTACATCCAAAATGTGATATTAAAGGCAGCTTCAGAAAGCAACTCAATTCTAGGGTCTTCCTAGTCTATCACATTCTCGATATACGCTAAAACTCAATTCTAGTGTCTTCTAAGTATATCACATTCTCGATATGTGTTATACCTAATCCTTCCCAGATACGCATTTCGAGGTACTTTCTCTTATCTCGCAGCCTGAAAAGGTGATATAGCGAGAACATCCTGGAAATGATGCAATTCCAGAAAGTTTCTCTTATATCACATGTTAAGAATGCGGTATTAGAGAAACTCCATGGAATTGCATCAATTCCAGGAAGTTTGAGAATAAAGGCATTCTTTCATAATATATCTTCATTTCCACAATGAAATTGGAATAAACTAAATGCAGAGGTTCGTAATATATCAAATCTCCTCATAATCATTTTATATCAATCCATATAAACCGGAGTCGCAATGATCCCATTGGATTGGTCGAGGACAACAACTCTATCCACTCGATCATCCCACTCGTGTATGTGCATCCAATGTTTGGACCTCCAATCAATATGTACTTTTCCCCTCAAGTCTATGACGTGGAAGTCCGCGAAGGTAAAGCACGACATAGGAATGTCTTGGCGGCCACCAAATAGACAATGAATGCGGTCCGGAAAATAATATTCCACAATGTGGAAGTATATCAACGGAACCCTTGCCCTCCAAATGTTTTGTCTCTCGAGACAATAGGCAGGTAGATGTGCAAGTATACCATCATCATATGGCGTCCACAACACCTGCACGAAAAATTATTATGTAATTTAGTGGATGTTATTTGAAGAAAATTGAAGGAATGTGTCGCCGCTTATTTACGTGCTCTGGTGATTGTATGTCAAAAGCGTCGCAGTATGATCTCACGACGTGCGTTGGTTGCTCAGATCCTCTCACCCCAAAAAATGGTAAACGAGGAACATTTGGTTGGGAAATTTGTTCATCGGCTCGCATTTCCTCATTTACGATATTATCTTCAACATCTTGATCACTGTCATTTTCCAGCTCATCATTGGTTCCCCAAGGGATGAAGTCATCCAAGGCATGACTAATCTCTCTCCGCAGGGCGTCACTCATGCGCCATATGTGATATGTAGATGGTTGTGATATGGACCCATCGGTGCTACAAATAATGGAGGGTCTAGAAGCAAGGCGAGCATCCACAACAACATTGAGACTTCACCTACTGATAGAGTTTCAATAATAATGCCAGTAGGCGTCGATTTCCCAATGATCCGAGCATACACAAAAACTCCTTGTACATCATCATCATCAATGATAGACGAAAATGTAGGCTTTTCGCCAACGTCGCGAGGGATATGATGTAATAGTTTGATTTTTTGATTGTTCACATCCAGGTTGAACTTATGGTAGACTAGGTTCAACAACTCATCAAATGTCATAGTCAACATTAACCCAAAACCACGCACATTGGACGTCGAAGAACCAATAATCGCACCCTTCAAATGAAACATAAAAATATCGACTCCATTCCAACCTAATATGTGAGGCAATATATAACTTAATGTTATACAATCATGCAATTAAGAGAAACACATGTACTATAAATCATAAATCTGACAACAAAAAATGTTAAGGATTTTACCAAAACGTTGGAGATATAACGGAGGACACAGGAGGAGAGGCGGAGGAGGAGAATCGTGGAGGAGGTGGCGGCACGGGAGGAGGAGGCGGTGGAGCAGGAGAAAGAGGCGATGAAGCTGGAGGAAAAGGCGGCGGAGAAAGAGGCGATGGACTTAGGGATTACGCGCGTGCAGGGAAGAAGATGAAGTGTGGAACGATGCTAGGGTTTATCGGGAGTTTTAGAAGATATCACATTTCGGATGTGCGCTATTGGAGTCGCACATTAAAGATGTGTTTCTTCTGTAGTACTTGGGTAAAAAATCATTAAACGGTGTCGCATATTCAAGATGAGACACCATTGTAGTAACCAGATTAAAAAAACATGTTGTACTACATAGGGATTTATGTAAGCCAGAGGTACTACTTAGGAATTTCCTTCCTTTGTGATAATAGATATAAGTAATACGTAAATAACTTAAGGAGGATAGTAATATAAAAAATGTTAGAAAAGAAAAAATAACATAAATTAGTAACTGATAAAAGATGGAAAGTATTAGATGTTGGTGAAATAGTAATATTTTGTTTTTCATTCCTTTTTCCTAATCATTTTTCCGCATGAAATCATTGAATGGAAGTTTTCTCTTTCCAAAACTAGCTCCCCATTTTTTAAGGAAAAAGTGTAATTCGAAACCAAAATGGCAACTGTCTTGGCATACTTCCAAAATCGTCCTTCAAAGTAGGCAACTTCTCAATTGAGCATATACATGGATGGTCTAAATTTGGTGCTCACCAAGGCATCAATGAGCTCAGGGCTCATTGGATAAGCCATATATTAATCTCGTACTCATTTTCAATTGAGGCTGACTTTTCTCCAACTGACCTACCCTGAAAATTACAATTTATGCTGACCATTTTAACGCCACAAATATAATGAGTACAACCCTTTTTAGAGGTGGAAGGCTTGAACATCTGAAGGCGGTATCGGTGGTAATTCTCATCTCTTACACCTTCACTAGAATCCTCTCAATTGGGATACATCATAGCCAGAGACATGCATGCGGAAGTTTTTCGAAGCTCCACGAAGGGTAACTCAAAGAGGTTATATTTAGTGAATTGGGACATGGTCACTTTGCCCCATGACCAAGGGAACTTCTCTTCGGCTGAAGAAGATGAATAAGGCACTCTTGATTGAGTGGATCGTCGGGATATGGGAGCAGTGAGGAAATTTTGACATATTGACATATTGTATGCTCAATGAAATCTATGATATCCGATCCCAACCTACCGTGTCCCCGTGGATACATCATCTTCCGTCTGCCTTTTGGATATGAAACCGCTTAATTATCCATGAGCCACCATATCATTTGTGTCCAGTCATGGGAGATGGCATCTCTTTAATATTTTGGACTAATGAGTGATGACTGGTTCGGGGAGGGTTCTCTGAGAGATCGATTTCCTCGCTTGTTCTTGCTGGCAGCAAACCGGGGAATATCAGTCCACTTGACCAGCACTTTGGAAACTTTTTGCCGCTTTTGGAGGAATTGATGACTGGCAATCAGAGTTGCTTTCTAAAGATTTTGTGGTTTGTATCCAGCAACCTTTATCAAATCCAAAATGGAAGAATCCTTTGGATTTGCGCTGGCGACCACGATAATAATTTGCCTGGCAGCATCTAACATTTTTTCATATGCCTATCTGAGTAAATGTGTACCCACCCACCAAAGGCTTGTAAGGTCAATGAGTGTTTAGTTGGATTATATAACAAGTTGAGCATAAGTAAAGAGGAACCTATCTATGAAAATGGCAGAGCCTTCTCCCACATTAAGTAGGGTCGGCTTTGAAAGATCAGACTATTTTCTTACCATGGATGTCAGCTACATAAAGCAACTCACACTAAGGGGGGATTTAAAGAGGAATCTGTCTATATTGAAGAAAATTTGAGGTGATTTTGAGATCAAGGAAATTTAAGTGAAATGGCATCTGGATGATCTCTTATATCAACTTTACACTTGGTATTTTATCTTAATCCCATCTAGTTTAATGATTGGATTTTCATGAGAATATGTCTATGTATGGGCCCACGCACCGGTGTTTTCTCTGAAGATAATATGAACATTGGCTTGTCCATAAGCACCCGAAAAAACTGAAGATCCAGCTATAACATTGTGTCTTCCATGCAAGTATGGTGGCTATTTCAATTTCTAAATGTGCACATCTTTCCTCATTCTTAGTGTTGATAACTGCAGCTCCAAAAAAATTATCTTGGATGGCCAGGGGATGTTAAACACCAGAAATCTGATACTGCTACTACATGCTTACCTAGTCAATGGAATGTGCTAAATGTCTTCGCATGGAACACACTTAAAGGTATATTTTGAACACAACATTAGGTTCAGCGGACCAAAATTGGTTACAGGTGCCGGATGTTGTTGGCAGCAAGACCCAACAAAATTCTAAAAGATAGATGTCAGCAACAGCAGATACCTTGATAAATGAGACCTTTCTCATGAAGTCTCACAAACGCCTCGACTACTGCTTCTGAAATCAACAATAAAAATAAAATTAGCACAAGTACAGATGCTTTTCAAATTATTCCTAATAAAGATCTATATAAATCTCATAAATCCAAGGTCGGAATATACGCATTAAAAGAAAGAAGTATCATAACATCCCAGCTGTTACATTCAGATTTGCAATTTGTTTTTTATATAACGAATTTTTTATGTGAAGCAAATGTGAAAATAGGATTATAGGAATGCAAATTAAGGACTATATAAGACAATATTTGCATACGAGAAATGTATCAAATATCAATTATTATGTGCATTTGTAGAAAAGTAGATGTTTTTATGCTCTTTCTTTTATTAAAATCAAAAATGACATGATTCTCTTACGACTCAGCTGCTCATCAAGCGTAAAATGTTCTCTTGTCCAATCACAAGAGGCACCCAATCTCCGGATCTGATTAGTGATAGTCCCACCATACCTGTAAGAAGAAACTGCTGAGAGACTGAAAATATGATGAAGCATGATGTTGATATAAACATAAATATTAACAAGATCAGTAATTAAATTAAGGTGCAGGAAGGTTTGGCCAATTGCCACAGACCCTGAAGAGCAGGCAACATACTCCTCCTGAATCCACCTCCAACTGGTAGAATAGGGCTAGCTGGGGCCACCAGAACCACCGCCACATAGTCTATAGTGCCCCGCATGAGACCACTATAAATCATCTCCGCCAATCCTCCAGTTGAAGACGACAATGCTGCAAATGTCTCCGTATCACAGAATCAGAGAGGTGTGCCCACATCTGACAATGCCAGTGCTTGAGCGCCACAAAGAGCCATTCCTGACCTGAGGGAGACACCAACAAACTAGAACATCCACTGGTAGTACAACATGCCTAGAAGTGATCTCCAAAGTCCCCGAGATCTCTATTCAACATGCTAGGAACAGACAAGGGTATCCAAAGTCCCCAAGATCTCGTCGAGGAGTAGTAAACAGGTATCGCAGAAAGCACAGCCTTCAGGAGTACCAATCCGCCGCCCTTAGAGAGGAGCACCGCCTTCCAACCTGCCAGCCTCCCCTCAACCTTCTCCACCAAGGGCAGCAAGTCAGACAACTTCAATCTCCCCGTGGAGAGCGGGAGCACCAAGTATTGAATCGGGAGACCTGCACGCACCGTTCCCAACACCATACAACACAGCTCCACCTCATCGTCGTCGAGGGAGAAAAGCACAAACTTTGATTTGGCCGTATTCTAATCAGCTCGGACATCTCGCTGAAAAGCTCGAGCACCGTTGTCATCCCCCTGGCATCCCCCCCCCCTCCCCGACAAAGAAGATGGTGTCATCGGCGTACTGAAGCAGCGGGATCTGCAGTTCTCCCTTCGAGAAGCCCCACGTGAGACCCCCCGTGCTGCACCCTGTCAACCATGCAAGCCAAAACGTCTACATCAATAACGAAGTGTAAGGGGGCAAGGGGGCAACCCTGCCTTACCTCCCTCTACGGTTGGAACAATCCGCCCTCCGGTCGACCATTCACGAGCACGACCATAGAAGACGTCGTCACGCAATGCCTCATCCAAGTAATAGACGGCCGGGAAACCTCTCCTGTGTAGTGTCGTCCATAGGAAGCGTCAGTCTAAAGTGTCAAAAGCCTTTGAGAAGTCCACCTTCCAAAGCAAGGATTTCGTTCCACATCTCTTCCAGTCCGCCACAATCCCAGCCACCGCAACCAAAGAATCAGCAATTTGTCTCCTGGGGACGAAGGCCGACTGAAAAGGGGAAATAATGTGTTCCAGCACCCTGCTAAGCCTGCTCGCGAACACCTTGGCAACGATCAAATAGATGGCATTGGAGATAGCGTAGGCCTGTAGTCTTCAACCCTGACTGCCCCATCAATCTTTGGAAGCAAAACCACCAACGCCTCGTTTACCCGCTCAAACCCCGCATTGCAACGGCAACACTCCTAGACAACCTCAAGTACATCTATGCCAACCAGATCCCAAAAGTCTTTGTAGAAAGAGACGGGGAAACCATCAGGGCCCGGCGCACCATCGTTGTTGAGATTCCACACCGCCGTCTTCAGCTCCTCAAAGTCACGGCCTGAGTCAAGCAGGAAGCATGCGCGTCCGAAAGCCGTACCGCCCCCTCGCCCGACCAATGCCAGCGTCTGTCAGCCCCCCTTGCCGAGAACTCTTGAAAATGGTCCGCAATAACATTGCCCAATTTTCTGTTCCCCTCCAACCACGCGTCACCGACAACCAAAGCACTGATATCATTTTCTCTCCGCCTCCCGCTAGCGATCATGTGGAAGAAAGCAGTGTTTGCGTCCCCCTCTTTGAGCCACATGTGCTTGGATCTCTGTTTCCACTCCGCCACCCTCTTTCTCTCCTCAACAGCGATTTTTCTCTACGCCTCTGTCCGCTGGAGCAACTCCTCCGCTGGCAACAGCCGCTCATCCTCTAAACCGTCAAGGTGGTCGATCATAGCCTCCGCCACATCCCTACTTGCCCGGCGGGTCGCTCTCGACTCCTGCTTGAAAATGCAAATTCTCTCCCGAAGGGACTCAAGCTTCTAAACAAATCGAGCAGCCGCTGACCCCGCCGCCACCACCACCGAGCTCCAGTGCGACTCCACCAGCCCCCGGAAGGAGTCCTCGACAGAATCCCAAAGGATGGGCATATGGTCAGACCAGGAGCGTGGTCTGGCAGCGATAGAGGAGAGAGGGAAGGCCTCCAGGAACTCCGTCGACGCCAGAAAGCGGTCCAGACGAGATCTGGAGCTAGAGTTCCTCCAAGTATATCTCACATCCATAGCGTCCAGGATCTCCAGCTCCAAAGAATCGACCACCTCCACAAAGCAAGTAGAACCAGGGTCCTGCCCTCCCCGCAACCTCGGCCGGTCCGAGGAGAGCAACGTTACGTTAAAATCACCCCCAACCAATCAGGGGACGTCCGGAAAGAAATCCCGAGCCGCCCTCAGGTCCAACCAAAGCTGATTCCTCTGAGACGCAGTAGTAGGACCGTAAACACAGGAAAGGGCGAACGTGGTCCCCGAACGCTGGCACTCCAAAAGAACCGTAAGCAAGTGAGAACCCTTCAGCTCGGCCCGCAAGGAGAAGGACAACCCCCTCCAGGCCACAAGCAATCTGCCAGCAGAACCCAGCGCCTCCAGCGAGCAGAAGTCCGAGATCGGGCCCGCCCCAAAGGACCGCCAGACCGAACCCGAGAGTGAATCCAGCTTAGTCTCCTAGAGGAGAACAACATCACATCCCCATTCTAAAAATCTTGACCCCATGACACCTCTTCTCTAGGTCACCCAGACCCCTGACGTTCCAAGAAAGAATCTTCATTGACAACCGCTTTGGCTCCCCCTCTCGGGTCTCACCACCCCTGCAGCTTTCGCAACCTTGGCCAACAGCTCGGAGACCGGGCAAGGGTTGCAGCAGCTGATTTGGATCGCTGCCTCCTCCGGTAACGCTTTCCCGATTTCTTATCCATCGCCCCTTCCCCCGGAAGGGCCACCGACGAGGGGAGGCACTCCATGCCAGTCGAATGCTCCTGCATAGAAGTTTCCTCGCCTAGAGATTGTACGGGTCCACCTCCAGCAACTGTAAACCCCCTGCAACACAGCCCCTCCGGCGAGGTCCCTCTGCCACCGATGCCAAATTGGGTTCCAGGATTGAGATTGGAGACGTCGGAGCGGCACCCCTCCACGGCCCCCCGAGAAGGCGAGCTGCAAGGAGCCACTAATGAGGAACCCAAACATAAGCCAGACAAGAAACGACCTTCCCCGAACCCTCGAGGAAAAATATCCGGGCTGGGGAATCCAGAGAAGGAAAACCGAGAGAAAGAAGGTTTCGGAGCACCGCGCGACGCAAAGAACAGATCCACCTTCAGGATTCGATAGGAGGGCCCCACCGTCGAGCCCCGAAAAGGCGGGTCCGACCCGAAAGGTTCCCCAAGCGGTGGGAATACCAACGGGTCGCCAGCACGGAGAAATGAAAGGTCAAGAATCTCCGCGAAAACGCATGAGGGCCGAGGAGACGCCAGAAACGAAGAGTCGTCAACGACGACCCCTCCGCTTCCCACCTCACGTCTAGTGGAAAGTGGACAGGCGCCCGTAGGTCCCGCCACAACAGCGTGGCCCGCCACGTCAACCAGCCCCACCACGACAGCCTGGCCCGCCACATCCGACAGTGGCGGAGGAACGAAAATCCTGATCTGAAGCCTAAAGGAGAAGCGCCCCACCTGGAGGACCGCCTCTGACTCGGACACCGCTTCGAACGCGCACTCCAACAGGACCAACGTGAGATCCGGATTGGACCCCGGAAAGCTACCATTAGCCACGATCTTGATCACCGAGCCAATATGCTTCAGAGTCGGGCCTAAAACCCCGGCCGATCGGGAGAGGAAGGGAACTCCGCGGACCTGCGCCGAACGAACTACCGGCTGGTCGAAGTGGTCGTCCGCGAACCTGAGAGGCCTCCAGACAAAAGCCCCGCTCGCCCCGGAAGCCAAAAGCGCTTCCTTCTGCAGAAGCGAAAAGCCTCGGGCGCAGACACGATGGGCCCCCAGCCAAACCACGTCCCTGTTGAAAACGCCACCAACGCAGCTAGAAACCTCATCCACCGCCGAAAGCCCGGATGGCAAAACGTCGGTCAACACACCAATCAAAGCACCATCGAATCCGCCCCCTGTTTCGGTAGCACAACAAAGCTCCTCAGAGATGCCCTCTGCCACCCCCCGAAAGCTCCTTTGCACTCCTGGTCCAGAGACTAAGCGCTCCGGCCCACAAGCAGGACCGCCCAACCCGCCAACCCCGCTCGACGCCTCGTTAGTCACCAAAGCGGGACAATTAAGTCTCCGATGCCCAGGGGATCTGCAGGCGAAACAACTTGGCAGAAGCGGGCAGGCGAGTGCGAGATGCCCCCTCTCCCCACAGTGGAAGCACCTCTGCCCCGGCTTCCGATGAGAGACCACCCTCCAAGCGCCACCACCACCTTAATCTTCATCACCCCCAACTTCACGACCACCTGAAACCTCAGATTGCGGGGACCGCTCGGTGCTGGGAAGACCCCCGCACACCGCCCTCCGACAAACTTCACGCCAAGTTTGCGCCCCCCTCCCCGCAACACGCTTGCCTCCCATCTCCCCCCTGGAGTGGTTCTTTGTCCAACAAACCTTAGACTTGCTTAGCTATGAGTTGTGGTCCATGCAGTTTACGATCCTTATGCAGTGCAATAACAAAAAGCACATCCTGACAAAGCCCGAGCCAACAGATAAGACTAGAGGCAATGCTTCGTTGAAGATAGATGACGTGTGCGCATATGTTTGGCTCTATCGGACACTCACCACAAAGATCGGCGATAATATTATGAACCAACCCACAGCTATGACAATGTGAGATATTCGAGCAGCCATGTATACCTAGGCGAATAATGAAGTCAAGACTTTTCAGCTACAGTTTGATACATACACGGCCAAGCAGAATGGTCGTCCTCTGCATATGTTCTACTCTTCGCTTCGCGGCATGTTTGAGAAGCTTCACAGCTTCATGACTGTCACCACTTCCGCGGAGCAACAGATGGCATATAAGAACTCCACAATGGTTGGAGTTTTCTTGACAGCCCTGGAGTCGGAGTATGAGGCCGCACGCGCACAGCTCCTTACAGATGTGACCATACCTTCCATGGAGGAGGCATATAGTCGCCTCAGCAGGCTTCTTATCCCACGAGTTGCCACCATACAGACCTCCTCAGTAATGGTTGCATCTCGCAGAAGGGGAGGTTCTACGCAGTTCAGAGGGTATGGTCCCCGTGGCAAAAAAGATGGGAGTGAGTGTGGTCCCCTACACCTATTGTCGTCTAGAACACTCCAAGGACACATGCTATCAAAAGCATGGATACCCCGCATCTCTCGAGTGGCAGAGCAGATTAAGGCTCCAAACACTTAGACTCCTCAAGCATATCCACACCTTGACGATATTGTCTCTCATATACGAGAGATCATGACTCTTGTTACCAGCACCATTACAGGTTCCCCAGATGTTGCAGTCGCTGCTAGAGCCTCTTCAAGATCCTCATGTATAGCATATGCTTTTACCAGTTGTAGCAGAGCAGATATGACAGAGTGGATTATGGGCTTTGGTGCTTCCTACCTTATATGTGGAGATAAAGCCCAGTTCAATTCTTACAGGTCTATACCCCCAGGTAGATGGGTCGTCATTGCGAATGGAGTTTAGTTACCCATAACAGGATAGGGTGAGGTGCATTTGATGCCACCTATATGCTTGCATAATGTTTTACTCCTCATTTTCAGATGAACTTATTTTCTATTAGTCAGATCAAGATCCTCATGTATAGCATATACTTTTACCAGTTGTAGCAGAGCAGATATGAAGAGTGGATTATGGACTCCAGTGCTTCCCATCTTTTGTGTGGAGATAGAGCCCAGTTCAGTTCTTACAGGTCTATACACCCAGGTAGATGGGTCGTCATTGCGAATGGAGTTTACTTACCCATAACATGACAGGAAGAGGTGCATTTGATGCCATCCATATGCTTGCAGAATGTTTAACTCCTGATTTTCAGATTAACTTACTTTCTATTAGTCATATCACGAAAGATATGCATTATCATGTTATCTTTGATCTTTTTCTCTTGTGTTCTAGGACATACTCATGGACAGGGTGATTGGATGTGGTCGTGAGCAGCAGGGCTCTACAGACTTGTCCAGCCTCCTCATGTTAGTGCATCTACTATTCCTACTAGATCAGTCTCACCGTAGTTGTGGCATCTTCATTTTGGCCACCTTCCTCTGCATCAGTTGTGTCAAGTCTTTCCACAGATTTCCACGTGATCTTCCTTCCAGTACGAGGCTTACCAGCTTGGGAAACATCACCGCTCTTCTTTTCATAGCCGTCAGAGTCGTAGTAGACTAGCAGTACTCAGTTATTTGAGCTTATTCACCTAGATATTTGGAGTACACATCGTGTTCCTGATCACCAGGAACATCGTTTTTATCTTGTTGTTGTGGATGACTATTATAAACTTTCTTGGGTCTTTTGTTAAAAACTAAGTCTAAGGTTGGCTCTGTCATTAAAGCCTTTATTAATGAAATAAAGAACATTTTCCATGCTACTGTCAAGTATTTACGATCTGATAATGCCTTAGAGTTCTGCACTTTATAGCTATCTGAGTTCCTCAAGTCTATTAGCGTCGTACACCAAACCTTGTGTGCCAACACATCCCAGCAGAATGGTGTTCTAGAACGCAAACACCGTCATTTACTCAATGTGACCCAAACTTTTTTTATTCATACTCGTAACCCTCACTTTTACTGGGGTGATGTGGTCCTCATATCTTGCTACTTGGTGAATTGTATGTCATTTCTATTTTATGAGAAAAGGTTCCTTTCTCAATCGTGTTTCCTGAGGACATGTTATCCTTTACACCCTGAGTGCTTGGTTGTGCAGCCTTTGTTCACAATCTGAAGCTTGATCGTGACAAGCTCTCCCCTAGAGTTGTCAAGTGTATCTTTGTTAGCTACTCTTGTACTCAGAAGGGGTACCGTTGTTTTGATCTGCTTCGACAGAAATACATTGTCAGTGCCGATGTCACCTTCTTTGAGTCCGTTATGTATTTCTCTCCCACAGATGACATGTTGACTCCAACCGACTTTAGTGAGGAGGTATACATGCCTCCTCCTACAGTTACACCACCTCCGGTAGCTACTCTACATCCACCATCACCACATCCAATACCTACCCTTTCTCCTATAGCCTTGGACCACCACACAATACCTTGACTCAGTTTTTGCCACGTGTATTTACTCGCAGGTCTCACATTGTTCCCCTTGCTCATGGGTCTTTCCCATCATCCATTATACATCACGTATGTAATGAGCACATTGTTTCTACTAATGGCACTACTGAGTTGTCTATGCTGCAAGATTCTTTATAGGTAGAGCAGGTGCCGTCTCAAGAGGGTAGTTTACAGATTCAGAAGGTAACAGATGATCTAGGTGTGCCATATTGCTTTGTTGAAGCGGAGACGTACTTATGTTGCATATCCTCTTGCAGCCCATGTCTCCTTGAGCTGACTCTCAGAGGACTTTAGGAGATTTGTCGCGATACTATCTGTCATGGAGATACCACGTACATATTCATATAGGACAATTAGCGACGTCTTGTCATGGAGAAGGAGATGGTCGTGCTACAGTCGTGTGGTACTTGGAGCATTGTTACAGTTCCTATAAGAGCATCACTTGTTGGATGCAAGTGGGAGTTTATGTGGAGCACCGAGCAGATGGCAGCGTAGATCGCTACAAGGCGAGACTTATGGCATAAGGCATTCGATCTGAAGCTCGAAGTCGGAGAACATGGTGGTGTGATGCCTGGAAATGAGAAGGGATCATGGATCGATAAGGGATCATTGCCAGTACATAGAAAAAGGTGTCATCGGGAGGTTGGAAACTCGTACAAGGGAAAAGTGCCACCCGACCGTCGCCTACTGGGGTGATGAAGAACTTGGGGCACCACCTTCGGTCTGTAGCTGCAATCCAGAGTCTTGCTTCAAGATGGTGACTCGCTAGAGAGACCTTGATGGTGTTGCGAATGAGAGGAGGTCGGGAGAAGAGTTGTACTTGAGAGATGGTGATGTGTTGCGCATGTTGTTGTTGCGTTGCGCCTGGAGATTTGGTTGTCGTTGGAGGAAGCACTATCATGGGGCTTCAACTAGTGGTAGTTGTTGTTGGAAGGTGTCTGAGCGCCTGGAGCGCTTGCGGCCTGGAGGGTTGCACCACCTCCATGGGTGGTTGCAACTACATCTTGGGTGGATCTAGTGTCTTTCTCTTGTTTCCTCCTTTCTTCTTTCATCTTCAATAATTGTGTGGAGGGGATTGCCACTTCATGTTGTGGCTTATTTACAGGAGATTCTTGTGTAAAGGGGATTTTTAACAGTGCTCAGCTCACATATCGCACCTGGGCTGCAGATTCAATGGCGTTGCATAAATTTAGGGTATCAAAAACCCTGGATTTGATGATGATCTTCAAAACTTGCACGTGAATTAGGGTTCGAAAAACCCGAGAAGTTTCTCAATCTTTGATGAAAAACGTGAATCTTCTAAGGATACGTGCTTGCAACCCTCTAGAATCTAGGATTTTCTCGATGTTGGAGATCTGAACTCGCGCCAACGCAGAATAAGTGTTACGAAAAACCCTATTTTCTTGAACACGAACAAATATGGAGAGATCTCTATCAAAGAACATAAAAAAATCTTCAAGAGCATATCACAAAATCGAACCTTTCAGAACAAAAATCCAAGAACAGAGCTCGCTCTGATACCACGTAGAAAACGATAGTGCAGAAACGTATCATAAATAAAGAAATATAAAATAGTGGATTATGCGTAGAACTCCACTCCATAAAAAGTGGGATGAAACCATGGGAGAAGGCCTATCCAAGGCCGAGTATTCTATTATTCCCTCGCTTTCTCAACTGTTACAGGTGGTATAGGGCTTCTTATAGACCCAATAGTAAGACCGAGTTCCACTCATAGTAAATGTGGGACTAAACCTATGGATGTGATAATTGGACCATGAAGAGAGAGAATTACTCATCTCTATGATGGAAACTCTAACAGAATCCATTCAACCAGCTGTGGAAATCATCATTATGACCAATAATAATACCTAATAAACTTCCCACAGTTCCCATAATCCTGAACTTCAGAAAAAAAAATAGGCTGGAAACCAATCTTCGCTTCACGTTATCCCATTGATACACCTTAGTTTCATGCAAGCATACAATGTCTATCTTCTAGGAAACTAGTAGCGCATCTATTGTCGTTCTCTTCTCCGTATAGCCCAACCCCTCACATTCTACGTCACCAACATCATTGTGTGTTACCAAGGGGATTGTCCCCTTCAAGCACACCAATGCAATTAGCCTCTAAAATCAAAAAAGTGCATACAATTGTCTGGCTCCCTACTACCATATGTGGTTCACAAATCGTAACGTTGACCTCATCTAACAGTCCCCCTTCTTGGCACGGATCAGCATTGTTCACTGTCACCAATCCCTTCTCCAGCATTTCTGGCGAAAATGACTCGGACAAAGGTTCTTCCTCTAGGAAAAGACCCATCTCAAACCTTTGTGTTCCCCATCTCAATCCATCATCCCTTCTCCATTTTCTTGAAAAGACCAAGACGTTCCTTACTGCCTCAACAACCATCATTGTTTCTGCATCGGACTCATGTCCTCGCCGATCAACCTTACCCTCTTCTATGGTTATGGCCTCAAATTTCAGCGAAATTCAGTCAAATTTCTGTGGAATATCGATATCCAGTCGCAATCGAAATTCGACCGAAATGACCGAAATATGGGGGTCCTGGTACAAAAAATGACCGAAATGACCGAAATTCCGGTCGAAATTCCATCGAAATTCTGTTTTGGTTGATATCAAAATGGTGACCAAAACCGACATTTAGGGCCTTGACTATGGTAACACAGCATGCCCATAATAAAAGGTTACAACAGGCACAACAGCATGGCACCGAGATGTCTTAGAAGGTGAGACCACCACTACTACCTTGAATAAGTGAAGGGTCATATGGATATGGCAACGAGGACATTGCATATATAAGTGAAGTATCATCTTTCAGACTTGACAAAACCGCATAGGGACTTAAAACTATGCTATGAAACCACGCTATCTACAACCTTGATAAGCACATTGTGTATTTAAGGTTACTTCCAAAAGAGATGCCAGGTAACAATATACTTAGGAAATGCATTTATCAATGAAATATCATATCAAGGCTTTGACTGCAAGGTCGTAATAAGCTCCTAAAACCTACCCTTGCCAACCAAAGGAAATTTTATTTGGCAAAATGGTGTAATATGACTTTAGGAAAGAGTGTAGGACAGGAGCTGAATTCCAAGACAAGTCTATGAAACATTCCAAGTAGGACGAACATGGGTAAACATCCCAAAAGATATAGGTCACAATAAGTAGTGTACCATGTAAAGATAGTAGAGAACAAAGAGCATGAAAGCAAATAGCAAAGAGATCGCTAAAAAATTAAAGAGTAATGATCGTTAAGTGTTTCTTGAGAAGTGTAAGATTTCAAGTCTAATCCAGTTCAACAACTAGACTGTAACTAGGTTCGGAATTACTAGTTTAGCAAAAAAAACATAAACAATATAAACTGGGATTTTTTTAAAGGAAACTAGAATACTTCAGGAACAAACAAGAGGAGGTCAAGTGAAGATAGACTTACTTTTCCTTCCATTGCCAAACTCGGTCTAAAAATTCATCCCTGCTCAGATCAGTTCTTTTAATGCCTTCTGACGCAAGCATTTTTTCAACAACTAGCTGCAATGATAAAGTTACCAGGAAAGAGAATAAACTTCACTTGAAGGGTGACAAAGAAAGCAATTCTTACTAATGTACGCAAACTAAAATATGTTCTATTGGTGGATTCATCATTTTCTTTATTTGTCTCAGCAATTTATCAACCACACGCCCTCGCCCAACTTCCCTCCATGTATACATGCTACTACCTTTGAGATGTGGCAAAATCTCGCTATATCAGCCCAAACATTACTGTGGAAATATAATATATGTACAACTAAAGAAACAAAAAAGAAGATGTGCATATTTTGCTAGAATATATTCAAATGGATATTGAATCACTCCAAGATCTAACTACATTTCTATCATGTTTAATCCCATATTGCATATTGATTAGTGGTGCAACTTGGGTGTAATGACGGGACTATATAAAGAGCACCGCGCCTTTTGCACTGGTGGGGCTATAGAAAGTCCAAAATTAAATAAAGTTGTGCGATACCACCATGAGTAGGGTTCAAGGACCATTTCCGATGCCCAGACATGAGCAAACACCAAGATGCTCCTAATGTTTATCGTGCCATATATTGCTCCGGTTTTCATTCCAGCTTCAAGTTCAATTTCTCGCTCCCCCACACCACTTGCAGGGCCGGTGGAAGTAGGTGACGCTCCCTCTTCCACTACGGCTTTTTGTCAGTCCCCTTTGGGAGCCATCAACACGTGTTCTGAGGTGATGAGTATGGAATTATTTAAGGCACCTCTTCGAGAAACATTTGCACTTTCCTCGTCGGTTCGGTTACATCGCATGGGAGGGATGCAGTTGTCTACGCTGCTTATGCGGGTGCTGGGCTTGGATTCTCGGATCCAATCAGTACGGGCAATGGCCTTGGCTTCTAGGATTCGATTCGTGAGGCTGGTTTTATCTCTTTCAACCGGGCACCCGGGTCCGGCTTCCACTCTGTTAATTACCCAGTTGGTGTTGGCGGAGCCTCCCGATCAGGTGGGTCGGGCACCTCCAGGTCTGACCCAAGATCAAGTTTGGAAAAAAAAATAATGGGGAGTCAGGAATCGCTATCTCTGCATCCTGCTGGGATAGTTCCGAAGCTACATGTTTTGCGGAACATCCTGTTTCGACGCTTGCGAGCCCGGTTCTTGTGCATTCTGCGTTTCGAGAGCAGGAGACAGCAGAAACCTATGATGACATGCTGAATCGTTCCTTGCTGGACTGTGAAGAAGTTGCAGGTGCGGCAAACCCTTCTGGTGCAGAAAATATCGGCAAGTGTTACAGAAGAAGACAACGATCTAGGGAACATCGAGGTAATTCGACCCCCATCTCTGAGCAGAAAGCAAAGATAGAGGATCTGGCAGGAGTGATACGTGCTCGGGGCTCTACCGAGTTCTCTAAATGAAGGTCCTCTCTTGGAATGTTAGAGGATTGGGGGACTCGGATAAGAGGAGGATTTTGGGGACATGGTTCATCGAATGGGGGTGTGATATTGTTTTCCTCCAGGAAATGAAGCTGGATTCCATCTCAGATGCGGTTTGGCGCTCTTTTGTCGTGAGCTCCCTTAGGTGTCGCTCGGCACAAGGGTTAAACTCCCTTTGGGGAGTTTGCCCCCCTTAACCCACATCTTCTCTCTCCATGTGGGCCCCACTTTATTCCTTTTTAAAAAAAATAAAAAATCAATTCTCCATCATCAATTCCATAAAATATATATATATATACCATCATATCAAAAAAAATTATAAACTACTCCACTTCTACCCACTTTTCCAAACTTCAATACAATCACATCACAATAACTACTCACTTTTTCAAACTTCAATACAATCATATCACAACAAACCCACTTCTAACCCACCCCTAGTTTAACCCTCTATCCAAACACCAAAACACAAAAATGGGTTACTTGTAACCAGTTTAACCCACCTTAACCCACATACCAAACACACCCTTAGTGGTTTTAGGACGATTGATGCCTCGGACTCAGTGGGTGGCTTGCTTGTGGCGTGGAACGATTCAGCCTTTATCTTCCGTGTGGAGCTGCGGGGTGCTCACGTCCTCACGGTGCTTCTGGAGTGTCTTCGTTCGAGCACCGTATTCGCCCTATATTGCGTGTATGGGCCTTGTCAGCAGGATTCACGGCATCAGCTATGGACAGATTTGCGGGCTTCGAGAAGTGCTTTCCTAGGAACTCCCTGGCTGATTGGCGGAGACTTCAATGTTACATTGCTCATCTCAGACAGGCCAATGTTGCGTAGGGGACCGGATCCGAGATCCGCTGATTTCTCTGAGACTCTGGACTTCCTGTAGTTGGAGGTCTTGGATGCCACTGGGTTGAAGTACACATGGAGGAATTCTGGTTCGCGGTTCCGACTAGATCGTTTCTTGTCCTCCGCAGAGCTGAGGGAGCTCTTTCCTTTGTCGTTTGCAACGAGCAGAACGAGAACGCGATCTGATCACACTCCCATTATTTGGGACTCTGAGGAAGCTTCTCCCCCGAGGGGTTTTTTAGGTACGAGAAGGCCTGCCTTGTGGAAGACTCCTTCAAGAACATGGTCTCGTCTCACTGGTCTTCCTTGACAGCCTTTGGTTCAGCAGTCGTGAGGTTCGCGAAGAAGTTAACCACCCTTAGGGTCGGTCTGTGCGCCTTCAAGAGAGTCTAGAGAGGCTCGATGTGCGGCTAGGGTAGTAGTGGAAGAGGAGGTGGCTAGGCTTGACGGCTTGGAGGATGTCAGGATTCTAAATGATGTTGAGCTGACTCAGAGAGCAGAGGCACAGAAGAAGATCACCGAGGAGGATAGAAAACGTGTAATCGAGTGGAAGCAAAGGTCAAGACAAAGCTGGATCAAGGAGGGAGATGCGAATACGACCTTCTTCCATAAAATGGTCAGCGGAAGACGCCGGGGTAACACAATTAGTTTGGTGATCAAGGACGATATCAGAGTAGATGGCAATAGAGAGATGGGTAGGGCGGTAGCGAACCACTTTCACGAGTTCTTGTCGAGAGTTTGCGAAAGACGCTGGAGGTGGACTGGGCTGGGAGCATCGCAGTTGTCGACCACCCACGCCTCTAGTCTGATTCAGACAGTCACCTTAGAGGAGTTGAAGACGGCGGTGTGGAGCCTAAATGCAGATGGGGTACCTGGGCTGGATAGCTTCCCAGTCCACTTCTACACGGATTTCTGGGGCTTGGTGGGCGCCGAGGTTATGGAGGTCATGGTGGAGTGTTGTCGATGCAATGCGGGGTTCGACAAGATAAACAAGGCCTTAATTTTCCTCATTCCTAAGGTTGACGCGGCCGAAAGAATAGACGAATTCAGGTCAATCGCACTGTCTAACGTGTTGTATCTCATTGTGGCAAAGGTCTTTGTCATCAGATTAAGTGGAGTACTCAAGCACATCATTTCATTGCTGCAATCGGCCTTTGTTCCTAGGAGATAGATTGTGGACTACTTGGTGTTGGCATCGGAACTTGTCGCAGATTGGAAGAGGCTCAAGATGAAGGCCTTGCTTTGGAAGGTTGATTTTGCAAAGGCATATGACACATTGGATTGGCGTTTTCTTTGGGCGGCTTTGCATAGGAGGGGCTTCCCGAGGATTTGGATCTCTTGGAAGAAGTTGTATGTCACGAATTCGTCTTTGGTCGTTCTAGTGAATGGACATCCGAAGGGCGGATTCTATCAACCGCAGAGGGGCGTCAGGCAGGGCTACCCTCTGGCTCCTTTATTGTTTGTCATCGCCTCGGATGTTCTTGCTTGCTTGGTCGATCATGTGCAGAACTGTGGCATCATGAGTGGTTATTCGAGGGATGCGATGGTTGTCCCTCTTCTTCAGTATGCCGACGACACCATTTTCTTCATTGAAGGGGGCAAAGAGGAGGCCAGCAGGATGGCGACTACTTTAGAACTGTTTAGTGAGATGTCGGGACAGGCGCAGAACTTTAGCAAGTCCACGGTGTTTTCGTTAGCTCTACCAAAGGAGGAGGCTCGCATGTGCAGTCAAGAATTGGGTACGAAGTGTGGTGCCCTCCCTATCCGATACTTGGAGGTATCTTTGGCTTTTGGTAGGACCAAGCTGGCGAATTGGTTGCATGTCGTTGAGAAGTTGGAGAGGAGGCATGTGGGGTGGAAATCTCCTATCCTCTCGAAGGGGGGTCGACTTGTGTTGCTGAAGGCGATGCTCTCTTCGATCCTGATTTTCTTCATGTCTATGTGCCTCATGCCATCGGGTATTCGGAAGCGGTCGGAGCGTCTGATGCGGAGATTTCTGTGGAGCAAGAGCGACCAGGAGGCTAGGCCATGCATCTCGTGGATTGGGAAACTATCACTCTTCCTAAAGCCGAAGGCGGCCTAGGAGTCAGACAAATTGGTGCGATGAATGAAGCATTGTTACTGAAGTGGGTATGCAGACTCTGGGGGAACAGTGATGATCTGTGTGCCACCCTGGTTCGCCGGATTTATGCAGTTGATCGTGCCTCGCCCTTAAGTTGCAACCGTCGTTTAATGCCCTCGCCCTTCTGGAGGGGGATTTTGATGATTCTACTCCGCTTCCATTCTCTCTTTAGGTCGGTTTTGGGTAATGGTGAATCCTTTGTTTTCTAGACGGATGACTGGACGGATGGTGGGTCTCTAAGCAGCCACTTTCCTCGCCTATTTGCTTTGGCGATTGATCGAAGGCGAGAGTTGCTCATTGCTGGAGTGATGGAAACTGGTGGCCACGGTTTACTGCAAACTTTTCGGACTAATGCCTGGAGGAGTTTCTCTGTATGTTGAACTCCCTGAGGGGCTTTGGTGGTCTTGGAGGAGACTGGGACCATTGAGTGTGGAGAGGGAGCTCTTTCTCAGTCAAGAAGGCCTATGGGGTGATTTGCAGGCCGCCTCCCATCAGCTCAGAGGTTTTGGTTAGAGACTGCAACTTCTTTTGGGGCTTGGTCTCCCTGAGGATCGGTTTTTCTTGTGGCTTTTCAAGAGAAAGAGATTGATGACGAGAGACCGTTGTGTCAGACTCCTTGGGGTGGTCTCTGACAGATGCCTATTTTGCGGACAGTGATAGAGTCGGTGGAGCATCTCTTTTTTCTGTGCCAAATCTCGACACCTATCTGGGATGAGAACGGTTTGGGATGGGTTTGTACGACGAGTATGGGCTCTTTTTGCGAATCCCTGGTGGCGAACAAGCAGCGTCCGAGGAGGGTTATGCTACGCCTGCTGGCTATAATCTGGGCAATATGGTTGGCAAGGAATGAGGTTCTTTTCTCTGAGCAAAGGATCCATAGGGAGAATATTGGCATTCATTCTAGAGGATTAGTGGAGACGTGGCTTATGAATGTCAAATTCTGTAGTTATCTTTTAACTAAACTAATATAATTTTGGGGCGAACACCATCGCGTGTTTCTCCTTATTTTGATTTCAAAAAAAAAAGAATAAATAAATCAAATTAAAACAAGACTTCAAGTAATACAATCTAGCTTTCCGTAAATGATCGCCTAACTGTATGTGTATGCACAATGTTATGCACAGTAGAAACCGACCAGCTAAGTAGGAGGATCATAGTTTTGTCCTTTGTTGGGATTATGCTTATTTTTGGAGGGCCCAAAGACAAGAACTAGTTAGGTCTCGATTGGAGATATTTGTTGCAATCACATGGGGAGGAGCAACAAGAGGAGAAGAACATTCACAGTTATAAGAATGCAACAACATATGCCAAAACCTAATTTAACATTCAAATCCGCATGATAAATAATGATCTGACCATCCAGAAATCAATCAGCTGCAGACTGTTGGGTAAAAGATCAAAGATTATATTCCAAAGAACCCTAGGGCTCTCTTATATAAAGGAGAAGCGCATGAATAAATTACATATGAAAGAAATAAATATAAATCGTGAAAATAGTAGAAATAATAATATCTATACACTCCCCCTCATGATGGAGCATAAATGTCAATCATGCTCAGCTTGGATGTACACTTCTGAAAGGATCCTCTAAGTAAGGCCTTGATAAAAATGTATGCAGTTTGTTCCCCTCAGCTTACATATAAAGTAGAAATAAAGGCTTTCAGAATCATGTCCCGCGTATAGTGGCAATCTACTTCAATAGGTTTCATTCTCTCGTAAAAAGAAGAATTATTTGCAATGAATAAGGCTTCCTGATTATCACAATGTAATTGCAAGGGAAGTGGCAAATCAATATACAAGTCGGCTAAAACAGCTCGAACCCACATCATCTCTATGCTCCCTTGTGACATAGCTCTATATTTTGATTCCGCGCTAGACCTGGCAATCACGGTCGGTTTCTTGCTCTTCCAGGACATTAAAGAGCCGCCAACAAATACAACAAAACCTGGGGTAGACTTCATATCCTTAGGACATCTTGCATAGTCTGCATCTGTGCAAGCTGTAATAGTGAGAGATGTCCCTTTTCAACAACAATCATGCACCTGGGGATGACTTCAAGTACCTCAAGATCATTTGGACCGCATTCATATGTACCTATCTGGGTTGCTCCATATATTGACTAACCAGACTAACTACAAAGGAGATGTATGGACTAGTGATGATAACATAAACTATCTTTCCCACCAATTCTTTGTATCTTCTCGTGTCCACTTCCTATGTATCATTATCGTATAGCATCATGCTCGGATCCATAACAGTGGCAGGTCGACACCCAATCATGCTTGTCTCAACTAGCATATATGTAACATATTTTTTTGTGTCATCACAAGGCCCTGTTGATTTTTGGCAAACTCTAACCCCATAAAGTATCATACTGTGCCAAGATCCTTAGTGACAAACTGTTGACCAAGAAATTCTTTTGCTTTTTTGATCACACGTACATCAGCTCCTGTAGTGAGGATATCATCAACATAAATCATAATAGTGATCGTACCAATGTGGGTCCTCTGAACAAACAACGAATGGTCTTCATTTGATCTCTTGAATCGATGTTTTTCAATCAGGTCCGAGAGCTTCTGGAACCAGGCCCTTGGACTCTTCTTAAGGTCATGGATTGCCTTGTGAAATCTACAAACCTGCTGCCACTCCAACTCAGCAACAAACCCCCAAGGTTGTTGTATGTAGACTTCTTCCTGAAGATCCCCATATAGAAATGCATTTTTGATATCAAGTTGAAATGAAGACCAATTACGTATCACAGCTACCGCAAGGAGAACTCGAAGTGTGGAGTGGCGAGCAACAAGTGAGAATGTGTTCAGACAGTCCACCCTATAAATATGAGTAAACCCACGTGCAACTAACCCAGCCTTGTAATGATCAAGACTTCCATCTGTGTGGTGTTTGACCGTAAATGCCAACTTGCAACTGATAATAGATGCTCCAGAAGGAGCAGGGACCAAGCTCCAAGTGTCACGCGACTGTAGTACGGCCATCTCCTCTTCCATGGCAAGACTCCACCGACTATTTCTCAAGGCCTCCTGGAAAGATAGTGGAATCTCCGCGGCAGGAAGACCAACTGCAAACCTCTTGAAATCACCTGTCAAATGATCAAAAGAAACATGAGAAGCGAGTGGATATGATAAACGTGTACGCTTCTGCTTCCGAACTGCAATAGGTACATCCAGGTCATTGAGGATCTCCTCAATCTGTATGTTAGCCTCCTGTAAAGGTTCCTGCTCAGACACATCTCCAGACCCATCATTGGAAACAATGTATTCATAATAAACCTGATACGTGTTGGATAACATACTAGGACCATAAGCAGAAGTCGGCCGACAAGTATGGTAACATGACAAGGGTGGAGCAAGGGTAGTAGGTGGTGGTGGTACATGAGGAGGTTGTGGAGGTGGAGCAACGAGTGCAGCGGGAGGTGGTGATGGGCTTGTAGAAGGAGGTGGCATATAGACCTCATCATCTGAATCAAAGAAAGTCAATCTATCTCCTATAGGGGGAAAATACATTACCGACTCAAAAAATGAGATATCATCACTAACATAACATTTCATGCACGATGGATCATAGAATCTATATCCCTTCTATGTCCAGGAGTACCCAATAAAAAAATATTGAACATATCTAGAAGAGAGTTTGTCAAGACTAAAGACAACTGATGTACAACGATAACTAAGACAAAACACGATGAGTGAGTGAGAACGAATCCTTCTCAGGAAAGGCAAGTGAGAAATGAATTTTCTCACCCCATACAGACGAGGGCATGTAATTCATAAGATAACAAGCAGTAAGAACCAACATCACCCTAGAATGAATGTACAGCACGACTCTAAATGAAAAGGGTTCGAGTAACATCAAGTAGGTGGCGATGCTTACGTTCTACAACACTATTTAGTTGAGACGTGTAGGCACATGAAGTTTGATGAACAATACCACGAGATGAGAATGACGGTGAGAGTGCAAGAGTACAAAATTCCAGTGCATTGTCAGTTCGCACAAATTTAAGACGGTAGAGGAAAAGATGTTTTTTACTTCATTGATAAAAGATTTTATTACATTTCCAGTCTCAAATTTATTCTTTAATAAGAAAACCCAGGACAAATGAGAGAAATCATCTACACGCACTAGATAAATCCGTGTCTTTGGTGATCAAGAACACGACTCGAACCCATAGCAAAAATGAAAATGCTAAAGTGGATGTGTGGTCATACATGTAAAAATCGGATTCGAAATGATGCGATCAGAAGGAAAGTGGGTGTAGCCCTGAGAGAGGATAAAATGAGAGAAAATCGCTTAAAATGGTTTGGCCTTTTGCAAAGGAGGTCAGATGATGCATCAGTTAGAAGATGTAAGTTTTGGGATGTTGAGTCGATTAAGAGAGGACAATGAAGGTCCGAGAAGTGTTGTAATGAGACTATCTGAAGGGGTCTTTGTTTTCTGGATCTAAGCCCGAGAATGACCAAAGATAGAATTGAATGAGGCAAAGAATTCATGTGTTGACCCTACTTAATGTGGGAAAAGGCTTTGTTGTTGTTGTTGTTGTTGTTGTTGTTGTTCTCATAGGTCCCCCCACCCTTGTAAAAAAACACACTGCATGCATGCATAGAATACACGAATAAGAGCATATGCACACATATGTGTAGATACAGATTTCCATTAGAAGTAATGGGTGCAAAACCATTAACCAACCTGGGTTGCTATACCCGCGTGATCAGTACCGGGAACCCAGAGTGTCGGCCTTCCCTTCATTCGTGAATACCTAGCCATGACATCCTGCAGAAAAATGTCAAGTTACTAATGAGTTAATATACAATATGCTAGTTTCAAAATGTATATTAAAAAGAACTCGTTCAACGCATCTGGGACTAATTTCAGCATGAAGCAACTTTTTTAAGGCTCAAATCAAGTACAGAGGTTATATTTGAATTTGCAACCAGATCAATAAATTCAGCAGGAATCCAAACCAGCAAAGTATGCCAGACAATATCCCAGACAACAAAACAGCAAATTATTGATCATCAAGGTGTAAACTAGATGAACTTTCTTGAAAAGAGGAAATAATCATTGATTAACATAAATTTCCAACTTGGTAATTTTGTACGGGTGAAAGGAATGTTACTACTCGAGATAGGTAGTCATCCAAACTATACTTTGTCAGAAAAATAATGACAGGCATTCTAACCTTGTCAGAAAGATTAACTACCCAAAACCACGTTCTTGGTGTTAGTTGGTTAACCCCGGAATAAAGTTCCATTCCTCTGCTTCCAGATTTCCCAGCTAAATACAGTTATCGATTTCTTCTTCCACATTTGGGCTTCCCCAACTCACTGAACCAATCCCGAAACTTGTTGCAGACACTATGCTGCTGTCAAATCTATCAACCAACCTCCTCCACCACTTATTTTGATTGCAGCAAAAAAAAAGAATATCAACATCTTTTCACAGGGTGAGGGTTTTGTGTGTGTTGAGGGAGGGGTTTCTGAATTTACGTATGCCCATAAGGATTTTCTTTTTTGTTTTTTTATTCAAGACTCAAAAAAGGTGGAAAATCCCCCCCCCCCCGAGTGATTTTTTATTTTTTTTATTTTATAAATGTTCCCATTTATCCGGTATCACCACAAAGGTTAAAGCTCCATATATGTAGCTTGTTAAATGGTACTTTTTATCTTCGAATCTTATTGACCGATGATCATTTTTTGAAAGTCTGCAAAGTAGGGGGAAACACTCGGTGGTGCCCGCCCCATCAAAATTTATTCAAGTAACTGAAGTAAAGACGCCAAAAGACAAAAAGTTACAGCACCCAACACACGCCCAAAGGAGCATTACAACATCCAGTCCTCTAACAACCTCTTTGCAAAGATCCCCACGTTCTCTTTATAAAATCTTTGGCCTGAAAATAGCAATTCATTTCTTCCACGCCTGACCGCCCATAGTATCGCCATGGGGAACATCCGCTCCCTTCTTAGTCTCGCCCTATTCGCGTAGATCGAATTCCAGAAAGCCTGAAACTCTTCGAAGCGGAACCAATCAATATCAGCCTCCTGCCAAATTTGTGATACCACGGGGCATGTAAAAAAAAGGTGTTCCAAAGATTCAATTCCATTATCCCAATATAAGCATCTGTCTGCAATGATGCCCACGAGCCTGACGCACCGATCACGAGTCATCAACCTCTTCCGCCTTAGAAGCCACAGGAAGATCCCAATTCGCTCAGGAAGACAAAGGGCCCAAATGGTTGCACAATCCCTGTTCAGTGCCTCCGAGCTCGCCGGCGGTGGTCTGGAGATGATCATATATGTATAAATATATATATATAGGAGGCGTTTCCAATAGGATGTGTCCTTCCTGAGTTCAACAATGAGCATCATCTTTTTTGTAGAAAACACAAGCACTATAGTAGAATACATATACATATTGTATTATAACTGCACATTATAAATACAAAATCACGTACAAAACTGCATATTATAATACAAACATTAAAACTGCACATTATAATACATATTGTATATGTATTCTACTAAAGTCATCGTGTTCTCTACAAAAAAAGCGCAGCCTTCCTGCACTCATGATGGACCACGTCCTATTGGAAGGAAATCCTATATATATTGTTGGGATATTAGTTATCTTTATTATTGTTTTCTTATTTTCTACTTCTTCTGTTTTCTTCTTGTAATTTGCCCAATAGATTCCTCTCCTATATAAGAGAATCCTAGGGCCTCTCATTAAGGTAATTCATTCTTTTCCCTAAACACGGTGATGGTATCGGAGCGATGGTCCTAGACCGGAGTTCCCTTCTCCCACCAAACCCTACTCGCGCCCCCCCCCCTCACCCTCCCTAGTCGCCACCGACCCCCGCTGGCCCTTCCCGCTGGCAGCCCCCAGCTGTCCAAGCCGCCATCCCAGGCCGCGCGGGCTGCTGCCCTAGGCCGTAGTCATGCCCCTCCGACCGTCTAGGTTGTTGCCAGGCCGCCTCCTAGGGCGCAGCCCAGCCTCTCCAGTCATGGCCCAGGACACTCAGCCAGGCCCAACCCCAAGCCTCCTGGGCCGTCGTCGGCCGCCTCCGTACGCCTCTGCAGCTCGATATGCAATCTGAATAGATCTGATTTTGATCGGAAAACGTGATTTCAGACTTTTAAATCGCATTTTCTGATCCTAGCAAGCAACGGAGATTGATGAGGATGGTTGTATGAGTCTACACATACAACCAATCCTCCATATGATCGTGTATACTCGTTCACATCGGTCTTATTCCCCAATTGAGTTCCGTTGTTTGGCCATTTTTTCCATCATGTCAGAGAACAAGGGTGATATTTTTTCGTCAGGAGCCTTCAAGGGCCCGGCTCCCATCGCTAAGATGGATGGGACCAGCTATGAGTTGTGGTCCAAGCAGTTTCTCAGCCTCATGAGTGCAACAACAAGGAGCGCATCCTGACAGATCGAGATCCAGAGCCAACGGATAAGACTGGGGCTAATGCTTCTTGGAAGCAAGATGACGCGTATGCGCAGGTTTAGCTTTGTGGAACCCTCACCACGAAGATAGCCAATAATATTCTGAATCAACCCACCGCAAAGGTGATGTGAGACACTTTGGCATCCGTCTATACTCAAGCGAAGAATGAGGCCAAGATTCTTCAGCTACAGTTTGATATCTACAAGGACAAGCAGAATGGTCGTCCTCTTCGCTCAGCAATGGCAGCTTTTTGTGATCGAGAAAGGACGATCCAGTCTAGAGGACGCACCCCTCGTAGCAGAGGCAGTGGACGCTAACGTGGCCCTTGCACTTACTGTCGTCGGCTTGGACATGTAGAGGATATATGCTACCAAAAGCATGGATATCCTACTTCAGGTCGTATAGCAAAACAAATTGAGCCTTCATAGACTCCAGCTTCACAGTATGATCCTCGTTTGGATGATATTGTCTCTCGTATTAGAGCGATCATGACTCCTACTACTGGCACCACCACTAAAGATACGGCAGTCGCAGCCATAGCTTCTTCGAACTCCTCAAGTATCACATATGCTTTTACTGGTAGCACTGGTGCAGACATGACAAAGTGGATTATAGATCACCTATGTGGAGACAAAGCGCAGCTGAGATCCTAAATGACTATACCACCCGGTAGATGGGTTGTCATTGTTAATGGTGACCATTTACCTGTTATAGGATAGGGGGAGGTGCATTTGACGCCATCCATACGCCTTCAAAATGTTTTATATGCTCCTGACTTTCATATGAATTTACTTTTCATTGGTCAGATTACTAAGGATTTGCATTGTCGTGCCATTTTTTACCCTTCGTCTCTTGTTTCAGGACATACTCATAGGCAGGGTGATTAGATGTGGCCGTGAGCAACAAGGGCTCTACAAACTGGTCCAACCTCCTCATGTTGGCGTCTCTACTATACCTAATAGACCAATCTCTCCATATACGCGGCACCTTCGTTTTGGCCACCTTCCTTTGCAAAAGTTGTGTCACGTTCTCCCTCAAATTCTATGAATCCTCCTTTCAGTGTGAGGCATGCCAGCTTGGGAAGCATCACCGTTCCTCCTTTTCATACTATCAGAGTCGGAGCAGATGTCAGTTATTTGAGCTCCCTCATTTAGACATTTGGGGTTCGAGTCGTGTTCCTGTTCATCAAGGACACATTTTTATCTAGTTGTGGTCCATGATTTCTCTAGGGTTTCCTGGGTCTTCTTATCGAAGAATAAGTCTGAGGTTGGATCCGTGATTAAATATTTTATTATTGGGATAAAGAATATCTTTTCTGCCAATGACAAATATATTCGCTCTCATAATGCTTTAGACTTCTTCACCTTACAGCTTTCAGAGTTTCTTAGATATCTTGGCATTTTTCACCAAACTTATGTGTGTATACTTCCCATCAAAATGATATTGTCGAGCGCAAACACTGTCACTTATTTGATGTGACCAAAACCTTATTGATACAGAGCTATGCTCCTCATGCTTACTGGGGTGATGTTGTCCTTACTGCATGCTATTTGGTGAACAGCATATCCTCGTCGATGTTGGGAGAGAAGATTCCTTTCTCGATTGCGTTTCCCGAGAAGTATCTTTTCTCCCTTACAACTCGTGTGTTTGGATCAGTTGCCTTTGTTCATGATGTCTCTCCAGGTCGTGACAAGGTCTCTCCTAAAGTTGTCAAGTGTGTCTTTGTCAGCTACTCTTGTACCCAGATGGGGTACCGTTGCTTTAGTTCGCTAAGGCGGAAATACCTTGTCAGTGCTGACATTACTTTCTTTGAGTCGGTTATGTATTTTTCTCCTACAGATGATAGACTAGCCCTATCTGACTCTGACGATGAGATCCACATGCCTCCACCTCCTATTGTTGTTCTCCACCTCCCTCTATTCCCCTACCACCACCTCCTCAACCACCACTACCACCTGCACCTACTCCTGTCTTTACACCTGCTCCTATGGCTCCACCTTCTATTGTGACTCAGTTTTTGCCACGTGTTTTTACTCGCAGGTTTCGCTTGGTTCCCCCTGCTTACAGGTTTTCCCTGTCATCTGCCTTTGGTATGTAATGAGCACATTGTTTCTGTTGGATGAGAGGAGTCTTCGTTATGATAATAAGAAAACCCTAGGCTCTCTTATATAGGGAGAGGTCGTAGGGGTAAATTACATGGATGTCTAAATAGAAGAGATAAATATAAACAAGGTACATAAACATATAATAATAATAGAAACTAACTATCTCTACACTCCCCCTCAAGGTGGAGCATAGATGTCGATCATGCTCAGCTTGGATGAACATCTCTGGAAAGGTCCTCTGAGCAATGGCTTGGTGAATACATCGGCAGTCTGATCCCCTGAGCTAACATGGGCCGTAGATATCAATCCTCTCTGGATTAGGTCCCTGGTGTAATGGCAGTCAACTTCAATATGCTTGGTCCTCTCATGGAAGGCTGGATTGTTGGCAATGAACAACGTTGCCTGATTGTCACACTGAAGCTTCATAGGTAGAGATACGGCTACATGTAGATCTTCTAGTACTGAGCGAACCCACATCATTTCCGTACTGGCTTGAGCCATGGCCCTATACTCGGATTCAGCACTGGACCTGGCCACAACAGTTTGTTTCTTGCTTTTCCAAGAAACCAAGGAGCCGCCAACAAACACTGCAAACCCTGAGGTTGATTTTCGGTCCTTAGGACATCCTGCATAATCTGCATCTGCACATGCTGAGACAGATAAGTCCGTGCCCTTTCTAAATAGCAGCCCTGAACCTGGAGAAGTCTTTAGATACCTCAGTATCATGTGTATAGCATCCATGTGAACCTGTCTTGGCTGCTCCATAAACTGACTCACCCTGCTAACTGCAAACTGAATGTCTGGGCGAGTTATGGTGATGTAGAGGAGTTTTCCCACCATCTCTCTATATCTCCTCTTATCCACTTCATCAGTATCGTCATCATATATCTTCATGCTGGGATCCATGGGGATGCTAGATGGTTTGCACCCATCCATACCAGTCTCAACCAGGAAGTCAGTAATGTACTTCCGTTGTGTCATCACCAGACCATGTGCATTCCTTGCAAATTCCAACCCCAGAAAATATCTTAGGGTTCCAAGATCCTTTGTAACAAACTGACGACCTAGGAATGCCTTTGCCTTTGCTATGCCCTGAGTATCATCTCCTGTAACAAGAATATCATCCACATAGACCATTATGACAACCGTACCTGCCGAGGATTTCTGGACAAATAACGAATGGTCAGCATTGGACCTCTTAAATCCCTGGTGCTCAATTAGGTTGGACAGTTTCTGAAACCACGCTCGTGGACTCTGTTTAAGTCCATATATTGCCTTGTGAAGTCTACATACCATATGCTTCTCCCCCTCAGCAGTAAACCCGGGTGGTTGCTGCATGTAGACTTCCTCCTGTAAGTCCCCGTACAGAAAGGCATTCTTGACGTCTAGCTGATAAATGCTCCAGTCACGAACCACTGCAACAGACAGGAGGATACGGAGAGTCGAGTGTCTCGCAACTGGAGAGAATGTATCCATGTAATCAACACCATATGTCTGTGTAAATCCTCGGGCAACCAGGCGTGCTTTGTACCTATCCAATGTGCCATCCGCATGATATTTGGCTGTGAAGACCCATTTGCAGCTGACAACTGATGCATCAGGTGGTGCAGGGACCAAAGACCATGTGCCACGGGACTGCAGGGCCCCCATTTCTTCTTCCATAGCCCGTCTCCAGCATTCACTCTTCAAGGCTTCCTGGTATGTCCGTGGTATGTCCACAGAAGACAAAGCTGTGGCAAACTGCTGGAAATCACCTGTGAGTCGGTGAAAGGAAACCTGTGAAGCAAGTGGATAGGATGCACACTATCGTCTCGGTTTCCGAATAGCAATCGGAACATCCAGATCACCATCTGTGTCCACCTGTAAGGAGTCATCCTGCATATGTGCCGAACCTGACCCGTCAGTAGTAACATTATCTGAACATACCTGAGGCTTAGTGATTGGCTGAGCTGTCGGCTGAGCAGGACCTGACCGACGCGTATAGTGGTTAGGAAATGGTGAAACGATTCGCCGTGGACCGGATGGAAGTGGAGGTGGTGGTGGAGGTGGAGGTGACGGTGGTGGTGCTGGCATAGGAATGGACACAGGAGATGAGTCAGGTAAAAGACAAGTAGGTGGTGGTGGAACCAAAATATCATCAGCGTTGGTGGATGGTACCATTCTGTCCCCAGCTGGCGAGAAGTACATGACCGACTCGAAGAAAGTGACATCCGCACTAACAAAGTACATGTTGGTAGTAGGATCATAACACCGGTATCCCTTCTGTGTTCTGGAATACCCAACAAAGACACACTTGACTGCTCTTGGAGAGAGCTTGTCAAGTCCAGGAGAAAGACGATGGACAAAAGCCACAACACCAAAAACACGAGGTGGTAGTGAGAATAGCTCCTTGTCAGGAAAAATAAGAGAAATGGGGATCTTCTCTCCAAGGACAGAGGATGGCATTCTATTGACTAGATAGCATGCAGTAAGGACAGCATCCCCCCAGAAAGAAATAGGAGCACAACTTTGAATCAATAAGGTACGAGTAATATCCAAGAGATGGCGATGCTTTCTTTCCGCCACCCCATTTTGTTGGGATGTATATGCGCAGGTGGTTTGATGAATAATACCCTTTGATGACAGAAATTGAGAAAGAGAACGTGTACAAAATTCCAGGGCTTATCAGTCCGAACATATTTTACTGAAGACGAAAAAACACTTTGCACTTCATTAATCAAATTTTTAATAACATCTCCTGCTTCAGACTTATTCTTCAGAAGAAAAACCCAAGAGACACGGGAAAAGTCATCTACTACCACAAGATAGAACCTGTGCCCCTGATGATCGGGCACACGACTCGGACCCCATATATCTATATGCAACAACTCAAAAGGGGAGCTACTGCTCCGACTCTGACGACCTGGAAAGCTCGACCTGTGATGCTTTCCTAACTGACATGTTTCACAATGAAACGACGAACTTGGGGAGATCTGGGGCAAAAGATGGCGCATCTTCTGGAGCGGAAGGTGACCAAAACGAAGATGCCAAATGTATGGTGAAACTGGTCCAGCAGAGTGAGTGGAGATGCCAGCATAGGAATCCCGAACCAGCCGATATAGACCGTTCTGCTCAGAGCCACAGCCAATCACCTTGCCCGTGAGTATGTCCTGAAAAATGAGAGAAGACGGGTCAAATATAGCGCGACAATTCAAGTCCTTTGTAATCTGACTGATAGATAATAAATTCAGCGAGAACTCAGGGGCATATAAAACATTCTGTAGCTGCATAGTGGAGGATAAGGAAACCTCCCCCTGGCCAACAAGGGGTGAGTAGGAACCATCTACTATCTGTACTGAGCGACCTGGAGGAATAGCCCTGTAGGCCTGTAGTCTTCCTCTATCTCGACACAGATGATGTGTAGCTCCGGAATCTATAACCCAGTCAGATATATCATGTGAAGATATGAAGGCTGAAGATCTACCTGAGGAACTGGCTGCAGCAGATGAACTGGCTGAGGCTGTGGCAGCAATATCTGACGAGCCGCCAGATGAATCACCAGAAGACTGTGGCATAATATCACGAAGGCGAGCCACGAGTTCGTCAAATCTATGATCTGCAGTAGACGGTAATGGAGACTGTGAGTGCTCTGCAACCCGTGCCGATGCTGGGAACCCATGCTTTGAGTAGCATGTCTCCTCCGAGTGTCCAGATCTGTGACAATATGAGCATGTCTGACTGACTCGACCGCCTCTTCCATGAGAGTCACGGCCACGTCCACGACCACGCCAAGAAGGTGGTCCACCTCTCCCACGCGAAACTGCCATCGCAGATGGGGTTGGAGTAGATGAGCTGGAAGAAACTGGGATACGACTGAGCCTCCTGTAGACATCCTCCACCGGAGGAATAACTGCATCTGCTAAGATCTGTGACCGTGCAGCATCATACTCAGGATCGAGGGCAGCAAGTAGGACACCCACCATGGTGGCGTTCCGGAACGTCTTCTGCTGCTCTGGAGTAGCAGTCAGAGGAATGGTACTGTAGAGCTTCTCGAACATCCCTCTTAGGGATGTGTATAAAGAGTGGAGAGGTCTGCCGGCCTGCTTCATAGTAAAGATGTCATGCTGAAGCTGCAACATCTTTGTCTCATTTCGCACCTGCGAATATGTAGCAGCAAGAATGTCCCACATCGCCTTAACAGTGGGCTGATGGAGGACATCATTCGCTATCTCCATGGTCAACGTGCCAGACAACCATACTTTTGCATAAGCATCATCGGCCTCCCATGAGGCATAGATCCCTGTCTTCTCCGCAGGCTCATCCTCGGTAAGAATGTGTTTCTTACCATTTGATTTCATGAGGCTCATGAACTGCATGGCCCATAACTCATAGTTAGACCCGTCCATCTTTACTATCGGCGCCGGACCTTTGAATGCGCCGGTGGAGGGCAAATCGACTTTCGATTCTGACATACTGCTGCAGGAAGAAGACGAAGGGAGAATAGACAATGTGATGAATGTCTACACCAACTGCATCAGATTTGAGTACGTGTGTAGACTTTCACGCACTCAAATCCATAAACCGTAGGAAGGGGGTGGTCTAGGGCACGCCGCCAAGGAAGCTTACAGCCCTTGAATCGTCTGGAGAACAACGCCTATGGAGGGCTGGAGACCACTGGACCCCTACAGCGGCAGTTGGGGGGTGCCGCTGGGGGTACGGGTGCCGCTGCGGCGGCAGTAGGCGGCAGGGAGGGGTGCCGCTAGGGCTCCGGTGGCTGTTGGCGGCAGAGGGGGGGGCTGCCGCTGAGGCTAGGACGCCGCTGGTAGGCGCAGGAGGCCGCTGCTGTGCGGCTGTGAGCCGCTGGAGAGGTGCGGCGGTGGGCTGCTGTGCGGCTGGAGCCGCGAGAAGGGTTGCGGAGGAGCGCCGGGAGCCGCAGATGGGGCGGCGGCGAGATGAGAGAGAGCGAAGGGAGAAGGGGCGGCAGGTGGGGAAGGGAAAGAGCCCTAAGGCGGCTCTGATACCATGTTGGATGAGAGGAGTCTTCGTTATGATAATAAGAAAACCCTAGGCTCTCTTATATAGGGAGAGGCCGTAGGGGTAAATTACATGGATGTCTAAATAGAAGAGATAAATATAAACAGGGTACATAAACATATAATAATAATAGAAACTAACTATCTCTACAGTTTCTATTGATGGCACTACTGTGTTGTCTGTGCAACAGGATTCCATACAGGATGAGCAGGTGCCCTCTTAAAAGGGGAACTCATAGGTTACAGATTTGGCAGATGATCTTGATGTGGCGATTGCTTTGTGTAAGTCGAAACATAAGTGTGCTACTTATCCTCTTACAACCCAGGTTTCCTTGAGCAGACTATCAGAGGATTTCAGGAGATTTACCTTGGCACTATCAGTCATGGAAATACTATGGACATATCAGGAGGCTCTTCAGGACAGTTAGTGGAGGTTAGTCATAGAGGAGGAGATGGCCGCGCTACAGTCACGTTATACGTGGAGTCTTGTTTATGCTCCAGTTGACGCATCTATTTTTTTTATAAACGATTGGGTGATCTCCCACTGGGAGTCACTGTAGTTGTTGTTTCATTAATAATGTTAAAAAGTACATTACCTGGCCACCCAGGAGTTATACATAGCTTATAATGTGCTACAACATTTTCTGAATAAAAAGTTTGATTTTTGAACACCACATCATTTCTCCCTAGCCATACTGACCATAGCACCGCAAAAGGTCTGGAACAATCGTCCGACGAGTCGCTCCCCATCGCTCAAATCGACCTCCAGAAGGGTTCCACTCCGTTCGTCACCACCCCAAGGAGACCAGCATACTGCCATACTTGTGATGACTTCAGGCACTGAAAAAAAGGTGATCGAGGTCCTCTGCCATCTTGTGGCATATGTCGCATAGTGTATCTTGAACACCAAAGATTCGTCCCCTCCTCGATTTGTCGCACAGGCGGACCCATCTCAAGCATCATAAGAAAACGACGATCCTGCTCGATAGCTTTGCTACCCAAACTATCCTCATATATAGGCACAGGTTTGGATCTTGTACCTCTTCCACGTTTACCATGCTCTTCACTGAAAATCGCTTGCCCGTCCATGCAAAGTGATCCAAACCCTGCTCCAGATCGCCCGGCGAAGGCAGATCCAATTGTAGTCTGACAAATTCATCCAGGCGTTGATCTAATAGGTCTGAGAGGAAATCCAACAACTACGCGCCTGATGCCGCTACCTGCGCGATGCAGCACTCTTTAGACGACGTCAAGGTTACAGAAGTCAACAATCGATACTCGATCGATAGGGACACTAATTAAGGATTAATCGACAGTCAGGAGAGTAATCGGATTTAGTCGGGCATTAGATGTTTTTGGAATTTTTTATTATTTTAAATATATAAATCAATTTTTATAACATATATTCCCATTTATATTCATATATTTAGCCGTTTTAATATTTTTAAGAGCTTAAAAAAATATAGCAAGAGAAGGAAAAAAGAAGCAAATTAAGACCAAAATGTTTGGTACATGGTACAAGTAAATGTTCAAAAATAAAAAAAACAATTACAACATGCCCAAAAAATAATACAAGCAAAAAGTAAGACAAGTGTCACAAGACATTAGATTCAATCCTCGGTGTCATCATCACAGTCCAACTCTTCTTCTTCTTCATCACCTTCCTCTTCTCCATCATCGTCATCATCTTCTTCTTATATATCCTCAAGACATAGCTCCTCCTCCTCATTCATCAGTGTAGCATTGGAGCTAGACGATGAAGTTCCCCTTCCACGTTCACCTCGTTGGCTCCTTCTTAGTTCTAAATTCTCTTAGGCGCCACTAGCATGTGCTACAACACCCTATGTCAGTCCGGAACCTGGAAAAACCTCCTCATCATGAGCATCAACATCTCCGGTCCATTCAGTCATGAGTGCACGATCACGAGATGACAGAGGATCTCTTTCTTTCTCAACTCGACGTTCATGCAGGTTGGAATTGAAATGCACATACACAAGATCGTTCAACTTCTTCGTCTCCAACCAATTTCTCTTCTTGGTATGGATCTGAAGACCAAAAAATTTTAACTTTATATCAATTACTTATTTAAATTTTACTATTAATAATCAAATTGGGTTGGTAGAGTGGAGTCATTACCGAGTCAAATGTACTCCAATTATGCACACATCCCAATGATGAAGACGTTAAGCTCAAGATTTTGATAGCCATAGCTTTCAAATGAGGTGTGTCATCTCCAAGATTATGCCACCAATTAGCTATTAGAATAGAGTATTGATCAACATAATAAAATAAACGATTAACACTAATAAAAAACAATGGCTGAGATACCTGGATCAAAACTGCCATCATTTGTCATACTCTGTGTCACAGCTAAAGGCTTGCCAAAATCTCCATGATCAAGTCTATATGTCGTAAGCTCGTCCTTGGTAATTGCATCTTGTATATCCAAATATGGATAAAAAATTTCCATGCACTCTTTAAACCCTCTCCTCACTACAACATCTGGATCACCGTGAGACTCGGTGTAGAAGAAAAATGGGTTCAAGTAATAAGCTACTAGATGCAATGGAGTATCGAGTCTCCCTTAAGTCTTAGAGGAAACGGCATCCACAAAAAATTTATAAGATGACTCCACGCCATTGAATGTTGCAATTATTTCCCGCTCGGCCTCTTCGAGCCCTCAGTAGACAAAGCCCACGGATGGGTGTTGATCTGCATCAACCATACATAATAAATGAACCAATGGAGTGAAAACTCTGATAACATGTGTTGTATGGTTCCAGAACGTAGGGCTGAATACAATGGAACTCATTGCTTCTCCCTTCTTGGTCTTATAGCATTTGCAGCTTCTACACTCTTCTGAGGAAAACATCAATCTCAGCTTGTCTTTCTTCTCATTTAGGCTCTCAAGAGTGAGAAAGTGGTTGCAAATCTTGTTTGGCCGGGCCTTGCAATGTCTCTCTTGTTGGTGAACTTGCGCATCAAGCTTAGAGTTTTGGTGTGAAAGTAGATGAACACTATCAGCCTCTTCGCCTTTGTGATTGCACTCCTTACCTTTGTCTCTCTGCTTATATCCTCCAAAGCAAGATCAATGGAGTGCGCAGCACACGGAGTCCACCAAATTTGCAGATGTTTGGTGACCAACAATCTTCCTACTGCTACATTGGTGGATGCATTATCTACCACAATCTGAACCACTTTATCCACTCCCACTTCATTCAGGCACTCCTCCATCAACTTACAGATGTACTTCGCAGTGTGAGCCTCATTTGAGACATCTATGGACTTCAAAAATGAAGTCTCCAAGGTGCAATTGACATAAAAATTGATTATGCTCATTTCTCGTTTGTCCGTCCACGCATCAGTCATCAAAGAGCATCCCGCTGACGTCCACGTATCACGATGACATTGCAAGCCATCATGAATCTCCGTCACTGCCTTCTTCAAAAGCAGACCACTAAGCTCATACCTTGTGGGAGGCTTTAGTACAAGCCCGTACTTCCCAATCGCCTCCACCATCTGCAAGAAGTTTTTTGACATCAAAGCATTAAACGGAATCACCGATGTATAAGCTCATTTGGATATGTACGATGTAACCCTATCACAATGATCCTTGGAGAATGCATCCTTGATGGTCATCTGACGTGATGACCCTTCCATTGCGACAGTCTGCTCCAAAGATTCGGAGACTCGTGATCTCTTCGTCGAACTCACATCTCCAGCGATATCAACTTCCTCCCTCATTCAAGAACATCGGCGGCTTTTTGGTACTTTTTCCTGGTAACATAATCAAGGTACGCAATCATCTTCTTCTTCGTTTCCTCATCCACCTTGGGGCATGCAGCTACATTCCCTCTTCGGTGTGTTAGATGTTGCTTGAACATATACACACCACCCTTGACAATCTTCTTGCACAATCTGCAAGTGACTGTATTTGGATTCGTACGGTTCGCAAGGTAACCGTATTGTCATGCAGGATAAGTTGATCTCAGCAGCACATAAAAAGATGAGTCGCTACCTTAAGCGACGTTCGCTGGAGGTGTAGCCATCTACATAGTAAACAAACTGACAATTTAGGCAATCAACAAACACAAAACTAACTACACTCACAAGTTGAACTTCTTTAATAAACTAACAAAATCACAAGTTAAATGAAGATATTAAATAACAAATAGACCAATGACAAGTGACAACCATAAAAGACTTTCCAAGCTGAGCAAATTGAACATAAGCTAGCCAATGACAATCATCTAAGAATATCTAACTTGACCTAAATGCCAATATATAGTGTTCGAATCATATAATAAAGTTCAAAAAAATGATTAGGGTATGCCAACATACATAGATATAATATCTATGCCAACATACAACTTAAGTTCAAAAAAAATTGATTAGGGCATGTTCTATTCATATAATAAAGATATAAAAAGAAAAAAAAAAAGAAAAATAAATGTAAAAACCCTAACTTGGGTCCTGGGCGGCGAGCGGCGTTGATGCGCCGTGACCTGGGTGGGCGGCTAGGTGGCGATGTCGCAGCGAGGCGATGAGGCGACAAGCGGGAGGTGTCGCCTTTGGGAGCTAGGGTAGCAGGGGTCGAGAGCTAGGGCAGCGAGGGTCGGGTGCAGGGCAGCGGGAATCAGGTGCGCAAGAGAAAGGTGGAGTTTCTGTTCGACAGAAACTTTTATTCCAATTTATTCAAGTAATCGGATATTTTAGGATACCCGAACTTTTATGCAAAAAACGGCCGATTACTCGGTCGACTATATCGATAACTCGAACGAGTAATCGGGTCTACCTGATTATAGCTTGACTTTGCCTATTCGAGTCGGGTACCCATCCGAGTCGTATATTGCAACAGTGGACGCTGCTAAGGCAAACAGTCGCGGAAACCTGCTTCCATCCCCTAACTTTGGGCGCAGCCTATGAGCAATCCTAGGTAACACCTCCCTTATCCCAACCAGAGAGGGGACTCAAAACGTGCTCTTCTCGCCATTAATTCCCCCCCAACATTATACAGTTTCCTCATGAGCCTAGCGGCTAGCGAGCCAAATGGACCCCAAATTTGGATCACCCATTTTGCCAACAGAGCCTTGTTCATAGCCTCAACGTCGCGCACCCCCAGACCTCCAGCCCTACGCCCCTTCTTTACCTCTTCCCATTTTACTTGGTGCAATCCGGATCTCTGTTGCTTACTGTTTGACCACATGAGTCTTCTCATTAAAACATCCACCTTATTCCGTCGACTGGCATTAGTAGGACTGAGAAAAAGAAAATAGGGATGGTTGAAAGAACGTGCTTGAAGAGCGTCAAAATCCCTCCCCGCGACAGAGTGACAACCTTCCATCCTGCCAACCTTTGTTCCAACCTGTGCAGCACTACTTACCAGTCAGAGTTCCTCAACTTACCAGCCACCAGCGGTAATCCCAAGTACTGTATAGGAAAACTCCCTAAGGGGCAGCCAGTCAGCGCGGAAATCCATGCGCACTCATCTTCCTCCATCCTGAATGATATTACTGCGGACTTATGTCTGTTGATCTCCAATCCGGATAGGCTGCTGAAAATATCTACAAGCTGAGACGTGTTACCTATCTATTCCTCCAACCCATCTAGGAAGAGAATCGTGTCATCCGCGTGTTGGAGTAAATGAATCGATATGTCATCCATTCTGAAGCCCGTGCACCAACCAGCTTCCACCGCCTGCCTGATCAATACAGTCAAAGCATCTGCCACCAGTACAAAAAATAGTGGGGCCAAACGGCATCCTTGTCTGACTCCCCTTTGTGGCTGAAAAAAGCCACCCCCTGGCTTCCCATTCACCAAAATCGAGTATGAGGCGATGGTGATGCATCTCTTCATCCACGCCACCCAAGTCTCTGAGAAACCTCTCCTGCGTAGAGACACCCAGAGAAAGGCCCAGTCGACACAGACATAAGCTTTTGTATGGTCAAATTTCCACAGGATCTCCTTTTTCTTGGATTGTTTCCACTCAAGACAGATCTTCGTTGCCATGATCAACCCGTCCTGATGCCATGGGATAAATGCCAAATGCCCCTGGAGAATTAACGGGCCAAAAATATTCTTCAGCCGGTTCGCCAAGACCTTAGCCAGGATCAAGTAGAGCGCGTTGGACAGCACGATTGGTCTCAGATCTTCAACCCTCGTAGGAGACTCCTTCTTCAGTAGAAGGAATAGGAGCGCTCGGTTCACCTTTTCGGACCCTCTATTTCCTTCCCTCAATTCAATGAGCGCCTCCATTATCTCTTCGTTCATCAAATCCCAGAATTCTCGATAGAAAAACACCATAGGCGTTTAGATCCCATACCACCGTCTTTACCTCCTCCAAGCCAAAAGGTGCCATCAGTGCTTCTGTCTGTGTATCAAAAATGGTCGATGCCCATCTTCCTATATAGGCCTAACCACATCCCCACTTCTTTTCCGCGAAGACTCAATGTAATGACCTCGTAGGGTCGAGCCCAATTGTGCTTCCCCCGAGACTGCGACACCACCAATCTCAATCTCATGTAGGTAGTTCCTTCTCCTTCTCCCTGAAGCCACGGAATGGAAGTATTTGGTATTTGTGTCCCCCCCTTTAGCCATTTTTGCCGGGATCGTTGTCTTCATTCAACCTCTTGTTTCTTATCCTCCAACAAAATCTCTTCCAAGAGTCTCATCCTCTTGGCATGTTCTTCATAGGTCAGATCTCTCAAATCTTCCAAACGGTCTAGCCGTGAGACACCATTCTGTGCCTCCTCCCTCTTCTCCTTGCATCTTGATATCTCTCCCGTACTTGATCAGAAAATTTTGCAAAAGTCTCAGTTTAGAATCAAAACGCGAAACCGTCGAGCCCTCCGAATGCCAATCACCCCACAGCTCTATAACCTTGTCTTTGAAGCCCTCCTCCGAGAGCCAGTTCCGCTCAGATCGAAACATGAATCTATTTGTTGTCATCTCCCAGAGAACCACATGATAGGGGTATGGTCTGAGTAAGATCTCGGCAATACCCACGCACGCGCCAGAGGGAAGAACTCTGCACCCATCGACGACATCAAGAACCTATCCAAGCACGACCTAGATCTCTTATTACGCCATGTGTAAGAGCAGCCCACAGCGTCCACTATCTTCAGGCCCAGTCAGTGCACCAAGTCCTCAGTACGCCCGAGCCCAAGTCTCTGCCTCTGGTCCCTTGGGGGCAATCGTCCTATAAAAGAGTGACATTCAAATCTCCGCCAGCTAACCAAATCTCCGTGTCAAGCTCCGACACAACTTGTTCCATATCCGCCGCCAAAGAGCCCCTCTCGCCATCCGTCGGGCCGCAGATATCCGTAATCAGCAACCGGCGACCATCTGCCCTTCTCTTCAAATGGACCGACAAACACGTCTCGGATCTTGATTTGTCCAGCAGGTCGAAATCATCCTTTTTTTAGCCCATCAGTAAACCCTCGGACGGCCCATGTGGTTCCAACGTAGTAAGAGCGAATTTGCCACCAATGTCCAGTCCATTCCTTAGATCATCAACGATCCCAGCGGTCTTTGTCTCCTGCAGTAGAAAGATGTATGCACCGGCCTCCATAATCAGATTCCTAACACAAAGGCGCTTTTCGGGGCGGCCCAGACCCCGTACGTTCCACGATAGCAACTTCATTTAATGATCACGTTGTTGGCCCTCTTTGTAGGGATCAAACCCAGTCTCTCAGTGATTCTCCTATCCATAATGTTGTAACGGTTTCTGAGAATGGGCAGACCAGAAGCTCCCATATGTGGTTGTTGAGATAAATCCAGCACTAATTGCATATCCCTGATGGTCGCTCTTCTTTTTATTCTTACCGCTCTGCTATTTCCCCTTCTCAAGTACACAGTGTCGAACCTCTCTCTAATCTCCCCCTGCAGCGTATCGACCAACCTTCCAGCCATTGTCTCCCTTGTGTGGCCTCCAACCACAATCCTGCCGAGCTGAGATGGTCATACAGCCTCCTGCTTGCTCGCCGTAAGAGTGGGGAACTCCGACGACGATTCTCCTCCTGAACCCTCAGCGACCTCCACCTCAGGCAGGTCCCTCTTTGTTCCGACCCCCTCGTCTCGTATTAATCCCTTTTTCATTTCATCATTGCGATATAGGCTCCCCGCCGCCTAACTCTCTCTTTGTAATAGGAGATCCTCGTGCTCCTATTGGGGGTCAGTCGGACATTCCACTCTTTTACCAAGGAATCGTGGGTCTTCTATCGCGAGCTCACCAGTCCAGGTTTCCTGAGGGTGATGCCCATAGCAATCCTCTCCGAGGCTAGAGTCCGCCCGATTGAGTCTCGACCCGACCAAACCGTCCAAATTGCGTCCGGATCTCGACTGGTCATGCCAAAGTATCCGATTGGCATTACGTGACCTGGGGCATCGGTAGACCTGCCGAAGTCCTGGGTTTATCCACGTAAAAGGAAGGGATACGAATGGTCTCCACCGCTTGGCCTTTTGATTTCCATGATTTGGTGAAAGATCTAAAAAGGATGCCCTCCAAAGCCCGAGAGGCTCCTTTCTGCACATGCGCGCTTTGTAACCGTTGATCTTCCAAGCAATGCACGGACAACGAAGCTTTCTTCCTCGCGATCGTTCGGCTTCTTATCCCCAGATTGATGAACTTCGACCGATGAAGGCGGTGACGGTCGTCCGTCCTGTCGTGGATAGAGAACTGGGGTTGCAGCAGAGCATTGATCAACCTTCTCAAGCACTAGGTGCAGAGTTTGCCCGTTTGAGACGACCTTCCATCCGTTGAGCTGCTCTGATCCAAGGCCCTTTACCCGAAGAGTCACATCTACCAGTTCCCCTGGCTGACAGCCGGAGCATTCTACCTCTTCCACTGATGTTATCCCCTTCAGCAAGCGTCAGGTCCCTGCCAGGGTTCTCGCCGCGAATGAGATCCCCCTCACGTGAATCCGCCCTAGCTTAGGTGCTTCTGAAACGCCATCGATGCCGCAAGGACGGCGCCACCTCAGGAGAGACCACCCCTCCTGCGACCACCGAACCAATTCATTCGCCTCGTCAGCTGACATCCCCCTTGCTAGCACTCGCCACGAGCTGAGTCGCACAATATCCCCTTTGAATTGAGCTCCTGAAACCAAACCAATTTCTGACGAGCCCTTGAACAGCGCATCGGCTCCGCCTCCCTCACCGACTAGCATCCCCCACTCTCAGTCCAGCTTTCAAAGCACCGAGCACGCACCACTCCTTTATAAGAAGCCCCTACAGCGGAAACACTTTATGGGTTCTCTGCACTGTCGCGCCTAGTGCGTCGGGGATCTGCATCTGTATAAACCACGCCCGAAGGTATTGGCAAAGGTCCTCCTCGGGATGTGGTCGTCAACCCTTCCACGAGTGCTCCTCGCACCTACGATAGTCTAGCCTTCATCCCCCGATAGGTCAACATTCTGCAGACCTTCGTTTCCCCTCTGGTCTTCGATAGCCAGCACTCTTCCCTCACCCTTCAACCCTCCGCTGCCTCTCAACGATTGGTGCGAACGCAGGTCCCCGCACCCCCTAGGCACTCCGATTTCCCAAAGCCCTCCTTTCCCCCACAGTTCCCTGCACCCACTAGACACTCTGGTTCAGGCTCTCATCACGCTTCCATCTCAACAACATTTCAGTTGACGCATCTGTTGTGGGATGCAAATGGGTGTTCACTGTGAAACACCATGCGGATGGCAGTGTGGATCTCTATAAGGCGAGAGTTGTGGCACGTGGGTTAACCCAGACATATGGGGTGGACTATCAGGATACTTTCTCTTCAGTTGCCAGACATTCTACTCTGTGTATTCTACTTTCCGTTGTTGTGACACGAGATTGGCCCATGTACCAGCTTGATGTAAAGAATATCTTCCTTTATGGTGATCTACAGGATGAGGTCTACATGTAGCAACCACCTGAGTTTGTTGTTGAGGGGGAGTGTCAGAAGGTTTGCAGGCTACACAAGGCTATCTATGGCCTTAAGCAAAGTCCAAGAGCATGGTTCCAGAAGCTCTCGAACTTGATAGAGCAGCAGGGGGTTGTACGATCGGTTGTCGATCACTCCTTGTTTGTGCAGAGGATCCAGAGAGGTACTATTGTCATTCTTGCTTACGTTGATGACATTAATGTTACAGGTAGACCTGGCCAATGGGTCGGGGGCCCGCCTGCCAGCCCGCTTATGGGCTAGGCTTGGGCCAAGAGATTTCGGGAATAGGCTGACCCGGCCTGCTCTTTGGTACGTCCGTCAATTGGGCGGGTCGTAGGCAAGTGTCATAAAACCCGGCCCGCACATATAAAAATATAGGTTTAAAAATTATATTTTATATACATTTAATATAATATATTTCAAGTTTTTGTTTTACATTATCAATATTACATATTATTTTATAGTTAACATGCAAAATAATACATATTATGGTTACTTGGATTTAGAAAGATTAGATTATGCTAAAAAATTTAATTATCTCCATAATTTTGATTAAAAATTAATAAAAAAATACTTTACAATCGGCCCAAGGGCCAGCCCGACCCGACCCAACCCAGACCTGGGTTGGGCTGGGTCCTTGAAGTACGGCCCGTGGATCAAGCCGGGTCGAACCTTGGACAAGAGGTTTTACAATCTTGGCCCGTTCGGGCCGACCCATGGCCCGGCCCAACCCGCACTTTGGCCAGGTCTAAAGTTACAGGGGATGACGAGCAGGGCGTTCAAGGTGCCAAGGAATTCCTAGGTCAGTAGTTTGTAACCATGGACCTTGGACATTTACATTACTTCCTAGGACTGGAGTTTGCCAGGATCCAGCAAGGTCTTGTGATGACCCAGAGGAAGTCTGTTACATATTTTCTTTCAGAGACAGGCATTGCAGATTGCAGCCTGTCACTATTCCTATTGACCCGAGCATGAAGCTCTATGATGATGACACTGAGGAGGTCGACAAGAGGAGATACAGGGAGTTTATTGGCAAACTACTATATGTGACTATTACCAGGCCCGACATATCCTTTGTCGTGCAAAGTGAGTCAGTTTATGAAGCAGCCCAGACAAGAACATATGGATGCAGTATGATTCTGAGATACCTGAACGCTCAACCTGGTATGGGACTTCTTTTCAGCAGGGGCACATCTCTCTCAGCTACAGCATGTGCAGATGCAGATTATGCTAGGTGTCCAAAGGATAGAAAGTCTACCTCGGGCTTTGTTGTGTTCATAGGGAATTCACTGGTTTCATGAAAGAGCAAGAAACAGATGGTGGTTGTCAGATAAGGTGCTGAGTCAGAATATAGGGCCATGGCGCAGGCTAGCAAAGAGATGATGTGGGTCAGATCTATTCTTACTGACATGACTATAGAGGAGCCTCTTTCCATGCACCTCCAATGTGACAATCAGGCTGCTCTTTTCATTGCCAAAGAGCCCAACCTTTCATGAGAGGACGAAGCGCATAGAGGTGAACTGTCACTACACTCGTGACATGATACATAAGGGTCTTATCGCCACTACGCATGTCAGTTCTGGAGACCATACAGCAGATGTTCTTACTAAGGCCCTAGTCAGAGAGCCTTATTAGAGATGTTATTCCAAGCTGAGCCTGATCGATATCTACGCTCCAGCTTGAGGAGGACTGTTGGGTTATTAGTTATCTTTATTATTGTTTTCTTATTTTCTACTTCTTTTATCTTGTTCTTGTAATTTTCCCAATAGGTTCCTCTCCTATATAAGAGAACCCTATGGCCTCTCATTAAAGTAATTCATTCTTTTCTCTCAACACACGCACACACACATATATATGTATTAAATATACATGACCGAATAATTTTGAATATTCTCCGAATAGCAAGTATTCTTTATCCAATGATCCCTCCAAGTGAATATTGAATACCAATTTCTGCAACACTGGACATAAATGAATATGAATAGAGGCAGTATACGATGGATTACAAGGCTATGTACTCCTACATGACTTAAGAAGAACTGTTATGGGTACATAAAATCGACGATGTGACGACAAGGAAAGGGAGGTCATACGGATCCGCCCCGTAACTCATTATTTTGATCACCTTATCTCGCAATAATATTTTATTCCATTATATGTTGTCATTTAATTTGATAAATGAAGCACTATTTAGGCAATTAGATGCATGTGTTTACTAACTTTCTAGAACATGGTACACGTTATGTATTTTTATGAACGAAACATTCTATAGATTTTAGAATTTACACGCGTCATTTATTTTTATGAATGAAAGATGTATTCTAATGTTCTTAACATTGTTATTTCCTTTCCAATATCTCTCAATAATCAACATTAACAACTGCAATATACGTTATAGGAGCGATAATATAACGTTATTGATGTGCATACAAGTATGTATTTGTAAAAAAATAGTGAAGCCTTCTCCCGCTTTAAGTAGGGTCGGTTACATGGATTCTTGTTCAAATCCATATTGAAAGATCTGACTATTTTTTACGCTGGTTGTTGGCTACCTAAAGCAACCCTCACAAGGGGGAATTAAACCTTGGTCTTTTGGGTGGTAGACACACTGCACTATCACCAGATCATTGGAGTGGGTATAAGTGTGTATTTATATATTACTTATTTTTTAAGAACTACGAATATGTTAATATGCAAAAAAATAACTTTTTCAGTGATTTCCAAGATTTCTGTTGATATTATCGATAATCCGGAGATCCCCGATATATCCTTTTTCGGACAGACTGATACATAATTGATATCGACATCTCGAACCTTATCTGGGATTTGGTTGGATTGTCAACAATGGTAATGATGTGCATGGAGAACTTTTAGGATTCCCTTGATCAGATGAGATCTAGGTCCGAACCTAACTTGGTTTAAATAGGATGGGCATCTCCATAACATCTCACCTCTTTCCTTTCCAAAAAACCATGGCATACGTAATTTGTGAATATAAAGTTTTTGGGTAGCCCCTTCTCAGTACATCGCCCTTTTTCTTTCAAAAAATTAACTGAGGAAAATCACATTGCATCATTTCGTCTTCATCGTTGATTTTTAATGATATGAGGACATATCCCTAGACTTATGCCTGCTTTGAAAAATATATTCGAAAATAAACCTTTCCGGTTACAAAATTCAAGATTCGAGAGTAGCCATGGTATAAAATCTAGCTTACAAAATTCAAGATTAGAGAGTATCCATGGTATAAAATCTATCATTGCAAAAATAACACCATTATGATCTAGTTAAATAGCCTACACAAAAGATAAAGGCCTTGTACGTTCTTTATATAGCCTATATTGGGCAGCATCAAGAAAGCCTAGAAACTCTATACCTCCTTCAGTTCAAAAAAACATAAACGCCTCCCTCCAGGTTCTCTACGCTCAATCGCAGTTAAAGAGTGGATGATTGATATCTTCTGGATTTTCATCGCAAAATGAGGAAACTATCACGATTAAGGTTTTAAAAATTGAATCAGACATTAAACAGACATTAAACGGTTCAGGTATCAGTTTCGGATTTTATGGTCGGACTAATGAGACTGATCGGTCGAACCGGTGACGACGTCAACGGTTCATAGAAATCAGAAAAAAAAAATAAACCGAGGTCTGGTTGATTCGGTTCATATGGTCCAACCAGGCCAAACTCAGTTAGACTGGTATTTCATACAAATAAATATGGGTAATGCTACATCGTATATTTGGATTTTTATACTTGTGTACTTCACAGTTTTTCCAATAACCCCTATTTTTTACAATTACATGTGCACCCCTATATTTTTATGATATTAATAATAGAGGTATTTTATAACTACACTTGTGCTCTTATATTATACCAACATAAAGATAATATTGTATTTTTTTAAGAATATAGAGGAACTGGTGTAACTACAAAAAAAACTAGGCGTATAAATGTTATTAAAAAAATTCAAAATTGCATAATAAATCTATTTCATCAAATTCAAATAAATATATATATGTATGTGCATATATATATATAGGTAAAATGTGTATGCCCCCTAGGGGGAGCTAACTTAGCTCCCATGTCATTCAAATTTCATGCGAAACAGAGACTCCTACGACCTCCATCCAAACGGGGTCGATTTAAAAAATCCTGTTACCGCTAAAAAAATGACTGTCTGGATGGAGGTCGTAGGAGTCTCTGTTTCACACGAAATTTTAATGACACGATATAGGGATATAGTGATGAATATTCATGGAAGAAATTTTCAAAAAAAAATAAAAAACATGGAGAAAATGGGACGGGGGTAGGTAAGTTAGCTACCCCCTGGGGGCAGCCCCATTTTACCATATATATATATATGTTTGTGGTGTCTAATATTAACAATGTTAAAATTATTCAAAATCTAATTGATGAGAAGTGTTGCTAATTTATCGCTCCTTAAAGTATGATTATGACAACTTCTTTACATGGAGGCATCATTTGTGAGCACAATGTGGGAAGAGAGAGGCCACGCGCATTATTAGAAAATAGGAATGCGGAAGCAGAATGATAAGATAAATAAAGAAATATGAAACATGGGAGAACAATATTTTTACGTGGAATCATATTCCATGAGGAGCGGGATGAAACCACGGGAGAAGGCCTCAAAGGGTCATATGATTCATTGCATTTTCTCAATGGATACGGGAGGTCCGGGGCTCCTTATATAGCCTCCACAAAGCCTCCAAGTCCCACCATTGGTAGATGTGGGACTAAACACATGGATGGGATAAATGGAGCCTGGAAGTGTCCATTTACCCGTCTACAACATAAGAGGTGCACAACCAAACACTCCAACACTCCCCCTCAAGCTGGAGCATGCAATGCTCAACTTGGACAAATAGAATGAAACTCAACTCACAATACATGACACTACAGACAATATCAACTCAACACGCACAACTGTCGGTTGTTGTCGAAGACGTTGCTTCTCATGACGTGCATGTGAGTAGGACGAACGGACTGGAGTGTGAGTCAATTGAGTCTCCTCGTCGGAGAGGATGTGCTCTGAACTGCACCTGTCAGAGTCACTGCAACTGGAAATGGGTCTCCTCGTCGAAATACTCTGGGTCCCTCCCATCTGGCTCAGAGAATGGTACTCTACTCTAGAGTCCCTATGATACACATGAAAACCCTTGCCCTCATGGCATAGGGAATGGTCCCTTGCTCTGGAGTCCCTATGGCTCACATGAAAACTCTGGCCGAAACAATAAGAATGATGGGGACCACGACAAAAGATGACATACATGTGCGCATCTAAAAAGACCACGTATAAGTGTGTGTCTGAGACTGAAGACTCGAATCTGACGTTGATTCTAAATAATCTGAATTGTAGAGTCTGGACAACTAGTCGGTCTGCAATATCACATCTGAATTTACAACAGACCTGTGACTCTACACAATACTCCCCCTTTCTCTCATACCAGTCGGAATATATGACATCGATTATGTTGGGAGAAGACAATAAAAATGGGAAAACATGAAAACTCTTAGCTGATAATGATTTTTTCTCGGCTTTCTCAATCAATCAATTTTATCACTTTTTTCTCTCGGTTATTTCATTTTTTAAATAGCCGTTAAATTTTTCAAAAAAATAAGTTGTTGACACTTTTTATGGCTTTTCCTTGCAAATATTTTGCGTACGACTTTTTATTGTACGTGCCTCTTTTTTTCTCTTTTTTTTCTTTTTTTATTGATATCACGGCCCAAAGGGCCCAAAGAGTCATCATTGTTTTTGCTTCTTTTCTCTCTCTCTCTTTAAACACGGCCTACATGGCCCATCACTTCCCCTTTTTCTGTTTTTTACAAAAAAAATGGCCCACCAGCCCCATCCCCTTTATTTAAACCATATGGTCCAACAAGCGCTCTCAATGAAATAGACCTCAATATTTTTTTAGCGTTGGCAGAACCCTTATTTAGGGTTCCCTTGAGAACCTTTCGAAATTCTGCAAGTCGCGCCACATCAAGAGTGTTTGTTGCACCGCCGCAGGGAGAGATGTGCGACAGGGATCGAGGTTGTTACAGAGCGCCTTCGCCTGGAGGTTTCAGAGCAGTGCCGTCGATCGAAGGTGCCGCCTGGAGCTGCACTTGTGCCGCCATAAGAGTTCACTGCTATTGCTAGGAGAGTCGAGGGCATGCGCTGCCTGGGCCTGTGATGCACGATAGAGGAGCGCACGAGGAGAGCATCTCGCGTCACCTGGAGGACATGCTGAAGGAGATTGCCGCGAGGGTTGCTGCCGCCCTTGCACGATGAGGCCTGATACGGCCTGTGCGGCACTGGATCTCGAAGGAGAGACTCGTTGCGATGCCTCGGCGGGGAGCCGAGATCGGAGGGGCGCCAGATGCGCCGCCAGAGAGCTGCAGAGGAGAGAGGCAAAAGGAGTCGCACGATGGAGAGAGGCGCAATCGATGCCAGGGATGAGGGCAAGACATGACACCACTGCTTGGCCTGGAGGGGCAATCTGTTGGAGTTGTCAACGCATATCTCTTGGCGGCTGCGAGTTGGGCAAGAAGCTTCTTGCTTGCTGGGAGCGAGGTCATCTCGCTAGGGGTGCCGCTACAGGTAGACCTCAAGCGTCGAGGATCTTCGCGCGCCGCCTGGAGGTACTCGAAGAAGATGATGCGCCGTCTGGGGTTCCCCAATGGGGATCACTCGCTCGCGCACCACCTGGGGGTTCTCGCTCGAGAGAGGAGCACCTGCGAGAACCCATCGCGATGGAGATGCATGTTCTGCAGTAGTGTCAGAGAACCCATCGTGCAGTTGCTGCTCGTGCTTGCCGCTTGATCAATAGGATGAAGAGGTGCACTGTCATCTCAGCCTGATGCATATTACGGCTGGAGTTGCGCAGGTCATGATGCAACCTGGAGGTCTTAGGGCTCGCCTTGAGCGGATCAGTGGCTCGAACAAGATCAGGAGATGCGATGCAACAGCCTGGTGTTGTGCAGGATCTCGTGCCTCCTGCTTGGAATTAGGGTTTCAAAGGAAACCTTATAACATGAATTTGAACGGGAACCATGAATCCCAAACCTTCAAGAATAACAATACTAAAATCGAATTTCGAACAAAAAACAAAGAACACAAAACACCTCGAGAATCAACCCATCCTGGTACCATGTTAGAAAATAGGAATGCGGAAGCAGAATGATAAACAGAGCATAAATAAAGAAATATGAAACATGGGAGAACAAGATTTTTACGTGGAACCCTATTCAAAGAACGGGATAAAACCACATGAGAAGGCCTCAAAGGGTCATATGCTTCATTGCATTTTCTCAATGGATACAGAAGGTCCGGAGCTCATTATATAGCCTCCATAAAGTCTCCAAGTCCTACCACTACTAAATGTGGGACTAAACACATGGATGGGGTAAATGAAACCAGCAAGTATCCATCTACCGATCTACAACATAAGAGGTGCACGACCAAATACTCCAACACCCATAAAGGAGGAAGGGGCAATATTGGGTATTAGATATAAATGGAAGGAGAAGAGATAAAAAAGTACCAACTATAAGTTAGAATGAAACTAAATTGTAAATATTTTTAAAATTTTGAATATTATTAAATAATTAGAAACTATTTTTTGTCAATAAAATGGATGGTTGAACCGGTGGTTTGGTCCAATTGGCTCAACCAGATTAAGTGGACCAACCAGGTTTCGATTGGTTTTGACCGGGGTTTTAAAACTAAACTGAATCGGTAGGTTCAATCGGTTAAACCAAGAACCAGAGGAAAAACGATCCAACATCATATATATATGAGGAAAGTGAGCCTACTTTGTAAAGTAGGTAACCCTACCTACTTTACATCCATTTTTAGTAATTTTTTATTTTTTTGGAAAAATACCACCATAGATTTTCATAACTATAGCCCTCTAATATGTCATTCAAATTTCATCAAAAACAGAGACTCCTATGCCCTTTATCCAGAAAAGGTCGATTACAGCAAATCTAAAACCGTTAAAATTACCTATTATGGATGGAGTGCATAGGAGTCACTGTTTCTGATGAAATTTGAATGACATATTAGAGGGATATATTTTGAAAATCCATGGTGGTATTTTCAAAAAAAATAAAAAAAACTGCTAAAAATGGATGTGAAATAGGTAAGGTTACTTACTTCACAAAGTAGGCTCACGTTCCTCTCCCTCTCTCTCTCTATATATATATATGAATTTGACAAAATATATTATTATGTTCTTTTGAGTTTTTCTAATAACACATTATACCCCTAATTTTTTTTTGCAATCACGCTTGTTCCCCTATTGTCTCCACTTAAATGGTCTGGTGGTAGTGCAATGTGCCTACCACCCAAAAGACCAGGGTTCAAATCCCCCCTTGTGGGGGTTGCGTTAGGTAGTCGACAACCAGCGTAAAAAAATAGTCAAATCTTTCAACATGGATTTGAGCAAGAATACATGTAGTCGACACTACTTATGGTGAGAGAAGGCTTTGACATTTTTTTACGCTTGTTCCCCTATATTCTTGAAAAATTCACAATATATATGCAATTGTAAAAACAAAGAGGTCTGTCATTAGAAAATTTTAGGACGCAAGTGTAAAAATCCAAATATTTGATGTCGCATTATCCATATTTATTTGTATGAAGTACCGGTCTAACTTGGTTTGACATGATCAGACTATATGAACTAAACCAACAATACAAATGTTTGGTATTTTTCGATTTTTATGAACTGATGATGCCATCATCGGTTCGATCAGTCAAAATCTTATTGGTCCGACCATAAAAATTCAAAATCGATACTTTATCAGTTTCATGTCCAATTCGAGTTTTAGAACCTTGATTTTGACAATTTTTTATTTTCCAAGTAAAAACGTGTTTGTTGGATCGTTTTTCCTCTGGTTCTTGGTTTAACTGATTAAATTGATCAGTTCAATTTGGTTTTAAAAGCCTTGGTCCCATGTCATATGAACATTTTCTCTGTGAGTTCTCGCCCTCAGATCTATGCGCCTCAATAACAAAATACCTTCACTCTCAAATGTACTTTAAATCTCCATATCAATTTGCAATCTCATTGCATGTCAACATGATCAAATAACATGAAAAACAACAAGGTCTTATATGCCTTCTTGATTGAGAAATCTCCGTACATTCAATACCAATGATCCCGATTGGAAGAAGGCCCTTGGGTGGAGCCAAGATCTTTCACCATCTTTTTTTTTGAAGTCTAACACTTAGGGGGAGACACGTCGCGGTGCTCGCCCCTTTTCTTTATTAAAAAATTGAAAAGCAGAAAAGGTACATACAAGGGGAGAAGCAAGAAATACAGGTCCTAGAAGGCCCCACACCACGAACCAAGCGTGGGCTACATCAACGACCAGTCAACAGCTAGATGGGTCGAGAGAGTCAATACATTTCTTTGTAAAAACGCTGGCCCCTAAAAATCGTGTCGTTACGCCCCAGCCAGATCGCCCAAATGCACGCGAAGAGGCTCAAAATATCCATGCGATCCCTACCCTTGTTTAACAGTACAGAATCCCAGAAAGCGATCGAATCAACAGTATTAATCCAAAACAAGCTCGCCTCCTCCCAAACACCCCTAATCACAGGGCAATAGAAGAACAGGTGATTTAAGGATTCGACGTCGTTGCCGCAAAGAGCACAGTCCATCGTAGCCAAGCCACCGAGCAACCCCGCACATCGATCCTTCGTTAAAATCCTCCCCCTGCGAAAGAGCCAGAGAAAAATAGTCACCCTCTCCGGGAGCTTCAGGGCCCATAAGAAGGTGCAGTCACGACACAAGGTATCTGTTGGGAAAAATAGAAGTTGTTTATTCCATCAGCCCTAGGCTCTCTCATATAGGAGAGTAGCCTATGGGTAAATTACATAAAGCATACGGCAGAAAAGAAAAATAACAGAGAAATACAAAGTAAACTAATATATGTTTACACTCCCCTCAAGATGGAGCATAGATGTCAATCATGCTCAGTTTGGACGCACACCTCTGAAATGGGCCTCGTAGTAATGCCTTGGTGAATATATCTGACGTTTGATTCTCTGAACTAACATGGGACGTAGCAATGAATCCCTTCTGAATCATGTCACGTATGAAGTGACAGTGAACCTCGATGTGCTTGGTTCGCTCATGGAATGTTGGATAATTTGCAATGAACAAGGCTGCCTGATTGTCACATTCTAAGGTCATAGGAAGTGGGACTTCTATACATAGATCTGTAAGCACTGCCTTTACCCACATCATTTCTATGCTAGTAACCTGAGCCATAGCCCTATATTCAGATTCAGCACTAGACCTGGCTACCACCGTTTGTTTCTTGCTCCTCCATGAGATTAGAGAATCTCCAATGTAAACCGTAAACCCAGAGGTGGACTTCCTGTCCTTGGGATACCCTGCATAATCTGCATCTGCACAGGCTGAGATGGAGATCACCTTGCCTTTCTTGAACAGTAGACCCGCACCTGGTGATGACTTGAGGTACCTGAGTATCATATGTATTGCATCCATGTGAACCTGACGTGATTGTTCCACGAACTGGCTCACTCGATTCACAGCAAAGGCTATGTCGGGTCTGGTAATAGTGACGTATAGGAGTTTGCCCACCAGTTCTCTGTATCTTCTCCTGTCCACCTCCTCTGTATCATCATCATATAGCTTCATGCTGGGATCCATTGGTGTTGTAGCAGGCCGGCACCCAAGTCTCACTCAACAGATCCGTAACATATTTTCTCTGCGGCATTACTAGTCCATACGGATTTCTGGCAAATTCCAGCCCCAGAAAATATCTAAGGGCTCCAAGATCCTTAGTAACAAATTCGCTGCCCAGCTTTTCTTTCGCCTTCTTTATCCCTTGTGCATCATCTCCTGTAATCAAGATGTCATCTACATAAACCATAATTGCAATAATACCTCTGGAAGTCTTCTGTACAAACAAGGAATGATCAGCATTAGAGTGTTTGTATCCCTGTTTTTCAAAGAGGTCTGAGAGCTTCTGAAACTATCTGGGGCTCTGCTTAAGACCATAGATAGCCTTATGAAGTCTGCACACCTTGGAACACTCCCCCTCAACAGCAAAACCAGGTGGTTGTTGCATGTAGACTTCCTCCTGTAAGTCACCATATAGGAACGCATTCTTCACATCCAACTGATATAGTGGCCACTCACGAGTAACAGCAACAGACAGCAAGATCCGTAGTGTAGAATGACGGGCTACTGGCGAGAATGTATCAAGATAGTCCACCCCGTATGTCTGTGTAAAGCCACGAGCAACAAGGCGAGCCTTGTATCTATCAATACTGCCATCCGCATTCTGCTTGACTGTAAATACCCACTTGCAGCTCACTGGGGACACATCTGCAGGTATAGAAACAAGACTCCAAGTTCCTCTAGATTGAAGGGCTGCCATTTCTTCCTCCATTGCTAGACGCCATCTACTGTCCTTCAGAGCATCTTGGTAATTCCGTGGAATATCTACAGCGGACAAGGCCACTACAAAATTCTTGAAGTCCCCAGATAGTCGTTCAAATGACACAGAAGCTGCCAAAGGATATGTAGCGCAGCTCCTCTTCGATTTGCGTAGAGCAATAGGAACATCTAAATCAGTCGTGTCCTCATCTGCCCTCTGCAACACATCCTGCTCAGAAACATCATTAGATCCATCACGAGTAATATCTTCAGAACATACCTTAGGCGAGCTAGGTGATGAGTCTTGATCATGAGCTGGAGGAGGCCTGCGGGTATAATGAAAAGGTAGTGGTGAAAAAGGAATGGAAGGTAGAGGAGCTGGTGGTGATGGTGGTGGTGGTGGTGATGGTGGTGTTGGTACTGGTGGTGGTGGTGGTGGTACATAGATGGCATCGGTAATAGGTGGAGGTAGCTGCTAATCACCTGAGGATGAGAAATACATACGGACTCAAAAAATGCAACATCTGCACTAACAATATACCGCCTGCGCAATGGATCAAAACATTTGTACCCATTTTGAGTTCTGGTGTACCCAACAAACACACACTTGACAGCCCTAGGAGAGAGCTTGTCCGTACCTGGAGACAACTGGTGGACAAAGGCAACCGAACCAAACACACGAGGAGTAAGGGAAAACAGATCCTTACCAGGAAAGATAAGGGAGAAAGGAATCTGTTCACCTAAGACAGAGGACGGCATACGATTTATTAGGTAGCATGTTGTGAGAACCGCGTCACCCCAGTAAGAATAAGGAGCATGACTCTGTATAAGAAGTGACCTGGTGACATCTAGTAAGTGGCGATGTTTCCTTTAAGCGATCCCATTTTGTTGAGAGGTATAAGCACAAGATGTCTGATGGATAATCCCTTGGGATGAGTAGTAATTGGCTAAGACATGAGTACACAATTCCAAGGCATTATCACTTCTCACAATTTTAACAGATGTGGAGAAAACATTACGAATTTCATTAAGAAAATGGATGATAATAATATTCCCTTCTTCAGATTTATTTTTCAACAAAAATACCCATGACACACGAGAGAAGTCATCCACAATAACTATATAAAATATGTGTCCCTGATGATCAGGAACACGACTCGGACCCCAGATATCAATATGAAATAAATCGAACTTGGAGGTACTACTCCGACCCGGACGACTGGGAAAGGTAGACCGGTGATGCTTTCCCAACTGACAAGCCTCACATTGGATGGATGTGTGAGGCAGACCCTGGGGTAACACACGACACAACTTCTGAAGCGGTAGATGTCCAAAGCGCAGATGCCACAGCAGAGGAGATACGGGTCCAGTAGGTAGGGATGAGGTTCAAGCAAAAGGAGTCTGATTGAGGCGATAGAGGCCTCCTTACTCATAGCCACGCCCAATCACGTTGCCCGTAAGGATGTCCTGAAAAATAAGAGAAGATGGATCAAAAATTACCCGACATTGTAAATCCTTTGTAATCTGACTGATTGATAATAAATTCATTGAAAAATCAGGCGCATGTAACACATTCTTGAGCTGCATAGAAGATGTCAGTCTAATCTCCCCCTAACCAGTAATTGGGGAATGTGTACCATTGGCAATGACCACTGTTCAACCTGGGGGAATCCGAGAATATCCTGTAAGTAAACTCTGGTCGCCACATAGATGATGTGTAACGTCCGAGTCCATAATCCAAGGTAATGTATCTGATCTACTACTGGTAAATGCAAGTATGCTACCTGATGCACTGGTAGACGCAGAGGCAGATGCAGCAGCATCTGATTGACTCTCAGTAGTGGGTGCTGGGCCAGATGGAGGAATAATGCCCCTTAGACGGGCAACTAGACCATCGAACCGCTGATCCAAAGTAACAGCAAATGGAGGCTCTATCTGCTCAGCGACTCGTGCAGATGCAGGAAATCCATGCTTAGAGTAGCATGTGTCTTCATTGTGTCCGACGCGATGGCAGTAGGTACATGCCTCCTCTGCCACGAGGTCCACGTCCACGGGTCTGATGATGAAATCCACGGCCCCTGTTGGCGGCCATGGCTGAAGCATTCTGATTCGTGACCGTAGAAGGGACGGTGATTCGACTCAGTCTGTGAAAGGCTTCCTCCATGGGAGGAATAGTAGAGTCGGCCAAGATCTGGGATCGTGCCGCCTCATACTCTGGATCAAGTACAGCAAGGAAAACGCCCACCATAGTCGCATTCCGGTATGTCTTCTATAACTCTGGCGTGGTTGTTAGGGGCATGAAGCTGTATAGCTTCTCGAACATCCCTCGCAGGGATGTGTAGAGTGAATGTAGAGGGCGACCATTCTGCTTTATAGTGAATATATCATGCTGAAGTTGCAGAATTTTTGTTTCATTCTTCGCTTGAGAGTATGTGGCCGCCAGAATATCCCACATGTCTTTGGTCGTGGGCTGATGGAGAATATCGTTGGCAATCTCGATTGCCAAAGTTCCAGATAACCAGACTTTGGCGTATGCATCATCGGCCTCCCATGAGACATTGGCTCCAGTCTTCTCAGCAGGCTCTTCTTCGGTAAGAATGTGCTTCTTACCAGTTGACATCATTATACTCATGAACTGCATCGCCCACAGTTCATAGTTCGTACCGTCCATCTTTACGATAGGCGTTGTACCACAAAAGGCGCCAATAGATGGAATATCCGCCTTGCTTTCTGACATACTGGAAACCGAAGACTGGAGCGATGAACTGAAGATAAGATTTGTCTACATGGACATAGACCGGTTTAGTTGCAGGTGTAGACTTCAAGCAACCAAACCCATTTAGTTGACGGTGTGCGCTCTAGACGGTGATTCAGGGGCACACGCACATGCGCTTTCAGGAGCGCACGCACGTGAGATGAGGCGCGCACAGAGCGTTGAGATGCGCGCTGGAGGGCACGGAGATGCGCGCTGAAAAACGCACAAGGGTGCGCTGGAGCGTGCTGAAGCGCGCTAGAGGGCGCAAAGATGCGCGCAGGTACAAGCGCGAGGGCGCGACGGCGCGCAGGCGCAAGGGCGCGCTGGCGCAGGAGCGTGCAACGCACGGGAGGTGCCTACGCACTGGAGGCGCACACGCGCGGAGAGACGGAGGCGCGAAGGAGGCGTCGCCGGCAGAGAGAGTGGCTCGCGAGTGGGGGGTAGGAATAGGGTTAGGGTTTCAAGAACTCCGGTCTAGGACCGTCGCTCTGATACCATGTTGGGAAAAATAGAAGAAGTTGTTTATTCCATTAGCCCTAGGCTCTCTTATATAGGAGAGTAGCCTATGGGTAAATTACATAAAGCATACGGCAGAAAAGAAAAATAACAGAGAAATACAAAGTAAACTAATATATGTTTACAGTATCCGTTCGCAGCTGATGGTGGTGGGAAATCGCCAAGAAAGCCTTCCTCATCGTGAAGGGGCCCGCCCGTCAGTCCCAGTGATCTCACTCCCTCGTGGGTCTGGGCGCATTCGCAATAGCATCCAGAAGACTAAGAAACTCCTCGAACCTTTGATCGGAGAGGTTGCTAAGAAGGATAGGAAGCCAGCCATCCCCCGACCAACACGATGCCACGGAAGCTTGAACATCGGCCGCCAAAGCAAATAATCGTGGAAACGACTCCCGAAGAGGAGCCCCACCAGCCCACCTATCCGACCAGAAGCTGAAAGTCCTTTCGTCCCCGAGGCGAGGAACAAAAAAGTCAGAGTAACGTTGGCCAACCGCCATCACCCCACACTAGAAGGGGGTCCGAGAGCGGAGACAATCACCCGCCCCAAGCATCACCCCCACGTAAACCAAGAATCTCACGTAAGATGGTCGAGCAGAAGTCGTCGCTGGCACCCCATAATATGTTCACTCATTTCAAGAGAAGAGCATCATTGACACGGTCGAGCCTGCGAATGCCAAGGCCCCCGTCACATTTCCTCTTCGTCACCTCCTCCCATCCCACAAGATGCGGCCCACATGCCGATGGCCCCCTCCTCCCCCACAGAAATTTCCGCATCAGTTTCTCAATACGCCTACGGACCCCCACAGGCAGCTGCCAATTGGAGAGATCTTTCACCATCTTTACAAAATCATGCAACCTTTGTTCATAAAAACTCAAGCGAAAATTAGGAAACTGAGCATACAGGCATCTCTAACACCTAAATCCCACTCTACTAGATTTATTTTTTTAGTCAAATCTATATTAGATTTAGAAGCGAAAAGGTAATAAATCAATGGTCTACAAGAACTTCTCATACACAAGGACTTGGGGCAGTTTATTTGTCATTAAAATTCACTTTATGTACTTATTTAGAGGCCAATACGACCATAATATGGCTAGTGTTTCGTTCCTTCGAGGCCATCCATGGCCATAGCATAGTTAAATCCTCTTTATTCAAGACAATTCTGGCCAAACATTTGTTGTAAAGTCTACATGCCTATCTTTCTAAACCTCATGTAATATCTTTTGAAATAATGAATGCGGTGACCCAAAGAGCACAATATTGGGTTTACAGTAAAAAAAAGCAATCACAAAATGAACCACCCCGAGCCAAGTCCCCAAAATATGAAAGAGTTCCCATTCCTCGAAATCAGCGGCATCCCACCTAACTCGAGAAGAACCGTGCAGATAGCTTCCGTAAAGCAACGGGTGAAGCGTTCAATCAAGGTAGAATCGAAGGCTATAAGGAGATAACATAAATTTCTCACCAATATATACAATAAATCCTCCTTCCTCCCCTAAAACCAAACCACCCACTAGACGATAAGGGACTTGTTCATCTCATCAAGCTTCAAAACTCTCAATCATTATCATCTATTAGGTGTATAGCTGACACCCATTCCACCAACAGATCTTCATGAGCCCCCTGACCCAAGCAAGACCCAAAAACATCTGCCTAACTGCCACAAGACGATGACAAATGCCAATTGGCAACAACATGGTGGAATAAAGAACACATGAACCAACTATCAAGAGAATCAAGACACAAAAATAAATCAAATTGTAGAAAAGGAATGCTGATGTTTGGATACGGAAGTTAAAGATAATCTTGTTTCACATTGTTTCCTCTTAATAAAACATATAAAAATCTGATTATATGAATGAAAATTTAGCTACCATCTAGAATTCCATATGTTTTGTAAAGAGAAAAGAATATGAAACAAGATCTCTTGTTTTTAATTTTATCTTTAACTCCCCTATCCAACCATCAGGAATCATTTTTTGTGTCGTAACACCTCCCTTGGAAACATGCCCACAAGCACAGCCACATGCTGCCAAAAACTCCCATGTCTCATCAAGCTTACCATCATGAACCCAATTCTCTTATTAAAGCATCTTTTCCTTTTTTTTGGACCCCCTTCCCACGTCTCCCATTAGGCTCTTTAACCGACTACTCACACTTCCAAATCATGGCATCCATTTTCCTACATGTGTACATACCACCGCAAATGTGTATCATTCAATTAAGATCTCTAGATTTTGAGGAAATATTGAACTAAAGAGGAAAGGCTCCAATATCCTCTACCTCACCCATCTTTCTGTCAAACAAAAAGGCTCTAATCCCCACCCCCCTCCAGCACTTATCGCCGCCACTCACAACGATGATTGGAACCTTTACTGACAACCCCATGAGCACTATTCTCTTCAGCTTGCTCATGGTTCTCATGTCACCTTAGGATATTCTTGTACAAGTCAATGGATTAGGGAGCCCATAAACTTATTGCATATGCCTCGAGCATCGCCACCAGTAATGCCTCTTCAACAAGGCTCGGTTGCGATTTACATCTCACGCAATTAGTCTCGGATGTCTGCAATCGTTTCCATCTTCACCACTCCGTACCTGTTGCTTGAATGATTGTTAAGAATACCATTTGGCTTCCATAGAATACCAGTTGGCTTCCATATTTCCTTTAATCTTTAGGATTTCAAAGAAAATACCCATAAAACATATGTATGCAGGTGTGCAACCTCCACAAGCACTGATACTTACTTGAGAACATAAAATCGTAGGTTGTGTTGCTGGAAACATCTTGATGATTTGAAAACAATAACGGTGTGTCTTCACAAATTTTTAGAATTTTGAAAATACAATAAAAAATGCACTTAGCCTTCTCCCACTATGAGTAGAGTTGACTACATGGATTTTTGCTCAAATCCATGTTGAAAGATTCTAGAATAAATAATCGAAATAAATATAAACATTGATACAACATTGACCGTTTGGACGATATGCTTTAAACCATATAAAATTCTAGAATAAAGAGATAAATGGAGCCATAACACTATTAAAACATGAATTTACACAGTTCTCGAAGATCGTGAAGATTGTCTTACCCTACACAAGGACTGGCCTAATAGTCGTGTTTATAAATTGAAACTTCTCTATGAAACCTATAGAACAATGCCTTGTATAGGCTGAGCCGCTGAACTCATAATCAACTCTCTCACAAATAAGAGATGTGGGACATAACACACGGCTCTATACCGCTTACTAGATGGATATCCTGCGATCCAGTTACCTAAATACCCAACCTTCCGTTACTCTCAAAAGTTTTTTTACATGACAAATAAAGATCTATGAAATGATACTCAGTGAGATATATGGGATACAACAATAGTAAATCTAACAACATTATTGTGTTGGTGATTGACAATTTGGCCATTAATGTGGATCAAGTGATTCAAGAGGCATTGGTTTTGGTTATATGCTTAATAATATTTCCATCTCGATGCCCCACGATGTTGTTGAGGTAGATTGATTAAAAAAAACCTCTGGGAAAATGCACACCCATAACCCAGCTGATAAGGTACATTACATAGTCCGTTTTAGGGATTAATGACTTACCCATTCAATGACTTTGGCACGAGACATTCCCAAAATAGGTACTATAGAGTTAGGAGTAGATAGACGTTTGTTGGCATTCCATGCTTCATTCCCCTTTCAGGGCCTATCCGAAAGAGAATTCGGTATCGCTTGCCTGTGAATATCTATTACCTTCATCATTAAGGGAGGAGTGGCGGAGGCTAGAAAGATTTTCGTGAGCCTTGATATTTTTAGAAAATTATCTAGTACCGTATCAAGCGAGCAAGGTCCGGATTCGTTTCTTTTGGCTTTCTGATGGGGAGCAAATAGATTGTGGGTAGGCCTTGGCCACCCTTGTGGTAGCATGCCATTATCCTATTTGGAAATTCCTTCAACTCCCGGGCATCTTAGACAAGTTAATTAGCCACCTTTGGTGGAGAAGTTGGATCCCTAACTTTCTAGTTTGAAAGTTGCTTGCTATTTCTCGTAGTGGTCGTATGGTGCTTCTGAAAATGCTTCTCTTCGTTATTCCTATATACTTCATTTACAATAGGATACTATCAGTCAGTTCTGTGCCACCATCTGGAAGCAGCAATGAGGAGATTTTTTAGACCGGGTCAGAAAGGAGAGATGTGTCACATTCCCTTGGTTGACAAGGATTTGATTATGGAACCCATTAATAGGGGGTGGGGTGTTGAAGGCTTGAATCTTAAGGTTATGAACAAGTCTCTCTTCACTTCCCATTGTTGAAAAGCATTGACTTGGGCCTTGAATTAATGAAAGTTATTGAGGGTCCAGCTAATTCCCAATTGAATTGACCTTTTATATACTAGTTGGAAGGAAGGAAACGGATAGCCATGCATGATGGAGGAAAGAAAATAATAAGAGAGAATAAGTTGAAGATGTTGTCCTAGATTCAGACCAGAAGGCTCGCGTGCGGAGCTCTCTTACTGATGAAACTATGAAGGGTGCATTTTTGCAGTCATTAGGATCCCCCCTTCCCTTTCTCTATGCTCCTCCCTTAATTTTTTCTCAAGTTTTCATAATTTAGAACAAGGATCTGATCCATGAGAAGTAATCAAACAAACAGATGTCTTATATTTCTATAAGAAATAATACAAAACATTAGCTAAGGGAGGGTGTCGATTTCTTTCTAAGAAATAGGTTGTAAGGTGCATCAAATCCACTTAACGATCTCAAACCACAACGTCGACCCGAAGGGATGAAGCCTACTAATGAAGGTAGCAAACCCATGATTTGCCTAGGGCTTTCTACGTGCCCTTGAAAATCCACTTATTGAAAATCAAGTTGGACTTTTGGAGCTATATTCGAAACTAACCGAAAGCACTATAAAAGCACTAAGTCCGAGAAAGATTGCCCGAGAAAGCTCGCCTAGTCTTAAACCTAGGAAAGATATGTTGGGGCTCCGAGGTTGAGCAACCCCTAAGGTCTGTTTGGTTAATGGGATGGGGTGGGTTGGGGAAACCTTTTGTGAATAGTAATTGTTTAGATGGTTATGAGGGTTGGAGAGGGTTGGAATAAAGAATGTGATGTGTTGTCACATTGATTTATGATGGAATTCCATCCTAGGAATAGAGATGGGTAAACCAGACTACCCCGAGATAACCTGGTAACCAAATGGATCCCTAGAATACAATACCTGGGGGAGTACCCCTCTTCTATTAAGTTAAGGAGAGACCAATCCTAGATTTCTAGGGAAAGTCCTTTCTTGCTTTTCTCATTCTAGCACTGTTGGCGAAGTGGGTCTCTGAAATCTGTGGAACTCTGCCAATCGGTTATATGCCACCATATGGAGCCAGTAATGATAAGATTTTTTAGACCAACCCAGAAAGGGGAGATGTGTCACATTTCTTTGGTTGATTAGGATTCAACTATGGAACCCATAGATAGGGGGTGGGTTGATGAAGCTTAAGGTTATGAACATGGCTCTCTTAGCGATGTGGGTCTATGAACACTGTGGAATGAGGATGATACGCTTTGCAAAGTAGTGAGAGGTATATGTGGTGGTGTATCCTCATTGTTTAGCCTTGTCATTCTCCTAATTCATTCTGAAAGGGTATCTACACTATGTTTCCCTAGATGTTGGCCAAACAAATCATTTTGGGTGACGGTGTATCTTTTAGGTTTTGGATTGATGATTGGACCGGTGTAGTTCTTTTTGTGGTCGTTTCCCAAGGCTCTTTGCTTGGGTGATGAATTGTGATATGAACATGGTGGGGGCTCGGATCTATGGTGCTTGGTGTCCCACATTTTGTATGGCTTTTCTGACCATGGATCATAGAATTTCCAGAGGATGACGGTTTGAAGGGATGTTGTGACTGAGTGTCTAGACTGGTTTTCTTTTTAGAGGTTTTAGGGTACAATATGCATCGGTTGGAGAGTATCTTGGTGATTTAGGCTCTTTGTTGGCACGTAATGGCATTATTTTTCACCAAGAGAGATTCTATATTGAGATTGTTGTAAATCATGCCAAGGTTTTTTTTTGGAGCTTTGGTCTACGTAAGTTCTTTTTGGGCTTTGTTAATATATAGTAGGGACGGGAAATGCTTTCAGTGCATACCATTTTTCGCCCTTAAAACCCCAGTAATATTGTAAACATATTTCACTTCGGTTGTTTCTCAAAAAAAATATTTCACTTGGGTTGTTCATCATATATCTCTTTTGATGATATCTTCTAAAAATGAAAATATTGGATACATGTGTAAATATATCCTATGTTGTGCACATGTGAGAGCTTAGTGTGAGAACTAAGTTGGGAGGAAGATTGTTTAGAAGGTTTGGGCAACAAGAAAGAAGGCCTAACAACGCTACAATTAGTGGATGTGAGAAGTTGGTTGTGAAGCCTTACAAGAGATTTGATGAAGGGACAAAATAATGTTGGGAAAAAATTGAGTATAGAGTTCCTTATATATAATTCAATCTAAACCTCTTCATGACATATCAAATCCAAATGGCAGCATAATATTGGTGTTTCCATCTAACTTGATTTGAGAAAAAGACTGGGCTTCTGCGTTTCTTTATTCCTTTCTAAAATTTTGAAAGACGGGTACTTTTGAAAATTATGCATTTATTCACACTTCACAAAATAGGAAAAAAAACATGGAGCAATCACTATAACTGAAAATATAACATAGATGATCATTTAGGTGTTGAAACTTGAGAGGTAAAGTTCGAGAGATGCCTTGGCGCTTAATATCTCCAACCTCAAGGGTGACAAACATAGCATGGCCCATGTGCAAAGATCCAGTGACATTAGGAGGCGGCATTGGTATTACAAAGGGTTCTCCGCTTTGTTCAGAACTCGGCTGGAAAAATCCTTGAGCTTCCCACCTGATTACAAAATCCATCAATACAAATACATTTCACCATTACATGTTTGTGTACTGTGCAGTGCTGAAATTTGGATTGAAGATGGCAATTAATATGTATCGATTTGATTACCATCTATATATCCTCTCCTCTTCCCCGAAATCAAATGACTTTGCAGTTGCAGGAGATGCAAACACCTCATCCAGTGTGGCACTAGCTGCAAATAAAGAAAGGAATTAATGAAATGGAAACACATCAACTACGATGCAGATAAGTTTCAAATCATCTCTAGACCATGGGAAACCAAACAAACCCATGTTCCCATCGGTTCACAGCATCAGGCATTCATTGGGAACTGTTGGTCAAAGCGTTGGCGGTAAATACTTTAGATCCATTAAAAGAACTTTGACATTGTAACAAAAAAATTTGCACCCTTAATAGCCTTCAGTAGAATTGAACTTTCCAGCACCAAAATTGCATGTTTATATATTAGGATCGTTTATGATATGGACAACGAGTTTTGGAATCCCCTACATACTTTACTCAAGATAATTAGGTATACTATATATCACCCAAAAGATTGCTCTTAACTTGACTCCAACATTAAAATCTCTTATAAGAATCTAACCACAACAAGCTAGCACAAAGGAAACTTGAACACATCCATAGTAGCACAAAGGAAACTTGATCGGAAACTTGCTGGACAGCAAGCAAAACATCGTCGACGATGAGTATTTCTCGTTTTTCTTCGTCAAAAATCTGGACAGCGGCTTTGATGACGGGAGACTTCGATTCAGCGACTTTCTTGGCAGCGATTTCGGTGGCGCTTAGAATCTCAAAATCAGCAACCAAAACTCGTAGTTTTGATTGGAATTCGAGCAATATGGTCATCATCTCCTTGTTGTAGGCTTCATCGGCCCGTCGTTTACGTTCTGACGAACGATAGTCTTTCCTTGTATGATAGTGCGAACATCTATATGGATCGTTAGATCGTGAAGACGATCTAGATACCATGCTCTCATACCAAATGATGCAATTCAAAATTTACGACGATAAAAAAATAATTTTTGAATGGTGGAAAATATTTAGTAGAGAAGAAATTGAAGGGGAAAAGAGAGAAGACTCGCCGGATGCGAGGGATTTGGGGAAGAGAAGCGTGGAGATCGCGCGGAGGGAAAAGAGATAAAGAGAAGAGAGATGAGATAATTCTCAATTAATTTCAACTTCAACTTGAATTGTTTAAAAATAATAGACTACCACCCCTTTATATAGGAGGGATGGGATTGCAGAATTAGAAAGAAATTTCAAATTTAAAATTCATATTTGACTCTAACTTATCCTAATTGGCTCTAACCGATTAACTACCTTAAATAACCAATTAACTATTTAATTTGAAATCGCATGTGATCTCTTTATTTAAAATATAATTACAATGATTAAATTATTTGTAAATAATATGAGAATCTAATTAACGGACGGAAATAAATAAATAATACTCTATTTATTAGTTTCACGCTACATCAACAGCGATCTCAGTGGGCTCGTAAACAGATGTATATCCAACTTCTGAATCCATATTCTATCCAAAGTTCATTTTAAAGTCCGAGTTTTATCTAATTTTCTATTCCCGGGATTGAATTCAGGTAGTCATGGGGCATCTGCAAAGTAAACGATACAAATTCAAAATAATGTTGTGTCCGTCCCATTTAGAATCTGATCCATCTGGATTACCAACTGAATGTCTAAAGAGAATCTACGCAATATCATCTTTCTTCTTCCTTGGTACACGTTATGTAGAGATAGTACCTAAGATCATATTTAGAGTATTATAATACGTCATTACAAAGCTTCTATACACAATACAAGTAAATAAAAAGTGGAAAATTAAACCATGAGTACTACATGCATCCTCATTCATTCGTTCATCGTTTAATATTAGTGCATACATCCGAATTCAGTTCCGAGTAATGTCAGGATTCGTTTATGTCATCTCCGGTGCATAGTCTATCCCAACAACTCAAAATCCGCCATCTATGTTGCTTCTTACAACACGATGGTGTTGGAGGTCGACGTATTGAAATTCTGTGGGGATGAAGTGGTATGGATCAATACCTGAAAGGAATCTGCGATCCTTCCGGCGCGGGACGGGGAGAGGGTGCGTCGGGAGACGGAATCGGCGGTGGGACGTGGATCGGAATGCGGAGGCGAGGGGAGAGGGCGAGGGGAAGGAGAGGAGGGAGGTGAGGATGGGGCGATGGGAAAGGAGGAAGGAGCTGTGGGACGTCGCCATTCTCGGGGGAGTGGGGAAAGCCCTGAGCTCGGAAGGTGGAGAAGTGGAGCTCTAGTTTGTGGTGGTGGCGGTGGTGGGATAAGAGGGAGGGAGGGGGGGAAGTGTGCGGGGAGGTTTGGGGGGTTTTGGATATGGTTTTTATTCTCATGCTAAGGGGCCAAAAGGAAAATAGAATTTCATTCATACCATTTTTTTTGGAATTTCACTTGTAATCCTCCGGATTTTTATAAATATGCTTATACCCTTACCTTTTTTGCAATAACATTTGTGTTATGTTTTCAAATGCTCACAGTTGTGTCCCAAAATTAACTTTGCCATCTATTAAATTAACCAAATCATGGTTCATCCAAACCAAGGTCTAGTTAAGAAATATTTTTATAACATTTGTGCAACTCCTTCCTTATCTTCTTCTTCATTCAATATGTTGGTGACGTCGTGACATGGTGAGGGGATCGTCGTGAGTCGATGGCAGATGATACCCTCCCTTGGCCATGATATATAGCTACAAAAAGCACATGTGACTGCACATTACACTAATATTGATCAAAATCTAAGGCGATCGTTGACATCAGAACCTCAAAAGCGTATGTAGAGTTGTTAGTGTACATGTGGTCGTAGATTAAGTCATACAACCCACTTTGTATGCATGCCCCCTATTGCAACATGTTGGACCCAAAACCCACCATCAGTTGCTTTACCCCCCCCCCCCAAACCCACCCCGTCTTTGTTGTTCCCATCCTTCACATTAACCATCACCCAATTGTTCGTCATACACCACCCCTTATGGCCTCGTGGTTATTATGCGATTCAACTATATTATACTTGAATTTTGGCCTAATTTTCAAAATAAATATGCAAATCAATAATGTAAAGTAATAGTATGATTGAAAATACTTGTTAGCTAAAAATGAGTTAATTGAAGTTAGTTAATATACAAGCAATTCTATTAAAAATTTCTAGAAAAGAAAAGATATAGAGTTTCAATTATAAATGTACATTACACCTAACAACACACTAAATAAGTAAAGAATCTTCTTTATTTTCTACAAAGCACATACTAACTCCAATTGACTTTATTTTAATCATATTAGTTCAATAAAAATGTGAATAAATAAATAGAAATAAGTCAAAAATCACACAGATGCATTGATACCAAGAAATAAATATTAGTTCCAATCATGCTAAAATAAAAGCCGAATTCTTGAACATGCAAACTTCAATTGCTCGCATTTAAAGTTGGAACTTTAACTTAGTGTGTGTATAGTTTTTGGGTAAATAAAATCGTTCATGGAAAGTGTGATTTTGGACCTCATACTGCATGTATTGATTACTTTTGTAAAATTTATTTTAATCCAGGCATATTGCACGATCACCCTCACTTTGTACATTTTTTTAAATTACTATTATTTATATTCTTTCTTACAAAAATGAAATTATATAAAATAAGTTAAAACAAAAAAGGAACAAAAATCGAACCCTAAGGTTTGCAAGTATTTTATACCTATGAATCATTAGCCTTAAATTTTAAGGAACACTGTGACAAACGTCCCCATAGTATCTGGGTACCCAACAAACTGATTCTACGCACATACATTCCACAGATCTATGTAGTCTAAATCACCACGAATAACCCAATCCTCCTTATGCACAAGAAATGTGTATCACATTCCCAACTTCATTAACAATATTTCATATAACTCCCCTCTTAGATCTCCCGCCCGGAATTACTAACCAATGTAGCATACACTTACCAGCACACGAGTGTTATCTCTTAATGGACAAGTGAAGCACTAAACCACCACCAATGACTACTTAACCCTGTAACGGAACGAGTCATGTCGGCCGACAGAACCGTGTACTTAAAATTCACAAGATCGAACCGCTACCAAATCATGCATGGTAATCAATGAGCATACAAAAAAATAATTCTCAAAAGGATCCAAAAATCCAATTCAACTGAGAGTTCCATTATTACAACATCAATAAGGATAAACTTGCAAAAGAAAACTAAATAATTTCACAACATGATTCTCTGTTCCAATGGGCATACATGTATCCACCATAAAACTTGTGATATGCATACCACGCCGAATGTCTCGTTGAGTTTATTTCATGGACTTAAGTGCTTAATCAAACTTGCTCTTCCCCTGAAATAAATAAACACATATTTGCGTGAGCCTAATGCTCAGTATGCATCAGGGTCCATGCATGAGTATTCTAACAATCATTGATCTATTATAAAATATGTACTTGGATTTTCATGGGTACACATTATTACATGCCTAGTTATTTGCCATGCATGTCTAAGTTCGAACCCTTCCTGTGTAATTCAGCTTCTTTCAGAAACATGGGTATGCATGTATAATATGTAAATTGCATCAGTAGATATGACAACCATTTCTTTCAACTTGTGGGGCTTATTTCATAAAATACATAGCAAATTACGTACTTCTTAAATCATATAAATCATTTTACATATTAACCCTCATGACTTTAATGGTTTAACTTTATTAAATCAGTTCTTGTATAACATGTAATGATCCACTCTCACATTAACCATTTTCTTGCATGACATATACTGGTTTATCTTTAATTAAACCGCTTTCTTACATAACATGTTATAAATTATTTTTTTCATACCTTGTAATGATTTATCTTTATAAATAATTTATTTTGTAACCTGTAACGATTTATCTTTATAACTCATTTATTTCGTAACTTGTAATGATTTATATCTATAACCATTTCCTTGCACACTTATAGTGATTTATCTTTATAAATCATTTATTTGCAGAACTTTCATTTACATATCTTATTATACATTTTCAACCCTTGGCACTTGTGGTCCATGACATGATATGACAGTGTAGCTACAACTGTAGAGGACTTAGCTTTTTCCTCTATGGTTCCTTGCGACCATATGCCCCTTGCGACGATAACATGATAGTGTAGGTACAAGTGTATAGGGCTTAGCTTTTGCCTCTGTGGTTCATTGCAACCATACGCTCCTTGCGGTGTTGTCCCTTGTGGCATTGTCATTTGGCTTATACGACCCCTTGCGGTCGTCCATGTGACTCTTTATGAGTCCATGACTTAAATCTTATTTAAGATTATCAAAATTTATTCTCTTATCAAGTAAACATTCCAATGGTTTACAACATGTACAATAATAAGTTAATATTTATTTTCACTTGAACATGAATATTCCATCGTTTTTAAAGTTATAAAGAATACCAACATTAGCACTTAACAATACTTTATATGATAAGTTATTAAATCTTGATAGGTAGGCTATCTTTCTTACGTAAGTTATATTGTGCAAAACTCAATTTACATGACATTGCGCAACCTAATGTGCACATATGATCTTAGTACTAAGTTGTGCATTCTTATCTCAAAATTATCATAAGTTAAAGATGAAATTCTATATTTCTGGGTACCTTGTGATAGGTCATATAAACATACCATGGAAAGATGGAGTTTAGAACGTACGGCCATTTAAAATACGGCATGTGCTTTGTCGGATTTTGATAGTCTAAATTGCTATATTAACATGTATAGTGAAAATAACATAATACTAGTTTCTATTAATGACATTCATTAAATCGAATAAAGAATATGGATGCTCAAGACTTAGATACACATTTCGTTGCTTTTGGATAATTCAAAAAAGATATAAACTAACACACTTACAAGAACCTTTCTATGAAGATGTTTGGATTTTTTCCCATCGTTATAAATTTTATTTAATTCTTATATAATTCCTCAATGAAAACACAAGTTGTATACTTACTAAATTGATGATTGGAAAAAAATATTAAACCTAGATAGTCACACCCACAGGAGATGGTGCATAATTAATTATCTATTGACATAGTACGTAAGAATGATTGGTTGTAACAGAGTGATTCCTTTATTCTTGAATATGTATCAACTAAAAAAACAACGCAAATATCTCGTTCATTACAAAGGATTAAGATCTAAGCATTTCATCATACGTACGTGTTACAAGGATAGGGAATATATCCTAAATAAGAACAATATACATATATATTACCTTGATTTTCTTTCACGTTATTAGATGACTTATCTCAAAACCGATCATCTCATGTGAGTATTATCCGTAAAAACATGTACATGCATTAAATATTATACTTAGATATGGCATTTGTTCATATGCATAATTCTATGCCGACATACATCTATAGATTGTAATTCAAAGCCGAAACATACAATAATGGCTCTTATTCCGGACATGATCATTAGTAATACAAAAAATCCTAGACCGATATATACCTTTGATCCAACGCGTAACTCTTCCTAGTGTGGTCATTGTGGTTCCTTCTGGTCACGTCTCTGCACTCTCCTTCTCTGATTCGATGTTGCCATCTCCTGCGACGAAGATCGGTCTTCTGTGAGATCTGTCTCCCTCTTCCTCTTTCTCTCTCTCTCCTCTCCCTCTCTCAATGCTCACGTTCATGGCCAAAAAATGGTGTGAGAATGGGAAGATGTTGGGATTTTAAGGCAACCAATGAGGCAAATGAATGGAATATTAAACCCCATTCAATGGGGGCAATAAAAGGCAATTATTGTGTAATGACAAGGTTATTGGGATTTTTTGAAAAAATCTTGCCATTACAATCTACCACCCTTAAAAAATTTCATCCTCCTAAATTTCTTTGCAAAGTGACATAGTGAAGATCGTGCAATTCTTTTGCATTTCTTTTTTTTTGTTTAGCACTCATCCAATCAATATGGACTAACTTTGCCCCCAAAATAGATGCCTTCTCACCCACATCACTTTTACGAGAGTGTGATCTTAAAGATCTTCTATAGAATGCTTTATATAAAATCACCTTGATATTCGAATGGTGACCATTTAATATAGGAAAACTATACCATAGGAAAATATCTATCCGAGATTCCTTCAAATTATAAGAGCATGCTCCCAATAAAAGCTTTGAATCTCTTGATGATCTTAGATGATTGACCTTATGTCTGTAGAGGAAAAGGAGTATTAACTTAAATTATATACCCATAACCTCTTGAATACACTTTCATATCTAAGATGTGCATCTCTTTTCCTGATTTGATATAATTAATGCTAGGACATTGCCTAGGTCATTGATCTCTTTATCAATAGTTTAGCCTGCCTATGCATCCATTTATCCCGGCAAGCAGGTAAGAAGGGTTGATTCGATCAATTCCTTTGCAATAACATGTATGGTATTATAAGCATCTATCCTTGTCTTGGGTATTAGAAGGATGTGTCCTCGTCTGGGTAAATCAGTTCAAAATCCATATGATATGCTTCAAATTCAATATACCATCGCCAAAGGCTGAATAAGGCTTGTTGTTTCCGGATGTTCAATCCCAATCTAATGGCATATTAGGATTTTGGAAACAAATCTTGCAATCTCGAACTTTATCACTTGCCACCCGCAATATCATTGGATATCTTTAGGCATTTTGTCATGCATGAATGAATAGTGTACACATCTATGAGATTCATATAATGTCTCCTACCTTAATTTATTATCACCAAGAATCTAAAATCTTGAATGATATATCACATCCTCATCAATTCCATTAATAAAATCATCTGATTCCTTTTTTAGTTTCTCAATTATTTTTTAAAGATTGAAATCTTTTCTGCTACTTTGATCCCCTAGATTATCAAAAATTTTCCGCGTAACAATAATGTCATCAATCAATTAGATAAAATATTATCGTTACTAACTCCAAGTCATGTATAGGAAACTCCAAGTCAGGAGTTGTATAGTTACTCTCTTGTGATCTTAGTTGGCATGATGAAAAAATCAATACCTTTTTCATTTAACATACAGTTATATTCTTTATCAGATATATGAATTTAACTGCAAAGCCTCCGATGCATAAATGTAAGCTTACAGTCAGAGTCATAGCCAACTTTTCCTTTAGTTTTTGAAAACCTCATTCACAGTCATCTGAATGTACAAATTTCATATCCCCCTCTAATTAGGTTTTTCAATACAATTGTAATATGTGAGAAAATTCTACACGAATAATCAATGTACAACGTCATCCTAGAAATCTATGAATCTCTGAAATGTTTCTCAACAAACTTCAAGGTAATATATTTTTCATCTTAATTCAACCAACTTCAATGCCATCATTAAATTTGACAATACTAAGGAATATGATTTGATCAATTCAAATGCTACATTTAGAGCACTTGCATAGAGGAAATGCTAATAAAAGGTTTCGAACACAATATTGAGATATACTTGATATTTCTCCATATTATCGAAGTATATAAACAATATTATCCACAAACACGATCATAAATTTATCATGATCTTCTCAAAAAATCATATTCATAAGCTCTTTGAAAGATGCAAGAGCACTAATGAGATCAAAATACATGATAAAAGAATTCACAATGACCAATCTTTAGTCTGGAAACTATTTCTAGAATGTCCTCCTCCTTTGTTCCATGTTGATTAGGAAAAATATTTTCCATCCATAATCACATGAACAAATCATTGATCTCATGCATTACATGTTAATCCCTCAAGTTACATCATTCACAGTTTTATAAACAATGCGAAGACTAAAACCTATCTTTAATTTCTCATAAGGAGATTAAGTGCTCTTTATGGAGATTCATTGAGTCACATATAAAAATTCCCTTATCTCACTTCACTATAGCTGATCTTTTAATTCTTTCAATTCAATTGGTCTTATTATGTAAGGAGTTTGTGAAATTAGGACAGTTTATGGGATAGCATCAATGGAGAAATCCAATTCACTATTAGAAGATAAACTGAACAATCACTTGAAAAAGGCATCAAGGAAAGTCCTTAAAAACATTCTTTTGTGATGTAATTGAGATGGTCATGTATACCTTATGAACAGTTCACTTTCTTCTCATACTTCTCGAACTCCATATCACTATATTGATCACCTTATCACAATGTCTAAGTAAAATTACTTCACGTAATGGGAAGCATCTTCGAAAAATGGATTCAATTGTCCAGTCTGTCACTCCTTTGTCAATCTTTTAGATAAAATATCTCAAAGATTCTTCTCCTTATGGGAACCTATAATTTCAAAAGTCATCTCCATCTAATACATCCAATGCTTAACTTTCTCCATATCATGTTTATCCTATATAAGATGAATGTGTTATTGAGAATAAAGGTCTTCAAAATAAATCCACCAATGATTTGTCCATGGCACTTTCACTATGGAGTCTTAAATGTTCAACCTTAGTAATTATTGGTGTGTATCATTGGTAATATCACCAAGTGATGAGTTACGACCTTTCTTCAGTTTGATTCCATAACGAGGAGTCATTTGAGTCAAAAAAATAAAAGATCAACTAGTTGTCTGTAATATCTAAGTTTTACTCTATTCTTCTTGGTCAAGAGTAACAATGAATTATGGATATCCTATACCCAGGGGAACTTCAACTCTGATACCATTTGTAACGGAACGAGTCGTGCCGACCAGTGGAAGCGTGCACTTAAAATTCACACGATCGAACCGTTACCGAATCATGCATGGTAATCAATGAGCATACAAAAAAAACATTGTCAAAAGGATCCAAAAATCTAATTCAACTGAGAGTTCCAGTGGGCATACATATATCCACCATGGTTATGCTTGTAAAAGAAAACTAAATAATTTCACAACATGGTTCTCTGTTCCAGTAGGCATACAGATATCCACCATAAAACATGTAATATCCATACCACGTCAGATGTCTCGTTGAGTTTGCTGCATGGACTTGAGTGCTTAATCAAACTTGCTCTTCACTTGAAATAAATAAACACATATTTGCGTAAGCCTAATGCCCAGTATGTATCGGGGTTCATGCATGGGTATTCTAACAGTCATTGATCCACTATAAAACATGTACTTGGGTTTTCATGGATACACATCATTATGTGCCTAGTTATTTCCCTTGGATGTCTAAGTTCGAACCTTATCATGTGTAATTCGGCTTCTTTCAGAAACATGGGTATGCATGTGTAATATGTAAATTGCATCAGTAGATATGACAACCATTTCTTTCAACTTGTGGGGCTTATTTCATAAAATACATAGCAAATTATGTACTTCTTAAATCAGATAAATCATTTTACATATTAACCCCATGACTTTGACGGTTTAACTTTATTAAACCAGTTCCTTTATAACATGTAATGGTTCATTCTCACATTAACCATTTCTTGCATAACATATACTGGTTTATCTCTAATTAAACCATTTTCGTACATAATATTTTATAAACTATTTTTTTCATACCTTGTAATGGTTTATCTTAATAAATCATTTCCTTACACACTTGTAAGGATTTATCTTTATAAACCATTTATTTCGTAACTTGTAATGATTTATCTTTATAAATTATTTATTTCGTAACTTGTAATGATTTATCTTTATAAATCATTTTCTTGCACACTTATAATGATTTATCTTTATAAGTCATTTATCTGCAGAACTTTCATTTACGTATCTTGTTATACGCTTTCAACCGTTGGCACTTGCGGTCCATGACATGACATGACATGACAGTGTAGCTACAACTATAGAGGACTTAGCTTTTGCACTATGGTTCCTTGCAACCATACCCCCTTGCGGCGTTGCCTCTTGCGGTGATAACATGACAGTGTAGCTACAACTGTAGAGGACTTAGCTTTTGCCTCTGAGGTTCTTTGCAACCATACGCCCCTTGCGACATTGTTATTGGCTTATACAACCCTTTGCGGTCGTCCATGTGACTCTTTATGAGTTTGTGCCTTAAATCTTATTCAAGGTTATCAAAATTTATTCTCTTATTAAGCACACATTCCAATGTTCGACAACATGTACAATAATAAGTTAATATTTATTTTCACTTGAACATGAATATTTCATCGTTTTCAAAGTTAGAAAGAATACCAACATTACCACTTAACAATACTTTATATGATAAGTTATTAAATCTTGATAGGTAGGCCATCTTTCTTACATAAGTTATATTGTGCAAAACTCACTTTACATGACATTGTGCAATCTAGTGTGCACATATGATCTTAGTACTAAGTTGTGCATTCTTATCCCAAAATTACCATAAGTTAAATATGAAATTCTATATTTTTAGGTACCTTGTGATAGGTCATATAAACATACCATGAAAAGATGGATTTTAACAAAGGATTAAGATCTAAGTATTTCATCATGCGTACGTGTTACAAGAATCGGGAATATATCCTAAATAAGAACAATGTACATGCGTATTACCTTGATTTTCTTTCACGTAATTAGATGACTTATCTCAAAACTAATCATCTCATGTGAGTATTATCCGTAAAAAAACACACATACATTTAAAGATTGTACTTGATATGGCCTTTGTTCATATGCATAATTCCATGCCGACATACATCTAAGATTGTAATTCAAAGCCGAAATATACAATAGTGGCTCTTATTCCGAACATGATCATTAGTCATACGAAAAATCCTAGACCGATACATACCTTTGATCCAGCGCGTAACTCTCCCTAATGCGGTCGTTGTTGTTCCTTCTGGTCACGTCTCTGCACTCCCCTTCTCCGATTCGATGTCGTCATCTCCTGCGACGAAGATCGATCTTCTGTGAGATCTATCTCCCTCCTACTCTCTCTCTCCTCTCCCGCTCTCAAGGCTCACATTGATGGCTAAAAAAATGATGTGAGAATGGGAAGGTGTTGGGATTTTAAGGGAACCAATGAGGCAAATGAATGGAATATTAAATCCCATTCAATGGGGCCATAAAAAGGCAATTATGGTGTAATGGCAAGGTTATTGAGATTTTTCTAAAAAAAATCTTGCCGTTACAGGCCTGCACTCGAAACACCGGGCTAAAGGCACGCAAGTGTTGAGGCTGAACACCATGTGGGAACTCCTTGGTGTGCCAAGCAACGTGTCCTCCAACCGTCGTAGCTACATAGTAGCAGTTGAGATCGTGTCCAACTAGACTTCTACGCGAGGCTCCAAGGGCGCACGCCCCTCCCTGCACCCACTCCACTACCCATTCAACAAAGTTTTGAAAGGTAACTCAAGGAAAATGGTGCACGAAAGTATAACATCCATGAGATATTTTTCCTTTTATATAATATTAACTGCCATGTTCGTTCGAAAATAAGTAAGAGGTACTTAATGAAACATCTTCCTACTATAATCATATTCTTCATCCTTAGTACCGAGCTGTTTATTAAAAAAAGTTCATTATTGACGATACATTGCATGTTGATCGCTCTAATTTCACAAATATGTAATCAGAGAGACAAGATGTGGATGAAGATGCTCCTGAATATTAATTCTCTACATTAAAGATTCCCAGCCATTTGAGAAGACAAACAGATTAGAGAAACATTTATGTTGCAACAACATTCAAATATATTCAATTCCAAATTCATGGATATAAAATATCAAATCAAACTGGTTGATGCAGAAAGAGTGTTATAGAGGGACCAACAATACACTACCCATAAACTGATTAAAACATTATGTTAGTGCCATGTACATGTTCACATCAAATGACATCCATCATTGTCAGCATCTAAGAGGCCCGATAACTATGGATTTTTTATTTACTAGTTACATCACTCCGATGGATGCTACCCTAATTTAGTTCCCTCTATAACTCAGTGTGCTCACGCACACAAACATGAGCATGTGTGCACGTTTTTCATTAAAATCCTCTTTATGCCCATCTCTGGTGTGTCACGTGTGAAGGATAGGGCTATTCACCTTTATATTACCACACAATATATGTGGTCATCAACAGGAGTGCAGTAAGGTGATCCTTTAGGCCCACTTCTTTTTTCTCTGTCATTGCACCTACTTGTTCATGAGATCGGAGATAATTGTAAACTCCTATTCCATGCTTGGTATCTGGATGATGAGACGATCGTTGGGGACACATTAGAGGTGGCCAAGGAACTTGACATTATTCAATACCGGGGTCCAGAGATGGAGCTTATTCTGAATATAAAGAAAACATAGCTTTTCTGGCTTTCATGTGATGGTCAGAAGATCCGTAAAGGGTTGTTTACCGTGGATATTGGGAGGCCGGTGCTAGGTGTGAAGTTACTTGGAGGAGCAGTGAGCAGGGATAAAGACTTTATTGAAGACTAGGCTATGTTGAGGGCCATCAAAGTTGTTGACTTAATGCATTTACTTCCCCAGTTGGATGATACACAAAGTGAGCTACTTCTATTATGATCTTGTATGGGTACCACCAAGCTTATGTTCGTATTACGGACATGTCAACCCGCTTACATGGTATGGGCTGCTACGTGGTTCGACAAAGGGTTATGCGGAGCTATTGAGGATATTGTGGTTTATGGAGATCCTTTCTTTGGTGACCTTCAATAGAGAATGGCGTTGCTACCCATCAGACTCGGTGGCTTAGGGTTGTACTTGACTATTGAGGCTTCTTCATATGCTTTTGTGGCCTCCAGAGCTCAATCCTGGATACTCCAAGACCACATACTACGAGACAGTGGTATACACGGTATGGATTCTGATTTTCTTAATACTTTGGAAGGCCTACGTGTCACACTTCCATCTCTTAATCTTACATATTTTGCTAGTAAGGATACCGTCCCCATAAAGCCCAGAATGCTTTGGCGAGCTCCTTTTTTAGCAAAATAGTAAAAGAAATGGAAGTTGAGTTTGACATGACTGCTAGACAAAAAGTAATTTTCCGATGTTTACAAGCTGAACATGCTCATAATTTCCTTCTTACCATTCCTATTGAGGGGCTTGCAATGCATATGTCACTCATTGAATATCGTACCATTCTCAAGTACCGCCTCATGATTCCTCTATTCCCAGCAGATGAGCTTGCCAAGTATGCCACAAATCATACTTAGATGCTTTTGGAGAACATGCCGTTCATTGTCGTGAACTTTCAGGTTTTAAATATAGACACAATTTTGTCAGGGATGTCCTTTTTGAAGTACTCAGATATACGGGGATGCTTCGAAAAAAGAAGCACCAGTGAATTTTTTGATTGATCCACAGGATGGGAGATCGACACTTAGACCAGCATATGTTTTAATATTTGGATGGGTTGGAGGAAAAGACGCGTGTGTCGATTTGACTGGAGTTTCTCCATTGGTGGGTCCGATAAAGAGTGATTTTGTTGCGGATACGCTGCATAAAAAGCTGCCTCAACTAAAGTGGCTAAGCATGAGAAGGCCTGTATTGACAACCACTATGTATTCATCCCCTTTGCTTTTGATACATTTGAGTTCTTGGCAAGTGAAGCAGTGGAGCTCCTCAAGAGGATCCAAAAAATCATGCATAGCAATGTTATGGTTCCTAGATCTATGAATGTTGTATTTTGTAGGATTGGATTTGCCATCCAAAAGGGATTGGCGGCGCAGCTTGTTGCCCGTCTCCCATCAATTTCTATGTAATGAAATTTCAACATGAGTATGTTTCATCCAAGAAAAAGCAATAGAGCTATCTGGAACTACAGTTCTGTATAAGATGTAACCATATTTCTCGCATCTAGAACTATTGGTTCTGGAATAATAGAGCACTTTATATTAGCATTTCTAGCATCTTTTACTGCTATATAAAATCTTTTGATCTTAAAAAAAGCTAACCATATATTAAAGCTACCAACTATGCCTATGAAAAATGAAAAATTGGAACATGCAAAAAAATTTAGAACTAACTAGGCTCTGTATTGCATCAAAATGAATCAAATGTACCATAGCAGCTCACTAAGCATAAAAATTATAAATAACTGCAAATGTGTCAAATGCTTCATACTTAACTGTGCCACAAATCATTAAAATCATCCAATAGAAAGGCAAATTTCAATATGCACAGTATTTTAGAATCAGTTTCTTCTCCATCCATAAGCACATTCCGGTAGCTATTTTATCATCTATCAATACTGACTAATCCTTTTTATAAATAAGTAATAATGTAAGGATGCTAATAGGTGGGACTGTGAGAGATATATCAAAGTTACCATTCAGAAGTAAGCATCCATGAAGCATAATACATCGTGAAAAGCTAAATACATCAAGTGCTGGCCTTGCTCACGAAATCCCAAGGATTCCAACATTAGACTTCCTGCAAATAGCTTGAGCATTTTTTCCCACTTCCTCCTCAAAGCATTAATTTTTCAAGATGGAATGTTCCATTTACATTAGGATCTTTTTCTGATTCAAAAAAAATCTTCTCATAGTTGCCTTTATCATCTTTCAATCCTAACTTTAGATTTTTGAGTTATATATTAGACATGTACATGTTTGGGGAGAAAATATTGGAACATTTAGACAGAACTCGACAAATAAGGACAGAACTTATTACGGCTCCAATCAAATAATAGCAGGAGTCCTTCCAAAAAAAATCTCCAGGAACTGTTAAGGGAACAACAATTAGCAGGAACAATTAGCATAGAACTTATTGGACCTCCTTTCAACTGTTAACAACACCGATGCCCAGTGGTAATGGAGCAAATTATTTTTATGGACAGGATTGATTTCTATTTAAATTTAATGATAAGGATGGTGGAATACCAAATATATGCTATGCACAGTTCAACATAAACAGCCACCTATATATCCTACCACAAAATCCCCCAAGGCATTGGGGATGTTCACGTATATGGGTTGGAAAACATGTGTAAACCAGCAGCAAAGAGGGGAAGGGATTATTGTTACCTCAAAAACTCACAATCCCGCTTTCTCTGTCTGTGGACAACGGTTCGCTTGGTGTTCCGTTGATGATACGGACCATCTCACGAAGATGACCTCGACCTTCTCTACGCGGTGGCAATTGTGAATCATTAATCTAACATGCTCCGGTGAGCTCCGGTGGCCCTCCAATGTGATGGAGGGAAGGAGGAAGGGGCTGATATGTGGACTTTGGCATTTTGGAAAAGCGGGTCGATTTTTGGGGTTTTTATGTGGGTCAAGATTCGGTCCATTCGGATCAGGATCTTTGTTCGGACCTGGATTTCGACCGGACCCTAACTCTCTAAAATGACTATAACTCAGGCTCCTGAACTCGAATTTTTACATTCTTAGACTCGTTGGAAAGGTCTCGATGAGCACTACGCTACGGAGTACTCAAACAGTTTTTTTTGAACACTGGATAAGAATAGTTTTTAAGAAGAAGTTCATGTCTTATTATGAGGGGTCTCACAAACACTAACTTGACCAATAAAACAAAACAAAACAAATAAATTTTCCTAATAATTTATATTATGTTAAAAAATAAAACATACATGTAACATAAAATATAAATTAAAATTCCAAAATGCATGTATCTTATGCATGTATTTTGATAAAAAATTCACCATAGATTATAGGATCTACATGTCTTCATTAAAAATGTAGATAATTTTATTGTCTACCATTTTCAAATTTTGACATATTATCGATTGGGCCCATAAACTTTTATCTTCATAGTCTCTTGATTTTTCTCATTTGGAGTTTTTTGGTGGTACGAACACAACCTTCTCCGTTGTCATCCTGTAAAGCCTTGAACTCGACTTCTCTCGGATCCTATATTATAAGATCCAGCTCATCAAGAGGAAACCAACGGAATTTGTTTCGTATGAATTGGACTTCATTTGGAATTGTTATGATTTTTGGGAAGAACGATAAGTAAGGAGACTTAAGATATCATTAACCCTTAATAACTGTCATTAAGACTAATTAAACACGATTAAAGAAACTAATAATGAATTGAGGATCGCTAATAATCATTAGCAGACACTAATTAATGATAAGCAAAAGTTGAGCATAACTCGTGAAAATTAATCACGATTAGCAATAATTAAGCATCATTAGCGAATCTAGAGTCTTCTGGATAATTCTAACTTAAGACCTAAATTTTGGTTAAGCTTTGTTCAAAACCATGGTCCAAAACCATGGCTCGTTAACCACAGTAAAGGGTAAACCATGGTTTACTAACCATGGTTAGCGGTTTTTTAAAGCCTATAAAATAGCCCCTTACCCATTCATTCTCTACGATTTCCACTACCACCACTACCCGAGGGCGAGGGTCGAGAGGTCAGGAGGAGGAGACAGAGGTAGGGAAGGAGCACTAGGGAAGCACTGCCAGGAGGAGGACGAGGAAGGTACGATCATCTCGTACTTGGATTTGTAAGTAAGCTCTAACTTGAGCTAGGCTTTCGATTCATATTCCTTTCCGATTCATTTTATGTTATGGTTCGAGGAAAATCTGTGTAACCCCCTACTTAGGTATGGACAACTATGCACGTCAGTGAAACATGTGATTTGTCACACTTTCACTCACCTAAGATATGTGGTATCTATCGATTCTCCATCGCTTTTAGTCTTGTTCTTTTGATTTCGCTTTATAGATGTTTTGATAGAGAAATATGTGTAATACCATATTTAAGTGCGGACGGCTATGCATATCAGTGAACCATGTGATTCATCACATCTTCACTTACCTAAGACATGTGGTGTCTACCGATTCTCCATCTCTTGTAATTTGATTATATTCTTTCAAATTCATTGTTGTTTTCCTCTTGGTGATTTTATAAAGGAAACTCTCTTCATTTTTCTTTTGAAATATTTCCAGATATAAGGTGAAACCCCATCAAAATTTTCATAGAAATATATCCTGATATAAGGGAAACCTCTGCCGAAATCTCCTAAAAATATCTCCCCTATAAGGGGAAGTTCTGCTGAAATTTCAAGAGAAAATGTTTTTTTTCATGTTCTTCATGTTCTCCGTTCGTTCTTCGCATTCTTGGCACGTTCTTAGCGTTTTTCATACGAAAATAAAACTCGATCGTTTTAGGATCCATAAATCATCCTTTCGGAAAAAGAATCACAATGAAGCACTGCATACGTGAAATAGAGAGCTCGATTAGGTAACGAAATCCTTCCTTTTGTTATTTCATTTTCATATGAGATTGTTGGGATTTCTGATTTTATGCTCCTTGCTATGAAGAACCCTAATTTGGTTATTTTTTGGAAAATATAAAAAAATTCTTTGTGATTTCAACTAAAATAATATCTAACCATCGAATGGATGCAGTGGCTTGAAAAGCTAGGGTTTGGAAGTTAAAATGAGCATAAATATAAGTATATAAATATATGAATTAATATATATATGAGTTTATACTCAATGTTGATGATTATGCAAATCTAAGGCCTAACGAAGGAATTTCATAATGGAAATTGATGTATATTTGAATGGATCCTAAAAAGGATCGTGTGTTACGTCGGGAATGACTTGAAGTAGAACTATAGGTCGGGCATGAAACCGGTAGGTTTCTCAGAAGAAACTTGTATTAGTGTTGCCTTTCCTAGGTGGTACACAGTTGTCCTATTATAATAGGTGCGCACGAAATGAATGATTTACAACGTATGGTACCGGGATCCAATATATTCGGGTTGAACGATGGAAGATGTGGTCATGCCATGTAGAGGCACGTGTGATTCAATAGCGGCTAGGCCAAGATAACAAGTATTTAAAGTTGCTAGGTTATGCGATTAAAGGTTAGCCTGAGGTTTTAAGCAATCGGATCCTCAAGGACGGTGTGCTTCTTTGTTTTTTAGGCTAAGGGTACCCATGGAAAAAAAAGAAAAGGAAATTGACATGGTATTATTGGAGGACTGGTTTAGGCGACGTGCGACGGAATAAACTCATTAGCTTAATACAATCTCCACTCCCGAAGTGTTCGAAGCTTTGGAGTGCATTAATGGTGGGATTCCCTGAGACTAATCCCTGATGTGAAATAGAAGGAATAGGTTAAACTATTAAGAAGAATGAACTTTTCTGGTATAATAAGTTTTGATAAACCACACTACTTGTTTGTTTTTTCTTCTTCGTTACTTAGCATTCATCGATCTTCAACCTATGATTTATGGAAACCCAACAAGTGTCGATGAACCATCACAAAGACTTTAATAATCCAGCCGGCTAACATAATAGTCATCCAACCAGACACAATAGCTTTATTATGTAAGATAGTTAGTAATCTTTTTTTTTTGTATTTCCTTTCCAATTGATGTACATTTAAATGGTTATGTTGACAATGTATCATGTAAACTTTATTTTGTGAATGGAAAAGTGTTGAAATACTTCCTCCTGATTATTTTACTTGCAACATGTTTCTGAATGTTAGTTGTGATTGTTGAATAAATTATTATTGAGTAACCAAATCCGGATATGGGAGGATCCGACAGTTAGGATTTGAGATCGTGAAAGCTTGGTATCAGAGTTCGGTTACTCCGTAAGTTATTCAATAATTTACAACTATGAATAATATTCAAAAACTAAGGGTGTATTAAGATCTTTTGATCTTAATAATAGACTGCAGTGCCATTCACAAGTCATTATCCCTTATATACATCAGGTTAAGGCGTATAGGAGCTAACCTTTGGCCTTGATTCATCCCATGATCATGGAAGACCAAGATGTGTTTAGGCAATTAGCGGTTATGATAGTAATGTCCCATGAGATGTGTCAAAGATAATAGGCATTAGAGCGAAGACTCAATACCACAATGAGAGATCAAAGTCATCCTGACCCGTGGATGCTGGAGTTGATGGTTCTATTCACCCTCATAAGAAAGAGTAAAGATACCATCAATCCATAGAATTTGTTTACCTCTATTCTATTTGGAGGAGCAGTGGAGGAGGCACTTCGTAGGCACACAAAAAAAGAAAAAACAATAACTATTTGATTCCTATTGTAAGGATAAGATTCCGATAAAAAAAGCAAAATCATCATTTGAGTAAGGAACCATAAGGTAAATTATAATTCAAGAACGTCTTAAACGACTGTGTGGGACAGATTGCAGGATATTAGTCACCTGTTTATGTGCTAATTATCGAAATGAATTATTTTGATCTCATCCTAGGGATGGACTGCCTTTAAAGGCATCACGCATGCCTTGAATGTTTACAGAAGACAATAACTTTTCACATTCCTAACTCGATGGAGTTTCAGTTATTGGAAAAACATCCAGTGACTATGTCGAATACATCTCTACTCTGAAGGCACAACAACTGTTAGAGCAAGGGTGCCAAGGTTATTTAACATATGTAACCATTACATCTAGGTCAGATAGAATGATAGAAGATGCACCTATAGTGTGCGAGTTTACTGATGTACTTCCATATGAACTACTCGAATTACCACCTAAGCGTGGGATTGAATTTAAAATCTCTCTCACACCTAATACCCATCCTATCTTTATTCCTCTATATAGGATGACCCTAGCTGAGTTACAAGAGTCAAATGTACAATTACAAGAACTGTTAGATAAACGATCCATTCATCCTAGTGCTTCAACATGGGATGCACCTATCTTATTTATGAGGAAAAAGGATGGGTCAATGCAGTTGTGTGTTGACTATAGACAGCTAAATAAGAAGACAATAAAGAACAAGTATCCTCTGCTAAGAATAGATGACATCTTCGACCAGTTGCAGGGTTCAACTGTGTATTCCAAGATTGACTTAAGATATGATTACCATCCGTTGAAGACTAAAGATGCGGATATCCCCAAGACAACCTTTCGAACTAGATATGGACATCACGAATTGTTAGTTATACCTTTTGGACTAACAAATGCCCCAGCAACTTTCATGGATCTCGTGAATAGAGTATTTAGGGAATTCTTAGATCACTTTTTTGTAGTCTTTATTGATGGCGTGCTTATTTGCTCCAAAGATAAGTACCAGCATGAACACCATCTCCGATAGGCACTTGAAATACTAAGGAAGAACAAATTGTATGATAAATATAGCAAATGTGACTTTTGGTTGTTCGAAGTATCCTTTTCATGCCATATTATTTCTATGGAAGGTATATTAGTTGATCCTACAAAGGTTAGTACGTTGATAAGTTGGGAACACCCGAAGTCTATTAGAGAATACGATCTTTTCTGGGTTTAGCTGGGTACTATAGACGATTTGTGAAGGACTTTTCACAAATAGTGTTACCAATGACTAGGCAGACTCAGAAGGAAGACTCATTCATATGGTCTAATGCATGCGAAACTAGTCTTCAGATGTTGAAAGAATGCCTAACATTTACACCCATCCTTACTCTACCCTATGGGACTGAAGGGTTTACATCGTACACTAATACATCTAGAGAAGGACTTGGTGTAGTTCTTATGCAAGATGGTAAGGTAGTTGCTTATGCATCGCGACAACTCAAGACACATGAGATGAACTATCAGACACATGACCATGAACTAGCTGATGTAGTCTTCGCTTTAAAGATATGGAGATACTACCTCTATGGTATTACTTTTGAAATCTTCACCTATCATAAAAAGCTTGAAATATATGTTTGATCAAAAGGAGCTTAATATGAGACAGAAATAGTGGTTAGAGTTGTTGAAGGACTATGATTGCGCCATCTCCTATCACCCTGGTAAGGAGAACGTCGTAACAGATGCTCTTAGCAGAAGAACTTATCCACTTAGGTTGGTGAGTGCTACATACTTCTGGGGTTTATTATCAACGTTGAGTGAATGGAAACCATTTAATAGTAATATCAATACTATAGCTATTCCTCACCGATACAAATCAGAGATCTGGAATAGAATAAAGAAAGGATAGGAGGATGATGCAGTCCTTAAAGACTTGAGACAACAACTTAAGAAGAATAAGATAAAGACATTCCATATACAAGTTGGATCACTACATAACTATCATAGAGCTTATGTATCAAACACACCCGAATTGAGGAAGGAAATCTTACGTGAGGTGCATTGCTATAAATTATCCATTTATCTAGGAATTACGAAGACTTATAAGGATCTTCATTCAAACTTTTGGTGGCCAGGAATGAAGAAGGATGTTGCTGAGTTTGTGAATTCATGTTTTACCTACTAGCAAGTAAAGGCTTCACACTAAAAGTCACTAGCATTGTTGCAATCCTTACCTACACCTGTCTGGAAATGGGAAATCATTTACATGGACTCCATTAATTTCTTACCTCAGATGACTGATGGTAAAGATAGTCTATGGGTTATAATAGATCGTCTGACTAAGGTAGGCATTTTATTCCAATAAGCTTATCATCCACTCCATAGCAGCTTGCTGAGTTATATATTATACATGTGATCCGTCGCCATGGTTTCCCAAATGAGGTAGTTTCTGATCGAGATTCACGATTCACCTCATACAATTGGAGAACTTCATGAAATCCTTAGGCACACATCTATACTTGAGCACAACATATCATCCATAAATAAATGGTCAATCTGAACATACGATTCAGACTTTAGAGGATATGCTACGAGCATGTACGTTAGAATGTAAGGGATTATGGATGAAACATTTACCTCTTGCAGAACTTCACCTACAACATTAGTTACCATACAAGTATTGGCATGACACCATTTGAAGTACTATATGGATGGAGGTATACTACTCCTCTATGTTGGCAAAAGGTCGAGATAAAGAACCTTTACAATTCAGATAGACTCCAGAAGACATGGGAAGCTGTAGAGCTTGCTCGAAAAAGACTAATAACTTCTTAGAGTCGCCAGAAAGGGTATAGTGATACCAGACGAAGAGACCTTGAGTTTGAGGTAGGTGACTTTGTATTCCTAAAAGTATCGCCTGTGAAGGGAGTTCAGAGGTTTGTCTTGCGTGGGAAGTTGGCACCCAGGTTCGTGGGTCCCTTTGAAATTATTCAGGGGATTGGGAAAGCCGCATGTAGACTTGCACTTCCTCCACATCTTTCAGCAATACATGATGTTTTCTGAGAAAGTATATTAAGGATCTCGAGCATAAGATAACCTATGATGATCTTCATGTTGAGCCAGACTTGACATACCTTGAAATACATGTGCAAATACTAGACAGAGATATCAAAAAGTTGAGGAATAAAGAGATACCTCTAGTTAAAGTATTGTGGCAGAACCAAAAATTTGAAGAAGACAAATGGGAACCTGACGTAGTTATGGGAGAAAAATACCCCTACTTGTTTGATTACACTGTGTATTGTGTATATCTTCATTATAAATGAAATGAAGTTCATTCTCTTTAAGGTTTTTTTGGTTTCAATCCTTTTGTAGGTTGTTATGTCTGCATTTCAAGTCTTGAGGACGAAACTTCCTTTAAGGTTGTTATAATTGTAAATCCTTGAACTTGGCCTCTCAGATTCTATATCATAAGATCCGGCTCGTCAAGAGGAAACCAACAGAAATTTTTCGTATGAATTGGACTTCGTTTGGAATTGTTACGATTGTTGGGAAGAAAGATAAGTAAGGAGACTTAAGATTTCATTAACTCTTAATGACCATCACTAAAACCGATTAAACATGATTAAAGAAACAAATGTTGGATTGAGGATCGTTAATGATCATTAGCGAACACTAATCAATGGTTAGCAAAATTTAAGCGTGGAAAATGAAAGTTAAATCATGATTAAAGAAATAATCATGATTAACGTTAATTAAGTGTCATTGACGAGTTATTAGCGAATCTAGAATCTTCTGGATAATTCTAACTTAAGCCCTAAGTTTCGAATAAGCTTTGTCCAAAACTATGGGCCAAAACCATGGGCCGCTAACTGTAATTAAGGGTTAAAACATGGTTTACTAACCATGGTTAGTAGTTTTCTGAAGTCTATAAAATAGCCCCCCTACCCATTCATTATCTATGCTTTCCACTACCACCACTATCCTAAGGGTCCGTTTGGTAATCGGGTTACCTCGGGGTAACCCGGTTTACCCCTCTCTATTCTTGGGTTGGAATTTCATCACAAGTCGTAGTGACATCACATCACATTCTTTATTCCAACCCTCTCCAATCCTCATAACTATCCCAACCAATTACTATTCACATTAGGTTACCCCAACCCACCCTAACCCAGCAACCAAACAGACCCTAAGAGGAGGGAGGTAGGGAAGGAGCACTAGCAAAACGCTGCTGGGAGGACGAGGAGGAGGAAGGTACGATCATCTCCTACTTAACTTCGTAAGTAAGCTTTAACTTGAGCTAGGTTTTTGATTCATATTCCTTTCTGATTCATTTTCTGTTATATTCTGGGGAAAATCGTGTAACACCCTACTTAGGTGCGGGCAACTATGCACGTTAGTGAAACTTGAGATTCATCACACTTTCACTCACCTAAGATGTATGGTGTCTACCGATTCTCCATCGCTTTTAGTTCTATTCTTTTGATTCCACTTTATAGTTATTTTGATGGAGAAATCTGTATAATATCATACTTAGGTGCGGACGTCTATGCATGCCAATGAACCTTGTGATTCGTCACACCTTTACTCACCTAAGATGTGTGGTGTCTACCGATTCTCCATCTCTTGCAATTTGATTATATTCTTTCATATTCGTTGTTGTTTTCCTCTCGGTGATTTTACAGAGGAAACTCTCTTCTTTTTTTCTTTTGAAATAATGTCCCGATATAAGGTGAAGCTCTGCCAAAATTTTCATAGAAATATGTCCTGATATAAGGGGAAACTCTCCAAAATTTTCCTAGAAATATCACACCCTATAAGGGGAAACTCCGTTGAAATTTCAAGAGAAAATGTGTTCTCCGTGTGTCCTTCACGTTCTTCGTTCGTTCTTCACATTCTTTGCACGTTCTTAGCAGTTTTTATATGAAAATGAAATTCGATCATTTTAGGAGCCATAAATCATCCTTTCTGAGAAAGAATCACGATAAAGTAATGCATACGCGAGAGAGAGTTTGATTAGGTAATGAAATCCTTCTTTTGCTGTTGGATTTTCATATGAGATCGTTGAGATTTCTGATTTTATGCTCCTTGCTATGAAGAACCCTAATTTTACTATTTTTAGAAAATATAAAAAATGCTATGTGATTTCAACTAAAATAAGGTCTAAGCATTGAATGGATGCAGTGACTTGGAAAGTTAGGGTTTGGAAGTTAAAATGAGCATAAATATGAGTATATATATAGGAGTTAATATATATATATATGTGAATATATACTCAATATTGATGATTATGCAAATATGAGGCTTAACACAGGAATTTCATAATGTAAATTGATGCATATAGAAATGGATCCTAAAAAGGATCGTATGTTACGTCAGGAATGACTTGGAGTAGAACTACAGGTTGGGCATGTAACATGAAGGTTTGTCAAAAGGAACCCATATTGGCGTTGCCCTACCTAGGTGGTACACGATTTCCTTGATATGGTAAGTAACACAAAATGAATGATTTGCAACATGTAGTATCGGGTGCTAATATATTCGGGTTGAACGACAAAAGATGTGGTCGTGCCATGTGGAGGCACGGGTGGTTCAATAACGGCTAGGTCACGATAACATGTATTTAAAGATGCTAGGTTATGCGATTAAATGTTAGCCTGAGGTTTGAAGCAGTCGGGTCCTCGAGAACGGTGTGCTCCTTTGTTTGCCAGACTGAGGATTTGGAAACCCTAGAAAAAAAGAAAAGGAAATTATCAGGTTAGTATTAGAGGATTGGTTGAGGCGACGTGCAACGAAATAAGCTCACCAGATCAGCGCAATCTCCAATCCCGAAGTGTTCACAGCTTCAGAGTCCATTAATGGTGGGGGTTCCCCAAGACTAATCCATAATATGGAATAGAAGGAATAGGTCTTAAACAAATGAGATAATGAAATTTTCTGGTATAATAATTTTTCTTCTTCGTTACTTAGCACTCACTAATCTTCATCGTATGATTTATGAAAACCCAACAGGTGTCAGTGAGCCATCACAAGGACTTTAATAATCCAACAAGCTATTATAATAGTCATCCAGCCAGCCACAATAATTTTACTCTGTAAGGTAGTTAGTAATCTTTTTGTATATTTCCTTTCCAGCTGATTGATGACGTGAATGACAACTCGGGTTAAGTATGAAATAAACAATGGTCGTTGTGACCCAAATCACCAAGCGCGGTCTATCGAGAAAAATATTTTATGTTAACCACTAAATAAAAGATGAATCAATGAAAATGTAAGCGGCTTTCGCTATTCTTTTTACCTGGTATAGCGACCAAGGTCGAACACAAGGAGCACGATTTAAGAACTCGGTAGTCAAATTTAAGAATGAATTTTTAGTGGTGTTTGAATTTCTATTTTTTTACATTTTCAAAATAAGGCACAGAGAATAATACACACACACTGCACTCTTTTTGTATTTTTCAAAAGGGTCAAAGTGCTCAGAAAACTATAAAGAAAATGTTTTTGTGGTTTATATGTTTTAAAATATTTTTGGTAGTTTTTTCGAAATTTTCTGATGTGTTTGTGATTTTATAAAAATTAAACAGTACAAAACAAGTGAAATAGTGCATAGGCAGGAGTATTTTGTAAGTTAAAAATCCTTTAAGTCTCAAAATTTCTGGAGATTATTTTTAACATAAACTAGCAAGAAATATCTACAATCAGAAACTAAAATCACAATTTTTGGATTCTTCTAAGATTTTCTACAAATTTTTTTAAAGAATTTTCATTTTTCATATTTTTTTGGAGTTTTATAAATGATATAAATACAAAAATTGGTCAGAAATTAAAATACACCAAAATACACCTATACTATTTTTTTTGAAAATTTTAAGCAAGTTCTCGAATTTTTATGAATTTTCAAAATCCTGACAAGCAAAATAGCACTGTTTTTGATTTTTTAAATATATCGAATGACAATAAAAATTGATGAAAAACTTAAACAATGAAGAAAATTACAGCAGGAACATATACAAAGTTTTTGAGAATTTTTTGAAAAATAAAAACATTTATTCCATCAAGCAAATCATGCAAAGTTTAAGTATGAGAATGCATGGACTGAAATATAATTTTCTAAAAAGGTATGGACTGCAATATAAGAATATATAAGATAGAGGTGAATGCCACAGTTTACCCAAAGAGGATATGCAATTGTGATGGCAGGGGTTGTTCTGCAATTTGAAAAACCTTCAGCAGAGATTTTATAATTTACCCAATTTCTTTCTTTTAGAAATCAAAACCCGCTCTAGGGTTCCTGTAGCCTTCATTGTCAAGTTGGAAGGAGGACGACAACCACCCACCAAAGGAGGAGGGCCACCACGGGTGATGACGAGAGGAGGTGCACGCTTAGCGGCGCTGCCGCGCGTCGTGCACAAGCGGTGGACAGGTTGGCACAGGGACGCGTGGAGATGGAGCACGGGAGGCAACCACTAGAGCAGGTGCGGGGCGGAGTTGGCGGATCGCGCGGGGGCGTAGCCTGGTGGCGAACGCGGCTTGCGGCGATGTGGCGGACCGCGGCCTCATGCGGCCGCTGGGACGAAGGCGGAGGCGGCTTCTGCCGCTAGAGCGCAGGGATGGGTTCAGGCGACGGTGACGGAAGGGATGCATGGCGAGGGTAGGCGGACGGTGGTCACGTACAACAGGTCGCGATTGCGGGAGTGCAGGCGGCGTGCCGCCCAGGTGGCAGAGGATGGCTTCCGCGCGCGCTGGGCCGCGGGAGGTCTGGGCGGCGCGGTCGGAGGCGTGGGACAGAGGCGGCTGGCGGGTTCTGCCGTAGACGGTGACGCTTTTTTTTATTTTTTTCTTTTTTTATAGTTTTTTTATGTTAACAACATCAAAAATAAAAAAGTGAAAAGATATTTTTTTTATTTTTTGTCAGAAATGTGAATAGGAGAAAAAAGTTTTTTTATTATTTTTTCATAATTTTTTTAAGTGGACCTGCAAAACAAAATGTTAAAGATGAACACAAATATATGGATTTTTTTGTTATTTATTCCTGCAACACAAAAATTAGAGAGAAAATACAACACAAATTTTATTTCTTTTTTTAAAATTTTCCCTGCAAAAACAAATGTGAGATGAACAGGAAAAATAATTATATGATTTTTTATTTTTTATTTATGCACAATAATAAGATAAGTGAATGGATTCGGATCCGTGAAATGGGAGATAGATCCGTGTCTCCGACCACCGTACGTGGTCGGAGGTAATGGGTCGTACGAGGTAGAAAGTGAAATGAGAGGGTCGGAAAATGAGATGAAAATTTTGATGTCGGACGGAAAAATTTGTGGTGAAATTTTTGAGGTTTTTAATTGAAAAACTAATCACTACATCTACGCAAAAATCAAACCTACGATTTATCTAGGAAAAGACATGAAATAAATTGGATCACACCATGGGTTCGGACATGCCATGATGGCCTCGACGAGGGCCGACATGCTGTCACTGGACGGATCGGAGGCTAGGCACCCTTCTTCAACAAGAAACCTCTCGGAGATCGGGGTCTCCTCCACCAAAGATCGATCAAGTGTGAATGAGGGAGGAAGGAGCCAATAAAAAGAGAAGAAAGACAAAAGAGGAATGTCTATACAAACAAGGAAAGTAATTAGTGGTTATTAATATAAATAAATAAATAAATTAAAACGAAATTTGGAATTAAATTAATTAAATAAATTAAATAAATTAAATAATTAATGAAAATCAATTAGCCATCTTAATGGTGGCCATTAAAGGTATGGAATAAAATCCTATATACATGGTAAGTGTATAAATTAAATAAATCAAATAATTAATTTCAATTTTCGTAATTAAATTAAATTAATTAAATAAATTAGATAATTAATTTTTTGATTATTTTTATTTAAGGAAGTTAGTTGTATACACATATTATACAAATATAATATAATATACATAGGTACAAATAAGGAAATAATTTTTTAACACATTTTTTAATTTTTATTATTTATATTTTTTGTTTTTATTTTTAATGCAGATAATATTTACAATTATATATATTATATATAAAAATAAATATGAATAAAATATGTACAATAAATATATGGAAAAACTGCACAAAACACCCCAGAAAATTGACTTTTCAACCGTAACTCCAAAAATTATGAAACCACATCTATTTGAAAGATAATTTAATTTAGAGTGTAATGGAAGTGAATTTGGTTCAATTTGAGTTCGTATGGAGCCGGAATTGGTATTTCAATGATCGCATTGTGGCTTTATCTGAGGGTGATTATTAGTAATATGTACATTATTTTATTTTACACTTATTTTTATTATTTACAAAATATTTTTATTTACAACTTTTGTTTACAAGAATAATTAATTTAAGGGCAAATTATGAACAAATAAAATAGTACAAGTTTTATGCAAATTTACAGGGAATTATGTACACATTATTTTTGGATTTTTGACAGAAGACCCTATCTCTCCCTACTTTATTCTTGGTCGATCGGATCAAGTCTTGACCTTCTCTCGGGATTCGTGTCAGTCTGTATTTATTGCATAAATACATCCTTTATTTTTCTTTTCTTTTTCTTTTCTTCTTTATTCTTTTATTTTGTATACAAAAAGTGTTAAAAATGCATATTTAACAAATGCATGCAAAATGGTAAAATTGTGGAATTAGTGGGTTTTTACAGGTGTTTGACTAAGAAAATGAAACTAAAATAAAAGAATAAAGGCGACGAATCGTGGATTCATCATTCCCCTATACTTTACCTTTGCTAGTCCCTTAGCAAGCACTTATTTGGAAAATAAGTGAAAATAAAAATAAAGAAAAGAAAAAGGAAAGAAGTTAGAATAATGTTGACTTTTAAACTTATCTTCATAAAAGTGTAGTCTGGAGATCTGTCGGACCTTTGAATTATTAGTGTGTCAGAACCTTATTAGGATATGGATTTAAAACCTAACAGCCTCTAAGTTCCACAAGACTCCTATTCAGGTCTCCTCAACAATCAGATCAGAACAAGTCTACATACACAAATTCTTATGACTATGAATTCTTACTTCTACGGTGTAAGTGAATATAGCTCCTCATCTCATAATTAACAAAGAAACATACTCTCTCAACAAGGTAACTCTAATCCCCTAGTCTAGCGACTCTTTCCTCGAGGACCGGGGATATTCCCTTCTAAGTTCAAGTACAACCTGCTCAAGAAGAGGGGATGGAGAAGAGAACGGATGATAACCAGTGTAGTTACCTATCCTTGGATGCATGATCGGTGTAGCCATGTCACCCGCTGCCTGCTCACAAATATTTGACTTTGAAGCTGTTATTCTTTTTTTTTCACTTGTATATACACTCCGGCAGGCATTTTACTTTTCAATCAGGCATGCCTACTTTTGGAGATTTTGCATTTTTTTTCTTTTTTCTTTTTCTTTCTTTTTTTGAAAATATATACAAGGTGCAGCATGTATATAAGGAGTTTTTCCTCTTGATCCAGTAGACTATCCCTCTTTTGAAGCATTATTGCAACCCCACAGCTCCTGTCTTTAGACCTCAACATCACTTAACCAGGTTGAGACGTACTTCCCTCCCTAGAGGAGGATGAGAGGTTCCGCCTAAATGTACTGCCCTCGTATGCTACCCCAAGCCAAAAGATCCGCCCCCCTCACTACCTCCTCCATGAAGAGCTACATGTAGAGTGCATTGTCCAAGGTAAGCCACGGTCTGAAAGAATCATGTGTGTGTTGTTAAATATTCTACTTAGACTCATCAAGATGACATGTGAACATAGTCTTATGGACTCAAAGAATTAAGTCACTAGGACCTGAAAGATCTTAACTCCAAATCTTATAAGGTTCCTCTGAAATTAAGTAGATTAAGGTCCAACTAAGCTCCATTCTTCAAATTTATTCCAGACTTAATTTAATCGTCAAGACTATCCTGAAAAATGCACATGCCAATGCAAGAAAATATGTACAATGCATGGGACATTTTTTAAACAATTTTCAAAATTTTGAAATTTTTACGGATTTTTGAAAAATGATGCATATGCAAATTTTTTAATGCAAATAGTTAGAAATATATACAAGTATATACATTTTTTTATAAGGGTTAGGGATTATATATACATATTTATAAAGAAATGAGTCAATTATTTGCAAGAGTTATGAAAAAGAATTTACAACTTGAGTGATTTATACAAGTATATACACATTTATTTTTTTAGTTTTTTAATTATATATATATTTAAATTTTTATTTTTTTGATGATGCATATATTCCTCAAATTTATTTGAAAATAATTTTACAAATAATTTTGAAAACTATAATCCAAAATAAAATTTCATACAATTTTACAATCATTTGAAAACAATTTTGCAAACATTTTTCAAATAGTATATATAGATTTCCAAAATAATTTTTCAACCATTTTTCAAAATATTTGCAAATAGTTTTTTATAAAAATCATTTTTTTTCACACAAAGAGAAAAGTTTTTACAATCCACAATATTTTTACAAAGGTTGAAAATATTTTTCAAACATTTTTCAAATAGTTTTCAAAAGATTTTTCAAACCGATTTTCAAACTGCTTTCAAAATATTTTTTAAAATATTTTAATCTGACTTATTAGTTAGTATGTACAAGAAAAAATTTTTGAGGAACTTTCTGCATCTTTTTTTAAAGTATTTACACAGTAATTTAGCCATATTAAAAATATGAAAGTACGAGTTATGGCTAAAGTATATATACAATATATACGACACCCCCTATACTTAGCTCGAACTATGTCCTCATAATGATCAAAGAGATGGAAAGAAAGACATAACTCATGCTAAGCATAAGAATAAAATCAATAGTAGTCGGTGATCCCCCTATACTTAGGATCAAATAATCCTAAGTATAGAAGACTGTACACAAGGGGAAAACCGAGGAGTAGAATGTACTGGGTTTACCCCCTATACTTGGGGTAAAATATCCCTAAGTATAGGCAACACAACAAAGGTAAAAAAATCACAAGAATAATCACAAGTCTGACACCCCTTATACTTAGGACAAAGTAGACCCTAAGTATGGAATGATAATGAGATGGAGATGATGTGTGAGAAAGAATGTACGATATGGACAGATGGATCTATACAGATGTGAACGATGTTGAGGTGCCTCTCAACAAACGCTAGAGTTTTCGCCCCTAGCTGGGTGAAAATGTTAGGATAACATAGTATCGAGGTTCAGGACAACATCTATAATGCGAATACCGTACTGTCGTTGCAGTCTCAGTGGGAGAATAACAACGAATCAAAGATGATGATAACACCCAGATAAATAATCTGGCTGGTGTCTTCTACCGGATAAAGATATGGGAAGACGAAATCGGGCTCCGGTAGCCCAAAAGAAATCGTCGGCTCAAGATCTGTATGGAGTGAAAGGGTAGAGCCGAAGAAGTCGAAAGTGGAGAAGGAAGGATCAGTCAGTGAATCCTCCACGTCAATCACCATCTCAAATAGATAAGGAAGATCAAGATCAGGAGTGATGAAACCCGATTTCATCATCACAATTTCCATTTATTAACCCCCCCCTGTTAAAGCTATTTGTCAATAAAACCCAAATAATATCCTATAATTAACAGAGTCTCAAATAAATTTAAAACCACAAAAAAATGGCAAAACAAAAATCTGTGGTATTTTTAACCTTAAAAATACCTTCAAAAATATTGGTGTCTACAGATGACATCCTCTCCACTTTTAATCAACATGAAACTTGTAGATCTCATCGAGATCTACAACTTTCATGTTTTGAGTTTTCTCAAATTCGGCCATTTAGACCCTTAAAAATAAACTTTTCTCTCGGAATGATCTGATTGGGCCACGTGGCCCGTTCTGGGTGAGCCACGTGGCCCGCCCGCCTTGTCTTCTCCGCTCGCGCCCTCAGTCGTCAGATCTCCTCCTGAGATCCAACGACCCTAAGCTCTCTCCACGACCCGCTTCTTTTCCATGTCATCAGATCATCTCCCGCCTCTCACCATCACCCTCCATTCGCGCCTCAACCATATCGCACCACTTGTCGGCTTGTGAGCCCTTCGATCATGCCCTCGATCTTTCCATCTGAGCCGCTAGTTTCGTAATCAACTCTCGGCCCTTCGATCTGCAGCCACTTATCATCGTGACCATCTGTTAACGCTGCTGCCTCTTCTCGACACGTGGCATCTCTTTGCGCCACTCGATCGCGTGCCAGCCCCATAATCTCCACCGTTCTTTAACGGCCTTGATGTGGACCATCCGATCATCTTCCAGAGGGGATCCAAACCGCCCGATGGCGCTGCGTCCGCAACGTGACACCTGGCGCATTCATCTGCCTTTGATCACATCGCCTCGGATTCAATCGCACCCGTTGCTTCGCGCCCAAACGTCCGCCATTGGATCTCTAGATCCAACGACCATCGTTCATCGTCAACCTCCCGAAGCCCCTCTCTTCCCACGATCTCGACCGCGCGAACACTCCTCGCCCTTTCCATTATCTCCACCTCCTCCGACCACCTCTCCTCTTGCTAACCATCCCACTACGTTCTCCATTCCTCCATGATTCTCGCGCATATCTCCACTAACCTCAATCCACTCCTAGCCGAGCCATGCGCGCCCTCGAAACCCTCGACTCCACTCATCAGCTCCGACCATCACCACCTTTAAATACTCCCCTCCCACCGTCCGCCATCTTCGTCCACCTTTATGCGTGGGATCGCCCAACCCTCCTTCGTCTCCTTGTGACAGGGGGGGGGGGGAGGGGGCGAAGGATCGAGCGATGACGATGAATTCCTCCGGTGTCGACCCTCCGCCAATCCCGACGGTTTCGCGGCGCCTCCAGGCCCGCTCGAGCTGCTCCGAGTCGCTGCCGGAGTCCAGCGAAGACTCGAGGACCCTCTGGAACCCCAAGCCCAATCCCCCGCTCCATCTCCGACCAGGTAAACCCTCTTCTTCTTCTCTTGTATTTTTCTTTAATTTTCACTCATTTAATTAGACGTCCTCGACCAATTTCGCCCTTCACCGTACATCCCCTGAGATCCGCCTCGCATTCATCTTCCACGCTCCGCCTCCAGATCATCTCCTTACTCTTCCCAGAACCTCGTCGACCTCCGACCCATCTCCTCCAGGTTCGCCGGAGAAGAACCACGGCCATCACTCTCTTCTCCTCCTCACGGCCGTGCACATCATTCACCTACGTCACAACCTATGCTTCAGCTATTGCGATAATGTTGCAGGTCATCAAAATCCGTCAATGGCCGGAGGCTCATTGGAGCCAACTTCCTCAACTGCCCCACCGCCAACAGAGCTACGATGGGCCGATCCAAGAGGCCCGGTGCCCTCCCTGAGCTCCTAGCGACCTCGACACACTTTCAAGGAGCTTATGGGAGGTCGACAGTAGCCGAGGACGAGTGGCGGAGGAGAAGCACCTTCGCCGGAGCTCTGAAATCACCGCCCGCCTTCGGCCGAGGGAGACAGTACAGGCGCCGTTGGATGTTCCACCTTGGAGCCCATCCAACGGTCTTGATGCAGTCACGGAGCCCCTGAACGACATATACATGTGCCGTTGGATCTCCAACATCCAACGGGCTACGACGAGCCACGTGGCAGTCTCTGAGCATCTTCCGAGCCTAGAGTCCGAGCCGCCTTCGAATCAAGCCCGAGCCTGCATCAAGCCCAGGCCAAATTCCGACCCTAGCCGAAGCAGTCCGAGCCTCTGCCGAGCCTGACCCGTCCTCCGAGCCTGGATAGCACGTGCCTGGCACGTGCGTATCTGGGAAAATTGCAGAGACGCCCCGCCAACTTCTCCATTTTGCATTCAGGTCCTGATAGCACGTGAATCACATGCACACCTGGGTATTTTGCAGTTATGCCCTCACGGGTTTTAATAATTGCAGATATACCCCCGCGCATGTGGAACTTTTACAGGGAAGGCCCCGAACCCTATTTTTATTACATTTGAGCCCCTTCCAGGGACCTGTTTTAGTTATCATTTCATGTTTTCTTGCATTTATGCCCTTATCTTCATTGTTGCATTACGTGAGCATCATGTTTCCATTTCAGTTGATTTCAGTTTCATTTTGGAGCTTGCTTGATGTTCTTCTTAATGGCATATTAAATTTCTTATTTTGGACACTTGAATTTTTATGTATTATCTTGTTAGCCATGTGTCTCGTATGCCTTGTTTCAAATTGTTCATCAAACCTGTCTCCTTAATTAAACTTGAAATTGACTCGTGTTTAAATTTGCTCATCATTTCGTACCTAGGGCATATTTGTGATGCATTTCATGGCATTTATTTGCATGATAAAAATAATATAAAAAATGCATATTTACTTTTGCTTTAATGCATTGTATTGTTGTGTCCTTCTTGCATGCTTTGACCTATATTGATCTTCACTTCAACACTTAGTTACATAGAAAAAATCTGGATAATTATAGAAAGGCTCGTGTCCCTGAGTTCGACCTTGATTTCTTGCCAAGTAAAAAAAAAATAATTACGACCATATCATTTTGATTGAAATATTTAAATCAGATGGTCTTTGGTGAGCCCAAATCGGCCCGACTATGATGAAGATTCCAGGTGTTAATTCAACACTTTTAAAGGGCCAATTTTTAGGCTCGTCAAATGGCACCATTGCCGGGGACACGACTCATTTCTTATATTATTTGGAATTTTGTTTACTTAATTAAGTGTTTCATTTTTATAGGTCAAATTGTTCATCTATTTTGCATTATAAAATTCATTTTTTTATTTGATCTCTATCCTTTGTTTCTGTGGCAGGACCCTTGGTGTTCAAGGAGGCGATGAGTCGATGCTTCCCGCTGCGAGGAGCCGCGAAACATACGTGGAGCAAATAGGAAAGAAAGAAAAAAATGTGTCTCGCATTTTATTTTTGCATGTCATATTAACATGTAATAATTCGTCTTTTACAGCGGTCTTCGATCGAAGACTCGCGATTGTAATTGAACGATTATATGTGGTTGTGTGGGGATCGCCCCTGCTTGAGTGTCGACCTAGGATCAGGCACGCGGCTCTTCAAGCTTAGTTTCAAATTCACATTTTTATGTGCTTCCTCATAGGTAGGACACACTTTAAATAAAGACGCACGTAGCATCGCCTCACTTAGCCAAATTAAAAGAAAATTTTCCTCGCTAATAGAAGCATGTTAGGTGCGGCTTTTTGATCGACTTGCATACATATTGATTTTGGTTTTCAAAACGGCCCAAGTTTTCATGGATTTATCGTCAAGTCACTGATGATTTCTCGCTTAGCCTAGATCGCGGTTTTTATCGAATACGCGGTTTTTTCTCGGTTTCTTTTTCCTAGCTTGATCACCTGGGATTAATGGAAAATGAGAATGAACGGTAGACGATGATTGCTTGATTTTGTGCTAACCATAATTCAGTGATAACCTTAAATAAAATTGGGGCTGTTAATTGCAAGTCAACCTAAAATGGAATAAAACTTTGGTTTTAGGAGAGCAACATCCTCGTTTACGCATTGATTTTCATTTCACATTTTTTCTCCGTGTAAATATCAAATTTTTTATCACCAATAAAACCGACAAGATAATCAACCAACCTCGGTTGGTTTCATGTGTGAGTTGGTGAAATTAAAGGGTGTTGATTGCTTGATTTAGCCATGTTTGCTTCGATACACCCCCCAGAACCTTAGTCACTCCATCCATCTTCGTAGATTCATCCGCTCACTTGTAAATCCATCCATCTTCTTCGTTCACCTTGGGTCCCTCCCAACATCAATTCTCATCTTTATACTTAGGCTAATCTCAGCCTAAGTATAGGGGGGACCCGAGTCCCCGTGATTTTCTCTATTCTTCTTTCCTTGCCTTTATACTTAGGTTATTTCTAACCTAAGTATAGGGGGAGCCCCTCTTAGCTCTCGTATATTTCTCTATACTTAAACGGACCTATGGACTTGTATCATCTAGTGCTATGAGGACATAGCAAAGTTTAAGGATAAGGGGGGTATACCGAATATACCGTATACTTACTTTAGCTATAATCTGAAAAATTTGAAAATTTTAAAACTTTTTGGCTAAAGTAAAAATCTGTGGACTAAGAGGACTCAATTGATTTATACGGCTTTTTCTATACTATGTTACGCTATTTTGATATAAATATTTTCAAAAATGATTTGAAAAAAGAGTTTTCCTTGTTTGAAAAATCTTTTGAAAACTTTTTATTTGTGTGACATGGTTTTGAAAAAATTTTTATCTCTTTTCAAGGAAAGTTGAGTCTAACCTGTGTTTTAACCTTTAAATTAAAAACCATAAAAATGAGAAAAACCCAAAAACCTTTTAGGAGTCATTAGTGACCACTAAGCACAATTAAGTAAGCCATATTCAGTGAGGGTTCTCCCTTAGCAGATTGGGTGGTTTAGAGGACATCGCGTAAGGCCCCGTCCTCAAGCAACGGGCTTCGGCTTGTACTTACATCCATACTGGTTGAATTGTAGATGCTCAATTGAGTTTAGGCAGTCCTAATATCTCTTGAAGTCCAAAAGAATGTTTCAAATGAAGGAGTTGGATTAATCCTCTACACTTACACTTCCACCCAGGATCTGAAATGATCAAGGAGACTTAGCTTTTTGAGGTCTTTGAGATTTTAAGTTAACCAGCCTTAGTCATCAAGGTCATAGACTTAATCATCCACAGTTCCCTAGGTTTTCAGATTTGCATGCTATATTCCATGCTTAGTCTCAGATAAAAAGAATATGATCAGCACATCACATGCACGACTGCGGTTTTTGATGAGATGAGTTGATTTTTCTCTTGAGGAATTGGGATGAGGAAGTCCAATTTGGATTTGATCTAGTGATGCTCGAGGATGGGATAAAATCTTTGGAGGCTTCATGAAACCTGAGTGTCAGCAATATTAGCCAGTATGAGAACTTGGTTCTTATACTAGTCTCTTGATATTGACCTAAGTGCCAGGGTGTGAAATAAAGAAAAAATGTTGATCAGTGTGCACCAACTCTGGGTAAAATCAGTAGAGCTAGCCACAAATTATACAAGTCAATGAAATTTCAAAGAAAAGCTCTCATTCCACAAAGACAAATATCAAAGAGCTTCCACCAAAGGCGAGCGCTCCCAAACATTTCAAAGTGTCCACTTGGACCACCACTATTAGGACCAGGAGTCGGGCTTGCACCAAAAAAGGGCTCTGCATCGTAAATGCTACAAGTCTGGGTGTCAAAGGTACGATAGGTACTCAAAAGAGACACACCCCGGTGTACTCCCAGGAAAACAAGTGCAGACGACTCCAACTTCTCTTGACGTACGCACTGATCAACACCAAAAAAATGTGTTGCGTAAAAAAAGTACTAGAGAGAATTCTTGTTCCAATGGGAGGGAGAGAAGAAATGACACAATCCCATGCCCTCCATTACTGGCCTGCCATCTACATTTTCTAAGTCTGACAACTAAAGAGACGGTGGAATGGATGCAAGATTTGATTTATTCCCTAGTGTTGAGGATTGGGTCCTTAGGAGATTTTCTCGGACCAAGACTTTGGGTGACGATTTGACTCTACTCTCGGAATTGCAGTCAACACTAAATGTCATATCCTTTAGATTATACGCACATCACAGAGAGTCTGAGAAATTAGAGGAATTGGGTACCTCTTGGTTAAGGATGGGTTGAACTCGAGAATTTTGGACCTTTAAGGATTGAGTCGACTTGAACAGATTGGATCCTGTACTCACATGCACGAGGGGGTTAATCCAGCTTACTCATTCTCTTTGATGCTCGAGGACGAGCATAGTTTAAGTATAGGGGGGTGATGAAACCCGATTTCATCATCACAATTTCCATTTATTAACCCCCTTGCTTAAGCTATTTGTCAATAAAACCCAGAATAATGTCCTATAATTAACAGAGTCTCAAATAAATTAAAAACCACAAAAAATGGCAAAACGAAAATCTATGGTATTTTTAACCTTAAAAATACCTTCAAAAATATTTGGAGTCTACAGATGACCTCCTATCCACTTTTGGTTAACATGAAACTTGTAGATCTCATCGAGATCTACAACTTTTATGTTTTGAGTTTTCTCAAATTCGGCCATTTAAATCCTTAATCTAATTGGGCCACGTGGCCCGTTCTGGGTGAGCCACGTGGCCCGCCCGCCTTGTCTTCTCCGCTCGCGCCCTCAGCCGTCAGATCTCCTCCTGAGATCCAACGGCCCTAAGCTCTCCACGACCCGCTTCTTTTCCCTGCCGTCCGATCATCTCCCGCCTCTCGTCATCACCCTCCATTCGTGCCTCAACCATATCACGCCACTTGTCGGCTTGTGAGCCCTTCGATCACGCCCTCGATCTTTCCATCTGAGCCGCTAGTTCCGTAATCAACTCTCGGCCCTTCGATCTGCAGCCACTTATCATCGTGACCATCTATTAGCGCTGCTGCCTCATCTCGACACGTGGCATCTCTTTGCGCCACTCGATCGCGTCCCAGCCCCATAATCTCCACCGTTCTTTAACGGCCTTGATGTGGACCATCCGATCATCTTCCAGAGGGGATCCAAACCGCCCGATGGCGCTGCACCCGCAGCGTGACACGTGGCGCATTCATCAGCCTCTGATCACGTCACCTCAGATTTAATCGCACCCGTTGCTTCGCGCCCAAACGTCCGTCGTTGGATCTCCAGATCCAACGGCCATCGTTCATCGTCAACCTACCGAAGCCCCTCTCTTCCCACGATCTCCACCGCACGAACACTCCTCGCCCTTTCCATTATCTCCACCTCCTCCGACCACCTCTTCTCTTGCTAACCGTCCCACTACGTTCTCCATTCCTCCATGATTCTCGCGCATATCTCCACTAACCTCGATCCGCTCCCAGTCGTGCCATGCGCGCCCTCGAAACCCTCGACTCCACTCACCAGCTCCGACCATCACCATCTTTAAATACTCCCCTCCCACCGCCCGCCATCTTCGTCCACCTTTATGCGAGGGATCGCCCATCCCTCCTCCATCTCCTTGTGACAGGGGGAGGCGGAGGATCGAGCGACGATGACGAATTCCTCCTGTGTCAACCCTCCGCCAATCCCGCGGTGTTGCGGCGCCTCCAGGCCCGCTCGAGCTGCTCCGAGTCGCTGCCGGAGTCCAGCAAAGACCCGAGGACCCTCTGGAACCCCAAACCCAAGCCTCCGCTCCATCTCCGACCAGGTAAACCCTCTTCTTCTTCTCTTGTATTTTTCTTTAATTTCCCCTCATTTAATTAGGCGTCCTCGACCAATTTTGCCCTTCACCGTACATCCCCTGAGATCCGCCTCGCATTCATCTTCCACGCTCCGCCTCCAGATCATCTCCTTCCTCTTCCCAGAACCTCGTCGACCTCCGACCCATCTCCTCCGGGTTCGCCGGAGAAGAACCACAGCCATCACTCTCTTCACCTACTCACGGCCGTCCACATCATTCACCCATGTCAATACCTATGCTTCGGCTATTGCGCTAATGTTGCAGGTCATCAAAATCCGTCAATGGTCGGAGGCTCATCGGAGCCAACTTCGTCAACTGCCCCATCGCCAACAGAGCTACGATGGGCCGATCCAAGAGGCCTGGTGCCCTCCCCGAGCTCCTAGAGACCTCGACACACTTCCAAGGAGCTTATGGGAGGTCGACAGCAGCCGAGGACGAGCAGCGGAGGAGAAGCACCTTCGCCGGAGCTCTGAAATCGCCGCTCGCCTTCGGCCGAGGGAGACAGTACATGCACCGTTGGATGTTCCACCTTAGAGCCCATCCAACGGTCCTGATGCAGCCACGGAGCTCCTGAACGACATATACAGGTGCCGTTGGATCTCCAACATCCAACGGGCTACGACGAGCTACGTGGCAGTCTCTGAGCATCTTCCGAGCCTAGAGTCCGAGCCGTCTCCGAATCAAGCCCGAGCCTGCATCAAGCCCAGGCCAAATTCCGACCCTAGCCGAAGCAGTCCGAGCCTCTACCGAGCCTGACCCGTCCTCCGAGCCTGGATAGCACGTGCCGGGCACGTGCGTATCTGGGAAAATTGCAGAGACGCCCCGCCAACTTCTCCATTTTGCATTCAGGTCCTGATAGCACGTGCATCACACGCGCACCTGGGTATTTTGCAGTTATGCCCTCGCGGGTTTTAATAATTGTAGATATACCCCTGCACGTGTGGATCTTTTACAGGGAAGGCCCCGAACCCTATTTTTATTGCATTTTAGCCCCTTCTAGGGACCTGTCTGTAGTTATCATTTCATATTTTCTTGCATTTATGCCCTTATCTTCATTGTTGCATTACGTGAGCATCATGTTTCCATTTCAGTTGATTTTAGTTTCATTTTGGAGCTTGCTTGATGTTCTTCTTAATGGCATATTAAATTTCTTATTTTGGACCTTGAATTTTTATGTATTATCTTGTTAGCCATGTGTCTCGTATGCCTTATTTCAAATTGTTCATCAAACCTGTCTCCTTAATTAAACTTGAAATTGACTCGTGTTTAAATTTGCTCATCATTTCGTACCTAGGGCATATTTGTGATGCATTTCATGGAAATTATTTGCATGATAAAAATAACATAAAAATGCATGTTTACTTTTTCTTTAATGCATTATATTATTGTGTCCTTCTTGCATGCTTTGACCTATATTGATCTTCAATTCAACACTTAGTTAAATAGATAAAATTCTGGATAATTATAGAAAGACTCGTGTCCCTGAGTTCGACCTTGGTTTCTTGCCAAGTAAAAAAAATAATTACAACCATCTCATTTTGATTGAAATATTTAAATCAGATGGTCTTTGATGAGCCCAAATGGGCTCGACTACGATGACGATTCCAGGTGTTAATTCAACACTTTTAAAGGGCCGATTTTTAGGCTCGTCAAGGAGACTCCCTATAAAGGCTGATATCCGATGCATATAATGTAGAAAAATCAGTGAAATCATCGAATACCTCAAAGATCGGATCATCCTCGCGAGGGTCGTGGAGGAGAGAAACCTCAAAATCATTATCAGAAACATCAAAATACTCGGTCTCGTGATCCGACAGATCAGATGCACTCCCAGAAAGTGAAACCAAGTATACAAGGTCCGTGGCATCCTCCCGCAGATAACCCTCGGGGGGTAATGCCAAATCATCAGGGAACTATCGATCTATGCTTTCAAATATCATGTCCTCTAAAAATGTATCGACCTCATCAACTAGGAAGACACAATGCTCAAATATGGGACTATCAAGGTCTGTCGAATCAACAATCGGTCCCTCATCAAGCTCTCTCTGCCGAGATGAATCCAAGTATATCTCCGAATATGAGAAGATCTTCTGAAGAATAGATGATGACTCTACTGGACATGGACACTGAAATGACTCTAAGGATGGGTGAAATGTGGGTTCCTCCTCTATTTCTTGGGATACTAGTAGATCTAGAATCCAAGAATCATCAATGTGAAAGTGCAGCAATGGCTCAAAATCTGATTGTAATTCCAATGAAAACTCGATCAATGTCCGACTCTCAACACATCCATCAAATGAGTAGCAGTAGCATCCATATCCTCTGATTTGTGTGTGTTGTCAAGATCGGCATGATGTGTCACACACTCAACAGGTGTCATATCTCCCTCATGTGTTATACCGAATAAATCATCTTGTGAATATGGGATGTTTGAAAGTGTATCCAAGATGGTTTCAATCAAATCCAGGTCGGGACTTTGGTGTGAACCACCATACGAGGTAATGACATATGTAATCTGCTCTGCGATCCTCCCTCTCATGGCAATGTGGATAAGGTCAGTCATCGAAAATCCATGATCTAGAAATCACCTCAAAAGATCACGTAACCTCAACCATACATCTATCAATGGCTCCTGGGGGTCAACTAAAAAATCACGAATATAATGCCGCATCATCTCTGCTCTACGCTGGGAGTAAAATCTCTGTAAAAATAATGATTGTAAATCTCCCCACGTATCAATCTTCCTTCCCAATCGTCTGTGCCAACTCTTGGATCTACTCTGAAGTGTAAATGGGAAGGTAATCAGCATAATGTCCTCAGAAGTTATATCAGAATATGATCGTGATCCACAAATTTGCTCAAACTCATCGATATGCTAATATGGTTCCTCGTGCACTTCCCTGAAAATTTCGGCAGTATATCAATGGACTCTAAATCCAGAACGAAGGGGCTCAATGTAGAAGCGGAGTGCGCTTCTTGAGCGGTGTACTCATCCATCATCTTATGATAGAAGTCATATAAAGCATGCAACTGCACCACATGATCGCCTATGGGATGCACTCTCATCTCAGTAAGGTGAACACCCAGATCTCGTATTTTGTCAATCTGAACTCGTCAGGTGTCACTCACAGCATGTCCCGAATGGGAGGGTGGGTAGGGAGAAGATGGAAAATTAGACGGAGTTCTGACCTCCCAAGAGAGTGGGCGGGAATGATGGGCATGAAGATAAGAAGCCGCAAAATCCGGCTGGAATGGAATGCGACCCATCACGAAGAGGAAAACCAAGGGAGGGAGGGTGGGATAGAGACAGAAGGTGTCTGCTAATGATAGAAGACAAACGTAACCAACTCACACCAAAGACATTCAAACACAAGGCAGACCCCCAATTCACCAACTCTACGCAATGTAAAGACCGTGAGATATGGTCTTTTATCTTTTCTATTTTAGAGTTTAGTGATAAGACAAAGGTTGTACAAACACTTAGAAGACGAATAGGATTTGGGCACTACTCCTTAGCGAGTACGCGAGCAATTAAAAGCGCAAACAATGAGGGGATTGCTCTCCCAATACAATGGTGAGTCAATTACGTTTGATTTTATAAGTCAAGTTCAATTAGCAGTCCCACTTTTTTTAATTTTTGATTTTCTATTTTTTGGATTTTTCAGAAAAATAATGCCTAATGAGTTTTCCGATTTCCTCTTTGATTAATTTGAGTCGAAAACAGGGGGAGGAAGTCGAAAAAGCCAATGCATGGTCAAACACAATGATGCATGCAGAGATAGAAAATGCGTACCTTACTCCAGCACTCTACATGCAATATGATCCGTGCATAAATTAAATATTGAAAGTAAACTAGCTATATGATGTACGAGGAAATCGGTCTTAGACGAGAAACTTCTACTGATCGTAAAGAACAATAGTTAGTTAACCGAATCGCGTTCGGAGTCCAATCTTGGGAGTCACTCGGTGCCCGCCACAACGGGTCCTTCCAGCGCTGTATGTGATCCTCACAGCACGTGGTCTCAAATCCAATTAAACTAACTTTTTCAATTAATTTTAGTAAGGTCCAATTACGTTCTATAGGAACAGATATTCTATTAGGTGTTGGGCCTTAGAAATGTACGTCGCAATCAACAAAAATCCTACGTCTAGGACCAAAATCACGAGAATCAAATAGTAAGTTCTAGAAGTGAAATCAAAAACACGGAAAAATAATGGTGAGGTCCCCAAGTGCACTGGCACTTGACAAAACAGACCCTGAAGAAAAGTCCAAGTTCAAAGTTTCAAAGTTCTAAATTATTACAAATGTCTCAAGAAATGTTCTCTCTCAAAAAAAATCTTCTTCAATTCTCTACTCTTCCTCCTGTGCGGGTCCTCAAAAAGTAAATTCCAAGTCGTCTCAAGTAGTACCTTGCATAAAAATCAAAGAGAGAAGGTCAGAAACAATTATGATACATAGGGACAAAATAGAAAAATGACTACAAAGCCGTGCTCCCCGGTAACGACGCCATTCCGATGACGTGAAAATCCGACGCGGTTGAGAGAGGATAAATAATAAATAACATGTTATCGTTGTTCTCAACCACGCGATTCGGTCAACGAGAAAAAATTGTATTTTAAACCACTTGATAAAAGATAAATCAATCACAACAAATGTAAGCGGCTTTCGCTATTCTTTTTACCTTGTATAGCGACCAGGGTCGAACACAAGGAGCATGATTTAAGAACTCGGTAGTCAAATTTCATAATGAATTTTTAGTGGTTTTTAAATTTATTTTTTTTACATTTTCAAAATAAGGCACAAAGAATAATACACATACTGCGCTCTTTTTGTATTTTTCAAAAGGGTAAAAAATGCTCAGAAAATTATAAAGAAAATGTTTTTATGTTTTATATGTTTTAAAATATTTTTAGTAGTTTTTTCGAAATTTTATGATGTTTTTGTGATTTTATAAAAATAAAACAGTACAAAATAAGTGAAACAATACACAGGGAGGAGTATTTTGCAAGTTAAAAATCCTTTAAGTACTCAAAATTGCTATAGATTATTTTTAACATAAATTAGAAAGAAATATCTACAATTAGAAACTGAAATAACAATTTTTAGATTCTTTAAGATTTTCTACAATTTTTTTAAGAATTTTCATTTTTCGCATTTTTGGAGTTTTATAAATGATATAAACACAAAAATTAGTCAGAAATTAAAACACACCAAAATACACCTACACTATTTTTTTTGGAATTTTTAAGCAAGTTTTCAAATTTTTATGAATTTTCAAAACCATGACAAGCAAAATAGCACGGTTTTTTATTTTTTAAATATACCAAATGACAATAAAAATCAGTGAAAAACTTACACAATGAAGAAAACTACAGCAGGAACATACACAAGGTTTTTGAGAATTTTTCAAAAATAAAAACATTTATTCCATTAGGCAAATCATGAAAAGTTTAAGTCCGAGAATGTAGGGACTGAAATGTAATTTTCTGAAATTGTCTGGACTGCAATATAACAATAAATATGATAGAGGTGAATGTTGCAGTTTACCCAAAGAGGATATGCAATTGTGCTGGCAAGGGTTGTTCTGCAATTTGAAAAACCTTCAACAGAGATTTTCAATTTATCCAATTTCTTTCTTTTAAAAATCAAAACCCCCTCTAGGGTTCCTGTAGGCTTCCTTGTCAAGTTGGAAGGAGGACGGCAGCCGCCCACTAAAGGAGGAGGGCCGCCGCGGGTGATGGCGAGAGGTTGAGGGCTTTGGGCGGCACGGCGTGCGGCGATCTGGACCGCGACCTCGCGCGACCGCTGGAAAGAAGGCAGAGGCGGCTTGCGCCGCTGGCGCGCGGGGATGGGTTCAGGCAGCGCTGACGGAAGAGATGCACGGCGAGGGGAGGCGGACAGTGGTCACAGACAGCAGGCCGCGCTTGCGGGAGTGCAGGCGGCGTGCCACCCAAATGGCGGAGGATGGCTTCCGGGCGCACGCGCTGTGCCGCAGGAGGTTTGGGCAGCGCGGCCGGAGGCGTGGGACGGAGGCGGCTGGCGGGTGCTGCCGTAGACGACGATGCTTTTTTTTTATAATTTTTTTATGTAAACAACAACATAAATAAAAAAGAGAAAAGATATATTTTTTATTTTTTTGTCAGAAATTTGAATAGGAGGAAAAAATATTTTTTACTATTTTTTTATAATTTTTTAAATGGACCTGTAAAACAAAATGTTAGAGATGAACACAAATATATAGATTTTTTTATTTTTGTTATTTATTCCTACAAAACGAAGATTAAAGAGAAAATACAACACAAATTTTATTTCTTTTTTTAAAGTTTTCCCTGCAAAAACAAATGTGAGATGAACAGGAAAAATAATTATATGATTTTTTATTTTTTTATTTATTTATGCGCAATAATAAGATAAGTGAATGGATTCGGATCCGTGAAATGGGAGATAAAGTGAAATGAGAGGGTCGGAAAATGAGATGAAAAATTCGAGTGGGACAAAAAAATTTGTGGTGAAATATTTGAGGTTTTTAATCGAAAAGCTAATCACTACATCTACGCAAAATTTAAATCTACGATTTATCTAGGAAAAGACAGGAAATAAATTGGATCTCACCTTGGGTTCGGACATGCCATGATGGCCTCGACGAGGGCCGACACGCTGTCACCGGACGGCTCGAAGGTTAGGCACCCTTCTTCAAGAAGAAACCTCTCGGAGATCGGACTCCTTTCCACCAAAGATCGATCAAGTGTGAATGAGGGAGGAAGGAGCCAATAAAAAGAGAAGAAAGACAAAAGATGAATGTCTATACAAACAAGAAAGTAATTAGTGGTTATTAAAATAAATAAATAAAATAAATAAATAAATTAATTAAAAATGATATTAGAATTAAATTAATTAAAAAAAATTAAATAATTAATGAAAATCAATTAGCCACCTTAATGGTGGACATTAAAGATATGGAATAAAATCCTATATACATGGTAAGTGTATAAATTAAATAAAGCAAATAATTAATTACAATTTTCGTAATTAAGTTAAATTAATTAAAGATAATTAATTTTTTTTGATGATTTTTATTTAAGCAAGTTAGTTGTATACACATATTATACAAATATAATACAATATACATAGTTACAAATAAGGAAATAATTTTTTAACACATTTTTTTAATTTTTATTATTTATATATTTTTTTATTTTTAATTAAAATAATATTTACAATTATATATATTATATATATAAATATGAATAAAATATATACAACAAATATATGGGAAAACTACACAAAACACCCCAGAAAACCGACATTTCAACCGTAACTCTAAAAATTATAAACCATAGCCATTTGAAAGATAATTTAATTTAGAGTATAATGGAAGTGAGTTTGGTTCAATTTGAGTTCGTATGGAGCCGAAATTGGTAGTTCAATGATCGCATTGTGGCTTTATCTGAGGGTGATTATTAGTAATATGTACATTATTTTATTTTACACTTATTTTTATTATTTACAAAATATTTTTATTTACAACTTTTGTTTACAAGAATAATTAATTTGAGGTCAAATTACGTACAAATAAAATGGTACAAGTTTTATATAAATATACAGGGAATTATGTACAAATTATTTTTAGATTTTTGACAGAAGACCATATCTCCCCCTGCTTTATTCTTGGTCGATCGGGTCAAGTCTTGACCTTCTCTCGGGGTTCGTGTCAGTCTGTATTTATTGCATAAATACATCCTTCATTTTTCTTTTCTTTTTCTTTTCTTCTTTATTCTTTTATTTTGTATACAAAAAGTGTTAAAAATGCATATTTAACAAATGCATGTAAAATGGTAAAATTATGGAATTAGTGGGTATTTAAGGGTGTTTGACTAGGAAAATGAAGCTAAAATAAAAGAATAAAAGCAATGAATCGTGGATTCATCACTGATGTATATGCAAATGGTTATAGTGGGATAATGTATCTTTTAAACTTTATTTTGTGAATGGAAAAGTGTTGAAATACTTCCTTCTGAGTATTTTTTTGCAGTCTGTTTCTAAATGTTAGTTATGATTGTTGAATAAATTATTGCTGAGAATAAGATCCGGATATGGGAGGATCAGACGACCTGGAATTAGGGTCGTGAAACATCCTCTCTTCCCACTTTCTCCATACTCGTCGCTCCTCCTTTGACGATTTTGCACAACCACCATACTTTCTCCTCAACTAACTCTAATTATCGGTCAACCCATATGCATTCTCTCTCTCTTTATCTCTCATCATTCTGCCACTCGTCCTTAGTACCTATGTCATTGGCAACAACTCCCCAATTAGAAGCTGTCGAAAAATCTCATCAAAGAACCTGCGAGCTCTGAATTCCAACCAACTTATGAGTGACAACGATGCTTGCAAGGGAGATTTTTTTATTGGTTTAAGGGGGGTTGGAGGGGGGGGATTTAAACCTGGTTCCTTTTAAAAGGAGCCACTACTTCTACCACCAGACCATTGGAGGAGTTCTCGATGAGGGAGATTGGATGAAGAGGAATCAACCCTTAAAAGTCGAATTTAAAAGTACTCTTAAAGAGAAAACTAACTTAACTACGAAAAATATTGTAATGGAAAAAAAACTTATTACTTCTACCAATAAGGATAGTGAGAAAATTCTGTAAGAAAAGAAAATTTCAGTAGACGAAACTGTTATTCTTAAAACAAAATTACAATTCTTGAAAAGAATTAAATCTGCATTAATAAGTGATCCAACTAAGTTTACAAAGGGTGCTAAAAATTTAACAATGCTTTAGATCTACGCAAATTTTGAAAAGAGCTAAGTATAGAATAGGGTATAAACAATAACAACTTAATAGGAAGATTGGGACTGATCATGCATTTTAAAATAATAAGAAATTTATGCATAATCATGCATCTTATTAAGGCCACATGACGAGGAACTTCAGGCTCTTGATCCAACTAATGGATTGTAGAGATATTTTTCAATGAGTTAATCAAGTGATTTTATCATGTCGTTGTGAAGACACAAAAATTAGCTATTTAAATAAAATTTTATAGCAAACAAGTACAAGTGAGATAAAGATGGTGGATAAACAAAATTGAAACTTGATCCATATGAACAAGTCATTATGCTATTTTTATGGATTTTGAATGACATCTCTTAACTTAAATATGCTAGATAATGTAACACCCATACCCCCAAACATAGTCTCACATCTAAAACTCACAAAGTGTGAGAGTGGGTTATAAGTGGTGGGGATTACTACTTGACAACTTCGACCTAAGCATTTTGGGTGGTTGTCAATAGGTCCATCTAGGCCCGTATCTAACAAGTTGTCAGGGTCAGTTTTCCTCGATAATAGACCGGGGACCTAATTCCGGGATGTTACAAATGATATTAGAGCCAGTTTCCCTATGATAGTAGAAAGAGCTACTCGAGAGGTAGAGCCACCCGTACAAAGAGATAGGAGGAAATGGCTACCCGGAGCATGCAACCACCACTATCACTAGGAATAAGTGATGGGTCATGTCGCAACGAGGATATTGCAAATATAAGTGGGGGAGATTGTAACGCCCGTATCCCCCAAACATAGTCTCACATCTAAAACTCACAAAGTGTAAGAGCGGGTTATAAGTGGTGGGGATTACTAATTGACACCTTGAGCTTAAGTATTTTAGGTGGTTGTCAATAAGTCCATCTGGGCTCGTATCCAACAAATTGTCGGGGTCAGTTTTTCTCGATAACAGACCGTGGACCTAAGCCCGAGACATTATAGATACTTGGATTTTTTTGGCAGTTGGAACCAAAATATAGCAAAGCATATGCCATAATGTTATAAACATTATTAGATAATTTATAAATCTCGTTTACTTTTAAGAATTTTTGGAAGGTTTTAATGATTAAAACAAAGAGAGGGCTAATATGAAATTTAAAAGAAACTAGTTACATTGTAAATAGAAAATTTAATAAATCCAAATCAAAATTAATATAGCAAAATTCATCTACGTGGCGATATAAATGTACTAACTTGTTTAAATTAGAATAGGCAAATTGCATATAAAACTTAACTAGATTTTGAAATCAAACTTTGAACTAAATAAAGTTAAATTCCATTTAAAAGAAGTGTGAAATTAAACATTGCAATATTCACAGTTGTTGTGTTGGGTATTACTGCAGTTTATTCGGACCCAACCATGAGAGGGGGCTTCTTTGAAATTTTCCCAATAAATGGGAACCCCACTCGGTTGCCCCAATTCCAGAACGTAGGAAGACATTTTTTCGCGATTCCCATTCCGAGAGCAGGTCGAGCAACAACAAGGGTTCTTCGAGAAACACATCTTCCCCCGTTTCCTCCGCACGAGAGAGCAAGAGAGAGGCCAAGCGAGAGAGAGGCAGAGAGAATGAGCAAGAGAGAGGTCGCACGAGAGGGAGGAGCTGCAGCTTGGAGCGCAGAAGAGCAACAAACAAAGCTTGAGAGGATGCATGAGCATCCCGATCTCAAGAGGAGCGGTAAGGAGGTCATTGGGAACGACCTCAAGGAAGCCAAATCATTATTTTGGGTCTCCATCTAAGAGCCCACAGGGAAGCCACTGCATCCTTCTTGGATTTGAGTATGTCTTCGTATTTTAGATATCTAGGGTAGTTAGCTATTTGGTGAAGAACTATATATTGTGCTTGTGGTTTGTATCTCGATTTTGTTAGGCAACAAAACCGAAAGAACATTTGACTCCATTTGACCTAGTGGATTCGTTGCTGGTCTTTCCCGTGTTTTCTCTTGCTCACATCAAGTAAGGGTTTCTAGGTAAAAATCTTTGACTTGTGTGGTTGCTTGTGTGATTGCTTGTCATTGCACTCATTTGGTTCCTGAGTGGGGAACCCATATTTGGTGTATGCCATCTTTGCTGCAGGAAAGGGATTTAGGGACACACCTATTATCCCCAACATGTTGGATAATAAAAAAATGGGGAAATTACATCCTAACTAAATTTATAATTAAGTCCACTAGAAACTTAAAATAGTTCTTTCAAAAAAATAAACTTAAAATAGCATTTTCGATTAGAAAAATCCTAGAAGAGTTTTAGTATTTTTTATTAGAAAAATCCAAGAGGAGTTTTTCTTGTTAAGTAGGTTCTTAAGCTTAGGTAGTGTCAGCGAGGAGTTTCAAGCTTAGGCTAAAAGGTAGAAATAGATACCGCTAATGGGATAGGGGCTTAGTATGAGATGGGATGCTTGGTGAGGAATGGATCAATGGATCCTTAATCCATTGAGGGAAGATCCAGTGGATTAAAGAGAATAACAACTCGAGTAGCTTCAACTATAGACATATATGGCAATGAGTAGCATTTGCTTGGAGTATGATCTTTTCCTTATAATTTATCATATGCTTGATGATGTATCGAGGGTTGTATATGTTTGAACCTGCCTTAATTGATGCTGGCTCTACCGCACCTTTGGATGTGCATTGCTCATCCTCCTTATAGAGGAGGGTGTTAAAGTGGTTGAAGGGCAGTCTTGGGAGCTTGAAGAGACGATTGGTACATGGTGGTTCAATGGTGAGAATCAATTTTTCATCGAAAGGAGGTGAAGTAGATGCGATTGTTGATGACGATCATCGATCGTTGCATGCGAATATAGGAACAAAGCATCCAGTGAGACAAAGGGGGGCAATACACCTGAACATGTTGACCACGTACGTGTGTCACCTATGCAGTGGACCACGACGCCTCGTGCCAGCATCCTCCACGCCTCCACGCTCCAGCCCTAGACGTGGGTTCTTGGAACCTACAACAGAAGGTTTATTTTTTTTGTTTTGTGAAAATTGCATATTGAGTCCTCATATTTCTTAAATCGTAAAAGTACCCCTTAGATACAATTTCTTTCTTACTTTTTGTATTGCAAAGACACCATTGACTTTGAGCACAAATTTGGATATCATTTTCCATCATTTTATTTAAACAAAAATAAAATATTGAATATCATTTAATTCTTTATCTCTTGGATATTTATTTGTAATTTTGTGAGCAATAAGTAACTAATTAAAATTATTTTGGTGAAAAATTGCATATTTCACCCAATCTATGATCTGAAATTTATATTTAATTAAACATTGCTCCAAAAAATGTATAAATATCAGAGATGATGCGCTAATAAGCGTTAAATTTGTTCCAAACTTCATTGAAATCAGAGGTGTCTTCTGCTTAAAATAAATTATTGAGTGATTTCTTTAATTGATTTTTAATTAAATTCACGAATATCATTTTTGTGAAATTTCAAATCTCTTGGATTTTTCACTAAAATATCTATTCGAGATAATTTTTCTTGTGGATAAATTAATTTTGTGGATTAATTAATAATTAAATACTTAGTCGCTCTATTTTCAGTAAAAAATCATAAAAAATCATATATTTCCAGAAAATTTCAAAAAAACTTCTTGCAGCGTCATTTCATAATTTTTAATTGCAGTAAAAATTTCATAACTTTTCATCATGTTTGTCTGAAAAATGGCATAAAAACCCCTAAAAAGTTTTTTCATTGTTGCATTTTAACCCTAAAAATTCCTAAAAAATATGTTGCATCATCATTAGATTAGGTTTCCAGAAAAATCACAACTTGGTTGAATTGGATTAATTTTGCATTAAAATTAATTTGGCTAAATTACTTGATTTTTTAAAAACTTACTTCAATAGAATTTGTCTATTTGCATTTTTATAGCATAAAAAATACAAAAAATCTGCTTTGAAAATCGTGAGCTAATTCCTCTAGCTTGATCCGAAGTTGTTCTTTTGCCTCCTTAAGCCGACCCTGGGGCTTACCTAGGTTAAAAATACAAAAAACCACACATTAATTAATTCTTTGTTTCATTAATTCGTGTAGTTTTTGATCGATCCTCATTGCCCGACTACAACAACACGACACATTTAAATATGGTGATTTACGGGTCAATCACAGACACAGCTTGTACTAAATATAGTGGAGTCAAGAAGAATAGAATTGATGTATAAACAAAGGTACGGATCCCCCTATACTTAGGCTCAGTTCAGCCTAAGTATGAGAAGTAGTTATATTGTGGGGGACGGAGGAGATGAACAGAGTGATGGATATACATAAGAGTGATGGAATTTCTATGGAAGAGATGTTTCACCTAGGCCGCTTAAGTCTTTCATCTAAACATTGCCATGAGAGAAGGAGATCAGCTATACTTGCACTAATTGGTCGCTTAATTCGACAAAATTTTTAAGTTGCTGACCGTTGACTATAGAAATTTGCATGATGTCTGCGGTCTCTGAGATCTCAACACTTCTGTTATTGTCCACCTCTCTCAAGATGAAGGGTCCCGTCTATTTGGATTTCAGTTTACCTTGGAAAAATTTCAATCTTGCATTAAATAACCATACTTTCTGTATCGGGACAAAGGTCTTTGTTCGGATGTTCTTGTCATACCATTTCTTCACTTTGTCCTTGTAAATGTTGTTGTTTTTGTCGGCATGATTTCGAATTTTGGATAGTTCATTCAAGTCCATATTCTTGTTCTTTCCTTGGTGATAGTTCTAATTGATCTTTTTGATTGCCCATTTTTATTTATGCATGAGTTCTGCGGACAAATGACATGGCTTGCCATATATCATTTGAAACGGGGAGGTGTCCAATGGGGTCTTGTAAGATGTACGATAAGCTCATAGAACTTGGTCCAGGAGTTGGGACCAGTTCTTCCTATCAGGGCGAACTGGCTTCTGTAAAATTCCTTTGACATCCCTGTTTGACACCTTGGCCATGGCATTGGATTTTGGGTGGTAAGGACTAACAATACGGTGCTAGATGTCGTATTCCTTAGTCAACTTCTTCACCTCCCAGTTGACAAAGTGGCTACCCCATCAGATATCAATACCTTGGGGATCCCAAACCTCGAAATAACATGATCTTTCAAAAACTTATGTACAGTCTTGTCGTCTGCTGCTCGATTAGAGATAACCTCTACCCACCTAGATAAATAATCTACCGCGAGAAAATATATTCAAATCCCTGACTATTAGGGAATGGGACCATAAAGTCTATTCCACATGCGCCAATACATCACAAATGATTACTGGTTGCATAGACATGGCATCTTTGGGACCAATGGTCCTTCCCATTTGGCACTACCTGACAAAATTGTAGGCATCCTCAAATAAGGTCGGCCAGTAAAATCCACATTGTAGTATCTTCTCAGCGGTCCTCATCCTGGAGTGATGTCCTCATGCTTCCAAGGTATGTCAGAGATTGAGGATACTTTGGTATTCCTCTTGAGGAATACATCTTCTACATATACAAACGAATCCTTCAAAGAAAAGGAACAGATCCTCGCAATGGTAGTATCTGGCTTTCGACTTGAGTCGATTGATTCTGTTCTTGGGCCAACCCTTAGGAACTTTTTTAGAGACAAGATAGTTCACCATGTCAACATACCATGGGAGAGAGAGTCAACGGCAGAAATTGACTCGTCTAGGAAGGTTTCACAGATGGATTCAGACTCAGGGATTTTGTTTTGTTCGATCCATGATAAATGATCAGCCATGACATTCTTAATTCCAGATTTATCTTTAATCTCCAAATCAAATTCCTGAAGCAAGAGTATCCATCTGAGGAGACATGCTTTAGCATCTTTTTCATCATTAAGTAGCATATGACTAAGTGATCTGTGTATACTGTCACCTTAGATCCTAGAAATATAGATCAAAATTTATCCAAGGCAAAGACTACTAGAAGCATCTCTTTTTCGGTCACAGTGTAATTTTTATGGGCTGGATATAAAACTTTTCTTGCATGGTGAACAACATACGGGATTCCATCTTTTCTTTGTCCTAACACAACCCTTACTGCGAAGTCTAAAGCGTCTGCCATGATTTCTAAGAGAAGAGACCAATCGGGGGCTTGTAGGACGGGAGTCTCACTCAATGATCCTATTTTTCAGGAGCTCGAAGGCTTCAAGACACTTATGATCTATAAGGAACTCTGTGTCTTTACCTAAGACGTCGATTAGCGGTCGGGAGATTTTTGAAAAATCCTTATAAATCTCCTATAAAATCCAACGTGCCCTAGAAAATACCACACTTGCTTAACATTGGTGGGTGGCTCGAGTTTCTTGATCACATCAATCTTAGCAGGGTCAACCTTCATTCCCTTCTTGGAGATGACGTGCCCCAACACAGTGTCCTCTTTTACCATGAAATGACTTTTCTTCCAAGAGAGCACCAAATTTACTTCCCTACACTTTTAGATGACTCGATCCAGGTGCGCTAGACAATCATCGAATGAATCATCATATACCGAGAAGTCACCTATGAAGACTTCTAGGAAATCTCCAACCATTTTGGTAAAACTGCAATCATGCACCGTTGAAAAGTGTCGAGGTGTCGTGAAGCCCAAAAGGCATGCGCTTGAATGTGTAAGTGCCGAAAGGACATGTACAAGTTGTCTTTTCTTGGTCCTCAAGGTCGGTGGCTTTCTGATTGTAGCCCGAGTACCCGTTTAAGAAATAGAAGTATTCTCTCCCTGCCAATCTCTCTAAAATTTGACTAATAAAAGGTAGCACAAGTGATTCTTCTTTGTTGCGGCATTCAGACGCCTATAATCCACACAGGCGTGCCATGACGTGGGTACTCGTGTCGTGATCTCTATCCCTTCTCATTGGTGATAATATGAAGTCCCAACTTTTTTGGGACGACGTACAAAGTCGACACCCACTTGGAGTCTAAGATGGGATAAATGAAACCAGCCTTACACCATTTTTGATCCCACTCTTAACCACTTCCTGTAATTTTGGATTCAACCTATGTTCTCATTTACGGAAGGGTTTAGCATTATCCTCAAGGTAAATATGGTGTGAACTGAGGGCCGGGTTAATCCTTGAAAGATCTAACAATGTTCAGCCAATAGCCGTGTGATTTTTCTTTAAAACTTTAAGCGGGAAGATTTCTTGCTCTTCGGTCAAATATGAACTGATAATGACCGGAAACTGTCCCTTATTTCTTGTGAGGAAGAAATACTTAAGAGTAGGGGTATATGGTTTGAGCTCGGGTAAATCTGTATCATTAGCAAAATATGGCTCTATCATTGTTGATTCTGGTCGTGATGTGGATGGTTGTTGTGTATCATTATCGGCCACCATCTTATTTGTTTCATGGATCGAATCGCCAAAGATACAATTTGTTGTGGTAAACGTCGTGTATGATCTGTGTACCTCACTCTGGGACTGTCCATAAGGAGAATGGACTGATAGGTCAAGATGGACCTCTGAGTCTTCGAGAGTGTAGGTAGATGCATGGATGAGCTGTCATATTAAATCATCAACAATGTCCTCTTCAGATGAGAGTGATTCTATCATTGCGGTCGAGTTCTGTCTCCAGGGTACAATTGTTGATTCTGTATTTTCTGCCTCAGGTTCTGAGTTTTCAGACATGGTGCTAGACTCACTGTCAGGCCGTTGAAACCTAGTTTGCTTCATTTTAAGTTCAACTTCTCCAAATTGGATTCTCCCAGATGTGTAATCAAATACAACTCCTACGATCCTAAGGAAGGGTCTTCCTAGTATTATTTGAGAATCTTTCCATTTTCTAGGGACATTCATGTCAAGTACTATGAAATCTACTAGGTAGTTTTTCCCTTGTATGTTGATGACAATATTTCTAATCTCCCCCGTAGGTATCTTAGTAGATGAATCTACAAAGTGAAGTACGACTCTAAATTTCTTAAGAGGGTCTGGATTTAGATGCTCATAGAGAGTTGTGGGCATGAGATTGATGGAGGAGACATTGTCTAATAGTGTTTGGGAAAACTTGATTTCATTGATCTGACTAGTCATAAAATGAGCACCCATGTCTCTTTTCTTTCTTGGTAGCTCATTTTTATCAAGCGAGATGTAGCAATAGGAGTATGTGCTTCTTTGTTGGGCTTGGGTTCTTTTTGTTGGACGTTGTCGGTGTGCATCGCACCTTAAAGTATTTTCTAAAATTCAGGCCTCTTTCTATCATCTCGTGTAGGGACAGAGTGACCTTGATGTTTTCTCTATAGATGCAGGCAATCTCTTCATCTTTTTTTCGATTTTTTTATGTTTTTCTTCTTTCTTGCCATGAGAGCATGGGGGGAAAAGAATGAACTCATTGTGAACAAAAAACATCACTTTTATCGGATGAGGAGTTAAACATGTTTACAGGACTCAGACTGACTGAAACATGCAAATTGGTGGTCAACTGTTGTAGATGTCTTGGTGATGCTTCTTCGTTAGACTCAGATCCTGACTCTCCGGGGTGCTCAGTGGTGCAGTATTCGATGGGTGGTGTGGGTGGGACTTGTTATTTCTCATGCTCTTGCCTCTCTTCCTCTTCTTCCCCAGGATTATGTGAATTAGTAGACATTGAGGCTATGCCACTATGTTCTTTTGCTCGATCAGGCATGGTTACGGTCTTTTCGCTCCTAAGAGAAATATGATAAGTGTTCATGCGAAAAGATCTCATAATTAGGCAAAGAATATTCAGAGGTTAATTCCTGATTCTATCCGAGGCTGTTTGAATTAGCTTGGACTTGAGATGGGATCATGGTTTGGGATGCTGTCAACTCATCTTTCCATCGAGAGAGTCGATTGATGTCGGCTCTCATATCATGAAGTTCATCTGTCACTCGCTGGAGTTCGGGAGAGATTGAAGAAGAGGAAGACCCCTGTCCCTGCTTGGCTTGAGGATTTATATATGAATTGGCCATGCTGGCCCTGTTGGCTTTGGCGTTGGTACCGCTACTGCTGAGTTCGTGGGTTCCAGATAACTCGAATGGTACTGCTGACGCTGTTGTTATTGAGACTAGTAGATGGGACGAGATTGTGGTGGACGAGGGTTCGGAGTAGTGTTTGGATCTGGTTAACTGACAAGATCTTGGTTATACCTGACTGCATTTATCTCCATGACTTGTGGAGGTTCCTCTTAAATAGTTTGAGCGGAGGTTTCTTCAATTTGATAGGAACAGACTTGGTCTCCACTCCAATGGCTCTATTGACTTACCCCTTGCCCTTTAATGCAATGAATTCGATGTATGGGGGCAAGGGTGAAGTCGGGGCAGGTATCTAAATCTTAGATACCATGTCAGCCATTTCCTCCATTTGCTTAGGCAATTTAACCCATTTCTGCATATCAGATGATTTATGGAGTCCGCCCACCTTCTTATAATTCTGCTCGACCATTATTATCTTATCAGCTATTATTCCCATGTCAGTGCTATGATCGGTTGTCAGATTATTCACCATCTTCCTAGAGCTGGCTATGTAAGCCCAGCTGGTGGTCTGTGCACGACAAGATTCTGTTAGTCTCTTTAACTCCATGTAGACGGTGTCCTCGTCTTCCTATGCATGATGCACTCACTAACCCTTGGGTCTCAGGGTTCAGTCCACTGACAAGACTTTGGACCAGCATGATTTTGCTTATCTCGTGTCCTGGGCATTTTTGAATTATGTTTGTGAACCTTTCACAGGTTTCATGGAATGGCTCGTTCGGGTGTTGGGTGAATCTTGTAAGCTTGATCCTCATTTGATTAATTCTACTAACTGGTTAGAATTTCTTTAAGAACAGTATCTTGAAGGTGGCCCATGTGGTGACCATTTTCCGTAAGTTCTTCAGCTAGTAAGACGCCTTATTAGTCAAGGCGAAGGGGATACCTCTCAGCCTTATGTAGTCTTGACTAACCCTATGGTGGAATAGATTAGCGTAGAATAGCTCGAAGTCACGGAGGAATATATATGGTCCTTCATGATTATTCCCTTCGAACTTAGGAAACAATGAGAGGAAACGTGGTTTGTGTACGAACACATCCTCAGGGGTTACTGATGAATCCACGATTCATCATCTCAATATCTTGATCTTAGCAAAATCCACGAGTAAATTCCCTAATAAATGTATATAAAATCTATAAATTAACAAAATGACTCTTGTAAATAAAATACATTAATTAATGTATACTAGATTGTACAAAATAACTAACAATAAAAAGCCGCAAAATCAAGGGAGTTTTTCACATGTAAATAGCCCAAAACTTCATGTATTTTTAATAATTTCATTTCAACTCCTTTTTGGCTAATTCTTTCTCCAACATGTTCATATCAATGTATATAAAAATACAAAAATATAAAACAAAACTTACCTCAAACAAATGCTCCTAGTTCCCAAAGGGAAAAAGCCGTAAAGACCAACTTCCAAGCCAAATTCCCGCTCCGTATGAACTCCAAATTCACCAAACTCACTTTTAAAGTCCAAATTCCCGCACCGCCCGCCACCTCCCCCTCCACTCCTCATCGGCCACAGTGGTCGGCCTCTGCCGCCCGCGCGTGAGCCGCCGCGTGCGCGCGGCGCCAGCGCCGCTCCGCGCTCATCACGACCTCCTCCAGCCACTGCCCACACCGCGCCGCCGAGACCAGGCCGCCACCTCCGCCCGCGCCCCCCGTTCTCTCCGCCAGCGCACCGCCCGCCTCCTCCGCACGCCGGCGAGCGCGCCGCGCCTCCGCGCCTCTGCCCTCTGCCACGCTAACCGCCGGCCGAGCACCCCCTCAATTTGGGTTCCTCCTCCTGCGTCCAACGAAGAAGGAAGAAGAGAGGTTAATTTTTTTATTGTAAAATTTTCAAGTCTATCCTTTCATGTTTCTGTAATTACAAACAAGTCCCTGCATATATTTGTGTTGTCTAATTTAGTTTCTGTTTTGCACAAAGACCCCTGTGTTCACACTTTAATTTGGACTTCGTTTATGCATCTTTTTGTTCAATGAAAAATGCTTGCATGTTGAGCAACTAATTCTCTACATTGTGGATATTTATTTATATTTTTGTGGTCTTTGGATAATTAAATTAAATTGTTCAACTGAAATATTGCATATTTTACCCAATCGGTGATCTTAAATTTATATCTCATACGAAGTTGCTCTAAAAATTCCACAAAAATTATATATGATGCCTTGAAATGTGATGAACTCACTGTCCAAATTTCATCTAAAATGGAGTTGTCTTGTGCCTGAAATAATTTGTAGAGTGAAATTAGTATTTCATTTTTAATTAAATCCACGTATATCATTTTTACGAAATTTCAACTCTCATGGATTCTACATGAAGATATCTTTTTGGGATAATTCACAATCTGATTAATTTAACATTATGGATTTATTAGAAATTATTTACTCACTGTCACTCTATTTTCACTGAAGAATCTATAAAAAATTCATAACTTGTCAAAAAATTCTAAAAAAAATTACTGTAGCTTCCTTTCATCATGTTTGCATTCCAGTAAAAGTTTCATAATTTTTGCTTACTGTTTGTGTGATAAATTGTGAAAAAACCCATAAAAAGTGCGTATTTTTCTTTGTTGCATTTTAACCCCTAAAATTCCAAAAAAATGTGTTTTGTGTTCATCTCTGGATTAATATTCTAAGAAAAATATAATTTGGCTGAATTGAACTGATTTGGCATTAAATTTAATTTGGCTAAGTTGTATGCTTTCTTAGTATATTAGTTCACCTACATTGTGCATTTTGGCATCCTATTTGGATAAAAAAATCTAAAAAAAATACCGCTTGGAAATCTAGTCCTAAGTTTTTTGAATTAAAACCGAAGTTGTTCCTTTGCCTCCCTGAGTTCGACCCCGGACTTGCCCGGGATATAAATTAAAGCCGAGACCCTCTTCACGGAGATCTTCTCTCGGTTCTGACTTAAACGCTAAGTACACGTACCACAACGAACACGAATTAAATCTAGTATTTAGCGACTCGTCAGATGACGTCGTTGCCGGGGAGGCAAACGGCTTAGAGATTAATTTAAAAATTTGGATTTAGATTTCACTTACTCGGGTAGTCTGATCCCCGAGCCACTTGTAATTAATCCCTTTTCTCTCTCAATTTTTTGTCTTCATATTCTTATATATATTTGTTTTTATCTCTCTAATATAAATTTCATTTTCCTTGCAAGGGCCCGGTGGACTTGGAGTGCATCAGAGGTCGACAGACGCGACGCCTGCCGACTGCTGAAGAGCTAGGAGAATCTATTCATTCCGAGAGAAATTTTTGTAAATTGTTGTAATAATTTAGGTAATTTCGCTCTTTTCAGCGGCTCTTGTTTGAGAGCTCGCGTTTGTATCCGAACTGGACTTTGGACCCGCTCGTGGTCGTGTGGTTGATTGGCGTAGAATAGGACTTGCACTCGCGGCTCTTAGAGCTTATTTTATAAGAATATCTTTATTGCTTGTGCTCGTAAATTTTTAGGACCACACATCACATTTAACGAGACGCACTTAGACCGCAGAGCTATTAGTCAAATTTAACTTGTTCATCACTCGCTAATAGAATTGCCTGTCTAGGAACGGTTTTCTCGTCTGCATCCATATAGAATAAAATTTCAATTCTGCCTTGCATCCCGCATGTAGAACGTGAGGATCACTGTAAGTCTTCTGAACTGGGCATGCATCATTGATTTCATTATTTGCATCGGCTTTTCTCGACTCCCTCCCCTTGGTTTTTGAAACTTAGGTCAAAAGGAAATCGGGACTGATCGTTAGGTGTGCTTTGTTTGGTGGACTAATCAAGTGATAACCAAACTTAAAATCAGGACTGCTAATCAGAGTTGACACAAAAAATTGACTAAAACTAACACTTGTTTTGGGAGAGCAAAACCCTCATTGTATGCTTGGCTAATTGTGATTGTTGAGAGGTAAGGACGCATCTCTAGGATAGTACCCAAAACCTACTTTTGAGCCTTGTGTAATTGGATTTATATCTTGATTTATCACCTAATTAAAACTGAAAAGATAAACGGTCGGACTTTTGCGACCATCACTGTGTTGAGTAGGTAAACTCAGGGTTTGCTCTTGTGTTTGTTTGTTTTGTGTATTATTCGGTGCACTTGCACGTTTTCTTCCTCGATCCGCTTCATTCTCCCATCTCCCTTCCAGGATGTCAGAATATTGGTCATCATTAACACGTCACTCTTCTTCGACCATATTTCGACCATCTCCACCCTCTTATTCCTCTTCATACCCACATCCTGATCACGAAGTCAGAACTTCGACTGACTTCCCCACTTCTTCATCCTTCTCACCTAACCCATATTCCTACACCCCTGCCCCACAACCACCCTGGATTGACTCACCATATTCTCGTCCGCTTGCTGAAATAAAGGAACAAAACAAAGAGCAAGCCACTGCTGAGATGAATGATTGGCAGAATCAGTTAACCCCACATACCTCATTCTCATATCGAGTTGGGACCGAACAAGAATTGAACTATACACATCCTGACTTGAACTTTGGGTACAACACGGTCGATCAAACTAACCGAATGGAGAGGCCTACACCAAACGATCTTCCTGACTTAATTGACCTGAGTGATAGAGACCACATTGACCAACCTTCATATCACCCATTCGGAGAGCCGACATATACAGGGGATTGGACTTATGAGACCGATCTACAGACCCCCTGTTTACTGACTCCACCTTATGAGGCTCCGACCAGCATTTTCCACACAAATGGGTCATACTCAACCCAGCAGTACACGCCTGAGTCAAGATGTGTTGAGTATAAGATCCCAAGTTCTCAGCAGTATCCTCCAAGTGAGCAGACTTCTCTCATGATGTGTCATGAGAACTTAATGGAGGATGACATTTGTAGATTAATCAAGAGTCCATGTAGGAATGTGGATCATGGATTTTGTGGATTGAATCTTGAAAACCTGGAAGACATCGGATTGACCACACATCATGTACAGCTAGAGTCCCTTCTACCTTCCTCTTCTACTAACCAGTTTCCCTCCAAACCAGAGTCTGTACATTCTCCTAGTCCTCCTTCACCTACCAAAAAGACCAAAAAAAGTGAAAACTCAGAAAATATCATAAAAATTGAAAAAGGAAAAGATCTAAAAAAATTGGATCCTGCAGTTAGGGAAGCATTAGATAGAAAGTTGATTTTTGAGCTTCCCTTAATAATGGCCATTGAGCACTTTCCCGACCTTAAAAGATTTGTAAGAAGTAAATTGATGCCTAAAAGGTCGGGCAATAAGAGAAGAAGGACTGAGATACATATAATGTCTATGGCCACATCTTTGATGATAGGGAGAAAAACCAAGAGCCGCAGAGTAAAGCGGTTGCCTTGGTTTGATTGTGAAATCAAAGATACCACATTCACCCATGTAAGAATCGATGATGACTTACCAATTAATATCCTCCCGACCTCCGTGTTTGCCAAGCTCAAACTCAGATCTGCCAAGAAGTCAAGAGAGATCATTCAGTTGGCAGATCGGACCATTAAACGGTCGAGAGGAACCATTTCAGTCATCGTCACTTTCCAAGGTGCTCTATTACAGGTGGATTTCACGATCATTGATATTGAGCACCGAGGAGAGTTCACCCAGTCTCCGATCATTCTCGGGAAGCCGTTCTTAGCCTTGGCTAAGGCAACTATAGATTGTGAGACTCGGGAGATCGATTTCTCTGCATTGGGAGCACTCCGACCTCACCCGATCTTTGAGGACACACGATATTCCAAGGTAACCCGTAAAGTTGCAGACAGTCGTGACCTTCGAGAGACAGTTGAGTCCCGTCTCTCTACTACGCCTGAGATACCGACTGTCCAGACGACCATTGGTTTAGAGACTCCCTACAACCACACACCGCCTACTGCTTGCACCACCACCGCGACAGCTTCTAGAGAGGACTCACGACCAGAAGCTATCATTGAGTCGGACATGACCTTTGTGGATTGCCTTGATCATTTCGATGATCCGACACAAGAACCCAACAATGTCAAGCCAACTGAGAACACTGTGCCTTACCAGAGACATGTGCTGACCCTACAGGAGTATTACAATGCATATGGTGACTCATCTGATGATGAACCTCTGGTCAGAACCTCACACACACTACATCCAGGACATACAGCAAAGGAGACAACTGGGACCAAATTGACCAATTTTGATAAATCGATTGCTCCATCCTCTAGTCGGTTATCTGGTAAGAAGAAGAAGAGTATTGATTCCTCGAGGTGTTCCCCCGAACCCCTCAAGGCTTGTCAATCTCCTCTTCCTCTTGATGCTTCAGGTTCTAGAAAATCGACTAAGAAGGTTACCTTTGATGTTCCAGAGAAGAAACTTTCTGAGGAGTCCTCATCAGGTCCGGATGAGGTGATCTATATGAGTGAGCTCAGTTCGGCTGTTCTAAAGCCATACTTGAGCAAGCAGCTGTGTGTCGACCCCCGTTGGACGTTCCCCACACCTCACTATTATTCTTCGGAGGACGATTCTGACAGCGACACATATGTATACTACCCACCCCCTCGCTCCCGCAAGAAGGTCCGTCACAAACCTTCTTGATCCTTGTATAGATTCATTACTCCTCTTGTACATACTCCCTTCTTTGTATATTCTCCATATCACATCGGTTCTTACACTTACTCTTGTCCTATACTTAGGCTTACCGAGAACCTAAGTATAGGGGGAGCCGATGCCCGCCATGTGTATATACCCATCAATTTCTCCTCTTGACCTCGTCCGCCCCATTTTTTGCTCTTCTTCTACACTTAGGCTGTCCAGAGCCTAAGTATAGGGGGGCGGATTGACTTCTATACTATTTATTATTTTAGCCATCCTACGCTTAGCACGAGCTATATCTTTTTCTCACTTCTTGTGCCATGAGGACATAGCACATGCTAAGTATAGGGGGGCGTGTATATATTACATATATACTTTACCCATAGCTCATATTTTCACGTATTTTTGTATATATTATACAATAATTACGGGGTGGGTAAAAAAAATTTAAAAAAAACTCTTAAAAAACTTTTCAAAAAAACCTTTTTTAAAAAAAATGTGGTTTTTTGTTCTCTTTCCTTATTTACTCTAAAAATTTTCGAAAAATGTGTCTTTTCTTATTTATCTATATTTTTCAAAAAAAAAGATAAAGAAAAAAACCTTTTCAAAAAAAACTTTTCAAAAAAATCCTCTTTTAAAAAAATCCTTTCTTATCTACCTATCTTTCAAAAAAAATCTTGAAAAAAAAGAAGCAAAACTTTTCCTAAAAAAACTTCTTTGCCTTTGTTTGTCAAAAAAAAACTTTTTGAAAAAAAAACTTTTTGAAAAAAAATCTTTTTCTAAAACTTAAAAAAATCATTAAAAAAACTAAAACTAAAAAAAACTAACTAATAAGTTGGTTTAACCCCTGACACATTCACTTTTACACAAGACTAGTGATGTTCAAGAACACTTGGTTTATGAGCTCTTGAGATTTTGAGTTAACCAACCTTAGTCATTAGGGTCTTGGACTTAATTATTCACATTTCCCTAGTTTGAAGGATTTGTGTGCTATATTGCATGCTTAGTCTCTACCTTAAAGAATATGATCAGCACCTCACATACACGACTGCAGTTATGATGAGATGAGTTGAAATTTCACTTGAGGATCTGGGATGAGGGATTTGAGTTTGGACTTGATTTAATGATGCTCGAGGATGGGATAAAATCAATGAAGGCTTCATGAAACCTGAGTGTCAGCATCTTTAGCCAGTATGAGAACATGGTTCTTGTACTATCTCTTGACTTTTACCTATGTGCCAGGGTGTGATAAAATAAAAAATGTTGATCAGTGTGCGCCAACTCTTGGTAAAAGCAGTGGAGCTAGCCAAAAATACTACAAAGCAATGAAATGTCAAAGAAAAGCTCTCATTCCACAAAGTCAATTATCAAAAGAGCTTCCACCAAAGGCGAGCGCTCCCAACCATTTCAAAGTGTCCATTTGGACGACCGCTATTAGGACCAGGAGTCGGGCTTGCACCAAAAAAGGGCTCTGCATCGTAAATGCTACAAGTCTGGGTGTAGAAGGTATAATAGATACTCAAAAAAGACACACCCCGGTGTACTTCCAGGAAAACAAGTGCAGACGGCTCCAACTTCTCTTGACGGACGCACTGATCAACACCAAAAAAAATGCGTTAAGTAATAAGGCACTCGAGAGGATCCTTGTTCCAATGAGAGGGAGAGAAGAAATGACACAATCCTATGCCCTCCATCAACTGGCCTTCCATCTACACTTTCAAGTCTGACAACTAAAGAGACGGTGGATTGGATGCAAGAAATGATTTATTCCCTAGTGTTGAGGATCGGGTCCTTAGGAGAGTCTCTTGGACTGGAACCTTGGGTGACGTTGTGACTCTACTCTTGTAACTGCGGTCAACACTTAAAGTCATATCCCTACTATATATGTATACAAAGAGAGTCTGATAATTAGGGAAATTGGATACCTTTTGACTAGAGCTTGGTTCAGCTTAGAATTTTAGGATCTCTAAAACCAAGAGTTCTTGAACGGATCAAGTCTTGTATTCACATGCACAGTCAGGGGTTAACCTAACTTATTCATTCTTTATTTGCTCGAGGACTAGCAAAGTTTAAGTATAGGGGGTGATGAATCCACGATTCATCATCTCAATATCTTGATCTTAGCAAAATCCACGAGTAAATTCCCTAATAAATATATATATATAATCTATAAATTAACAAAATGACTCTTGTAAATAAAATACATTAATTAATGTATACTAGATTGTACAAAATAACTAACAATAAAAAGCCGCAAAATCAAGGGAGTTTTTCACATGTAAATAGCCCAAAACTTCATGTATTTTTAATAATTTCATTTCAACTCCTTTTTGGTTAATTCTTTCTCCAACATGTTCATATCAATGTATATAAAAATACAAAAATATAAAACAAAATTTACCTCAAACAAATGCTCCTAGTTCCCAAAGGGAAAAAGCCGTAAAGACCAACTTCCAAGCCAAATTCCCGCTCCGTATGAACTCCAAATTCACAAACTCACTTTTAAAGTTCAAGTTAGAAAATTATCTATCCAACGGAAGTAGTTCCATTAAAATCGGAGCTCATTTGCAAAAGTTGGGTTTTGGGACCTAGATGTACATTGTATATTATGTATATATTCATTCCTTCTTCATTTTTATTTTATCTTTCTTAATTCATAAAAATATAAAAAAATCATGCATGTGTTATATTTTGATTATAGTATTTTATTGTATTTTTTCCGTTGTAAATATATCTTATTAAAAAGAAAAAAATACATATTAGAAAAGCAAACAAAAAAAGGTACATGTTGTATGTATTTACTTGTAAATTCACCACTATTTTTTTCCTTCTTTATTTTTGTTGTATTTAAAGTAGCATACTTTATATCATTATTTATTTATTTTCTCATTCTCTATAATAACTTCCATTTTCCTTCATTAACCTCCAAGTCTTCTTTCAACCTCCATTCCACTCCATATTCTTCCACCAACCTCCCATTCAACTCCACCAATAATAAAACTTCCCATTCAACACCACCACTTCTCTAACTCCCATTATTCATCTCTTTGTAATCATCTCCACATCCACATTTTTCCCCATCCACCATTCTTATAGAATAAGGAGAGAGCTTGGAGTGTTTTGTTGGTGACAGCGGCGAAGCGTCTTCCTCAAGCGCCGACCTCCTTCAGGTGAGATCCGCGGAGCTCCGTCCACGTCACGAGTTCCCCATCGAGCTCGCTCAGCTTCTCCGATTTTTGTTTCGCCAATCGGATCGAAGCGACGACAGGAGTCCAGCATAGCTGCTCCGCCAATCCAGCGAAGAATCAGGTAAGTGTTCCTCATCACTTCTCTTATTATTTTATTTTATCTAATATCTTGTTTTCTTGTGGTTTTGGTCACTATTTTTTTATATCACATCAGTTCTTCACCACCCCATTTCTACCATTTACCAGTTTCTCCATTTATATATACATATTTGTTTCCTTTTTGAAAACATAAAAAAATTTTTAAATTTAAAACAAAAAAATCTCTTTTATCACAGCAGAAAAAGAAAAAAAAATAAAAAAATAAAAAAACAAAAGAGGCAGCGGCCAGCGCCGCCTCCCTCCTTCCACGGGTAGGCGGCGCCGCCCGCCACCTCCCCCTCCACTCCTCATCGGCCATAGCGGCCGGCCTCCGCCGCCCGCGCGTGGGCCGCCGCGTGCGCGCGGTGCCAGCGCCGGTCCGCGCCAATCACGACCTCCTCCGGCCACTGCCCAACCGCGCCGCCGAGACCAGGTCGCCACCTCTGCCCGCGCCCCCCGTTCTCTCCACCAGCGCACCGCCCGCCTCCTCCGCGCGCCAGCGAGCGCGCCGCACCTCCGCGCCTCTGCCCTCCGCCGCGCCAACTGCCGGTCGAGCCCCCCCTCAATTTGGGTTCCTCCTCCTGCGTCCAACGAAGAAGGAAGAAGAGAGGTTAATTTTTTTATTGTAAAAATTTCAAGTCTATCCTTTCATGTTTCTGTAATTACAAACAAGTCCCTACATATATTTGTGTTGTCTAATTTAGTTTCTGTTTTGCACAAAGACCCCTGTGTTCGCACTTTAATTTGGACTTCGTTTATGCATCTTTTTGTTCAATGAAAAATGCTTGCATGTTGAGCAACTAATTCTCTACATTGTGGATATTTATTTATATTTTTGTGATCTTTGGGTAATTAAATTAAATTGTTCAACTGAAATATTGCATATTTTACCCAATCGATGATCTTAAATTTATATCTCACAGGAAGTTGGTCTAAAAATTCCACAAAAATTGTATATGATGCCTTGAAATGTGATGAACTCACTACCCAAATTTCATATAAAATGGAGTTGTCTTGTGCCTAAAATAATTTGTAGAGTGAAATTAGTATTTCATTTTTAATTAAATCCACATATATCATTTTTACGAAATTTCAACTCTCCTGGATTCTACATGAAGATATCTTTTTGGTATAATTCACAATCTCATTAATTTAACATTGTGGATTTATTAGAAATTATTTACTCACTGTCACTCTATTTTCACTAAAGAATCTATAAAAAATTCATAACTTGTCAAAAAATTCTAAAAAAATTACTGTAGCTTCCTTTCATCATGTTTGCATTCCAGTAAAAGTTTCATAATTTTTGCTTACTGTTTGTGTGATAAATTGTGAAAAACCCCATAAAAAGTGCGTATTTTCTTTGTTGCATTTTAACCCCTAAAATTCCAAAAAAATGTGTTTTGTGTTCATCTCTAGATTAGTATTCTAAGAAAAATATAATTTGGCTGAATTGAACTGATTTGGCATTAAATTTAATTTGGCTAAGTTGTATGCTTTCTTAGTATATTAGTTCACCTACATTGTGCATTTTGGCATCCTATTTGCATAAAAAAATCTAAAAAAAATACCGCTTGGAAATCTAGACCTAAGTTTTTTGAATTAAAACCGAAGTTGTTCCTTTGCCTCCCTGAGTTCGACCCCGGACTTGCCCGGGATATAAATTAAAGCCGAGACCCTCTTCACGGAAATCTTCTCTCGGTTCTGACTTAAACGCTAAGTACATGTACCACAACGAACACGAATTAAATCTAGTATTTAGCGACTCGTCAGTTACCTGCCTCAACTAATCATAATCTTCATTTAATTCAGGAGGTACGTGTCTTCCATAACATCCGCACCGCATTCCATTTCTGCCATTTGTGCTCTAAGGAGTTCATTGTATTGTTCAACATCAGTTATTCTAGCCATAAGTGCTCAAATGGGGTCAGTGTCATTCTCGTCCTCACCAGGGTTGTTCTTTAGAGGCATCGTAACTTCTTCTTCTTCACCTTTAGAAGTAAATAGTTCATAATTAGGTGCTAAAGGATGTGAAGAATTGCCAAGGATAAAGGTTTTCCTAGCAGAGGGGTAAAATGAAGGGTTAGTCCAGGATTGACTGAACCCTGAAAGATGTTGATTGATCTTTGGAAGAGGATAACTCCAAGACAAAGAGGGGTTGATAAGAGAGTCATCTCGAGAGAGAATACACAAAGCAAACTCAAGTCAAAATCTTTAATTCACCCAATCAACAAAGGTGAAGGCACGTTAGGGTTCAACCGCTTATCTTTTCAATTTCAATTTTTATGATAAAGCAATCTTGAAAATTAAGCTGAGCTATTAGGTGCCGAAATATTTCACAAATACTGTCTCGAGTTCATACAACTAGTTGCACCTAATTTCGTCCAGTATGAGTGTACGTACTGACCGTTAGACGGCTACCCATGTTACTTGAGGACTGAGCCTTTTACAGTGTCCTCTAAATCAACTACTATGCTAAGGAATCAAATGATAAAATGGCTACCGGAAACCCTCATTGAGAAGTAGCTATCTATTTTTAAAAATAATAATCTAAATGAAAATTTTGGAGTTTTGGCTCTACCCTAAGTGTGTGATCTGCTGGTCCTTACAAACAATGAGTGGGTTTTTCTCCACCAAACACAAGGATAAATTTTATGTTTTTATTTACATTCACCTTGATTAGCAGTCCCAGTTTCAGATTAAGGTTATTACTGAAGTTTTAAATGAGCACTGAAATTCATGCGTACGACCAATCCCAATTCCTTTAATTCCTAAGTTGTAAAAATGATGAGGGAGAATCGAAAAAGTTAATGCAAGCGTAAATTAATGATGCATGCTTAAGAAGAAGATTTATAGTGATTCCCCACATTCTTCATGCGGGATGCAATACAAGGAATTTAATTTACACTAAATGATATGCACAAATGAAAATCACCCTAAGCAGATAGATCTATTAACGAGAAAGAATTGATTTAAAATTTAGCTAAGTCGAATGATCTACCAGTGTGTATATTTAGTGAAAGTGTGGCCTAAGAATTATGATCACAATCAAGAATAAATAAACAAGAGTAAATGTGCCTAATTCCTATGAAACTCAAGTCAGGTCCCAACCACACAGAAAGGGTTGAACAGACCCGATGCACAACAAAGAAGTCTAGTCCTGAATACTACAAATTAACAGGATTCAAAGAGAGAGGGAACCTATAAATAATCTAGAAAATTAAATTATCTAAGCTCTCTCTCTCTCTCTCGCAAAATTTAAAAATTCCAACTTCTTCGCAGGCCCCTTGAATTATATCCAAAAATTTGCTCCGAGTAATATGCGAAGAGAAAAGATGCAATTAATATATATAGATAGAGAGAGATATGCAAAAATATAATGCAGAAAAAATAAATAAAAAATGACAGAAAATTAATTTCAGAAAAATTGATTACAAAAAATAATTTAAAACCCTAAAAATATGCTGTTTCCTAGCGCCGATACCATTTGATGAACTCAAAAATCGTCTCTTTCATTATCGATAATTATAGTATAGGAGATGAATTCCATCAATCGAAAACCCCAATCTTTGAATATTGTGAGTATTTTTATTTGGCAAGTACCAAGATAGAACATAAGGAAGAGTTATTTTTAATCGTGTGGTTTTAAATTAATTTAAAATAATTAATTGAATGCTAGATTAATCTCTATATCAGGAAATTAAATTGCAATGCAATGATGAAGATGTAAAAGAAATATAAAGAGAGAATGAAGCACTGGATCTATGATTTATGATTTTTAATCCAAATAATGTTAATTAATATCCTCAAAATTAAACCACTGATAAAAAGATATCAAATCCAGAAATATATTCAATCAAGTTTTATGCTGCAAGCTAAAAGATTAGTCAGCGATCAAATGAAGAGATTAAAAGTGTCCTCAAAATTCCCTATTAATTAGTCCTCAAATAATTGATTTTTTTAATCATATAATTTCAATGAATTGAATTGATTTCTCCTCACATGAGTTTTTTATAGAAATTGAATCCACAATTTAATATGGTTAATTATCGAGAGCATTAAATGAAAATCTCCTCAAAAATATCTATGCAATTTAATAATTCCTCCTTGATCTTATCCCCTGCAAATATTTGTTTATCAAAATAACAATCATGAATCTGGAAAGAAATATTCTATTTAAAATCCTGAATTAAATCCCTGCAAAAGTGACTATCAATTTTTTAATAAAATACTGCATAAAACGTCAGAAATCTGCTTGTATATGTCAAATAAAGATCCTAAAATAATGAACATCGTTAAACATCCTCAGATCTTTCCACAAGATATATAATAAGAAAGAGCATGGAAATAGCTTCAAATTGATATATTATATGCTAAAAACATGGTTCGGATGAAAACTTTTTTCAATTGGAATTATAGGGACTAAAATGTAATAAATAAAATCATTTTCTTTTCAGAATAGTCTCTGGAGGGCTTATCTGTAATTACTGACTCTCAGAGGGGACCTAATGCAATTTTTCCAAATAACACGTACTTGTACGTGATGATGACACTAGAGACTCTTCTACAATTCTGGAGGAGGGCGAGGGTGCGGGCACAATTAGCCCAGATGGCTCGTGCTCAGCACATGTCTCAACCTTGGGGGAAGGGGAATTACACAGTTGGATAGAGTTACAGGGGAAAGTTTGCAAATTTCATACCGGCACACGTGCGGTACACATGTGCAGTACGACTTGGGATAGGAGGCTGCAGCTCGGGGACCGAACCTCACTGTCGCAGGGTGCTCATGGTTTGGGTCCCCGAGGCGGAGGCAGACGTTTGATGGTTCTTTGGTTTATCCGAACCTTGAGGTGGGGTCGAAGGCTTGGAGGGGGATGTCGTGGCGGAACGAGAGCCATCGGATCCCCCTATCCAACGACTGTTGAAACAAGCGACGGATGGTGGGGATGTGCGAAGAAGGAGGAGGAGCGGAGGAGGGATGCGAGGTAGAGCTCATGGCGCAGGCGAAGGCACGGAGGTCGGCCGACATCAGGCGACAAAGTCCCTTGCTGGTGTGCTGCTGGCAAAGCAGAGATTGGCCGATTGACACACGACCCATGGAGCTCGATGGAGAAGCTTGGAGTGGAACTTGGCAAGCACAGAGGTCGGACGAGGGTGAGATGACCTATAGCGGGGTGCGTGAGGGGGGACTGGAGCTCTGTCGAGGCAGAGACTGTAAATGTGGCGGAGGCTGTGGATGTGAGCGAAGGTGCAGAGGTGGAGCTAGTGATCTTGCAGGGAGGCGGGCGACGACGGTCGGTCTCATCGGTAGGGGTTATCGAAAAGCAAGAAGGGAAAGAGGGGCGGCGGGCGTAGTTCCTGAGGAAAGAGCTTCGCAGTGCGAGGCCAGAGGCAGGAGAAAAGAGGTAAGGGTTTTGCACTAAAGAGAGAGTGGATCTTCTATTTTGGACAAGTAGACGAAGACGCGAGCAGGGTAAAGGTACCTGGAGATGAACAAGGAGAAGGGGGCGAGAGGTAGGATAGAGTCGCTTGTGAACTGAGGAGGTATCCTCTTGGTCTTCTCTCTAAAGGTCCTGGCGAATCAGGGACCTGAGCTTCTGCAACCCGAAGTTGCTGCTCGGCTGAGAAGTAGCCGAGGATCACACATCCTTCTTCTCGTCGGTGATGGGCTTGTCGTCTTCTATCACTAGACGATAAGGGAAAGGGGTTGGATATAAAGGATGTAAATGGTGGATGGGCTATAGGGGTGGCATGCGATAGAGCTTTATAGAAAGGCACAGAGGGGCGTTACATGCAACTACCTGAGGAGGGAGGCGGTGCGTAACGACCGACAAGGGACGATGGCCGTTACAGGGCTAGGAAACGACAACGACGGTGTCAAGCATTGCAGGAGGCACTACGATTAGAGAAAGGAGAAGAGGTCACGTGCTAGGCACGTGACCCCGAGAGGAGAGAAGATAGAGAGGGGCGAGTCACGTGCCGAGCACGTGACTGGCGGGTGGCGACAAGAGAGAGAAATAGGGTGCCACGTGGTACGCCCAGGGGCTGCCACGTGTGACCCCAAAAAAATTCAAAATAAAAAGAGATAAAAATAAAAAAAGAAATATAAGGAGACATCATATCGAAAAATATCCTTCACAAAAGATGTTCATCTTGACGAGATCTACAACTTTAATTAAGGATCCATGAGCAAAAAAGGTCATTTGTACAAAGTGGTATTTTTGGTGATCTTCATATGCATAGAAAACCTTTCTGTTTTTGGATTTTGTAATTTTTTGGTGGTTTAAAAGAGGATAAAAATTATAGAAAAAATGATAAAATATAAAACAATTAATTATACATTAATCTATTTTTTAGATTTTTTATTAAATAAGAAAATATGAAAATAAAATAAGAGTACGGAATACGACAGTTTTGTATAGACTCACAACGGACACTCGAACATAGGTAGTTTCTTTGATTTTAATCTTAGTTTGGATTTGGATTTTTATACCTCTTGATAAATCTTTCATCAAAGAATACAAATGAAGAAGAAATAAAATTAAAAGGGTTAATTATGTACATAAAAACTCAAGTCAAAAATCACAAAAAAGATAAAATACACAAAAGAGCCCCAAAACCCAACTTTCATATATGAGCTTTGAATTTTATGAAATTGGTCTTGTTTTGAAGGTATTTGAAAATGGAGTACTTTAAAAGTGAGTAGACCAAAATCAGACACTATATGAGGAAGATATGTGCATTTTAGTATGTCTGATGTAAAATTAGACTTTGGCTTCATTTGTCAGTTATTTGGGTTAGTATTTTTTGTATTTTTTACTTATTCTTGTTAGTAATATCTACACAATAGAGGTAATTTTAGGTCAATCTGAGTTAGTATGAATTAGTTAAAAATACGGGAAATTAACAGCTTTTTAGAATAATTTACATATTATGAAATCATGCATGATGAAAAGCGAATATTATTTACACATGTATGAGTGCTAATGATGCTAAATTAATTATTAAATGCATATGGATTTTGGGAAACATAGCCTAATTGACCAATTTTAGTATGATGAATACAAGATTCATCAACCAAGAATTTAAAGAAACCACAAGGGAACCTGAAATAGATATGAGAGAAAAATACCCCTACTTGTTTAAATGATAACACTATGTATTATGTATATTTTCATTACAAATGAAATGAAGGTCATTCTCTTTAAGGTTGTTAAGGTTTCAATCGTATTTTAGATTGTTATGCACGCATTTCAAATCTCAAGGACAAGACTTCCTTTAAGGTTGTTATAATTGTAATGCCTTGAACTTGTCCTCACTCATATTCTATATCACATGATCCATCTCGTCAAGAGGAACCAACAGAATTTATTTCATATGAATTGGACTTCGTTTAGAATTGTTATGATTTTTGGGAAGAAAGATAAGTAAGGAGAATTAAGATATCATTAACCCTTAATGACCATCATTAAGACTAATTAAAAACAATTTAAATACTAATGATGCATTGAGGATCGTTAACGACCATTAGTGTACAGTAATCAATGGTTAGTAAAAGTTAAGCATAAGCCGTGAAAGTTAAGTCGTGATTCGTGAAAGTTAATCATGTTTGGTGCTAATAAAGCGTCGTTAGCGAAACTAGAATCTTCTGGATAATTCTAACTTAAGTTCTAAGTTTCAAATAAGCTTCGCTAACCGTGATTAAAGGTTAAACTATGGTTTACTAATCATGGTTAGTGGTTTTGTGAAGCCTATAAAATATTCCCCTACTCATTCATTCTCTACGACTTCCACTACCACAACCGAGCCCCTTGTCACCTTCTCTACTCGTTTGATCCCGAGTCAGTTCATGCATGCTCTTTTCTATTTTAACATGAACTAGGGATTCATATCACTTTGTGATATGAGGACATAACAAAAGCTAAGTATAAGGGGATGTATTGTATACTTCATATATACTTTAGCTATATCTCATATGAAAATTTTCTTAATTATGTGACACTGGTTTGAAAAATATTTGACAATGGTTTGAAAAATGAGATTTGACTCGTTTTGAAAATTGATTGAAAAATATTTTGAATATATATATATATATATTATGTGGCATGATTAAAAATATTTTCAAATTCTTTCAAAAATAAGGGATTATTTGAGACTAATATGTGTTCTTCTAACCTTATTCAAAATTCCATAAAAGTTTGAAAAATCAAACAACTTTTCTTTAGAAATGATTCTAACTACTAAGCTTAAAAATGAGTAGCTACTTCTAAGTGAGGGAACTATGTCTCCCATAACAAAGACGAGGAGGAGGAAGGTTCGATCATCTCATACTTGGTTTTGTAAGTAAGCTCTAACTAGAGCTAGGTTTTCGATTCGTATTCCTTTCCGATTCATTTTCTGTTATGGTTCGAGGAAAATCTGTGTAACACCCTACTAAGATGCGGGCGGCTATGCATGTTAGTGGATCTTGTGATTCGTCATACATTACTCACCTAAGACAAATGGTATCTACCGATTCTCCATCACTTTTGGTTCTATTCTTTCAATTCCTCTTTATAGTTGTTTTGATGGAGAAATCTGCGCTATACCCTACTTTGGTGCGGGCGAATATGCAATCAGTGAACCATGTGATTCATCACATCTTCACTCACCTAAGATGCGTGGTGTCTACCTATTCTCCATCTCTTGGAATGTGATTATATTCTTTTAAATTTGTTGTTGTTTTCCTCACAGTGATTTTATAGAGGAAACTATCTTCATTTTTTTTGAAATATGTCCTGATATAAGGTGAAACTCTGCCTAAATTTTCATAGAAATATGTCCTGATATAAGGGGAAACACTGCTAAATTTTTCCCATAAATATCACCCCCTATATGGGGAAACCCTGCTGAAATTTCAAGAGAAAATGTGATCTTCGTGTTCGTTGTGTGTTCTTCGCGTTCTTCGTGTTCTTCGTTCGTTCTTCACGTTCTTGGCACATTCTTAACACTTTTGATATGAAAATAAAATTCGATCATTTTAGGAGCCATAAATCATCCTTTCTGAAAAAGAATCACGATAAAGCACTTCATACGTTAGAGAGAGCTCGATTAGATAATGAAATCCTTCCTTTTGCTGTTGAGTTTTCATATGTGATCGTTGAGATTTCTGATTTTATGCTCTTTGCTATAAAGAACCCTAATTTGGTTATTTCTAAGCAAATATAAAATTTGCTTTGTGATTTAAATTAAAATAAGTCTAAGAATCAAATGGATGTAGTGGCTTGGAAGGTTAGGGTTTGAAAGTTAAAATGAGCATAAATATGTGTATAAATTTATGAATATATATATATATATATATATATATATATATGAGTCTATGCTCAATGTTGATGATTATGCAAATTTAAGGCTTAACAGAGGAATTTCATAATGGAAATTGATGTATATTAAAATGGATCCTAAAAAGGATCGTGTGTGACTCATGAATGACTTGAAGTAGAATTATAGGTCGGGCATGCAACCTGTAGATTTGTCAGAATGAACCCGTATTGACGTTACCCTACCAAAGTGGTACACGGTTGCCTTATTATGATAGTGCGTACGGAATGAATGATTTGCAACATGTGGTACCGGATGTCAATATATTCGGGTTGAACGATGGAAGATGTGGTTGTGCCATGTGGAGGCACGGGTGGTTCAATAGCGGCTAGGTCACAATAAAATGTATTTAAAGCCGACAGGTTATGCGATTAAAGGTTAACCTGAGGTTTTAAGCAACCATGTCCTCGAGGACGGTGTGCTCCTTTGTTTGTCAGGCTGAGGGTTTGAAACCCTAGAAAAAAGAAAAAGGAAATTGTCAGGGTAGTATTGAAGGATTGGTTGAGGCAACGTGCGACGACATAAACTCACCAGATCAGTGCAATCTCCAATCTTGAAGTGTCCACAACTTCGGGGTTCATTAATGGTTGGGTTTCTTGGGATAATCCCTGATGTGGAATAGAAGGAATAGGTCTTATACTAATGAGAAAAATGAAATTTTCTGGTGTAATAAGTTTTGATAGATTGCACTACTTGTTTATTATTTTCTTCTTCGTTACTTAGCACTCGCTAATCTTCATAGTATGATTTATGAAAACCCAACATGTGTCGGTGAGACATCACAAGGACTTTAATAATCCAGTCAGCTAACATAATAGTCATCTAGCCATCCACAATATCTTTACTCTGTAAGGTAGTTAGTAATCTTTTTGTGTATTCCCTTTCTAGCTAATAGTCATGTAAATGGTTATAGTGGGATAATGTATCATGTAAACTTTATTTTGTAAATGGAAAAGTGTTGAAATACTTCCTTCTGAGTATTTTTATTTGTAGTCTGTTTATAAATGTTAGTTGTGATTGCTGAATAAATTATTGCTGAGTAACCAGATCCGGATATGGGAGGATTAAACAACCTGAAATTGGGATCGTGAAACATCCTCTCTTCCCCCTTTCTCAATGCTCGTCGCTCCTTCTTTGATGATTTTGCACAACCGCTATACTTTCCCCTCGGCTAACTCTAGTTTTCGGTCAACCCATATGCATTATGTCTCTCACCATTCTGCCTCTCGTCCTTGCTACCTATATCATTGGCAAGAGCTACCCAATTAGAAGCTGTCAAAAAATCTCATCAAAGAACCTAGGATCTCTGAAAACTCGAGTTCCACCCTTCCAACCAACTTACGAGTGACAATGATGCTTGTGAGGGAGATTTTTTTAATGGTTGAAGGGGGTTGGGGGGGATTTGCATCCTAGCCCCTTTAAAGTGGGAGCCACTGCTTCTACCACCAGACCATTAGAGGGGTTCTCAGTGAGGAAGACTTGCTGAAGAGGAATCAACCCTTAAAAGTCAACTTTAAAAGTTCTATTAAAGAGAAAATTACCTTAACAGCAAATGTTATAATGGAATAACTTATTACTTTTACCGACAAGGAAAATGAGAAACTTATGGAAGAAAAGAAAGTTTTAGTAGATGAAACTGCTATTCTTAAAACAAAATTACAACTCCTGAAAAAAATTAAATTTACATTAATAAGTAATCCAACTAAGTTTACAACGGGTACTAAAAATTTTAAAAAGCTTTAGATCTATGCAAATTCTGAAAATAGGCGAGTATAGAATGGGGTATAAACAATAACAACATAATAGGAAGACTGGGACTGATCATGCATTTTAAAATAGTAATAAATCTATGCATAATAACGCATCTTATTCAAAGCCAAATATCAAAAGGTTCTCAAAGAGAAATATCTTTTAGATATGTGTATTAACAACCAAGGATCCAATAAGGTATAGGTACTTGACAAAATTTGAAATCAACTTTTACATGACACTGTTGATGTTTCCAAGTAGATTATATGCAACTGATGTTCGAGTTGAACTCAAGGAGTGGTATGTTGGTAGTGCAGCGTGCCACCACTTTAAAAGACCCTGGTTCGAATTCTACTATTAAAAAAAAATGATGCTCCATTCACCTGACGAGGAACTTCAGGATCTTCATCCAACTAAAGGATTGTAGAGATTATTTTCAATGAGCTAATCAAGTGATTGTATCATACCGTTGTGAAGACACACAAAAACTGGCTATTTAGATAAAAGTTTATAGCAAACAAGTACAAGTGGTATAAAGATGATGGATAAACAAAATTGAAGCTTGATCCATATGAACAAGTCATATTATGCTATTTTTATGGATTTTGAATGACATCTCTTGACTTAAGTATGCCAGATAGACTTGGATTTTTTTGTAGTTGGAACCAAAATGTAGCAAAGCATATGCCATAATGTTATAAACATTATTAGATTATTTATAAATCTCATTTACTTTTATGAAATTTTGGAAGGTTTAATGATTAAAACAAAGAGAGGGCTAATATGATTTTTTTAAAAGAAACTAGATAGTTACATTGTAAATAGAAAAATGATTAAATCCAAAAAAAATTAATACAACAAAGTAGACCTGGCCAAAATGCGGGCCGGACTGACTCATGGGCCGGGCCGAATGGGTCGAGGTTCAAAAACCTATGTCCAAAGCCCGTCCATGGTCCATTTCGCTTTTTATCCATTGAATTTTCTAATGGTATTTAATATATACAAATGATTTTATTAATATCATTTATACTTATTATAACTAATATAAGTAGTTTACATGTTACTTGACATATAAAATATTAATTTTTATTTAAAACTGGTGTCATATATGAAAATTTTGAAATGTATCATTTTAATACATGAATTATTCAACTTATATTTATATATTTTTTATTTTTTACGGGCCGGGCCGACCCATTCCCAAATCTTCTAGCCTAAGCCCGGCCCATGAGCGACTTGCGCGGGCGGGCCCCTAATTCATTGGCCAAGTCTAAGCAAAATTCATCCGAGTGGCGATACAAATGTACTAACTTATTTAAATTAGAAAAGGCAAATTGCATATAAAACTTAACTAGGTTTTAAAATCAAACTTTGAACTAAATGAAGTTAAATTCCATTTAAAAGAAGTATGAAATTAAACATTACAACATTCACAGTTCATTATCATAAAAAATGGGGAAATTACATAACTATTTTTAACTTAACTAAATTTATAATTAAGTCCACTAGAAACTTAAAATAGTTCTTTCAAAAAAAGAAACTTAAAATGTCATTTTCGATTAGAAAAATCGAAGAAGAGTTTTAGCATTCTTTATTAGAAAAATCCAAGAAGAGTTTTTCTTAAGCTTTAGGTAGTGTCAGCGAGGAGTTTTAAGCTCTGGTTAAAAGGTATAAATAAATACCGCTAATGGGGTAGGGGCTTAGTGTGAGATGGGACGCTTGGAGAGGAATGGATCCTTAATCCATGGAGGGAAGATCTAGTGGATTAAAGAGAGTAACAACTCGAGCATATTCAACTGTAGACAGATATGTCAATGAGTGGTATTTGCTTGGAGTATGATCTTTCCCTTATAATTTATCATGTGCTTGGCGATGTGTTGAGGGTTGTAGATGTTTGGACCTGCCCTAGTTGATGCTGACTCTACCGCACCTTTGGTTGTGGGTGGCCATTGCGCTCGAAGACCAAGATAAGATGACATTCACCTGTCCGTTTGGGACGTATGCTTTTAGACGGATACCCTTTGGATTATGTAATGCCCCGGCTACATTTGAAAGGTACATGCTTTCTATCTTTTCGTACATGGTGGGTGACTATTTAGAGGTCTTCATGGATGACTTTTAGATCTACGACGATGGGTTTGATGCTTCTCTTTATTGCCTAGATCGAGTGCTTCAATTGTGCATTGAGGTCAACTTTGCTCTATCTTGGGAGAAGAGTCATTTTATGATGACTCAAGGGATGCTCCTTGGTCACATCATCTCCAATAGTGGTATGGAGGTTGATCCGGCCAAGGTGTATATCACCAAGAAGCTCATTCCACCATCCAATCTGAGACAGTTGTGGCTTTCTAGGGCATGTCGGTTTCTATTAACAATTCATTCAGGACTTTACTCGAATTTCCCGACCGCTTATTTACCTTCTCATGACGGACACCTTGTTCCTTGAGGATGATAGGCATCTTTCATCATTCAAGACTCTCAAGAATTTGATTGTGCAGGCTTCTGTCCTTCAGCCACCTGATTGGTCTCTCCCATTTAAGATCATGACGGACGCTTCTGATTTTGCCATAGGGGTTGTGCTAGGACAGAGGAGGGATGGATTGCCTTTTGCCGTTCACTACGCTAGCTGTATTTTGGATGCTGCCCAGTGGAATTACACTATTACAGAGAAGGAGATGCTAGCGATAGTCTTTACTTTGGATAGATTTACATTCTTGGATCTAGAGTGACTATTTACACCGATCACACAACCATCCGATACTTAATGGTTAAGAAGGATGCCAAGGCATGCTTGACTAGATGTATCCTTCTACTCCAGGATTTTGATGTTGAGATGAAGAATAAGCTTGGAGTTAAGAATATAGTGGTGTATCACCTCTCTCGATTAGAGCATCTTGAGGATTCATAGACAACTAAACCTATTATTGAGACTTTCCCAGATGAGGCGATATTTTCTATCACCTCTCTCCCTAGGTATGCTGACAATGTGAACTATCTTGTTACCAAGTAAGTTCCACAAGGTTGGACCAAGCAGTGACTTGAGACTTTCATTACGAAGGCCGAGTCATACCATTGGGAGGATCCCACTCTTTACCTTGAAGGAGGGGATAGTGTCTGACGTCGGTGTATTCCTCAGTTGGAGCACCATAGCGTCCTCACCTATTACCATTAGATTGAGGTAGGAAGACATCACTCTGGGAGATGGACATCACAGAAGATTCTCCAATCAGGCCTTTGGTAGCTAACACTCTTCAAGGGTTCAGATGAATTCGTGAAGAGGTGTATTGACTATCAATGGATGGGTAGTTGTGGTCATAGAGACATGATGTCGATGTGGCCCATTTACTTCTGTGAGGTTTTTGATGCATGGGGCATCGATTTTGTGGTCACATTCCTAAAAAGTCTGATGAATGAGGAAAATCAAGGGTCTGAAAATCTCACAATGTGAGAGATCCAATCGATGTGTTGACCGCTCAATAAACCTCAATCAATCAACAAATATCCCATAATAATTAATTAAGTAATAAATATTAAAAATGTGGAGTTAAAATTTATTATAACTCTATAACAAAAGTGTATAAGTGTAAAAAGGTGTAGAGGTCGAACACAAGGAGCGAACGGTAGAAGGAGGCATAAAGAATGCTCATGCCTTTGTCTTTTATCTCTTGTCTATGTTATTGTTTTTGTGGGTTATTAATTTTGTATTTTTTAATTTTATTTTTTTAATATTTTTGTATTTAATTTTTAGTTTTCTATTTTTGTATTTTCTTTTTATATTTTTATATTTTTATATGTTCTTATAGATATAGATATATATAATATGTATATGGGCTACGCATACAATATAGAGTAATCTAATTATAAATAAAAGTAAATATAAATAAAATACAAAATATAAAATGTTTTTGTGTTTTATATATTTTTCTAATGTTTTTGTGATTTTTCTATAATTTTTTCTCATTTTTATGTATTTTTAAAGTCAAAAATATCCCAAATAAGGGATTAAATATATAGTCCGAAATTGATTTGAATTTTAAAAATGGTAAATAAGCTCCAAAATGATCCAAATCAATTTTAAATATAAATAGTTATATAAATAAAATTATAAAATAGAAAAACTTATTTTTTATTTTTTAAGATTTTTTAGATTTTTATCAAAGATTTTGGGTTTTTTCAAATTTTAGGCCTTTTGTTTTTCTATTTTTAGTGATTTTTTGTATGTAAATAAGATAGGTCAATTTATATATAATTATTTTCAGAATTTTTAGACACATTTTCATATTTTTTGATATTTTGTAAGTTAAACAGGGAATAAATATGCTCCATTATATTTGTTATAAATTAATTAAATGTAAAAATGCCAAAAAAATATGGGTGTGAACATACATGGTATGAAGCATTTAAATCTTGTGTAGTTTTAGGAGTACAATAGATATATCTAATAAATAGAAAAAACATTCAAAAATCATTGTCCTAACAGGGGTATTTTTGTAAATAAAATAAATTACAAGGGCACACTGCAAAAATACCTGAATAAAACATCATTTATTTAACTTTTAAAGACTATTTTATAATATACAAAAGTCGCCTGGGCATACATGCAAAATGCCCAGCTCATGTAGGACGATACGTGAGCTGAGCTGAACTGGACCAAAATGCAATTACAAGAAGTTCGGGGGTCCATTTGCAAAATGTCCAATTTATTTAACACGCTAACATTTATTTATAGGACTATATAATAAATATACAAAATTGCAGGGCAAAAGGTGAAATTACCCCATTTAGCGTACCATTGGACGGCGGGGCGCCATCCACTTATCCACGTGTCGAACGTGCAACAACGGATAACGGTTCACACTTAGACAACCATGATTAGATCACTTGAGAAGATTGAATGACTGTGGCATGACTTAATACAAAGGTGGTCGATTAACATGGCATCTGCACTTGATCCGATGGCGGAAAAGCATCGAGGAAGAACATGGAAGAACTTGCCTAGGGCGAGTTTTGATCTCTTCTCCCTCGGGTCGCTGGCATCCCTTGAAGCTTGAAGATAGTCTAAAAGTTCCCTGCGAGAGTCCTCCACATGCTGGTGGAGAAAAATGCATCGACGTTAGCCGGAGCTCCTCCGCAAGGTTGATGAAGCTCAAACGTCCCAGGTGCATCGCCTATGCAATAATCGACTACGTTTCGAGTCCTTTGACCCTCCAAACCTGTAATGAAAGTTCGCAAATCAACAAGGGGGGTCTGGGTGGCTTATTGGTCGGAATGGGTGGAAGGTGGAGCGGGTGAAGATCTTAGGCGAAGGTGGCGGATGTGGAGATCTGATTTCCCATATCCACAATGGATCTGGGGGGATGAAGAGGCCTGTTATGTAAGGAAATGGAGGAGGAAAGGAATGCGGTGGTTGGCGAGGTTAAATGCATGCGGAGTCACGATGATCAGCTCCAACGAACTACGATTTGGGTTATAATGCTTAAACACTAGTGTAATCGCTACACTAATGACATAATTAAAATGCAAGAATAAAATTTTAACTAAAATGAGGAAATTGCACATCTCAAATCTGACCGAGGGCCAAGGAATGGGACGTCGTCGGAGCGCCACCTTGGGTGCACCTCCCACCTCCACCAGCATCCAAGAACTCAGGGGACTCCAACTGTCACCTGGATACGCACTTTGGCCGAGCTATGGAGCTCTAGGGCTTGGGATAATGACCCAAAATAGAGGAAGGACATGAGGTGTTTATTTATAACACAAGATGTACACCCTTATTAATCGGCCAAATGCGATGGAATCGAGCTATGTACAAGGGATTAGAGGGCTCGACGTGAATCTATGATGATCGAGGATCATTTCATGTGAAGCAATCGAAGACAATTGATGGATGGATCATCCACGGAAAATGGCGGAAGCTCAGGTATTGGATAGTTCTGACGCTCCAGGAGGTCTAAAGGGCGAGTTGACTGGCAGTCAACTTTTGACGTCACCCCATTGGGCCATGTCAGCTCGCTACGCGACAAAACTGCGGGTTTATTTATATTTAATTAATAAAAAATAGTAATTGTTTAATTTTTGGTTATAAAATAAAAAATATTTATTATTTTATGTAGTATTTTATTGTGATTTTCATTTAATGTTTTGCCTTTATTTGTTGGTAGTTAATTTTTAATAGTGTATTTATATGTATATTCATCTATATTTTGTATATTTTTATTTTATTTTGTATATTTTATTTTATTATTCTATTATTTTATTTTATATATTTATAACTTATTTTTATGATTATAAATATATTTTTATTTTTTATGATGTTATTTGTACACGTAAATAATTAGATATGCATATTATATAGGTATAGTTATAGCTATTTTATCTATGTTTCATATATATTATTTTATTTTAATGTATTTTCTTAGGTTTTTTGGATTTAAATTTTTAATAGAATATATATAATATTTACAATATTATAAAAATATAAAATATTAAAAAAATAAAAGAATAGGGTTCCTTTTTATTTATATATATGTATATTTATAGATATCTTGCCTATGTCTTTTACATAGACTTATTTTATTTTACATTTCCATTTTGGTTTTATTTTGGTTTTAATATGTACATATGTTATACATAATAATTGCAAAATTAATAAAATATAAAATTGCATAAATAATAAAGGATGAATAAATTGAATATTTTTAATTGGGTCTATTATACAATAGGGGCCAAAAACTTAACTCTCATATTGTAACTCCAACAGATATAAAACCACCACCATTAAATAGCCTGTGAAAAGTTATATACAATTAAAGTAATTTTATATGTTTTGAGTTTTTATGTGAAAGATATGGGTCTGGAAAGTTGGATTTTTTTATTTTGTGTATAAAATGAACACTGTATATTATTTTTGTACAAACTCAATTTTGTATTTTTATTTACATTATTGTCTACAATTTCATTTACAAAAATTCTTTATTTGATGTATAAATAATGAGGAATAAAATAGGGGTTAAGAATGCATAAATAATGAATAAAAGAATTGGGTTTTTATTCCATTTTTGGCCCTTATCTCCTCCTACTTTATTCCTTGTCGACCAACTCAATTCTTGACTTGGTCTTGGAGTTTAGGGTCATAAATATCTTCAATATTTTATTATTTTATTATTTTCTTCTCTTTTTTCTATAATTTTGGCATTAAAAAGCATGTTTTATATACAATTAATACACTAAACAATGAATGTATATATGCACAAATTAATGCTATTTACATGCATCGGCTAGAGTTTTTAAGGCCAAAATGATAGAATAAAGAATGATGAAATGAAGTTTCATCATCCCCCTATACTTGCCTTTGCTAGTTCCTAGCAAACACTTATGCAATAAGTGCAAAAAGCATATAAATAAAAGAAAAAGAAAGAATAAATGGATATGATCTCGATTATTAAATTTGTCTTTATAAAATCAAATTTTGGAAATTAGGTTAGACCTTGATGTGAGAATATGTGTGGAACTTGGTCAGGAACCAAATTTAAAACACAACAGCCTTCGAGAGTCGCAGAACTCGGTTCAACCCACCTCAATAGCTAGGTCAGAAGTAGCCTACATCATACGCAAACCCTTATGACGATGAAGCTGACTTGTACAGTGTAAGTGATAGTGGCTCTTCCCAACTGAAATGACAAAGGAACTGACTTCTCCAGAATAAAAACCCAATGATTCCCCAATCCAGCACTCTGTCCTCGAGGAGCGGGGTATTCTCTTTTAAGTTCAAGTGGCATCCAACTCAATAGGAGGAGGTGAAGAAAAGAATGGATGGTAGCCAATGTAGCTACCTATCATGGGATGCATGATCAATGTAGTCAAATCATCCAGCTGCATGCTCACATGGTATAACTTGATGCTCAGGCTCTAGCAGGCATTTTATTTTATTCTCAGGCTTGCCCTATTTTTTGGAGTTTTTATTTGTCTCTCTTTTTTTTGAAATACTATTTACAACAGCATTTACATAAGGAGTTTTCCCTCTTGATCCAGAAGACTATCCCTCTTTCGAAGCGTTATTGCAACCCATACTCTCCTGTCATTCGACTTCATGACAACTGGACCGAGTTGGGGTGCACTTCCTTCCCTAGATGAGGACGGATGTTTCCACTCATGTGCGTCTCAGACAGGCAAATCCAATCCCCTCACCAATCCAACTGAGTTGAGACAAGTGAAAGGTGAAAGTGTCCAAGTTAGGTCACGACCGACAAGAGTCATGCGTGTGTCTCGAAAAGTTCTAGTTAGTCAGTTGAGATGACTTGACCCAGCCCCAAGTCTCAAAGAATTAAGTCCCAATGGACCTGAAGTACCTTAAACCTAGTTCCCATAAGGTTCCAGTGCAGTTAGGTGCAGTAAGGTCCAAAAAAGCTCCAATCTTCAACTTTGTTGGACTAGGTCAATCATCAAGCTCAATTCAAAAGAATGCGAATGCTATGCAAATGCTATGTACAATACGGAAAGAATGATGCAATTTTTTCAAAAAGAATTTGAAAATAAAAAGAATTTTTGCAAATAAAAAGAATTTTGGAACAAACATATGAAATATATACAACTATTTACACGAACGTGCTTCTTTTTATTTTCAAGAGTTAAGAATTTAAAAGAATTTATAGGTATACATGTATAATTGGTAAAGAATTTTATTATTATTATTTTCTTTTAATTTCAATGATGCATTTATTTTTAAAATTTATTTGAAAACAATTTTCAAACCTATTGTCCAAAATAATTTTTATTAGTATTTACAAACATTTGAAAGCCATTTTGTAAAGATTTTTCAAACAGTATACATAGATGTTTTCAACACATTTTTACAACCATTTTCCAAACCATTTGCAAATAGGTTTTCGAAACATTTATTTCACATAAAGAAAATAATTTTTATACATCAAAATATTTTTACAAAGGTTGAAAACATTTCACAAAAAGTTTTCCAAACGGGACACACCATTTTTCAAATCATTTTGCAAAAATATTTTTAACCTGATTTATTAATCAGTATATACAAAAAGAATTCGAGGAATAAAAAGCATTATTAATTGGTTTTTTAATGAATTATATACGTATCTATAGTATTTTTCACCATATTTATTATTAATAATATGAAATTACGAGTTTTGGCTAAAGTATATATAGAGTATATACAACCCCCTATACTTAGCATGAGCTATGTCCTCATTGATCGAAGGGAAAAAGAGAGGACATAACTTGTACTGAGTATAAAAAAGCATAAACTATAACGTCTGGATAAGAAATGAAAGAATAAAGAGATAAATAATAAGAAGTTGACCGTCTCCCCCTATACTTAGGATCAAATAATCCTAAGTATAATAAACTATACACAAGGTAGGGAGGGTCAAGGGTGGGAATAAATGGATTACAGCTCAGGATGTCTCCCCATATATTTAGGGTGAGATATCCCTAAGTATAGTAGAGCAAATCAACAAGAGAGGAGACAGTGGAGGGGATCAAAAAATGAAAGAATCTGGGGTGCACCCCCTATACTTAGGATAAAATACGTCCTAAGTATAAAAAAATGACAAAAAGGGGTGACACCTTTTATGTAGAAAATGAAAAATGAAAAGGAAAAGAAGAAAAGAAGAAAAGAAATAGATATACAGATAGATGAAAAAGATCATAGAGGATGTATGCATCACTTCCCCTATACTTAGGGTGAAAGATCCTTAAGTATAAGCAACGATAGGAGTGATGAAATAGAACGGAGAAAGAACAATGTGCGATGTGTACCCCCTATACTTAGGACAAGGTACGTCCTAAATATAGGCACACAGATATGGCGAAAGATCTGGGGTCCACGTAACATACGGGAGAATGAATGAATATAACCTGAAATACATATAAACAAAAGGGTATAGAGTGGTGAAGTACAAGATGGTATCTGACAATCAAATACCATGCTCTTGTCATCGTCTCCCTATGAGAACGGTGACGCAGTCAGAAAGTGAAAAGACACTCGGGTATACAATCAAGTGGGTGTCAGCTACCGGGAAAATAAATCGAAAACTCAGGCAAGATCTGGTAGCAAAAGTAGAACATCAACTCATAAGGAAGAAATGAAAGATCGTAGTCGATATCGTAAGCCTATGAGGAAGAGGGAACAATATAGAATCCTCCAGGTCAATCAAGGTCTATGCAACGTGTGATATCCGGTGGTCATAAGGTTAGAAAGTCATACGAACACAATGAACACCACGAGACATTGCTCAACCCTATGAGGGTCCTCAAGGTGAGCAGACTCAGATGAGTCAAAAATCACAGAATCCTTAGAAGACTCAACTCTGTGCTCCAATAGAGAGGAGACACAACCAATAGATAGGAAACACCAGTAGTGAAACCCAGTACCTAGAAAATGATGTACCCTCCATAGATAACCCTCAGGGAGTAATACATGCTAGTCAAAGAATAATCAAATAGATCTCACCCTTACGAGGGTCGTCAAGGTGAGCAGACTCAAAGTTGGATCCATCAGATGGATCATCAGAAGCGGTCTCGGTAGGTGACATATCAGCTACCAGCAAAAGAGACCGTCAGATCTAGAAAATGTGGCCGCAGATAACCCTCAGGGAGCGTACTACCAACTAAGCACCTAATAATCCGAAAAGATGGCTCATCCTTACGAGGATCGTCAAGGAGAGCTGACTCAAAGGAGTCTAGTCAAATATGTCCCAAGATCCGAAAAATCAGATAAGATCAAGGCAGCGGGGATTGGACGTACATGTCAATGACTCGGTTCCGTGCTCCTACAGGGAGGAGACACAATCAACAAGGGGAACCAGACGTAAATAATGTGATGCATCTTCCCGTAGATAGTCCTCGAGGAATAATGCAAACTAAGCAGTGAGATCAGAACAGATCTAAGCTCTCATCCTTGCAAGGGTCATCAAGGAGAGAGGACTCAAAGGACTCAGACAGAATGGTCTCGGTAGGCGACATATCGACTACCCAACAGAAGAGGCCAACAGATCGAGAGATAAAAGTGTCATAGTCTCTTACAGCTAACCCTCAGAGAACACTGTGAATCTAGGCAATGAATAATCAGAAATGGTGACACTCATCCTTGCGAGGACCGCCAAGGAGAGTTGACTTCAAAGAAGTCGACGACATTGGCCTCGTGCATTGACAGATCGGGCGCACAATCAATAGGGAGGTCTAACAGTCAAATCAGATGACTCGGTTCCGTGCTCCAACAGATTGGCAGCACAAACGGTGATGGAATCGAGCATAGAGAAATTGTTGCATCCTCCCGCAGATAGTCCTCGGGGAGTAATGCAAACTAAGTCAATCAAGTTTGGGATTGCAGGTGTCATATCTCAGGTCTTCAAAGCAATATATAAATCAATCTTCATGAGGGCATAAGATCAAGAGGGACAAAAGATCAATTGGTCAATCTCATCAATAGCAATGCGTCCCTCAAGTCAATCCAATCAGCTGAGATGAACAAAATGTAAGCATAAATCCTCGAACTGCCATAGGTGGACGAATGAGTAAGGAGATCAAGGATGAAACAATCAAGAAGATGAGTGAGATCATGTGGATTCCGCTCACCATTGCTTTGAAGTCCAACTCAAGATAGTCAATTAGATCTCCAAATCAAGATGGAGGGAACCACAAAATACATTGATCAGTCATATCTCTTGAAGTCACCATCAAATAATCAAAATATGCATCACATCCTCAACCCGGTGTGCGTGATAAAAAATCCTCAATAAAGATCACACCTAGTAGTCGTGCAATCATAAAAAGTCCTCAATATTGTCTATGCATATATTGAAGTCAAATCCACCAAAGTAGCATGTCAATCTCAACATCCTCAAAATGTGTGCCCAGCTTACTCAAATAATCAATGGAATCCAAGAATCCTCGATGTGGGCTATCTCTACAAGCGTAGCAATCCCGGGTAAAAGGAGATATGATACGGGGGACACACGGAGGGTGGGTGAGATGAAAGCGCAGACAATCAAAATTGTGGTTCAAGGAGAGGGTCTCCTCGAACTGGACTAATGGTGGGTGATATGGGTAAGGAGTAAAATCACAAAATCCGAAGAAGATGATGAAGCTCAAGACCCAATATCACGACTCGAATGCAGATGAGGAAATGTATATATAAGAGAGGTAGAGGGACTCAATGATAAAAATGATGACTCACACGGATGGGACTTAAGACTGGCAAAATGGATGAAATGCAAATGCATTCAAAGTCACAATCAATACACAAAGCAAACCCATGGTTCATCTACTCAACACAATGAAGACCAAGATGTGGTCTTTTATCTTTTTCGACTTTAGAGTTAGGTGATCATCAAAAAGTTGCACACTAAAGATAGGCTCGGGATTTGGGCACTAATCCTTAGCGTGTACGTAGGAATAAAATGCGCATACAAGGAGGGGGTTGCTCTCCACAAAGCAATGTATCTATTACATTTTATTTTAAGGCCCAATAAAGTTAGCAGTCCCAATTTTATTTAGGTTGTCACTTTTTTTGGTTATTTTTCAATGCGCATGCCTAACGGGGTCTCCAATTCTATTTATCATCCTAGGTGAGCAAAATCAGAGGGAGAGGGTCGGAAAAGCCATGCAAGTCGGAAAATCAATGATGCATGCAAAGTCAGAAGACTTACAGTGCTTCCCAGCTCTCTCAATGTGGGATGCAAGACAAAATTGAAAACTATACTATATGCAATGCAATCCGATGAAATCGTCATGGGTTAGAAATTGCTATTATCGTGAATCACCATATGTTAATTATTCGAAATCGAACCCTAAAGTCTGGACTTGGAGACATCTCGGTGCCCGCCACAATGGATCCTGCTAGCATTGTGTGATGTCTCTCACATTGTGCGGGTTCGAATCTAAATAACCAACAAATATTATTTGACTAAGCCCAAAAGCATATCTATATGTACATGCAAATATATTAGGGCTTTGGACCTTATTCTATCGGGCATGTAAATCCTAAGATAGGGCTCATTTACACAAAATACTAAAAATAAAATAAAAAATAAAGGAGAAAAAAGCGTCAAAACCGTCGAGGCCCCCAAGGTAACAATACCTCAGGCACTGGACCTTGGGAATTCGAAGTGTAGAAAGTTCAAATTTTTACAATTGTCTAATGTCTCTCTCTCACATGAATATACATAGTAATGCATAATAAAGAAATAAAGAAAAGAGACTGTCTGCAAAAGCGTTCTTGTTTGCCCTTGCTGCTCTCTCCTGCCAGTTCAGTAGGAAGGCCAGCTCTGCCTTGCTCGGGTGCGTGGGTCCTCCTAAGCAGTTCTCCTTCACGCAGTGGTCCCTCACATCAAGGTCAAACAAAGAGGGTGGTCAGAACAGTCAACAATAAGAGCAAATAATAAATGCGTAAAATAAATAAATAAATGCAATAAATGTACAAGAGACGAAGACAAAACAAAATAGTCTCAAACTAAGAAGTGTTGCTCCTCGACAACGATGCCATTTGATGAATGAGGAAAATCAAGGGTATGAAAATCTCACAAGGCAAGAGATCCAGTCGATGCGTCGATCGCTCAATAAACCTCAATCAATCAACAGATAACTGATGAATACCCATTCATCACTCTTTATTCTTATATTTTAGCTACAAAAACCTTTGCAAATACATGTATCTTCATGTAAATACAAATAATTATCAAATTGCATGCATTATATAAAGTTTAATAATTAGCATGTTTTTGTGCAAAAATAAAAGAATAAAGAAACAAAAGAAAAAGAGGGAGATATTTAGAATAAATATTGAGCAACCTAATCCCAAGGGAGGGCTCAGCATGGGCCTGACCGCATAAAAGCCCAAGTAGAGAGAGATAAGGGAGCTCATGTGTCCATATACCTGTAATTAAATAAAAATAAATATTTTCCTCTAAAAAATAAAAATAAAAATGGGTCATATTTATTTGTAAATATTTGTATATATTTGTAAATACAAAATCAAAATAAAAATTAGAAAATTAAAAAGAAAACAAAAATAACCTTCCTTGTACATATTCACCATGTACATAAGACCACACACATATTTATTTAGCCTTATAAATAAATAAATTAAATTCCACAAAAATTTGTATATATTCCATATTTCAGAATGTAAATAAATAAAATAAAAATCATAAAAACAAAAATTAAAATAAAAAGAACAAAATTAAAAATCAAAAGAAACATTGTAAATATACCATGTACATACTTGTATATAATATTTATTTACCCTACGTAAATAAATAATAAAAATAAAATAAAAATACCAAAATACTCCAAATTTTATTATATAAATAAATAAAATATAAAATGTGAATACAATGGATAAAAATAAATAACTAAAAATAAAAAATAAAAAATGAATATTGTATATACCTGTATATAATAATAATATTTTGTAAATACATTATTTTTATTTCAAAAAATATAAATAAAAATAAAAAAAATAGTTTAAAATAAAATAAACAATTTTCATGTTTTAAGTTTTTCGAAATTAATTCATTTATTATTTTTTTATTGAATTATCAAGTATTTAATAAATCCTGAATTCCTATTGGTCCACGGGGGATTGTTGACCCCCGGTCAACTCTCCCCCACGGACCAAATCCCCGCGGATCTGCACACCCGACCTGACTTCGCCGAATTTTTGCGTCATGATCCGATCGTCAACACCCCAAACCCCAGGTCCTATTTGATCCTCCTGCATCCGAGATCCTCGCCATCATATCCGCGTTGGGATTCACGCTTCACGGAACCCTGCCTGGCCTGCACTCGTATAAAGCATCAGCTCCGACCACAATTTGAAGCATCTTAATCTCATCTCTCTTCACCCTAGGACCTCCATAGCCTTCGCAGGAGTGACAACTTGCGTTCGGCCGTGTTGCAGCGAGGAGGGAGCAGCTGGACCAATGATCCGGCGACCTTGCGTCGCCGTGCGCCGCCCAAACGTGGTGCTCGAGCCTCGGGCATCGACGACCCTCGAGGCTAGGACCTAGAGCTTCCCCAGCTCGTCCACAGTCGATCTCATCCAGTAGGTAGCCTTCTTTCCTCTTCTATTTCTTTAATTTAGCTTTTCGCCCAAATCGCTTCGTCGCCGACGACCTCTGATTCCGACCACCCTCGCCTGCATCTCGATCATCGGAATCACCCACCACCTCCGCATTTTCCCCGCGCATCTTCTGCACCCATCCATTCACCCCAGTTCGCACAGGAACTGGGTTTCGAGCTTCATCGCCGTTGCTCCGTCGGATCTCGTTTGCCCCGCCGCACCGTTCACCTTCACCACCGCTAACCGGGTCGAGGCACTTTGCCCTCGACCCAGGAGCTTGTTGCCGTGCTTTGCAGGTCCAAGCGAGTCCATCTGAGGGCTCGCCGTTCTGGAGCAACAGCTCAACCTCCGCCGGTGTCGCCTGAGCTCTCCGGAGCTCCGTTGCGTCATCAGAGGAGCCCATTAGACGCGAGAGGCCAAGGCATATCTTCTCCGATCTTCAGCAGCCTCTGAGGAGCTCTTCTGCACATGCACGAGTCCGGCGAAACTCGCCAGCGTCGAGTTCATTGAGCATCCTCCCCGACCGTCCGATCGCCCTTCAGCTCTAGATCTTCCGAGGACCGTCCGATCAGGGTTAAGAGGAGGCCCAGCAGCCACCGTTGGATCTCCACGTGGCCTCCTCTCAACCCTCCATCCAACGAAGGGGACCCCAGTGCACCTCGACCGTCGGATCTACACGTGGCGCGTCCCCAGCCGTTGGATGAGCGTCGAGGAGTCCTTTGCTTAGCCGCGCCTCTTCTCAACTGTCGGATCTCCACGTGGCAGGCATCCGGCCATCGGCTTAAATAAAGGGTAATTGCTATTAGGCCGTTAACTTTTTAGTTGTTACTCTTTAGCCCTGTAAATATTTTAGAACTTTTATGTTAGTTTGGTAATTTGCAAAGAGGACCTTGTCTTTTCTTGTATTTACACTTATACCCCTGTATGTAATGGTACATGTGCTTCGACACATGATTTTGTGGGATATTTGCATGTATGGGCTTTATGTTCTAAGGTGTTAATGAATGAAATTATGTTTTTGATATTTGCAGAAATGCCCCTGTGAGTGTTTTAATTGTGCATGTGCCTTATTTCGTGGATAATTTACACTTTCGTCCCAGGACTTTTAGTACATGTTACTATTTAGTCCAGGGACTTAAGTTTTCTTGTAAATTGGTCCCTGAGTGCCCAGGTCACGCGCCTTGTGCGTGAGTTCTTGGAGAATTTGCACCGGACCCCCTGGAACTTATTTTAATTGCTTACAGGTCCCTGTGTACTGTGTCCTTGTGTTTGATTTTAATAAAATAGCAAAACGACTCCAAATTCGATGAAAATTGGATACATGGCTCCTGCCATGATGTAAAATTTTCTCTAATTTTTGGAGACATTTATGAGCATTTTCATTATTTTTAAAAATTCAAAAACAAGCATTTTTCTTACTGTCCAGTTCTAAAAATCACAAAACAATATTGAAACACCTTTCAAAATTACAAAAAAATTAGATATTGTTTGTTTTGCCGTGTTTGATGTTCTGCCCAATTTTGGTCATTTTTGGACACATATAAAATATAAGAATTGAAAAACCTTGAAAATCTTATAAAGATTCTAATAAATAATAGAAAATCTAAAAATAATAAATCCAATGCCTAATTTTTCCTTGTAGTTTATACTTTATAGAAAAATTACCTTCAGACTCTGATAGGACATTTTGCATTTTATTTTGGTCCTCCAATTCTGACTGGACAGTGCCTTTCATTTTCAGCCTTGTTTGATTTTTATAAAATTCCATAAAAATCAGAAAATGACCAAAAATTAACCAAAAATAGTAAAAAATATAAAAAACTTAAAAATATTTTTGTTTGAATTTTTGAAATAATTTAGGTAGTTAAATAATTGTGTGTAGTTGCTTGTTTCCTTGTTTTCCTTATTTTTTTTATTATTTGAAAATCCAAAAAAATATAAAAATATTAAAAATCCACCAAAAATATTTGTCTTTTATTTTTCACTATTTTTGACTACTTCGTAGGTCGCAAGGCCATTAAGTGCTCCCTGATTCCGACCCTGGTCGCTATACCAGGCTAATCTAATAGCCAGGGCCACTATTGAGCTTGTTTGATTTTTATTCTTTTTTGGTGGTCTGATCCCTATTTTCTTGTTGACCGGATTGTCTCCGAGATCTGGGTCTCAACGACCCTTGATCTATTTTGTTCACCCGAGTCTTGTTGATTTTTCGGCTCTTCAGAATGGCGTCGTTGCCGGGGAGCACCGCTTAGTAGTCGTAGTTGATTTTTTCTCCGCGGTTTTCTTTTCGCGGCTTTTTGTATAGATTTTTATATCTATATCTGACTTGTTTATATAATAATCTGGTTTGTGACACTCTGTTTTCTTGCGAGAGCCCGAGGACTGAGGCGGCTTTCTTCGGAAGCCGAAGCAACCGCGGGAGTTGGAGGCGGTTCTCTTCTCTACAGAGCCGCAGGAGGACGCGAGGAGCGAGCAGGAGTGCGGGAGCTGCGGAATAGCCGCGAGTTTAGATTACTTTAGATTAGACTTTATTTGAGCAGAATAATTTAACTATTGTAATAATATAGGGACAGACAGAGACTTAGATTTTCGGGGTCTGTTTCGCCGAGCACCGGTGTGCTCGGGGGACCCCTCGGTTTTACGCGGCTTTTTTGCGAATTTATTTCCTTTACTGCATTTTCCGGTTTTTCGTGAATTTTCGAGCCCCTAGCCGTAGGATTTTCTGCTTGACTGTGACGTAATAATTAAGATCTAAATACCCTAATATATCTGCCTGCACCTATAGATCGGTAATTGGACCAAAAATAAAAAGATAATAAAATAGTTGATTCAATACCTTCAAGCCTACGCGCCGCAAGCCCACCCCGTCAAGCGCTACTCCTGAACTCGACCTGTCGAGAAGAGGAGGGGTGGGTCTAGACCGGACTCTCTGGATTGGAGGCTGGTGGTCAGCTAGTGGTTCTTTCGAGTAGTAATGTTGTTTAGGGACTCGATTTTTCGCCTGCACCATTTAGGTAGTTTATTTTCTGTCTTTCAATTCTGCGCGGATCATCTTGCATGTAGACTGCTGGAGTCAGGTACACATTTCTTACTCTGCATGCATCATTGATTTCATCGCACATCGGCTTTTTCGTCTTCTCCCTCTGTTTTGGACTTAATAACCAGGAGAACTGAAAAGTTCGTTAGGCGATTTGTTTGATAAATGAAAAACACTTAAAAAGGAAAACAATAAAATTTGGGACTGCTAACATTATCGACCCTAAAAGACACCTCACTTAAACATTTGTCTTGGGGAGAGCAACCCCCTCATTGTCTGGTTTGCTTGCGTGAGAGAGTGACCCCACACACTAGGTAAAGCCCTCCGATATTCTTCTCGACTGATTACCGGCTATTTCTGTACGGAACAGTCGGTTGAGAAAATATCGGGTAACCCAATAGGTCACGTAATCTCTCTGCTATCCTGACTGATCACCAAAATAAAATTGACAAGATAATTGATCGAGCCTTTACGGTCTTCAGCTCGCGTTGCATTGGTGAATCAGAAGTTTGCTTGTGATCATAGTTGTTGCCAGATCCCATCCGCACTACTCGCCAGATCACAATGATGGGCAGGAGGTCTCTTAGGCAACCTCTGGCTGCACCGCTTTTTAGCACTCCAGCCCACTCATCTAGGTCGCTTCGTGGGAGCTCTGACCTGCTCTCCGAACCCGAGTAAGACTCCGCTCTGTTCCCCCTCGACCATCCTTCTTCTCAGACCGAGATACCAGTGCTAGAGGAGAGACAGACAGATGATTTATCGGCACCTGAGTTTGGATGTTTTGATTTTGTAGAGATTATGGCCGGCAGTAGTGATGGTCACACCAGAGGTCCGCAGCAGGAGCATTTTGTCTTGGACCAGGGTGCGATCAACTCCACCCTGATGGGAGGCGAGAGCTTGAGCAGATGAGAGCCGACCGCGAGAACCGCGACCCAGGGGGAGGACCCGACGATGCGGCAGCCGCCGCAGCAGCCGCAGCAGCAGGAGCAGGATCTCCAAGACCGATGCGGGAAAATCACAACCCCGGATCGACTTTGACGTACCGTTGGGTGGTACTACCAGCGATCGTGGGGGACTTTAAGTTCCCCTCGAACACACTTCAGCTTCTACCCCGGTTCCATGGGCTGGCGACTGAGGAGCCCCATCTCCATCTTCAGGAGTTCGAGATGATTTGCAGCACTGTCCACGATCGTTAGGTGGACCAGGATACCATACGGATGATTGCCTTCCCCTTCTCCTTAGCAGACAGAGCAGCCACCTGACTGAAGCACTTGGGGAAGTTCGTCTACACCTGGGAGCAGCTCCGCGTCGAGTACTTGCATAAGTACTATCCACTCGGGCGGACGAACGCCGCTAGAGACCTGATCATCAACTTCTCCATGCTCCCCAATGAGCAGTTCCACGAGGCATGGGAGAGGTTTCGAGAGCTGACTGACAGATGCCGCACCATGACATGTCCAAGCTGAACCTTGTTTAGAGCTTTTTCAGTGGGCTGACACCAGAGCTTCAGAGCTTGGTGAACGCTTCTTATGGCGGGTCTTACTTCGCCAAGGATCACGATCAGGTCTGGGCCATCTACGAGGAGATGGCTGAGAACTACATGGTGATGTCCCAGACCCGATTCTACACTCAGGGCAGACCCCAACAGCCACAGACCATGCAGTACCAGAGGATAGCACGGGTCGACGCCGGTCCATCCAGTTCGTCAGCGGTAGCCGCAGCACAGGCCGAGTCCACAGCCGCAGACATGGGGATCATCAGCGAGAAGCTGGACCGGATGAAGATTATTGAGAAGAAGCAGTGCCAGGGCATCATGCAGATGGAGCAGATGGTACAGACTCTGAGTGACCTGAAGACACAGCTCATGTGTCTCCAGGAGGCACAGACGGCTTCACAACCTCGTCTTCAGGCACGAGGCGATCCGAGTAGCAGCAGCAGCTCGTCCCAGCGCTCTAGCTCCCACCAGCAGCCTAGACAGGTCCATCTTGTACAGGCGGAGCCGTACCAGCAGCCGCAACTCACCTACCAGGTACCACCATCCACTGACACTCAGATGGTGGTATACCAGCCGGATCAGCCTCTGGTAGTACTCCTGCCAGACCCGTACGATTCAGAGCCGTTGATGGATGTCAACGGGATTTGGTACGACTGCCCTCAGCCCGGTATCCGACGAGACCATCCCGGATTCCGTTGGGCAGCCGGAGGTGCCCAGCCCCAGCAGCAGCCGTCAGGACAGGGTGGCCAGTACAACCATCAGAGAGATCACCACCACCAGCAGCCACCAGAGTACCCACCACAGCAGCAGCAGCAGTCACAGTAGTATGGTCCTCGTCTCTACCAGCAGGGACAGTCTTGGAGGCGTGAGCAACCTCATTATCAGAGAGGCTACCCGTCAGGTTCTCATGGGCCATCCTATGAGAACCCTGCCTTGGATGACATAGCCCGCCTCCTCACAGATCAGCAGGCTACCTTTCGACGGGAGATGGATGAGTTCCGCTAGGAGATGCGGGACATTGTGAGAGGGAAGACCGCCATCCCTGCCCAGATAGAGCCCAATCTGAACAACCTCAAGAGGAAATTTGAGCAGGTAGTTTGTACTGAGTATGCCACTCCGAGTGATACTTTTGGTGATATGTCTGCATATCTTTTTGATATTGACTTTGTCATACTTAGGAGCGGTAGGATGCCAGCAGGCGGTGCCTTGTCTGAGCTACACCACGAGGATACTTCCAGAGAGCCAGACGAGGAGGAGAGCGGTACTGAGGCCGCTAGAGATGATGACAGTGGTACTGACGCCACCACGGATGCTGATCCCACCGGCGGTACTGAGGCCGCCATTTTACCAGTTGGAGGAGGTGGTACTGAGGCCACCCATTTTGCCGAGCCAGAGCGCGGTACTGAGGCCGCGAGTCTTCCAGCCGAGGGTGGTGCTGATGCCACCAGTTCTTCTGAGATTCTTGTTGTTTTTCCTATTACTGATGTATCTCAGAACATTTCTGTGAATAAAGGAAAGGGTTTGTTTTCTTCTGGTCCCACTGTAGTGCATGATGTATGTGTGGATCCGGCCGTCGAGCCGTCTCGGCCCTTTCCTAGTCCTTCATCTGAGAAGGACCCTGTGATCCCCTTCCCTAGAGCCCTTCAGATGGGGAAGGGGAAGAAAAATGAAAATCCAAAAAAGAGGCAGCAGGAAGAGTTCAACCAGCAGATGATAGATCGGTTTCACATTCAATTGACTCTTCAGGAGGCTTTGCAGCACATTCCTCTACTCCAGGGTTCGCTTAGAGACAGGACCACAGTTAGGAGGAAGAGGAGGAACCACCACTCAGAGATTCATGTGCTGACTAGAGCTACTTGTTTCGCGATCCAGGACCGTCTGCCGGCCAAGAGGCCAGATTCAGGAGCCCCATATGTCAGATGCCATATCAGAGAGCAGAGGTTCGACCGTACTCTATTAGACAGCGGTTCAATGATCAACCTACTTCCGGCAGCCCTTCTCGACCGCTTCGAGTTGGGCACTCTTAGACAGAGCAGGACAGTCCTTCAGTTTGCTGATAGATCTGTCAAGAGGCCGAAGGGGGTTGCTTAGAGACGTTGTCGTCACGATTCAGGGCCTGCAATTCCCCGTGGACTTCATAGTGTTGGACATGGAGATCCCTGAGTCAGTGACCGATACCCCCATCATTCTAGGTCGTTCGTTCTTGGCCACAGCCAAGGCAGTGACCGACCATGATAGAGGGAAGGTATACTTTCACGTCGAGGGCGAGAGTGTACAAATAGAGACGATCGAGGACAGCAGAGCCAGAGACAGATCATGCTCAGAGACTACTTCAGACACAGAGTAGATGACAGATGCCGGACCAGACATCCACCAGGACTGCGACTTTGTGATTACAGATGATGAGGCAGTTTGGGCAGATCCAGATGCACAGGCTATCCTTTCACCTTCAGAGACCGCTGATGCAGAGACGACATCAGAGGACAACTTGGAGAGCACATTCCTAGTCCCGGATACTTTTGAGGCAGTAGATCCCGTTCTCGACCGCGAGACTGATTCTTGTGATGATGGTGGTACTGAGGCCACCTTGGATAATATAGATCCCTCGGAGTCAGGTTTTGACTGGGCATAGTTTGATGATTACATACCAGATCTGACTTCCACTGAGCCTGCAGCTGGGGAGGAGGTAGATGCCGAGCAGAGCAGAGACAGTCCAACAGGGCAGTCTTCTCCAGATCCAGTTTGTGAGAGAGAGTTCTCATTCTCCCGGCCAGATTTGGCCGCATACACTCGGATTCTTCAGAAGCCAGATTTTCCAGCACCAGTTTGTCCAGAGCTGAAGCGACTACCTGCGTCGTTGAAGTATAGGTTCCTTGCGGGTGAGCATGAGATGTACCCAGTCATTGTCTCAGCCGATTTGACTGGAGAGCAGGAATCCCGTTTGATGGGGGTTCTTGAAAAGAACCGCAAGGCGATAGGATGGAGCGTAGCAGATCTCCAGGGGATCAGTATGGCTCTGTGCTCTCACCACATCTATCTCGAAGATGAGGCAAAGCCGTCGCGTGAGTTCCAGCGGCGGCTGAACCCAAATCTGAGAGAGGTTGTCATGAAGGAAATTTCGAAGTGGTGGAGCGCCAATTTTATCTCTACCCCATCTCCGACTCCAAGTGGGTTAGTCCGTTACGTGTGGTGCCCAAGAAGACGGGCATCACTACAGTGGTTACGGAGTCCGGAGAGGAGATCGCTACACGAGTACCCACTTCTTGGAGGGTCTGCGTGGATTACAGACGACTCAATCAGGCCACCAAGAAGGATCATTTCCCCTTGCCCTTTATTGATCAGATCATTGAGAGACTGGCAGGGAAGAGCCATTATTGTTTTCTGGATGGGTACTCGGGCTACAACCAGGTAGCCATCGCTCTCGAGGACCAGGACAAGACGACCTTTACCTGTCCCTTCGGCACATACGCCTTCCGACGCATGCCATTTCGGCTATGCAATGCCCCTGCGACTTTTCAGAGATGCATGCTGTCGATCTTTTCGGACAAGGTAGGGGAATGCTTGGAGGTCTTCATGGATGATTTCTCGGTTTACGGCGACGGATTCGACTCCTGTATTGACTGCCTAGACCGAGTACTTTAGCGATGTATAGAGGTTCGCATGGTATTATCTTGGGAGAAGAGTCACTTTATGGTGACTCAAGGGACGGTGCTTGGCCACATCATCTCCAATAGGGGCATGGAGGTTGATCCGACCAAGGTGGACGTCATTAGCAAACTCGAACCACCGTCCAACTTGCGGCAGTTACGGTCTTTTCTGGGGCGCGTTGGTTTCTACCGGCGATTCATTCGTGATTTCAGTAGGGTTGCCCGACCGTTGACTGATCTGTTGACAAAAGACACCGAGTTCCTTGTTGATGACAAGTGTCTTTCGTCGTTTGAGACTCTTAAGAGAAGTGTGATAGAGGCTCCTGTCCTTCAGACATCCGATTGGTCTCTCCCATTCGAGATCATGACGGACGCCTCCGATTTTGCCGTGGGGGCTGTGCTAGGACAAAGGAGGGACGGAGTTCCATTTGCCATCCACTACGCTAGCCGCACATTGGATTCCGCGCAGCGGAACTACACAGTCACAGAGAAGGAGATGCTAGCCATAGTCTTTGCCCTAGATAAGTTCAGATCATACATTATTGGATCTAGAGTACCTTGTATACTGATCATACCGCCATCAGGTACCTCATGGCAAAGAAGGATGCCAAGGCCAGACTGACTAGATGGATCCTTCTACTCCAGGAGTTTGACATAGAGATTAAGGATAAGCCTGGAGTCAAGAATGTGGTGGCGGATCATCTCTCCCGATTAGAGTATCTTGAGGATTCTGAGCAGATTGACCCCATTTGTGAGACCTTTCCAGATGAGGCGATCCTTGCTATCGCTTCGCTCCCATGGTACACCGATATTGTGAACTATCTTGTCGCCAAGAAAGTTCCACAAGATTGGCCCCGGCAGAAACTTGAGACCTTCCTCGCAAAGGCCAAGTTTTACCATTGGGAGGATGCCATCCTTTACCACGAGGGAGGGGATAGTATCTGGCGCAGGTGCATTCCTCAGGAGGAGCATCATAGCGTCCTTACTTACTGCCACAAGCTAGAGGCAGGAGGACATCACTCAGGGAGAAGAACAGCACAGAAAGTGCTCCAATCCGGCCTATGGTGGCCTACTCTTTTCAAAGACTCTGATGAGTTCGTGAAGAGGTGTACTGACTGTCAGAGGATGGGCACTTGCGGACAACGTGATATGATGCCGATGCAGCCCATACACTTCTGTGAGGTTTTTGATGCATGGGGCATCAATTTCATGGGTCCATTCCCTAAGAGCCAGGGATTTGAGTACATTCTATTGGCCGTTGATTATGTGAGTCGTTGGGTTGAGGCCATTCCCGCCCGAACCGCAGATGCCAGGACAGTTTGCAGATTTTTGAGGAAGCACATCATTACACGGTTCGGGGTACCTTGAGTATTGATATAATGGGGGGTATCATTTCATCAACGACCAGGTGAAGGCCCTTGGTAGCGAGTTCGATATAGACTATCGAGTTGCCACTCCATACCATCCCCAGGCAAATGGTCTCGCCGAGGTGTCGAACAGGGAGATCAAGACTATTTTGCAGAAAGTTGTCCGCCCTGACCGAAAGGATTGGTCACAGCTTTTGGACTCGGTCTTGTGGGCATATAGGATGTCTTTCAAGACACCATTGGGCACATCTCCCTTTCGCCTCGTATATGGCAAGCCGTGCCATTTACTAGTTGAGTTGAGGCACATGTCACTTTGGATAGTCACAGATATTATTTTGGATCCAGATAGTGTAGGAGACCAGAGGAGGGCAGAGTTAGCAGCCCTGGAGGAGCTTCGTGATACCGCCTTCTCAAACAGCCTACAGTATAAGGATAGAGTGAAAGAGTGGCATGATTCTCATATCAGCCACAAGCATTTTGAGCCTGGACAGAGAGTATGGTTGTTTGATGCTAGGCTTCGTCTATTTCCAGGTAAGCTACAGAGCAAATGGAAGGGACCTTATCTTGTGAGAAAGGTACACGACAATGGGAGTATTGACATATCTGAGTTGTCTTCTGAGAGTACCTTTCGAGTGAACGGCCACCGGCTCAAGCCATATATAGATCATGAGCTGCGGGTCGTTGATGTTTCCCCTATTCACTTTGCGTGAGATGTAGTCTCTTGACTCACATCTATTGCATCTCACGCCTGATTATCACTGTTCTTCCGACCTGTATAGATCCAGTTGTCCATATCACTCTATTCTTTAGTCCCACACCCCTTTTCTCATCTTATGATTATGTTATACTTAGGGTGTACTTTACCCTAAGTATAGGGGGGATGTAGGACCTTCGGGTATTCTTTTCATTCTTTCTACCCCTGTTTTGATGCCTATGCTTAGGGATATTTCACCCTAAGTATAGGGGGGGCAGACTCTGTACATCCTTCACTCGGATTTCCCTTCATGTACAGCTTGCTATACTTAGGATTACTTGATCCTAAGTATAGGGGGAAACCACCGAGTTCTCCTCATTCTATTCTTTCATTCATCTATGTATCTACCCATTCCTTTTCACTTCCCTATGCTAAGCACGAGTTATGTCTTCTTCATCACTCTTGATCACTCTGAGGACATCGTTCGAGCTAAGTATAGGGGTGTGTGTATATATTTTATATATACTTTAGCCATAACTCGTACTTTGTGTGAGTGTGTGACTAAATAAAAATGGCTAAAACCCATAAAATTTAAAATTTTTCTCCCTTGTCTATAAAATTCAATAACCCATAATAATTAATTAAGCAATGAATATAAAAAATATGGAGTTAAAAATTATTATAACTCTACAACAAAAGAGTATAGGTGCAAGTACGTGTAGAGGTTGAACACAGGGAGAGAACAATACAAGGAGGCTCAAAGAATGCTCAAAACTTTGTCTTTTATCTCTTGTCCATGTTGTTGTTTTGTGGGTTTTTAATTTTGTATTTTGTATTTTATTTATTTTATATTTATTATTTGATTTTTTATTTTTTGTTTGTATATTTTCTTTTTATATTTTTATATTATATATTTTCTTTTTTATATATAATATGTATATAGGTTATATGTACAATATAGAGTAATCTAGTTATAAATAATAGTAAATATAAATAAAATACATAATATAATTATTTTTGCGTTTTTTATATTTTTATAATGTTTTTGTGATTATTTTGTAATATTTGCTAATTTATATGTTTTTAAGTTCAAAAATATCCCAAATAAAGAATTAAATATATAGTGTGAAATTGATTTAAATTTTAAAAATAGTAAATAAGTTCCAAAATGATCCAAATCAATTTTAAAATATAAATATTTATATAAATAAAATTATAAAATAGAAAACATATTTGTCGATTTTTCTAAAAAAAATTTAGTTTTTTTATCAAAGATTTTGGGGTTTTTCGATTTTTAGGCTTTTTGTTTTCCCATTTTTAGTAATTTTTGATCTGTAAATAAGATAGGTTAAAATATATTAAACATATTTTTTTAGATTTTTTAGACAAGTTTTCATATTTTTGGCGTTTCTAAGTTAAACGGGTAATAAATATGCTCCATTATATTTTTTATAACTTAATTAAATGCAAAAAATGGCAAACAAAAATATGCACGTGAACATACATGGAATGAAGCATTTAAGCCTATTTTTGTGTATTTATAGGAGAACAATAGATACATCTAATAAATAAATAAAACATGCAAAAATCAATGTCATAGCAGGGCATTTTTGCAAATAAAGTAAATTACAAGGGGCACACTGCAAAAATGCCTGAATAAAACATCGTTTATTTAACTTTTAAATATTATTTTATAATATACAAAAGTCACCAATGCATACAAGCAAAATTCCCAACTCACGTGGGACAACACGTGAGTTGAGTTGGACAGAACCAAAATGCAATTATAAGAAGTTCGGGGGCCCATTTGTAAAATGTCCAATTTATTTAACACGTTAACTTTTATTTACAGGACTAAATAATAAATATACAAAATTACGGGGCAAAAGGTGAAATTTTCCATGTAGCGTGCGATTGAACGACGGGGCGCCATCCATTTACCCACGTGTCGAGCGCGCAACGACGGATAACGGTTCACTCTTTGACAGTCGTGATTAGATCACTTGAGGTGATCAGACGACAATGGCAGGGATTGATCCAATGGTGGGTGATTAACTTGGCATCTGCACTTGATCCGACGACGGAGAAGTATCGAGGAAGAACATGGAAGAATTTGCATGGGGCAAGTTTTGATCTCTTCTCCCTCATGTCTCCGGTGTCCGTTGAATCGGAGATGGTCCAAAAGTTCCCTGCGGGGGTCTTCTACATGCTGGTGGAGGTAAAATGCATAGACGTTAGCCGGAGCTCCTCCACAAAGTCGCTGAAGCTCAAATGTCTTTGGTGCGTCACCTCTGTAAAAATCACCGTTTTGAGTCCTTTGACCCTCCAGGCCTGCAATAAAAGTTTGCAAAGCAACAAGGGGGGTCTGGGCGGCTTATTTATCTGAATGGGTGGAAGGTGGAGCGGGTGAAGATCTCCGACGAAGGTGGCAGAGGTGGAGATCTGATTTCCCAGATCCACGATGGATCTGGAGGGGATGAACATGCATGGTATGTAGGGAAATGGAAGAGGAAAGGAATGAGGTGGTTGGCAAGGTGAAATGCATGCGGGGGCATGGTGATCCACTCCGACAAACTACAACCAGCCAGTGTCAAGATCCTACCCTTAAGAAGCTTCTTCGACTATCATCCCTTCCATGATGAAAGCAAGGGAAGAGCCAAAGAGCGGTCCCTCGAGAGTTCGGGCAGAGGAAATTATGCAACTCAAACCTGAACAAGGGCCAAGGAGCAGGATGTCGCCAGAGCACCACCTTGGGCGCACCTGCCACATCCACGAGCGTCCAAGAACTCAGGGGACTCCAGCTGTCACCTGAATACGCACTTTGGCCTAGCTATGGAGCTCTAGGGCTTGGGAAAATGACCAAAAATGGAAGGAGGTCAGGAGGTGTTTATTTAAAACACAAGATGTGAACCCTTATTGACCGGCCGAATGTGAGGGAATCAAGCTATGTACAATGGATTAGAGGGCTCGACGTTAATCTTTGATGATCGAGGGTCATTTCATGTGAAGCGACCGACGACAGTTAATGGAGGAATCATCCCTGAAAATGGCGGAAATTCGGGGATTGGATGGTTCTGATGCGCCCGGAGGTCTGAAGGGCAAGTTGACTAGCGATCAACTTTTGACGTGACCCCATTGGGCCACGTCAGCCTGCTACGTGATAAAACTGCGGGTTTATTCTTATTTAATTAATAAAAAATAGTAATTAATTTTATTAATTTTTTATTATAAAATAAAAATATTTATTATTTTATATAGTATTTTATTATGATTTTTATTTAATTTTTTGACTTTATTTATGATAGTTAATTTTTAATAGTGTATTTATATGTATATTCATCTATATTTTGTATATTTTTATTTTTATTTTGTATATTTTATTTTTTTTATTCTATTCTTTTATTTTATATATTTATAGCTTTTTTGTGAGTGTAAATATATTTTTATTTTATTTTTATGATGTCATTTGTATATTATATAGGATTATACAATAGGGTCCAAAAACCTAACTTTCACACTGTTACTCCAAAAAATATAAAACCACCGCCATTAAATAGATTGTAAAAATTTATATACAGTTAAAGTCATTTTGATATGTTTTGAGTTTTTATTTGAAGGATATGGGTCTGGAAAATTGGGTTTTTGGCTTTTTATTTTGTGTATAAAATGAACACTGTATATTATTTTTGTACAAACTCAAATTTGTATTTTTATTTACATTATTATCTACAACTTTCATGTAAAAAGTTTCTTTATTTTGTGTATAAATAATGAGTAATAAAATAGGTGCCAAAATGCATAAATAATGAATAAAAGAATTGGGTTTTTATTCTATTTTGACCACTATCTCCCCCTACTTTATTCCTTGTCGACCAACTCAATTCTTGACTTGGTCTCAGGATCTAGGGTCATAAAATATCTTTGATATTTTATTATTTTTTTCTTTTCTTCTCTTTATTCTATAGTTTTGACACTAAAAACCATGTTTTATATACAATTAATACAATAAATAAAGAATGTCTATATGCACGATCACATCATTTGGACTTGGTCTTGTGGGACTATAGGACATCCTTCAATAATCCGTTGGGTACATTTCCATTTTGACTCATTTATGGCAAGCCATGCCACTTACATGTGGAGATCAAACACAAGTCACTATGGGCAGTCACATAGATATTATTGGATCTGGAGAGTGTAGGAGATCAGAGGAGAGCAGAGTTGGCAGCCTTGGAGGATCTTAGAGATACATCCTTTTCAAGTAGCCTACATTATTAGGATAGAGTGAAGATATGCATGATTCACACATCAGTCATAAGCAATTTGAACCAAATCAGAGAGTATGGCTATTTGATGCTAGGTTGATATTGTTTCCAGGGAAATTACCGAGCACGTGGAAGGGACCATATTCGATCAAAAAGGTTCACGACAACGACAATATTGACATATTCAAGTTATCTTCTGAGTCCACCTTTCGGGTCAACGGTTAATGCCTGAAGCCATTTCTTGATCATGACCTATTGACCATTGATGTTTCCCCGATTCATGTTGTATGAGATGTGCTTTTGATTCTCATCTTATGCATCTCATGCCTAATTTACACTTCCGCCCGCCTCTCTGTATATCCATGTTGTCTATATTCATTCATTCATCTATTTTTTTAACACCACATGTCTGACTTATGATTTTTGCTATACATAGGATGCACTTTATCCTAAGTATAGGAGGGTGTTGAACTTATGTTGTTCATATATCTGTTCGTCCTATTACCTCTGTTTTGTTTCCAATACTTAGGGACATCCGACCCTAGGTATAGGGGATGGTAATATCTGTTTTTCCTTCTGTGATTGCCATTTCACTTGTCTCTCAATTGATGATATTATTTTCTATACTTAAAAATATTTCACCTTAAGTATAGGAGGGGCAGGTTGAGTCATTGATTTCATGAACATTCTCTTATTCGATCATCCCCTTTTGTAAAATCTTCTATACCTTGGATTATTTGATCCTAAGTATAGGGGGGATAACCGACTTCTATTCATTTCATTCGTATTCTTTGATTTGTTGTAGTATAGGATTCTTTTCATTCTTTTAAACTTAGCACGAATTATGTCTTCCTTAGACGCTCTTTGATTACTATGAGGACATAATTCGAGCTAAGTATAGGGGGTGTCGTATATATTGTATATATATACTTTAGCCATAACTCATACTTTGTGTGTGTTAATAATATGGCTATCATTTATTAAAATTGGAATAAAAATATTTTGAATTTTTTTGTAAAGTTGTAAAAATGTTTTCAATGCTTTTTATAAAAATGTTTGTAAAAACCTTTGTAAAATTATTTTTGTACATACTTTTCAAAAATGTTTGTAAAATTATTTTGTTTGTAAATTGTTTGTAAATTTTTTTATAAAAATTATAGTAATATACGAATGTTTGTAAATGTTTGAAAACAAAATATTTACAAAACCCTTTTTGAAAAATTGTTTGTAAAATGACTTGTAAAGCTAGTTTTGAAAAATCTTTTGTAAAATGATTTGAAAACTTTAAATGGTTTGTAAAATATTTTGTCACATGGATTATAAATTATGGATATGTAACTTATTTGTGTATATGCGTTGTAAAATCCTTTTAAATAAAACTATACTTATTTTTAATCATTGTATTTAAAAAACTTTTGTATATAAATTAATTTAATAAAAAACACTTGTAAAAATTGTACATAAAACTTGTAAATATTTTCTTGTAAAATATGTATAAAATCCTTGTAAACCATTGTAAATAGTTACATATTTTACAAATGTTTGTCAATACTTTCTTTTGTTTCTTTCTTATTAAAAATACATAAAAATTTGAGAAAAAATTTAAAATTCCATAAAAACCTGCAAAAAATCTTTGATTTGAAAAATATTTTTGTCTTTTATTTCTTTTCTCTTCAAAAGATTTAAAAATACCTTTCGCATGTGCATATGCATTTTTTAGAATAGTATTGACCATTAAACTAGTCTGGAATAAAATGAAGAGTGGAGCTTGGTTAAGATCTTAATCCACTTATCTTCAGAGAAACCTTATAGGATTTGGAGTTGATACATTCCAGGTCCTAGCGACTTAATTTTTTGAGTTCATAAGACTATGTTCACATATCATCTGGATTGGTCTAAGTAGAATATGTCACGATACACGCATGATTCTTCTAGACAGTGGCTTAACTTGGACAAGCGTTCTACACGTAGCTCTTCATGGATGAGGTGGTGAGGGGGCCGAATCCTTTGGCTTAGTAGCATACGAGTGTGTAACAACTAGTGGGAACATATGTCCTCCTCTAGGGAGGGTAGTGCATCTCAACCTAGTCCAGTAGCATTTTAGTCTAATGACAAGATGCCATGGGGTTGCGATAATGCTTCAAAAGAGGGATAGTCTACTGACTCAAGAGGAAAAACTCCTTATGTACATGATGCACATATTGTATATATGTTAAGAAATACAAAAACTCCAAAAAAGGGGGCATTCCTGATAGATAATAAAATGTCTGTCGGAGTATATATAGTTGAATAAGAAAAGCTTATGTGATACATTGTCTCGTCGCATGGAAGCTTGCAGCTGGAGACGTGGCTACATTGGTCAAGATCCAACGGATACATGACTACACTGGCCACTATCCATTCTCTTCTTTACCCCATTTTTTGAGTTGATTGCATTTGAACTTAGAATGGAATACCCCATTCATCGAGGAAAGAGTTGCTAGACTGAGGAACTAGAGTTGCCTTGTTGAGGGAGTCTATTTCTTTGCCATTTCTGGGGTAGGAAGCTATATTTCACTTACACAGAACAAGGAAAGATTCATAGTCATAAGAGTTTGCACGTGTAGACTTGTTCTGACCTGACTGTTGAGGCGACCTGAATAGGAGTCTTGTGGAACTTAAGGATTGTTAGGTCTCAAATCCAATTTCTAATAAGGTTCCGCCAAATTAATAATCCAAAGGTCTGACCGAGCTCTATACTCCAATTTTATGAAGATAAGTTTAATAATCAATAATGTTCTAAGTCCTTTCCTTTTTCTTTTCTTAATTTTCGTTTTCACTTATTTGAATAAGTGTTTGCTAGGGGGCTAGAAAAGGCAAAGTATAAGGGAATGATGAATATATGATTCACCTCCTTTATTCTTTTATTTTAACCAAATTTCACATGAAAAATACCTATAAATATATATAAAATACAATAAATTAGCATTAAGCATGATTTTGTTAATATATATTTAACATTTTTTTAACCAAAATAAACGAATAAAGAAGAAAAGAAATTAAAGAAGGTTGTAATTATGTAATAGGTACAGACTCACCCGAACCCCGAGAGAAGGTCTAGTACTGACCTGATTGACAAGGAATAAAGTAGGTAGAGATAGGGTCCTTATTCATTTTGTATATATATTTAATACTATTCAGCATGTATATATATATAGCATTCACCTATATTATTTCTAAATAAAAAACCACAAAATGCTTTATTTCTTTAATAAAAATGTAAATAAAAATGTTTATTAAATAATAAAAATTAAATCGTGTACAAGGTGTAATATCTATATATATATATATATTATTTATTTTGTGAATAAATTGTATGTGTTGTATTTTTAAACACTTGTTTATACTCTTAATATCTGTATACTAATAGAATAAAATTCATCAATGACAAAATAAAATAAAAATAAAGTCAATTCTCCATTGTACAAAATAACCAATAATATATTGTACATAATACTAATTTATTAACACGTGTAACTAATTTGTAAAAATTCAATAAAACGTATTTTTATATACACGATAAATTATTTTATAAATAAATAGATATAAAATATAATGTATTTTTTGTAAAAATAAGAAAAATAAAAATATATGTATATAATATATAGGTATATTATACATGTACATAATAGTATTATATACTATATATACCAAAATATACTTATTATTAAAAAATAATAAATATCATAAAAAATCCTTTGTAAAATAACTATCATTTTCCATTTTTATACATTTTTATTTTAAAATCATTTGTTATTTTTAAATAATTTTTCTTACATTTTGTAAATCTTATTTTCTGATTCATGAACCTGGGTTTGTTGACTCGGGTCATCCTCCCCTCTTCCAGGTCCGACCCAAACACTCGTTCGTTGAACCCCTTTTCTCCACATTCTCTTGCCCGACTTCAACCACCATTCACCTTGGATTGCGGACCCGCATCATTCTTGAAGATCCGCGACCCTCATGAATACTTAGAAGGATCTGAATCCACCTCAGATTGTGTGAACTCTCCCTATCTTCTTAACACTGAGGCTTCTATAAATACTCTTCTTTCGCCTCCACCATGCCCTAGATTGCTCCTCACCTCTTTTTGATCCATTGAATGCCTCTAGGATAGTGACATGATTTCGGAGAGTGTCATGGTGTTCAATTCGGTGGTCGTAGATGCGTAGCTCAATCGTGTCGAAGCTCTCCGCCGCGAGTAGCCTCTTCCACCTTTTGTAGTGGAATTGAGGCAACAACCCCGCCATCTCATACGCTTTGCTTCGCCTTCCATTTCAACACACTCAGATACCATGTATCATGTTCATTTCACCATCCTTGATTCATTCATCTTCGCTGCCATCCTCTTTGTTGCTCCGACCATCAGGTAGGAGCTCCACCCGACCGTCTGTCCGCATCGATCTGATCACCACATCACCGCGCATCTTCCTACACAACATGATCATCCTTTAGTTCGATCTTTGAGTATGATTGAGGGTTGGACCTCCTTCCTTCATGTTCGCCAGAGGTCCAATCTATTACTCCATCACTTCTTCGTTTTTTCCCGCAAATAACCCCGGCCCGAGTTACGTCTCTGAGCCTTGAGTTCTCTCGCAAGTCTAGCATCACAAGTGGAGCTCGATTCGACCTTTCACGATATGGGCGGAGTAGCTTCAGGCGACGTCACCTCCATATTTCCATTGAATAGTTCTCTGTCTCATCCGAGCCTTCCCCCTGATGAAGCTTCCCTCCAGCGACATGTTAGACCCGTTAGCTAGACGATCCGAGTCGTGTAACGCCCAATATTTACGATCGAAGCTCAACAGAGGGGCCCATTTTTGCATTCCTCCAGTTCCGCTTCTAGACGTCAGATGAAGAGGCCCCCTTCTAGATCTGATTGGGACCGCTCCTTTCACACCCAAATTTAAGCGGCCCGATTAGATATAGGGCCAATCCACCCGTACATCAGCACCAGAAGATTAGTACTATTAAATACATACCTGTAATGCAAGATCTGAGCTGCACATCCTCTGGCAGCCTCTGCACCTTCAGATCTTTCCTAGAGGATATCATAACCGTATGCAAACATCACGTGTGTCGCTTGCCTCCTAGAGGGTATACTTCACTTTTTACCCTGCATTTTCTTCTATTTGTTTTAGTACAATAATTGTAATAATTAGTTAGGAACATTTGTAGTTAGGACTTCATATTTTTTAAATTACAATTTAGTCCAATTGAGTTGAACTCACGTGGGCCTTCACATGTTGTTGTGGGTTATCTGCAAACTCTTCCTTGTGCTTTTAGTTGGTTAATGAAACAGAAGATGTTTTTAGTATTTGCATTTATACCCCTATGATTTTGGAGCTCATGTAGCGTACATTTATATTGTATTAATTTCACTAAGGCACTTGGAATTTTATAGGTTGTTAATATTTGGCCCTAGAAGTTAAAATAATTGTATTTGGGTCCCTCTATAGCCAATATTTTTATATTGAGTCTTTTTTTATTACAATAAATATTAAATCCAAAAATTCCATAAAAATCATGTTTAGTGCTTGTTAGTGTGTTTTGGATGTGGTAATTTTCGTGTGTTGATTTTCTTTTAGTTACTATTATTAAAAATATAAAATTGCATAAACCCCCTGTTTGCATTAGAAAATTCATAAAAATTTCAAAAAAATCTTAATAAATTCCCAAAAAGTTAGAGTAGCTTTGTTTTGACCTATTTGATTTTCTGCCCAATTTTCATTTCATTTTCCTTAATAAAAACCAAAAAAATTGCATAACTCTAAAAACAACATAAAAATTATATAAAATCTTTCAAAAACATAAAAATTGTGATTTCAATTTTTGTTTGTATAAATTTTCTTATAGTTTTTAATAAAAATTATTCCTATGAGTGTTGAACTGATTTGACATTTTTAATTTGAAAAAATATCACTAGTTGTTCATTGTTTGCTTATTTCTTAGTTTTTTATTTTTTTTTATAAAATGCATAAAATTCCAAATAACACAAAAATCAAGAAAAATAATATAAAATCCAAAAAATATAAAAAGATTTTTTTGGGATTTTTGAGTATTTTTACTATATTTAAAAATTCCAAAAAGGTTGCTTATGCACCTTGTTTACATTTTATTTGTCCTTTATTTGAAAAAGCAAAAAATATAAAAATGTGCAAAAATGAAATTCTTTAAAAAATTTCAAAATCAGGAAAACATAAAAAAAATTAAAAATAAAATAAAATATATAAAAATTTAAAAATATTAAAAAAAGCTAAGAGTAATGGGCCTTGATCGCTTCTTTCTTGTCTTTCATTTTTTATTGACTTGATTGACCCTTGCTCATAACAGCTGCGTCCTTGTGTTCGATCTCGGTCGTTATACCGGATTAATAAAAATAGCTTAGACCATTTGCTTGACTCGCTTGATTCGTTTTGTAGTTGAATAAGATTTTTTCAGTTCCGATTTGGTTGATTTGGGAAACAACGACACTATTATTTAATTCCTTAACCTGAGTCAGGAGAGCATGTCATCACTAATTGATGAACCATTGTCCAAACGAGTACAATCAAACTGTATATCTGAAATCTGGCATCTGACAATGGGTTCTCCTTCATCTTTCATTTTGTTTGGGAGTTGATGGTTTTTGGTATTTGCAGTAGCCATGGTTAAGATGTGATGTTTTGTCCTGCTACATCCTCTCTTTTTTGATGGACGTTTAGGAGTACAAGCTTCTTTCATCCCTTTTTTTCATGGCAGACATATACTTCATGGATTTTAGGAGTGTCTTCTCAAGCAAGATGTTCTGTAATATCTCTACCACTCCAGGATTAGATAGTGTTGTTTTTAAATTTTGAATATTTTTGCTTTTATCCAATGCATCAGGAAAAGGAACAAAATCAAAATCAACATTCTTTTTATTCACATCAGAATCACCATGTACGTATGGAAGATCAAACTCAAAATGTATAATATCATCAATAACATGTAAAGGAAAAGAAACAAAATCTCGAGTTGCTTTGTTTGCTGCAGAAGAAGAAGAATCTGCGGCGGGTGTGTCCTCCAAGGCTGACTCGGCTATGCATATCCCTTATTGTGTTTTTGAGATTTTTTATTTTTCTTCATTTTTTGGTATTTTGTGGTGGATGAAGACGTTACTCCTTCATTTGTTGCTCCGCTTGATCTCTGCTCAATTAATGAAGAATGTGAGGAGGACGATGAAGCTCAATCATCAGCTTTATTGTCCAATCCCAATGGTAATGGTTGTAGAAATCTCTACAGCTCCCGAGAGTAATGGAAGAAATCCCTACTGCTTTTGAGAGTATTGGCATTAGATAAACATGAAAAATCAGAAATCATACATGTCTCGAGAGTGGTTGGATCATGATGTGCTACCTGCTCGTTATTGTGACGAAAATCATTGGGATTGGCTTTGACCTGGGCTGGTATGATAGTCTGTGTGGTTGTCAGGTCATATAGCATATGGTTGATATCACTCATATTCTTCATCAACTAGGCAAGATAGTCTAGCGCGAGGTTCACCGAGGGTGCCTATGGCCGCTCAACAATTGGGGGTCACTAAGACTGGAAGTGTGAAAGTTGGTACCCTGAATAGGCATATTACTGTGTATATTGGTACCGAGGAGGAGGAGGATGTGAATATTGCGCATGTTGTTGCTGATAATGCTGGTAAGAGTATGCATGCTGCATCTGTTGAAATCCATTTCTCCATGTATGGAATTGAAGTGGAGACAAAAATTGAGGTTGTGGCTAGTGCTGGAACTGATGTGGCCTACCTCCTTGACACTGGTAAACCGACCTCTGGTTGGCCTGTAAACCCAACTGAGACTACCCTATCATACGGGTCTGGCTGTGTCAGGACCGCACCAAATGCCACTCACCTCCTGTATCTAAGGTGGAAACTGAGGCTCGGAAACATGTGGAGTCTACTGATAGTATGGCACCACATATGATGGAGTCTACTACTTCAGGACCTGATTTAGAGTCTGCATATAGTAAACCTGTTGAACTACAGGAGGTGCTTCGCTAATCCACTAAATGGGAATGGAATTAGACTCAGGTGTATAAGTCTCGTCTATGACACTAGAACTCTGACATGAATGTATGGTACTCACGAGTAACTCCAAATGCTTCGTGATCTTATCTAGCTTGTCTAGATGTTTTGTCCTCTATTCGATCATATGTAATTTGTCTGGCTCTTGTGATCATTTTTCAATTATATCTACTTTGGATATGTGATTTCCAATGATGGCAGATCTGAACTGTCCACCCTATCCACAGCATGAGATGTCGTTTTGCTGACGGTCCTGTGGGGTGTAGAAGAAGGTAAAGGATACTTCTAGAATGCACGAGAAGAAGATAGAGTTGCAGATCTCTCTACCATTTCCTCAAAAATCTACCATAAGACGTCATTATCCTTGTTGAAATGTGAACCCCACAAGCGGCATCTACCAATCTCTGGTTCTCTGAGCTCAAACCCTCAAAATTATTTTGCACTAAGCTTGTCTTCGGAATATCGTGATGGGGGCACTTATCCGCCAAGTCTTTTAAGCATTCACATGCCATGTGAATAGACTCATGGAACATCTAGGAGAAGTTGGTTATTAATGAATGCATTTGATTCAATTGTCATAAGGGATAATATTTCTCAAAAAAGTTGATCTCAGCTCTTCCTAGGATGTCACCACCCTTCCTAAATGATTGATCCAATATAATGCTTATGCATAAGGCTGAGGGGGAAAGCTGTCATGTTCACTACCTCTAATAGAATGTTAGGGCAGTGCATCGTGCTACATAAGCAGTCAAAGAGTTGGAGGTATAAGTAAGGTTCTTCATTAATATGTCCATGGAATATGAGGAGTAAAGGAAGTACTTAGGGCTTCAACTCAAAATGCCCATGAGCTGCAACTGAATCCATGTAACTGTCCGTCCTGCTCCCAGGTTATAGGAATCTCTCAATGTGAGCTTAGCCTCAAATCGATTATGCTCAACTACAGGTTCTGGTCTGTTCTTCTCATCTCCCCCATTCCCACCTCCTATCTTTTCTCTTGCTCTTATATCCTCTCTCCTAGTCCATTTCTTATCTCTAAGATCATGTCTCTCAACCCGGTCTGGATGTTGTCTAGCTCTGTAAGCTGGGCCAGGGTGGACTGAATGAAATCCAACATCATATTGTTGATCTCAGATTGGTCTGCTAATGGGGCCTTCCCTTTTAGCGCCATCGAGTTCTCTAAATCAATCTCTCAAAATATGCACTCAACTAGTCAGAAATAAAGGAGTCTCAAGTGAAAGTTCGAGTAGGGAATCCATCTCAAACAAGGGATTTATTGGTAAAGGAAATTGTGAAGTAGAAAAGGAAGAAAATTTGAGAAAAGAGAGGTCCCGAATAGGTGAAGGTGTTGGACATGTGAGCCCACGACGAGCCATTATGCAATAAATGTTATTGCGAATATCATTCCCTGATCTGAAATGAAGAATAAATAATTTGCATAATAGGTCCCTCTGTACAATTAGGGTTATGTACCATGGCTATTTTAATGATCATACAGCTGTTGATTCAATTATTGAATCATAGAGGTTGGTGCTTGGATGAATATCTAAAGAGTTAGATTGAGGACTCATCAAGCACCGTCAAATGATTGTTAAGATGTGATCTCCAGCCAGAGTAGGATATGGCAACACATAGGCTGATATCTGACCGACCTCTTGATGCAGGTCCTTTGCATAGGAATAGAGATTCGGAGGTGTCAGATTAGTTAGGTCAAAGAGTTGACTTAACGAGATCGAGATAACCTAAGTCCTATGTTGAATGCTGTCACAGCATAGGCACGCATCCTCTGACCGGAGGCAGATGTGTTACTATATGTCTGAGTGTGTACACTTGGCAGACCAATAGGTTGATGACCTAACCAAGGTCTATACACCGGCACGCTGGTGTGCATGTAAGGGCATATGAGTCATACGTTCTCTCAAAGGGATCATACAGGTTCACTACTGAACCGGAAGACATGAGCTCACTCATGAGATATTGGCAAGAATCAAATTCCGTGCACGGTCGTCTCGCTTTGGAAGCTTGACTGAATTTGTAGGTTTGATATATACTTTTGGAAAGTATATGATCAAGACCTAGGTATGATATATGCTTTTGGAAAGTATATGATCGATACCAAATCCCAATGATCAAATGAGAAACTTAGTGATCAAACCCTGAAGAAGACAGTGTAAAATTGATCTTAATCTTCGGGTTGACCATGGGTCTTCCAGTATGCAGGATGTACAGGTATTGGGAATACCTGAGGGTGATGTGATCATAAACGATTGTATATCCATGACGCTTCCATTCCGAGGGAGTGATGGAACGGGTCTAGATTTTAGTGACTCCTTTCAGTAGAGAAGCAATCTGATCTTAGTCCAAGTGTTGGACATTGGTCTGAATGAGATTCAGATTCAATGAGAAGATTAGATTTGTGGTCTTGATTTAATCAAGCATCTGTGGGAGGTCCGTAAGATCTGGATTTGAGATGAAATCTCAACATCCAAGTCACTATACGTGGAACAATACAATCGCCCTGTCCTTATCTCCAAGTATCTGCGGAAAAAGCACATTATTCTTGAAGGGACACAAGAATAATTCATTTGATGAACTTCATATCCAAGCAAGAAGGACTTGATGATTAAATGAGATTTAATTATCAAGCATAATATGAATGTGATTCATATTATGAGAATGATTATCCAAGATAATTAAATGGGATTTAATTATCAAGAGAATGTGGATATTATTATCCATAATATTTGTGTATTATAAATATGACTTATAATATACATATATTCAAGAGAGAGAAATTTAGTAAATAACATTTGTTAATTATTAAATGTGGATTGGATTCACATTTGTTAATTAACTGGAAATGTCATTTACAAATTAGTTTGGGATGTGAATATGATTCACATAATTTTCAATGGCATGATTGAAATATTAACAAATTAATTTGGAATTAATTTGGTGGATATTTTTGTGATAATTGAGAGATAATGTAATATGATAAAAAGGAGAAATAAAGCCACCAATTTAGGAGGCAATATTATCTCCATTTTATTATGATGATTAATCTCTCAACTAACTTATTTATGTTAAATTAAAAATGTATTGATAATGTTGCAACATATATTTAATTTAATCATAAATAAATGTTGTTGGTTTTAACCAATAATAATTATAGCCATTGATTCTACATGGACCAAGCCTGGCCGTTGGATCCATGTGTCCCATGGATTGAGATCCATTGGATCCTAAACTAATATAAAAGGAGGGCTAGGGTAGCCTTCCAAGGTGCATGATTAAGAGTTGTACAAGGTTACAACTCTCTCTCTCATATTCTCGCCCTCTCTCTTTCTCTCCTCCAAAAGATGGCCGTCCATCTTGTGTTGAGAAAAGGAGAGACCTTCTCGGCTTCGCCTTCGACGACTCGAGGATCTCCTTCTTCTTCGGGGCTACTTGCTCTTAAGGAAGACGACGGATTTCGTGTGATGAAATCATGAGATCCATTGCTTGGATCTTCATCGAGGATTGCGGAGAGGAACGCAACTCATCATCGTGCCCACAAGTGCATTCTTCGAGGATCGGATTTAAGACATGAGGATCTCTTGTTTGGGATCTCACGATCACAACCATGCTTCAAGAGGTATTGCTTATACTTTGCGGTTCGATGAAACGATCCGAGAAGTGTTCTCGTGATCATGTGGTTTCATCTTTAGTTTTTTTTTAAAAAAAAAATAATTTCCGCCGCATCTAGCGACTAGTGCGACTAGTTGCTCCGATTGCATATGATGCGATCAACACGCTTCCGTGATGCGCTTAAGGATTCCCAATATCCTTCAAGTAGTATCATAGCCAGGTTGAATAAGGTTTGGATATGATCCATAGACCTTAGACGATTTGGTTCTTGAAAGGGTTGCGAAATTTTTGCTGCATTTCAATTTTCGCACCTCTATATAATTGAATTTTTCGGCATTGTTTAAATTATTTAAACACGCAATTTTCAATTTTTTTTGTTATCCATTAATTAAGAAAACCATAGGATTTGAGTTTGTGAAATTTGGACTTCATTTGCTCAAGATATGGTTTTTTGAATATGATTATATTCACTGTTGCGGGAACTGCGGATTTAAACGTGGTTAATGAGATAATTACGGTTTTACTCCGCCTCGAAATGCGTGAATTATCACTTGGGTTCTTTAATAAATCAAATAAGCAATCTTTGGAAATTGAGTTTGCATTTTTTGGATTTAAATTGATCAAGATAAGTTAATTTTAGTGATTGGGGGTCACTGCTGGAAATTGACATCTTGGATCATGAACCTTGTGATAAGTCATTCAAATATGGTGATGAAAATTAATTGTTAATTTTCTGAAATAATTAGTGATGAATATTTGTGAAATATTTAAAGATATATTTATTTCATTGAATTACATTTGCCTAAATCACAATGATGAGATAATTGATCTTGATCATTGGTTCATCAACAAACATTGATTTCATGAAAAATCATAGTTTATCCTGCAATAGTTGTAGGACAGCTTTTACATGAAAAACCCTCTTGCTTGAATAGGATTGGGGATTTGTTTATCAAATCTACTTATAATATAATCAAAATTGTTTTGATGTATATTATATGGTATAATTTCGGTTGAAAAACCGATGAGCATCTCAAAGTACATGATGATCTATCTGGTATTATCCTTTCCCGAGGCGGATATGGTGGTCGGAGAGCATTGGGGTCGCAGTGCAACGTATGTGGTCCATCCCACTCTCGTCGGTACTGGCCATGACAGCGGGTAGGGACTGTATAATGCCGGAGAAAGTCAATGTGTATTTTTCTAATTATTAAAATTCGAATAATACGTACTTTGAGATAATACCTACTATTCAAGTAATAATCAAGTTTGTTGATTGATAATTGGATTAATGATTAATTTAATGTGATTAAATTAATTAGATCCAATAAACACTTTATTTTTGAATAGTTGTGTATTTTCCCTTGGAAGAATTAATTATGTAAATATGATTCACGATAATTAATTATAAAATTTGAATATGAGATGGAGGATCACATAAGTGACATCCATGGTCTCCCGTCAAGGCGAAGGGTTCCGTCGCCAGGGATTGTATGTAGGAGACGCCTGTCCGAAGTGACAGATCCTATATGCAAGCGCATATGGATCAGGCTCTTTGCTTCTCGAAAGAGTAAGGCCGTATGCGTAGTGACCCCAATATCGAGTCCTCATATTATTGGGGCGATATTGGATTGTGCATAGCGAGTTCTAATCCTGTTGACGGTTGGTTCAATTAGCAACGGGTCAACATCTTAGGGGTGGTGGGCCCTGGTGTTAAAGACCGAATTGGGAATGCAAGTAGGACTTGCAAGGCGGAATGAGTTCCCGCTTCTTTTTAAAATATCTTGGATTGGACTCATGATCCAGATATTGTACTTGCAATTGAATACATAATGTATGTGGTTGCAATGTGCAAGTTCCCTCAACATAATGAGGAATGACAATTAAATAAGACAATAAGACATCACCTTAGGGTTTTTATGTCTCTATGTTCTTGATCTTTCATCGAGTGTACTTTAGAAGTCACTTGTTGATGGTAATCGTAATTGTCAAATAATCCCTATAAATTAAAAGAAGATATTTTGGCATACATATGTGCTCTAGACATTTAATCATGAATGACATGGTTCTCTGCATTATGCAGAATGGTAGCTCGAAAGAGATGATGAATTCAAAATGTTTGAATACCTACCTGAACCTAAGTCTCTAAGAGTTAAGATGTATGTAGATATGATGAGTGTCATCATTCTACTATCTATACTCAAGTCATTCATGAAGCTTCATAATAATCATTTTGAATGAATTTAATGAAGCACGTATAAATGTTGAAATGCTCTTGTAATGAAATCCTTTGAATTCAACATAAGAGATTCTTTGTCTTGAACAATGGTTGTTTACAGATGAAGAGAGCGCAGTGGAAGCATGGGTCGGACCCGAGTAAGAAGGAAAGTCAAAGAGTTGACCTACTTCTGTGACTTCCATATGACAACCAAAGAGTTGGATGAATGCCAATACTGCAATAAGTTGATGTGTTGATAGTGTGACTATCAAATCTGTCTAAAATCCTTAGGAAGGACTCAGATAGAGCATCAGAATAATCTACATATAATTATTGACTTTGACTTTCTTATTTCATAAAATAAAGTCTGACAATTGTATCCCAATCTTCTAATGACATTTGCAATTGGTTGCATATATATATATATATATATATATATATATTAGAAGATTAGAAATTTGATCTTAAGGTTTAGTAGTCATCTACATGGATATTGCTGTAATTGTTGCAGCAATCTCTGTTGGAAGATAGACTTCATATTCTCAGTGGGAGAGCCCTTAGTCTTGGAGAATGTCTCTATGACCTAGATAGTAGATTACACTCATTGTTTGTTTCTAAATGTTGGAAATAAACATGAATTCTGAGATAGAACTATCATAAAGAGTTATGATGGAAATATTTCAGATAGTAATCTAACATCTAGTGGACTCCACAAAATTAGAAAATTAATGAATGGTTCATTAAGATTTCTAATACTAAAAATCAAACCTTATAAGATCAATAGGAGGATGAAGATCATTTGACAATGATCTGGCATCAAGCCTTGGACATTTATCTGTTGATTTGATCAAAGTAAAATGTCCAATACACCATTCTCTAGGAATGGTGTTAGATATCGAGGTATTCAAGATCTCATACATATTGATGTATGTAGATCATCTATATCATAGTAAACATTATGGATATGTGATATCTAATGATGATTATGTATGATATGAGATTTCTTCACCTGAGAAACCTTTGAAATGTTCAAAGATTTCACAATTTTGGTTTAGAACCAAAGTTTGAAGAAAGATGAAATGAATTTGATCTAATCTAGGTATCTTGTACCTGTTAGATAAAATTCAAAGAATACCTTATGGAGATATGAATATCATTTCTATCTCACTCTTCCTGATAAACCTGAACTCAATAGAGTTGTAGATAGATACAATTGGATCATGTATGACATGATTTGATCAATGATGTTTTTTAGCATAATTTCCTCTTAGTTTCCAGGTATATATGTAGTAGAGACTACACTATATATCCTTAATAAAATTCCATGCAAATAAGCTGGAACTAAGCACTAGAGAGAGCTACTTCATTAGGAAAATAAAGGTTGGTATTGGATACCTACTTTATGACCTTGAGATTCTTAAAAGATCTCATTTCTGAGAATGTGATTCTTGGAGGATTGAGACTCTTGAGAATCAAGATGAAAATGAAGTGAAGGAACTCATTTAATTTTGAGAAAATAATGAGGCTCCTGAAATCGAGAACTAAAAGGACAATTAAAGATGAAACATTAATACCTCTTCAAATGAGTTTGAGGATGTATTCCATGTGTCAGTTAAGTCTGACAATGATCGGACTTCATGTGATGAAGCTCCTGAGGATCATGACATGGAAAGATGGATATTAGCAATAAATTCTAAAGTAGACTTCATATACAAGTGTTGTATATGGACCCTCGAGGATCCACCTATAAGGGTTAGACCCATTAAGGTGTAAATGGATCTTCAAGAGAAAGGGAACCTGATGAGAAGGTAGAGACCTTCAAAGCTCGGTTCGTAGCCATGAGCTATACACCGTAAGAGAAGACATTGCTTGCAATGAGACTTGCTCTTCGGAAACCACGCTTGAAATCATCAGAGTATTGCTAACCCTAGCTACACAACTTGACTGTTGCATCTTCAAGATGCAAGTCAAGATTGCATTCCTCTAAGAATACCTCTCCGAGGATATTCACATTAAGTAGCCTCAGGGATTCATGATTGAGGAAAGCGAGGTGTGCAAGCTAAAGAAACTCCATCTATGGACTCAAATAAGCTTCTTGTAGTTGGAACATTAGATTTGATGAAATTGTAAATGTTATGATTTCAAATAGAATCTTGATGAACCATGTGAAGCTTAGTAGGAGTGCCATTGTGTTCATCGTGCTAAATGTAGATAATTTCCTAATCATTTGGAATGATATAAGGATGATAATAAGTGCTTTATAGACTGGCTATTCCATACCTTGAGATAGGATCTCAAGAATACCTCTTAGATCTTAGTTCTGAAGTTGTTCAAAAGCAAAGAAAAGACGGTATTGGGACTGTCACATTTGTAGTACACCTTGGACATATTCCATTCTTGGAAATTCCAAGAAAGGCTTCCTTCCCTTGAGATTTGGTACTGACATATCTAAAGGGATAGCACCTCAAAGAGTTGAGGAAGTGAATGCTAGAACTGCTTGCACTTGTGCATCAATTACGAGAAGCTAAGTGTGTGCTAAATGTGTAGAAAAGCCAGATATCTGCCATGCAGTGGGAGTAGTAAAGTGTTGCTAATCCTACTATGGAGAGAGAAAACACTCGATTGCAGTAATAATAACAAAATCTTCAAAGATGACAAGATTTTTGAGATAGTGATCTCAAAGTCATATCTTCAAAAGCTTAAGACTTTATAGATAAAGATCTAAAAGGTCTTAATTGTGGATACCTTAAGAGATAGTGATCTCCAGGAATAAGGGTATTCTGATAAGGATTATGGAAATACTGGTTATAATAGTTGAGCAATAGTGTCAAGGACACTATAACTGCTTTGACTAGATTGAGTATTGGTTGCATGAGAAGCAACATTCGCATTGGAAGCGAGCACTGTTACCTAGGGATATGCAAGTGCCGTAAAAGGACTTGGCATAGTCTTTTGGGAACAGAGTGACTGATCAGCTTACCTAGCTATTTCTAAATAGCATATGATTGTCACATGAGTGTGGGTTTAAATGATTAGCCCATTAATGGCTCTTTGGGCTAGTGGGAGATTGTTGGACATGTGAGCCCACGACGAGCCATTATGCAATAAATGTTATTGCGAATATCATTCCCTGATCTGAAATGAAGAATAAATAATATGCATAATAGGTCCCTCTGTACAATTAGGGTTATGTACCATGGCTATTTTAATGATCATACAGCTGTTGATTCAATTATTGAATCATAGAGGCTGGTGCTTGGATGAATATCTAAAGAGTTAGATTGAGGATTCATCAAGCACCGTCAAATGATTGTTAAGATGTGATCTCCAGCCTGAGTAGGAGATGGCAACACATAGGCTGATATCTGACCGACCTCTTGATGCAGGTCCTCTGCATAGGAATAGAGATTCGGAGGTGTCAGATTAGTTAGGTCAAAGAGTTGACTTAACGAGATCGAGATAACCTAAGTCCTATGTTGAATGCTGTCACAGCATAGGCACGCATCCTCTAACCGGAGACAGATGTGTTACTATATGTCTGAGTGTGTACATTTGGCAGACCAATAGGTTGATGACCTAACCAAGGTCTATACACCGGCGCGCTGGTGTGCATGTAAGGGCATATGAGTAATACGATCCCTCAAAGGGATCATACAGGTTCACTACTGAACCAGAAGACATGAGCTCACTCATGAGATATTGGGAAGAATCAAATTCCGTGCACGGTCGTCTCGCTTTGAAAGCTTGACTGAATTTGTAGGTTTGATATATACTTTTGGAAAGTATATGATCAAGACCTAGGTATGATATATGCTTTTGGAAAGTATATGATCGATACCAAATCCCAATGATCAAATGAGAAACTTAGTGATCAAACCCTGAAGAAGACAGTATAAAATTGATCTTAATCTTCGGGTTGACCATGGGTCTTCCAGTATGCAGGATGTACAGGTATTGGGAATACCTGAGGGTGATGTGATCATAAACGATTATATATCCATGACGCTTCCATTCCGAGGGAGTGATGAAACAGGTCTGGATTTTAGTGACTCCTTTCAGTAGAGAAGCAATCTGATCTTAGTCCAAGTGTTGGACATTGGTCTGAATGAGATTCAGATTCAATGGGAAGATTAGATTAGTGGTCTTGATTTAATCAAGCATCTGTGGGAGGTCCGTAAGATCTGGATTTGAGATGAAATCTCAACATCCAAGTCACTATACGTGGAACAATACAATCGTCCTGTCCTTATCTCCAAGTATCTGCGGAGAAAGCACATTATTCTTGAAGGGATTCAAGAATAAGTCATTTGATGAACTTCATATCCAAGCAAGAAGAACTTGATGATTAAATGAGATTTAATTATCAAGCATAATATGAATGTGATTCATATTATGAGAATGATTATCCAAGATAATTAAATGGGATTTAATTATCAAGAGAATGTGGATATTATTATCCATAATATTTGTGTATTATAAATATGACTTATAAGATACATATATTCAAGAGAGAGAAATTTAGTAAATAATATTTGTTAATTATTAAATGTGGATTGGATTCACATTTGTTAATTAACTGGAAATGTCATTTACAAATTAGTTTGGGATGTGAATATGATTTACATAATTTTCAATGGCATAATTGAAATATTCAGAAATTAATTTGGAATTAATTTGGTGGATATTTTTGTGATAATTGAGAGATAATGTAATATAATAAAAAGGAGAAATAAAGCCACCAATTTAGGAAGCAATATTATCTCCATTTTATTATGATGATTAATCTCTCAACTAACTTATTTATGTTAAATTAAAAATGTGTTGATAATGTTGCAACATATATTTAATTTAATCATAAGTAAATGTTGTTGGTTTTAACCAACAATAATTATAGCCATTGATTTTACATGGACCAAGCCTGGCCGTTGTATCCATGTGTCCCATGGATTGAGATCCATTGGATCCTAAACTGATATAAAAGGAGGGCTAGGGTAGCCTTCCAAGGTACATGATTAAGAGTTGTACAAGGTTACAACTCTCTCTCTCTCTCTCTCTCATATTCTCGCCCTCTCTCTTTCTCTCCTCCAAAAGATGGCCGTCCATCTTGTGTTTAGAAAGGAGAGACCTTCTCGGCTTCGCCTTCGACGACTCGAGGATCTCCTTCTTCTTCGGGGCTACTTGCTCTAAAGGAAGACGACGGATTTCATGTGATGAAATCAGGGGATCCATTGCTTGGATCTTCATCGAGGATTGCGGGGAGGAACGCAACTCATCATCGTGCCCGCAAGTGCATTCTTCGTGGATCGGACTTAAGACAGGAGGATCTCTTGTTTGGGATCTCACGATCGCAACCACGCTTCAAGAGGTATTCCTTATACTTTGTGGTTCGATGAAACGATCCGAGAAGTGTTCTCGTGATCATGTGGTTTCATCTTTAGTTTTTTTTTTAAATTTAATTTCCGCCGCATCTAGCGACTAGTGCGACTAGTTACTCTGATTGCATATGATGCGATCGACACGCTTCCGTGATGCGCTTAAGGATTCTCAATATCCTTTAGAAGGCTATTGAACTGGAGCGTATAGAGATGGGTTTGCGAAGTCCAAATGAAATGTACTCCAATCTGACATCTTCAATACAAACAAAAGATGCGAGAACACAAAGGTCAAACAAGAAGAAGAAAGTGAGAAGAAACCGCAAAGTGCATAGAAGGATCTTTATTCTAACATGCAAACACAAACAAAAGCTCCAATTCACCAACAGAACACAGATGAGGATCATAAGAGGTCGGTCTTTTATCTTTTCAATTTTAAGTTTAGTGAATCCTATAGTTACTTAAACACAAACACATAAGGTGATGTCACCTTATTGCCCAATGTATGTCCTCACACCTACCCAATCAATGGAACCATAGGCTCGACCAAACGGGTTATATCAGGCCCAAAGGAAAATACGAGGTAGAGCATACCAAAATGAATTTCTAAGGTCAGAGGCAAGTGCTTGCAGCTGTGATCGTGTATCAAAAGAGATACACATGTGCTTAGGGAACAAGTCCAAGGATTTGGGCTCTATCCTTAGGTCTACATCCCCACCCACTCTTTATGGAGGTAAGTACATGTGAGCAATGAGGGGATTACTCTCCCCAATACAAAATGATTTCTATGTTTAATTTTAGGATCGAGTGTATTTAGCAGTCCTAAATTCTATTAAGGTTGTTATTTTTTGGATATTTTTTAGATAAAATAAAAATTCCTAGTATTTTTTCCAGTTCATTTCTATCCTAAGTCCATAAAAATGGGAAATGAAGTTAGAAAAGATGATACGTGTGGAAATCAACGATGCATGCAAAGTAAGGGATGCGTACCTTTTACCAACAATCTACATGACAAATGATCCATGCATGTAAAAATAAATCTAACTATATGAAATGCAAATGGAAACCATACTAGTAGAAATTTCTATTATCAATAAGAACTGGATTTATTTGCCTAAGTCCAAAATCTAATGACTATAGGAACATGAAGATATTAGGGTGTTTGGATCTAATAAATAACAGAAGATGCGAGAACCCAAAGGTCAACCCAGAAGAAGAAAGTTAGAAGAAGCCACAAAGTGCATAGAAGGATCTTTATTCTAACATGCAAACACAAACCAACCCTCCAATTCACCAACGGAACACAAATGGAGACAATAAGAATTCGATCTTTTATCTTTTCTATTTTAAGTTTAGTGAATCATACAGTTACTTAAGCACAAACACATAAGGTGATGTCACCTTATCGCCCAATGTACGTCCTCACACCTCACCAAATAGTGGAACCATCTGCTCGACCTATCAGGTTATATCAGGCCCAAAGGGAAATGCGAGGAGGAGCACATCAAAATGAATTTCTAAGATCAGAGACAAGTGCTTGCAGCTGCGACCGTGTACCAAAAGAGATACATATGTGCTTAGGGCACAAGACCAGAGATTTGGGCTCTATCCTTAGGTCTACATCCTCACCCACTCTGTATGAAGGTAAGTACATGTGAGAAATGAGGGGGTTACTATCCCCAATACAAAATGATCATTATGTTTAATTTTAAGGTCGAGTGTATTTAGCAGTCTTAAATTTGATTAGGTTGTTATTTTTTGGATATTTTCAGATAAAATCGCCTAGTAGTTTTTCCAATTCTTTTCAATCCTAAGTCCATAAAAACGGGGAAGGATGTCAGAAAAGCCGAAACATGTGGAAATCAACGATGCATCTACTGAATGGACATAGGTTGATGAGGGAAGGTAGGTCCCTGTTTCAGCATCGTTCCTTGGTTCGCTAACCCTGTCTGAGATTTAGGGGACCATGTTTCCCAAGCCATTTTTAGACTCGCCAGCGGTCAAGATATCAAAAGCAGAGCGGAAGTCTTAACGCAGCGGAGCCGTAAGGAGCGACGTGCGTACCTTTCACCAACAGTCTCCATACAAAGTGATCCACGCATGGAAAAATAAATCTAACTATACGAAATTCAAATGGAGCCATCCTAGCAGAAATTTCTATTATCAAGAAGAACCAGATTTATTTGTCTAAGTCCAAGATCGAATGACTACATGAACATGAAGATATTAGGGTGTTTGGATCTATTATTTACTCGACTAAACCAAGATAATAAAATCTTAAAACTAAGGGCTCAAGCACAAAAAAATAAAGGAAAACAAATTTAGAAAACTCAAAACACGTGAAACAAATAGAACAAAGATCGAGAAAAAATGATGGGATCCCCCAAGTGCACCGGCACATGGTAAAACATACCCCTAACAAGCACACGGTCTAATGGCTCCATAGAAAATAAAAGGGGCAAGTGTAAATAAATTATTACAAATTTACAAGAATAAATGAAATAAAGTGAATGAAAAATAAAAACTAAGAAAATAGATGCAACATGTCTTCTATTCCTTCTACTTCTCAGCTGCTCTCCCTTGTCGGTCAGTGAAGTAACTCTCAGCCTCTGCCTCGCTCGGTGCGTCAACTCTCCTAGGATCATCACTCTCGCTCATCGGGCCCTCTCAACAAAGGGGAAACAAAAGTGTATCAGAACAACTTATGATAAAATTATAAGGAAAAAAAGACAAAAATGAAATAAATGAACTAGACAAGTAGACAAGTAAATATAAAAATAAAACAAACAAACAAACAACAATAGAAGAAATAGAAATACGTACCCTCATCATGCCTCCTCATTAACAACGTCATTTGTTGAGTTAACCGAAATTCAAGTTTTAATCTTTATTACAATGAATGAAAACGAGCAAGTGAGATGGATATTACAAGTGTGTCGTTAAAACCCAAAACCATCTCAAATAAAAATTATTAATTATTCTAATGCAAGAACGACTGCTATTTATTTAATTTGTATAGTAAATTAAGATCGAACTCAGTGAGGCTGTAATATCCAAGGGAAAAATTTATTATTGTAATTAAAAATAAGGATTTTTCTTTTTGTTATTTTATGTTTTTAATATTTTTTATATTTTTATAGATTTGTAATCTTTTTTATTTTTCACATTTACTAATTTTTAATTCTTTTATGATTTTTCAATTTTGCAAAATTTTAACTTTTTAATTTTTTAAAGAAAATAATAAAAGAATAAATATAAAAGAATCAAAGGATATTTTTAGATTTTTAAAAACAGTAAAAATAATAAAAAAATGTAAAATAAAATTCTTTTTGTGTTTTATAAATTTTTTACTATATTTTATGAGTATTTTTTCAAGACATTTTAATGAATTAAAATTGAAATAGTAAAAAAGTCAAATTAAGCTACTATTTTTAATTTTTAAAATATAAAACAAAATCAAATGTATTGGAAATAAAGTTCAAACAAAAGCAAAATTTTCAAGCTTTAAACAAAGCCAATTATGTATTTTTTCTGATTTTTAATGATTTATTTAAATTTTTATATGTTTTGTGTATTTTTCATTTATTAGGTTTTGTGAAAGTATTTTTGAATGAAATTTATATAGATTATAAAGTACAATAAAATACAACTCTCATAATTATTTTATAATTTTTAAAGGGTTTTTGATTTTTTTTTATGATTTTTAGTGTAAACATGGAAAATTAAAATAGTTTTTAATTTTTTAAAATAACAAATTATATAAATTTTCAAAGCTAAAATTATTGATGATAAAGCAACTAATCGGGAGCTTAACTTATTTTTTGAGGTTACTAACTAAATATTAAAGGCAATTGAAGTCAAAGTAATCAATCTACAGAAAAAGGACCTAAATGTAATTATTTAAAGTTTAAGCAGTGAACTAATAACGAATATAAAAAAAGTTGGGTGGAATTTGTAATTACTCCTCAATTTCGTGTGCACACGCACGTGAATCAGCAAAAGGACCTATTAGCAATTACTGAAAACTTAGGACCAAGCAATAACATGAAATAATAAGGACTTTTATTGTAAATTCTCTGAATAACACAATAGGGCATATAGAGTAAATCTCAAAACTAGAACGAACATACATGCAAGTATTCAAGCAATCGTGTTCTGACACATGTGAAAACTGGATTTATTTACAATTAAAATAATCGCAAAGCGTATGAACATAAAATCACCATAGAGTTTGTGATGCATGTGTTGATCGTGCGACTGGAATCAACTGTCACTCATCAGATCCGATGATCTGTGTTTGGGCGCGATATTACGGTTGAGATCTGATCTGGCGAACTATTCTTGATCCTACGTCTCTCGAATGCTTAGGAAGAACTCAGTTGAATGCGGCTCCGGGCGAACTTTGATCTTCTCGATCTTGTCAGATCTGCTTCTATTCCCTACTGCAAATACTCTAACACATTGATATAATGATTCCACATCGATCTACGATTCTGAGTGGTTCCAGATCTCATTAAGACGAGATCTGGTAGTGCTGCTCCTCAACGAGTACCTCCTTCACCTGATGGTGCTTGATCTATGCTCCAGGTATTTTCCAAGTTTCCTGCAGGTATTATTCTAAGACTCGAAGCATTCAAGGCCTCGGACCGAAGGTTATTAGCAGCAGAGGAAAAGGAGAAATGGATAGGATCCTCGGCAAAGATGGAAGAAGAGGATTGGACTCAGATCCGATCGGATCTGAGTCCAATCCTCTTTGAAAGGGAACGGAGAAGCATATTCGATCTGTGATGAGATGGCAATCAGATCGGGTTGAATAAAACACAGAAGAAGACCTCCGATCAAGCAGATCGGAGGTTGAAGAAAGTATGCTACTTAGATCAAAATGGAACAAAAGTTGCAAGGGAATGAAATAGAAATTAATAACCAATGTTAGCTAATGAAAGATGCTGCCTGGGATGAGGATCAAAGACCTCGGGGGTGATTGCCTCGACGGAATGGCAACTCCGGAGGATAAGCTCGCCGGAGGCGGAGCACGTCAAAGATGTCGGATCAGAGGTGAAACAACACCAAATCTTCACTATAACGAAGCCCTTTCGATCATTGTCACTTTCACGAAGGTTTGGAGTTCGTCAGAGATGGTGGGGGTAGCCAAAGATGGGAAAATGAAGGATCTAAGAGCAATTTATAAGATGAAGCAAAACGATATTTAAATGACATTTTAGCACGTAAATCGAGGTAGATCGAGTGAAATAATATAAAGGCGAAAGTTAAGATCATATAGATTAATCGGGCGAAGAAATTGATGGAAATAGATGTCGGATAGGATCAGGGAAAATCCGCGAAGTTCGCGGGTTAGTAGGCTGAAGGTGGAAAGTAGACATGAGAGTTGACTGCAGGTCCAAACCTGGGATGGGTCAAGTAGAGCAGCCATGGGAAAAGACAAGAAATGCTACGTGATAAAATAATAGAATAAATAAAAAATTATAAAAAGTTATAATAAATTATAAATGATTTTAAATTTAAAATTATTAATATAAAAGTGTTTATAATTTAACAAAGTGATTTATGGTGATTTTAATAAATTAAATAAATTAATTTATTTGGTTAAATTAAATAAAAAAGTTATCCATAGGTATAAAATACCTATATATACAACATATACATTTCTAATTCATTATTTTTACAAATTCAACAACAACAATAACAAAGCATTTTCCCTCAATTAAGTAGGGTCGGCTACATAGATTTTTCGCCTCCATTCAGATCTATCTTGGGTCAGTCTCGGGCTTATATCAAAAAACTAAGATCCCTTCATATAGTCTCTTTCCAACACTTCTTGGGCCATCCAAATAAATAATTTTTACAAATAATTACTTAATTTAATAATTTATTTAATTATAGAATACTATAAGGATTTTAATATATTTTTATTTTATTTTATGAATAAACTTAATATGTTAAATAAATAGAATTATGTGTAATATAGGTACATGATACCTATAGTATAAATATACTTATTTTATTTTTGATTATTTTCAAATTATTTATTAATTATTTGTATTTTATATAAATAAAATACAATATGTATAAAATATTAAAAATACAATATGTCCAAAAATACAAAGAACTAACTAAATAAAAATAATAGATATGACATTGACACTATGTACAACAACACTTCAAAAAGCCGACTTTCATAATCTAAGATCTAATTTTTATGAGATTACTTTCATTTTAAAGCTTATTAATTTTAAATACAATGAAAGTGAGTTTGGTTTATTTGGAGATTGTATGGAGTAGATATTGATTTGTCAATTTTGTCCTTATGACTTTTTTCAGAGTGTTGTTTCTCTTATTAGTACAAGGTTTCTTCTTGCGATTATTTTTATTATTTAAAATTTATTTTTATATACAAGTTCCAAGAAGAAAGTATTTTTACTTGAGTTGTTTTGGTGATAAATAAAATATCAGAGAATATATATGCAACATGGACATTGATGAATATACAAACGTGAACTATGCAATATCTCTCCCTACTTTATTCCTTATCGATTAGATTAAGTCTTGACCTATTCTCGTTGCTAGGATCATCATGTATTTATTACATACATACAATCTTCTTAATTCTTTCTTTTTCCTTTATTTATTTATTTATTTTGGATTAAAAAAATGATATATATACACTACTTAATATAAATGAGGATTGTTAGTATGTGAGAATTAATGATATTTATAGGTATTTGCATGGGATTTTAAGATAAAAAAGAATGAATGAAGATAATGAATTGGTATCAGTATGTGGTGAGATGGAGGGTCCTCAGAGGTGTTGGATCCTAGCCCTAATGGGTTCTGACTTCCTTTGCAAGGGGTTTAAGATATCAAAGTGGAGAAGACGATGGAGAAGCAGAGAAGGGAAGAGATGAGGTGCGTGTGTATGTCCGATGAGAGGTGAAGGTTGATGTGCGATAAAATAGTGAAGATGGTGTGTGATTTTGCAAATAAACTGAAGAAGTAAAATAGAAAAGAGAAGAACAACAGATGGTCTTACTTGGTGAAGAAGATAAAGGATTGAGGAAGCATGAGGAAGATGGAACACAAGCCTAGGGTTGAGGTTTAAAAACCTCTATCATCAATTGATGCTTCGGCTACAAACTGAGCTCTAGTAGCTCCGATGAAGGTGATGCGATAAGGTGGTTCCACCTTGGATCACATCGACAATTTTCTCTATTTGCTTTATCGATGCACCCGCCCTTATGCTCTACCTGTAACGAAGAGGGTCTAGGGTGCTCGGAGCTCTCCTATGCAAGGGTGGATAGTTGCAAATTTGATCGGAGGTGAAGTATTTGAAGAGAAAGGGGGAGCGGTTCCAGGCACTAGTCAGAAATATTGCAACCGCTCCCTAGGGCTTGTTAATGGGGTCAAGGGTCAAAAGAAATTTGGCATGGAAAGGGGTAGGTAGGGCTAGGTCGGGGAGTTGGAATGAGGTGGAGAGGCAGGCAAGAGAAAATTAGAAATTAGTGATGTTTGAATGGGGTCAGGGAACGGTTGGAGGAAGAAGATGACCCTACACCATTGAATGAGTCGCATCCATGGGTCGATGATGAAGCGGGGTTGGATGGCCCTAATGATCTAATTAAGAAGATCATATGGTCCTGAAGCACCATGACCTTGATGAAGCTAAACTATATGATCTCATATGATCAGACGTTGTAAAAGGCACGCCGGTGGCTCTAAAGAGTCGGGTACGTGGTTGTAACGGATTGGGACAAGGGGTAAATTGGAAAAATCCCAAAGCCACAAATTAAAGTAAAATGAATAACAAATAGTTAGAAAGCTCAAAATGAAAACGTTCAAGAAAGTTGTAGATCTATTTGAAATAAACGACTTTCATTTAGAAATCAAAATGAAAATGTCATATACGTACAAGCTAATATTTTTGCAAGTATTTTTAAGTAACTAAAAAATACTTATTTTGGTGCCTTTTGATATATATATATATATAATAAATAATATCAAAACAAATATGTATAATATTTAAATATTTTTATAAGATTTTTAATATTGAGAAAACACATAAAATAAAGGCACAATGATGTTTTTATTTAAGTACAAACAATTAGGGTTAATTATATACAAGGTGTTAGATGTTAATGTTCGCTATTTATTAAGTAATCTCATTGATTTATTTAAGAAAGAGGGAATATAAATAGATATAAAGATGATAACTCATAGATTTATCACCCCCTATAGTTAAACCTTACTCATCCTTGAGCAAATAAAGAATGAATAAGTTGGTTGAATCTCTGACTGTGCATGTGAATATACAAGACTTGATTCATCCAGAAATTTCGATTTCAATGTTAATAAATTTCTAAGCTGAACCCAATCTTAGCCCAAATGAACTCAACTTCCATAATTACCAGACTCTTTGTGTATACAAAAAGTAAAGATATGACATTTAGTGTTGACTGCATTTATAAGCGTAGAGTAGAAACTTCACCCAAGGTTCCAGTCCAAGAGTCTCTCCTAAGGACTCAATCATCAATACTAGGGAATAAATCATTTCTTGCATACAACCCACCATCTATTTAATTGTCAGACTTAAAAGTGAAGATGCAATGCCCGTTTATAGAGGGAATATGAATCTCGAGTTATTAACCCAACACTTGTATGATTTGGTTTGATCAGTGTGTCCGTCAAGAGAGTGCTGAGTCGTCTGCACTTGGTTTTTTGAGAATGCACCGGAGTGTGCCTTTTTTTAGTATGTATCATACCTTCTACACTCAAACTTGTATCACTATAGGATGCAAAGCCTTTTTATGGTACTAGACCGACTCATAAAATCCTAAGTGGTTGGTCCAAGTGGACATTTAAAAGGCTGGGAACACTCACCTTAGGTGGAAGCTCTTTGAATTTGACTTTGTAATGTATGAGTTTTTCTTTTCATTTTTTCTTTTCATTTTTCTTTTGGCTAGCTCCATTGATATTACCAATATTGGCGGATATTGATCAATAATTTTATTAATTTCATCATACCCTGATACTTATGTCAATATCAAGAGAATACAAGAAGTTGTTCTCATATTAACTAAGGTTGCCAACTCTCAGGTTTCATGAAGCCTTCATTGATTTTATCACATCCTCGAGCATTATAAAAGTATGTCCAAACTTAAATCTCCCATCCCAGTTCCTTAAGTCAAACCTCAACTCATCACATCGTAACTGTAGTCGTGCATGTGAGGTGATGGTCGTATTCATTAAGATAGATACTAAACATGCCATATAACACGTATATCTTTCAAACCAGGGAAGTGTGAATTATTAAGTCTAAGACCCAAATGACTAATGCTAGTTAACTCTGAATCAAAAGACCAGATAAACTAAGTGTTCTGAACTCTTCAAGCCTGAGTGTGTAAGCGTCAGAGATATATCCAACTTATTAGTTCATTTTTTATAAATATATTTTTTCAAAGAATTTTGCAAGTATATACACAAGGTGTCAAAACAATGTATATCCTTTTCGAAACAATTTGCATAACATTTTTACAAACCATCACATATATAAAAAAATTAGGGTAAATTACAAAAGGCTCCAATTGTACTCTGATTCCCAATTAAGGGCCTCATCTTTCAAATGTAACAAATAAGGGCCTAAAATGTCAACTTTAGGGTTTAGCGTCGACATAGAGGGGACGTGGAATCTTATGGAGGCTTGTATTTGAGACAAAAAAATGAGATTAGGCCCCTCTTAGTTACACTTGAAAGATGATGCCCTTAATTGGGAATCAATACATAATTGGGGTCCTTTTTTGAAATTTACCCGAAAAATTATACAAACATTTTACAAATCATTTTGAAAAAACCAGTTTCAAATTCCCATACTCATATCCCGTAATAATATGTAAAACATGTGAAAGTACGATCCATGTAAGAAGTATATATGCAATGTGTACGGTCCCCATATACTTAGCTTGTGCTATGTCCTCATGGCACAAAGTGAAATGAAAGAGATAGCTTGTACTAAGTATAGAGAGAAAGAAAAGTACAAGGAGGGAAACCGATACGACCCCTTTATACTCGGGCTTTAAATAGCCTAAATATAGAGAAGAAGAACTAAGGAACATGGTACAGGAGAATAGAAGGAAATAACAACAAGAACAAGGGTTTAGCCCCCTATACTTAGGATGAAAATAGTCTAAGTATAAAAAAGGTATGGACAAAGATAAGGGATTGAGGGGATCACTCAGGAGACCTAAAAGAACGTACAGAAACGAACTAGGGCCCCCCCTATACTTAGGCTTTAAATAGCCTAAGTAAGGAATGAGTATCTACAGAAGAAGAGAGAACCTAAACTCTAAATGGAAAACAAAAAATATGGAAAAAAATCCATGGAAGGCAACAAGAGAGTGGGGAGGGGGTGCAAGGAGGCGATTAGATTGTACCTTCAGCCCTCTAAATGGAGAAAAATGGGTCAATCTCAGCTGTTGCTGCAAGGAGGAAGATGGGTTTTTAGAGAAGAAGAGAGGAGAAAAGAAGAAAAACATGGGAAGGAAGAAGGGGGTCAATGGTGATCTTAAAGAGAAGGGAGGTGTGTGCGTGGATGAAATGTAAGGAAGGGGAGAGGCGCATGTGCATCTCCCTTTCTTTCTCTTGTTTACCTCTTATTCCCATCTTTGGATGAAACACTTCATCTCTCGCAATTATCACTCCGGATCTTCGATTCAGGCATACAATAGTACGTTTAGATCATCTCATAATGACGATCAAAATGAGTTCAATATTCATATTTTTCCAACACAAGTTGAATTCAAAAATATGAGAACATGGTTCCGGATTAATCATTAAATGTTGCGATTAATAACGGTAAAACGACCTCCGATCAACAAACGGTCGATTACATTGGTTCGACTTTGTCGAAACGGAATATGTGATGGTCTCCGTTCATTTTGCTATTTGGATTGTGTCACAGACTTTTCTGCAACACGACGTAAGATGCAATTGTTTTTTTATCATTTCACCTGAACGGAATCTGGTTTACGATCTACGGATCAATCTGAGCTTATTTGACATTAATTGGATTTTTATTGAATCGTCACTGAATTCAGAAAGTTGGGTTTTTTATTTTATATAATGAATAAAATATGCACAAGTGAGACGAATCGAGATGTCACAAGTGATGCGTCATCGTAATCCAAAACTTCTCAAACAAAAATTATTTTTCTAGCAAGAAATAGAACTATGCTAGTTCTATTATTTTACTTGTATAGCCAATCGGGATCGAACTCAGTGAAGCTACAAATATCCAAGGGTTATTTAATTAATACTAATTAATAAAGGATTTTTCTTTTCATTTAGTTTTTGTTGTTTTATATATTTTTATTGTTTTTTAAATTTTTAATGGATTTCTAATATTTTTAGACTTTTATATTATATAACTTTTAAATTTTCTTATGATTTTTAATTTTCTAATTTTTTATTTTTTTAATTTTTAAAAGAAAACAACAAAGGAAATATAAATACAGGGGAAATAGAAAGTTTTTTATTTTTCAAATATAGTAAAATAGTAAAAAAATTAAGAATAATTTTTTATGTGTTTTTATAAAATTTATATTATTTTTATGATTTTTATGTAATTTTTAGAATTTACCAAGGTTTTTTTAATGAATACAAAAAATACAAATTTAATCTTCTATTTTTGGATTTTTAAAATATAAAATCAAACAAATATACCGGAAATAAAGTTCAAAAGAAGATTTTTCAAGTTAAAATAAGCCCAATTATTTTAATGATTTTATATGAATTTTTAAAGGTTTTTTCCATATTTTTCAATTTTATGTTTTCAAAAAGAATTTTTGAATGAAATTTATACAGGTGATAAAACAATATAGTAGACACCCGCAACATTTTATAAATTTTTTAAAGATTTTTTTGACATTTTTATAAAATTTTAGAGCTAAATAAAGAAAATAAAAGATGTTTTTGAATTTTTAAAATAAAAAATAAATTAGTTTTGCAAACAAAAAGTATTAGTGATAAAGAACCTAATCAGAAGCTTAACCTAACTTTTAGGGATTTCTTAAAGTTAATTAGCGAATTATTAAGAATAATTAATGACTAATTCATTAAACTGCAAAAGAAGGACCGAAATGTAATTATTTTACGAAAATGCGTCGAATTAATAACAAAATATAAGAAATGCAAGGCTATCACTAAATTTACCTACGAATTCACGTGTATGTGCACGTGAATCTAGGTTTGGAGGACTTAATTACAATTATTAAAAACTACAGAAGCAAAGAATAACAACAAATAACAACCTATTTATTGAAATTTAGCCAATGTGAACGTGCTAACACATGAGGAGATGCTTCAACGGGACTAAAAACTAAATATCAAAACACGCAAAGGTAAAGATACAAATATTCAGTTAACTACAAACAGACATGTATTCCAACAAGGACTTATTTTCAAATAAACATATCTGCAGGATAGAAATGCAAATTCACCTGGGGAGCATGCACCTCAGGTGTGGATCTTGCGGTCGTGCTTCGGCGATGAAGATCTAATCTGATGGTCTGGATTTGGGAACAAATGGATGGTTGTGATCTGATCTGGAGCGATGGTTCTTGATCGGACTCTTCTGAAGCAGCCTGGAAGAACAAGATGAAGACGTGGTCTGATGAACTTAAATATGCTCGTGCTCCTCAGATCCTATGATCGGACACCTGAAGGCTTCAGGAGGAGCCTGACGACCTTCCGCATCAATCTAAGGTGGGATATAGGTCTGGGTCTCGTTGATCGGGGACCTAGAGCTCGAGGTATGGTGTGCGTGTAAACGATCTCCCAGATCTCGTGATCATCTCTAGATCTCATCTCTAAACCTCCGGTAGTAATTAATATGCAAAATTAATATAAAGTGAAGTGAATGGTTCTATTTCCGATGAAGTGGAGGAGTTGAGATCGGAATTTCAAATCTGGTGAGGATATAGGGGTCAGATCCTGTGGAGAATATGAAGAAAATCAGTGGTTGATCTGAGATCTTCTAAATTAGATCTAACTAGAACGAAATACTACTAAAATGAATGCAAATTGAAAGGAAATCTATCCTACTGTAACCTACTGTGGAAATGGGAGGTGATAGCCTTGATTCAACTGTGTCAGGTTGAAGAAACTGGGCTCACCGGCGAAATTCCGATGGCTTGGTTGATCACGGGTGCCGTCCCTGACATTTCATGGGCTCTAGGCAAAAGAAAAAAAAGAGCTCCTTAAAATTTTTAATAAGAGCAAATTGTCCCTAGTGTGTTTACCATCAAGTATTAAATGAAACATTCTATTTTCGAGGAACAATCAACCCTTATATAATCTCATTAAATTTTTGACTTTAGCATTGAGTTATTCATCGGAAATTCAAATTTATGGTCGGAATGAAAACAGATACGAATATATCTGAATAACTGCTTACCATATTCGAAAAATTATCGAATACAGATATCTGTATCCGACTACTAATCGAATATGGATCGAATATGGATATGGGTTGTAAAAATTTTCCAAATACATATGCAGCTATGGTAGTGGCTTGAATATCCGGATCCAAATACGGATATCTGAATACAACATTTAATATTATTTTATATATTAGTTAATGTAATATACGCCACAACACCATGATATTATTAGCATTATATATAATATAATATAATATAATATAATATAATATAATATAATATAATAATGGTATCAATAAACTTCTGTTTGTTTGGGAATGGGCACTAACAAAAGTTACGATACCCTATCCCCCCTTTTGCTTCCGGTCAAGAACACATGCTACTTCAACTCTACCTCTTGTCATGATGCAAGTTATTTATATTTCATGATCGTTTTTTAAAAATCATTTTGAACTTGATAGAAATTCAACTCGTATTCGTATGTGATCTTTATTCTATCCGTATTTGGATTCCATGTTTATTGGATCTATATTTGGATTCACTCTTTATTTGATTCATATTTGGATTGGCACTTTATTCGATCCACATTCGGATCCGCTCTTTATTTGATCTGCACTCAGATTCAAATTCGTATCGATATTTTTAAGGATATGATTTCCTTAATGCACATCCGAATCATATCCATATCGGTATTCGATAGAGATAAAATGAATATGGATAAAGAAATAAGCATATTCAATCTGTATCCTATCTGTTTTCATTCCTAATTTATAGAGGTTTATTTTTCAGTAAGTTGTTTCAACGACAAATTCTATTTTATCCCTAACCTAAAAATTAGACTACATGCAAACTTGGGCCCCTAAAATTAGTGGGCCATGGGCAATTGCACTTCAAAACAATGCCCATAGCCGACCCAGTTGATCACGTCCAATCGCGGGAAATATCAGCTATCACCTTAGGTTCTCTCCAGGTGATGATCTCAGACGCAAAAACTATTCAAAAATGGATCAAGGAAGAAAATTGATCAGAGGCTCTTATTTATAGAGTTGGCGAGAGGTGAAATTCAAAATGATGCCTTATTGAAGTGAAATTCAATCGGGTGTGAGAGTTTGATAAGCGAGGAATAATCATGCACAAAACTCATGGGAAGCGGGGGAATGAGTCTAATAGGATAAATCAGAGAAGGAAGAAGGTCTGGATTTGATTCAGACAAATGGGTGCAGGTCCACGGACCTGAGTTGGACCAATCAGAACAAAGTCTGAATATTGACAAATATTGACAAACAGTAAATGACAAAAATAAAGAAAATAAATAGAAATAAAAATAAAATAAATAATAAAATAGTTTAGATTAAAAAGTTTTCAAAATAAATAATGTTAATAAATTGATAGTTTATTTTTTTGATTTTTACTTAATTAAATAGGAAAAAATAAATAAAAACCTTTATTCATAGGTATAAAATGGCTATATATTCAACATATCAATTTTTAATTAATTATTTTTCAAATAATTATATAATTTAATATTTTATTTATTTACAGAACAATTTTAGGATTTTAATTATATTTTTATTTTATTTTTGTGAATTAATTTAATAGGTTAATTAAATAGGACTATATAGTAGAAATATACTTATTTTATTTTTGTTACTCTTCAATTTTATTATTTTTGTTTGTATTTTATATAAATAATATAAAATATGTATAAAATATTAAAATATATTTTGTCCAAAAATATAAATAAATAAATAAATAAAAATATAGGTACACTTTAGGCAAGTACGTAATATAGCATTCCAAAAAGCCAACTTTCACATCTTAAAGCCGATATTTATGAAATCACTTTTAATTTAAATCTTATTTAATTTTGAACACAATGAAAGTGAGTTTGATTTATTTGGAGTTTTTAAGGATTAGATATTGTTCTAGCATTGGTTTTACGGCTTTTCAGAGCGTTGTTTCTCTTATTCTATATAGGTTTTCTTCTTGCAATTGTTTTTATTATTTACAATTATTTTTATGTACAAGTTCCAAGAAGAAAATATTTTTTTTGAGGTTGTTTTAGTGATAAATAAAATAGTAAAAGATATATATAGTATGGATAGTGTTGAATATATACATATGGAGTTTAATTTTCTGGATTTTCCTTAGCAAGAACTCTACTTTTCATAGGTCAAAACATATCGATATCATATATCATTGGGTACGTGATGTGTTAAAATTCCATGTAATAGACAACATCCACATAGATGACAACAATGTTAATATGATGACAAAGACTTTGGCGATTTTGAAGTTTAAGATATGCTGCTTTGATGCAGGTTTGGAGCAATTCTCATATCGACGGTGAACATGGGATTTGTTGGGTAAGTTCCTTTCCATATGAGAACTTATCTCAATTTGGACCAAACATAATCCTAACGGAGTTTCGACTTTAAAACATTTAAATATGTTATATGTAATCACCAAATAAGAGATTGATTGATGAATCTCATACCCCCTCTCTACATGGACTTAAAGTCCATGGATACTACATACAAGTTTCGAGGGAGAGATCTTTGGAGTTGTTCTCTAGCATTCTTCATTATAGTTAGATAAAAGAGTTATTAGCTTAAGAAATATTCTTCATTATTTGATTATTTGTAGCACAATATAGAGGGCCGATTTTAGGTAAGCCCGTCACAAGAGATAGCTTTGATTATAGTGCTTGAATTCATGTTGTGACCAGCTCTATGATCCCCCAAAGTTGAGGGGTTTCCACGTGAAAAATTTCTCAGTATATATGTTATTATTTTTTCTATGGTTAGAATTTTCATCAATTATCATTGTTATATCGTACATGACATGCGTATCAAAACATATTCCTAGGGTGTGATGTGCGATGTGTACAAGGCCCGAGTACATATTCACCGCAACAAGCTGATCCATGATTATTAGCTCAAATTCCTCAATAAAAACACACCTCACCCTCTAGAACACCAGCCATTCTATCACCGCAGTACCCTCAACCTTGCTTCCTGTGACTAGATTATAGGCTTCTTATAAAAGTTTTTAGCTTTTGGAGTGTCAAAGTCAACACCGACCAATGGGCCTCATATTTCTTTGAAGGGACCCAAAAGCAACATCATGGAAAGCGCAAAGGATGCCTCTCTCTATCCATGTGCTACCGAGCTCGAATAACTAACTTTTGTAACTCGCTATCTTCTTACCAAAGATTGACCTATAACGATTTAATCCATACAGAAAGGTTGACTAACATATGAAAAATGAGCCCCATTTATGGCATGTCCTCACCTTCGCAGCCCAAGTAGATAAGATTGAAGTTCGGGCTTGCAGCATTACTTTCAACCTAAATCTAAGCAGTTCAAAGGGGCAGTTGATCCAAAGAAGATCACTTATAAAAAAAACCCAGAAATGGCGTTAAGATGAACGCATCAAGGCTCTATCTAAGAACATTCTACACCAATGCGCAAATCAACGAAATCCAAACAACCAAGCACCCAAGCTACCAACATCATCCTGAGCACAGAAACGAGATCATAAGGTCGCAGCTGGCCCTTCCAGCGATCACCTAACTAGATTCAATCCACAATCACTGTAACCACTATCGGCCAAAGCCGATTCAAATCCTATGGTAAATCGGGGAGAGATGCGACGATGTATTATTCGACCTGTTCGCTCCCGATGGCGAAGAGATTTCTGCTGGTGTTCCTGCACGATCTGGAGCAGCGAAGCTTCCAAACCACCGCTCCCCGCCGACGCCGACGCCTTGGCGTGATCCATCGCCGGCTTCCTCCTCCGTTACCACTAACTATCATGTGATTGTGACAATAGCTCAAACTCCTCTCATGTCACAACCTATCATATGGTCTTTCCAATACCTCAAGCCTTTCCTCTGATTCCACCAACTCTTACATGATTATTCCAACACATCAAACCATTCACTTGATACTGCAAACACTGAAGAAGATGTGCTAGCTCCTAGAACACCTCCTCTAATGCATCTTCTCCATCTAAACTTCAACATCCTCCTCAAAGAATTATGTAACAAAATCATCATTTCATCTAATTATGACAATCAGTTAAAGATGATACTTTTACATTTGTCTTGAATGATATGACAGCAATTCAACCAATAGCCAATAACTACCACATATAATGACAACGTACATGATGTCAAAATTTTCGACAAAATATCATTCTATTTTTGGTCCATAATTTTACATGAAACTAATTTTGCAATTGTAATATTTATGATTGAGACAATATACAAAATTACATCAAAGCAAATATGTTTATATTCACAACATAATTACTGAGACATCCTTACCGTTAATTTAATCCATCATTAAAATAATTGTATTGACTCGTCTACTATTCTAAATTCATGGGTATCCATAGATACCTATAATGCATTTCATACAATGGCTAAATGATTCAACAAATAACCATTCTAATCGGAGCGGATCAACCGATGAACGACCCTAGTTGACGCCAACTTTTCAAGAATGGAAAGCAAGCATAAGCTTTCAAAAAAGAAAAACGGCCCCTGATGGGTAATGAGGTCCATAAAAATGGAAAACCTGTTTTCAGTAATGAGATCCATAAAAATGGAAAACTGTTTTCAAATATCAGATTATTGCATTAATTTGTTCCACGGAAATGCACTACAAGAAGAGAACGCATGGATCCTCTCTTTGTCCAATGCCACAGAAGGAGGCAAACTATATATTCACCCTTGTCTCGTGACTCCCATTATAGCTGCCAACTGCAAGCATACAACAGGCAAAAGTTTGTAAATGGGAAAAAAACAAAAAAATCAGGAATTACAGCCACTGTAGTAAAATCTTGATTATTTTCAAAGTGAAAACCTAGATGGTCGATATCTTGGTTATTTCAAACTTAATATGCTTGTAACAAATGTCCAGTGAGAATCATACATCACAATGATTTCACCAGTCTTTAAAATAACTTTTCCTTATGAATAGTTCGCACTATAAATAGGAAGATTTTTCTTATTCACCAAATCTTCTAATGTGATATTTTCTATGTCATCACTTCTCATCTCTGTTATGCAATAATTCTACACAATCTCAAGATGGAACAAAAATGTCTCGCTCTACTTGGAAACACATCTAGCAAACGTTGTGCAAGTGGCTCGGTGAGGACAAACATCGATCTAGTCCTGAGAGATATATGTGAGGTAACTATGCACCCCTTTTGATTTTCTCTAATGTAATCACAGTCAACCTCATCATGTTGAGTGCTCTCGTGAAAAACTGGATTATTGTCTATAAATATAACGTGCCGCCATCCAGCTCGAGCTTGCCTCCTTCCAGCTCCCCATGACACAGAAACTCAAGGTTAGGATTTTTAGTTTTTCTATTTTTTTAACAAATGTACTACACTAAAAATAGAAAGATTTTTCTTATTCATCAAAACAAGCCCATGGAATCTTTTTAGACTCCCGCAACTTAAATTAGTAAAACTTCTTCTGCGATATTCTCTATGTCATCACTTCTCATTTCTGTTATGCAATAACTCTACAGAATCTCAAGATGGAACAAAATTTTGTCTCGCTCTACTTGGAAACACATCTAGCAAACGTTGCGCAAGTGGCTTGGTGAGGACATCGATCTAGTCCTGAGAGATATATGTGAGGTAACTATGCACCCCTTTTAATTTTCTCTAATGTAGTCACAGTCAACCTCATCACGTTGAGTGCTCTCATGAAAAACTGGATTTTTGTCTATAAATATACGTGCCGCCATCCAGCTCGAGCTAGCCTCCTTCCAGTTCCCACTCCCCATGACACAGAAACTCAAGGTTAGGATTTTTAGTTTTTTCTATTTTTTTAACAAATGTACTAAGCCTTCTCCCACTATAAGTAGGGTCGGCTACATGGATTCTTGCTCAAATCCATGTTGAAAGATTTGACTATTTTTTACGCTCGTCGTCGACTACCTAAAGCAACCCTTGCATGAGTGGGATTTGAACCTTGGTCTTTTGTGTGGTAGACATACTGTACTACCACTAGACCATTAAGTGGGTATAAAAACTTATATAAATTAAGAATTAAACATTCACAAAACTTATATAAAAATGATATATAAATAAACGAGATCAAAATTAAATTTGTTAAAAAAATAAAAAAATAGTACATTTTTAACAAATTTAATTTTGGTTTCGTTTTTATATATCATTTTTATATAAGTTTTGCGAATGTTGAGTTCTTTTATATTTGAATTAGATGGTGTTTTGTTGCATTACCCACATGCAATTGGGATCAATTCCACTATTTTGTGCCTTTATTATAGAACATTTGCAAATATTTGTCTTTCGTTATATGCAAAAGTCAGTGCCTTTGATTCCATTTTAACTTGTTTTATTTCTTCTTTTATTGCACATTTCCTCTTTTATTTCGTTTATGATATATTTGAAAATGCCTGAATCTAAGTAAATATATAAGTATACATGTATAAAAATTATTTATATATTTAAAATAATTTAAAAATACTAATCTGAACGAAGTCCTACTAAATCCGATGAGTCACCCTATTGTTGATTCCTTAATTTGTGACCAGACCGACTTGATACAGATTTCTAAAAGCTTGGTACCACCATCATGATACAAATATTAAAGTCCATTGGTACAATGGTTGGACATGATCCCAACACTATTCTTAGTTTTCTTGGTGGACTGGCAAAGACATCTTTTTGACTGTATACAGGACGACATCTTTTATAGTTGTCTTTTTTTGTGCTTTCCCTCTCTTTTTAACAGACTTTTGAGATACATGTATTAACCATTTAATTATCTTTTGATGCATGTTATGATATATGGGACTTGATGCATATTTTGAACATTGTGTTGAAAATGTTTATCTTATGGAATGAATTTCTTCTTACGGTGACATGTGATTGTATATGGTTTATTCCAATATTGTGAAAGTCATTCAATTCTAGAAAAAATTTCCCTACATTTTTTGTATTTGATGTGAACTATCGTGAATTAAACCCATGACTGTTGTGTAAATAGGTAACCCGGATCCCGGGGCATCACAGAATCACTCCCGGTGAGACCAAACTCCTTCCTCCAATGGCCCACCGCTTCACCCCTATAGCACCGATAGACTCCCTCGGAATGACTCGTCAAGTCTTGCGCCAACCCACAGGTTACAACAGTCACCGACCTCTGCCTACATCCTCCTCTATGCTCACCTCGGTGGCCTTCTCTCTCAGCCGGACCCTTCCTGATACCGCTCCACCGCTCCCATGCTCCAATCCACCACGGGTGTCGCTACCACCACAAGAACTAACCTCTTCCTTGCTATCACATCTTGATGGCAACTATTACATGGTTATTGTGGATGATTTTACCAGCTTGCCATGGATTTTTCTACGAAGAATAACACATATCATTCAGTTTATTTTTAAAATAAAGATGCAAAATGATGTCATTGTGAAAATTATTTGGTCAATAATGCTCGAGAGTTTTGCTTTATAGAGCTGCGAGATTTCAATATTTAGGTAAAAGTTATTCGTCAAACCTGATGTGCTCATACCCCATTACAAATGGTGTCACTAGACATAAGCATTAGCATACACTTAATGCAGTTAGGACTCTTCTTATCCAAGAGAAAGTTCCCTCGTCCTATTAGGAAGATGCAATGTTCATGACTTCGTATTTCTTTTATTATCTTCCCTCTTTATTGATTAATGAGAAACTCCGTACTGAAATATTTTATCATGATGGACAAGTATTTGTTATGTCTCTTAAGGTGTTTAGATGTGTTGCCTTTGTGCAACATCTAAAGATAGTGAGGGACAAGCTTGCCCAACGAAATATCTGAGTGTTGTAGGCTATGTTATAAAAAAGAGGGACGTCTAGATTCCAGCAGTCGTCAACATTATGTTATTGCAGATGTGACTTTTTTAGGCTATCATGTTCTTCTCTATTGCAAGAGAACCAACCATTAGCTGGTCCAAATAAAGATGGAGACGGTACCCATAGTGTCTCCGATAATCCGGTTGCAGTATTTCATTATATTACATATTCTGCACTATCCGATGACACTAGCTTTTGGATCTAGTATAAATGTCAAACTCTACCCCCCACCATCCCCCACCCCCACTATCAACCAAGTTTTTACCTGAGATAATTCGTGATATGAGCTTTTATAAACCGATATTGTGGAGAGAAAATAATGAATTGATTGATAATGAGGCCGAAGGGTTCTCTTATGTAAGAGGAGAAACCTATTGGGAAATTACATAATAGAGACTGAAAGAAAAGAGAATATATAAAGACATGAAAAGATAAATAATATCTCAATACCCCCCTCAAGATGGAGCATGGATATCAATCATACTCAGTTTGGAACATCTTTAAAATGACCCTTTGGCTAGGGCCTTGGTGAACACATATGTTGCATGTTCCCATGAGCAGACGTGGGAGGTAGAGATAAATCCCTTTTGAATTATGTCACAAGTGTAGTGACAGACGATCTAGATATGCTTTGTCCTCTTATGTAAGGCATGATTGTTGGCGATGAAGAGAGTAGCATGTTTGTCGCATTACAAATGCATGAAAAGAGGCACATCAATAGCTAGGTCAGTTAGAATGGATCTGAAACACATAATCTTAGCACTTCCTTATGCCATCGCTTTGTACTCTGATTCTGCACTAGATTTGGCAACCATTGCATGCTTCTTGCTCTTTCATGGCACCAAAAAGCTTCCAATGAACATTGCGAAGGCTGAGGTAGACTTCCTATCCTTGGGACATCCTATATAATCCGCATTTGCGCATGCTGTAATAGCAACGAATGTTCTTTTGTAAATAAAAATCATATACCAAGAAAAGTCTTCACGTACATCAGAATCATATGAATTGCATCTATATGTGCATGCCTAGGGTTGTTCCATGAATTATCTAACTCTGCTTACTGCAAAAGATATGCCTGGCCTGGTGATGATCACATATAGGAGCTTCCCAATGAGCTCCATGTATCGCCTCTTATCTACCTCCATTGCTCACTTCATGCTCGGGTCCAAGGGAGTAGTGGCGGGCCTAAAATTTGCCATGCCTATCTCATGATGACAAACTGTTGACCAAGGAAATCTTTAGTTGCACGAATACCACACGCATCATCACTTGTAACAATGATATCATCAACAAAGACCAGTATAGCAAATGTATCACTCTAAATCCTCTTAATGAAGAGTGAATGATCTGCAATCAATCTCATGAAACCATGCTGCTCTATCAAGTCCGAGAGCTTCTGAAACCATCCTCTAGGACTCTGCTTAAGGCCATAGATAGCCTTATGAAGTCTGCACAATATCTGACACCCCCCTTTAGCAGCGAACCCTGGTGGTTGTTGCATGTAGGCATCCTCCTGCAGGTCCCCATAAAGAAAGGCATTCTTTACAACAAGTTGGGATAAGAACCAGTCCCCTGTTACTACAACTGGGAGAAGAGTCCGCAGTGTAGAATGTCGAGAGATAAAGCTATAAAGTATCCTGATAATCACCCCACATACGTCCGGGTGTACCCATGACCCACAAGCATCGCCTCGTAGAGATCAACACTGACATTTGCTATATGCTTCAATGTGAATACAGACTTGCATCCCACCACAAATGCTCCAGTAGGAGCTGTAACAAGGCTCCACATGCCACGTATGTGTAATGTAGCCAATTCCTCCTCCCTGGCAAGACGTCATCGACCGTCTTGTATTGCCACCTGATATGTTCGCGGTATCTCTATGGTTGATAGAACTATGGTAAACCTTCTGTAGAGATATTTCGTGTCTTTCGTAGTATTATATCGTTATGTTTGCTTTTTGTTATTTCTTTATCTTTAGTAGACCTCTCTGTAATTTACCCTTTAGGTCTCTCCCTATATAAGAGAGCCTAGGGTTTTCTGAATAATCAATCAAGTCTTTTTTCCCAACATGGTATCAGAGCTACCCTAGGGCTCTTCCTAGCCGCCGCCCCCTTCCCCACCCGCCGCCCTCTTCATCTCGTCGCCTCCCTCGACTCCCCCTCTTAAAAGATGCCCCAAAGAGACATGGGTTGCGGGAGGATACACATCACACATACACCTCTGCTTCCACAGAGCCATATGCACATCAAGATCATCTAAATCCACCTCAACCTGTAAACTGGCATCCTGAGAAGGTGCCTTCGCCAACTGCAAAGAAACATGTTGCATGGACAAATCATTAGTGTCATCAGTAGAAACAATGTGCTCAAAAACATACTTGGGGTGTGATAGATGGATGAGGAAGGCCCATAAGCAAGGGGAGCATCGGAGGCCTGCGAACATAAAATGTAGCAACAATTGAGCCAACGTAGCTAGGTGGTGGAGGTGGAAGAGCCACAAAACCAGGTGGCAGTAATGATGAACCAGATATGTGCACGTCCTTCAGATCCCCCACTTGTGTACGGACCCAATCAAAACCCAACAACGCATAGCCCAAAACCTCTTGGCTTCCCCAAACCTCCCGATGTTACCCCCAAACCACTTCCCGGGCCAGATCTAAACCATGGGTATAAAGATCTCGCACGCCCACTTTAGAAGCCCTCTCCCTCATCAAAGCTGAGCTGAACTGAACACACTATTTCCATAGCTTGATATTGGTATGGGGAGGGGGTAGGTGGAGTTGTGGAGAATCAAGAACAAGATCAGCCAGCAGATGGCGGCCCGGGTTGATGAAGAACGTACACGAGATATCCATGCTTTGCGACCTCGAGGTCGTCGTTGTCGTCTTCCGCCAAGGGCAAGCTCTACTAGTTATCCACCGACTCCGAGACGTCCATCATGCACTGTTTGATTCAAATTTACACTGATTCGGACGACATGTCTTAAACTGCATTGATGATTTACAACTTTATCTTATTAGCAGTCAAATCTCAGCAGTGTGATGGAACTAGCAGTGTAATGGACAGTCCCTGCATATGAGCACTGGGGTTTATTTTTACAGTGGATGTTTCAGGGTTTTTATTCAATTTTTGTTGTTTTATTCTATCCGATAGGAGCTACATTGGTAGTTGGAGCAGAGCAGCACTATACAAGGTTGAAGAAATTGGTAGTCGGTACTCGATCGGTGGGGTCACTGATTAAGGATTAATCGGCAGTCGGCGACTAATCGGATTTAGTCGGCCATTAGTCGGTTTTGAATTATTTATTTATTTTTAATATATAAATAATTTTTTATATATATATTCTTATATATTTGCAATATAAATCATTTTTTTATATATATATTCTTATATATTTGCATAGATTTGAACATTTCTATACTATTATAAAGAAACAAAATGAGTAATTGACTTTAAATATAACATTAAGCATATTTGAATAGATTTGATTTAAAAAAAGGAAAAAAATAAAATAAAAAAATCTCTATGTAAAAGTCGACCGAATAGTCGGCCAATTAGGCGGGTTGACTGACTAATGGCCGACTGGGCCTAGTCGAGTCGGCTACCTCCCCCGACTCCATTAGTCGGACCGACTAATCGGCCTAGTCACCCGACTTTTACAATAGTGGCACTATATAGTACAACACTATGTAGTACAGCTTGGCAAATAATAAATATATCGGTATATTTAAATTATCTATAATAGTTTAACAAATTAATCTTGTTGGGATTTTAATGAATTAATCTCGACTCTAAGGAGGGCCAGAAGGATATATTCAGGTTGGTCAAAGCAAGAGAAAAAAAGACCAAAGACCTTTCTCTAATGAGATGCATTAAGGATGAAGAAGGCCACGTGCTTGTTACTCAGAAGGATATAGAGACTAAATGAAAGCATTATTTCCATAAGCTTTTCACTGGGGAAGGAAATAAAGAGATTGTGGAGAAGAGAGACGAATATGATATGTATTCCATAGGGCTAGCATCAATATAGAGAGAAAATCTTAGAGAGTACAAGGGAAAAAATACATAAATACCCCTGAGGGGTTACGGAACCCGAAAGGTTACAACCATAATTGTAATATAATAATTTTAACACTCCCCCTCAAGTTGGAGCATATCTATCGATCATGCTCAACTTGTATACTAAGTACATGAGACGCTTCCTTGGAAGAGCCTTTGCGATGATGTCTGCAAGTTGAAGTTCAGTGGAGATGTGTGGAGTGTTGATTCCATTTCCTCGTACTGCATCACAAATAAAATGGCAATGAACTTCAATGTGTTTTGTCTACTCATGGAAAACTGGATTGGTGGCGATATACGTGGCAGACTTGTTGTTGCAGTATAAGGGTACAGGAGTGGCGGCTGACATGCCAAGTTCTGTTAGGAAAGAAACAAGCCATGTGATCTCACATGTGGCATGACCCATTGCCATGTATTCTGCTTCTGCACTGGATTTGGAGACCATTGTCTGCTTCTTGCTTCGCCAAGTGACAAGGTTATCCCCAACAAACATGGCATATCCTGTAATGCATCGACGGTCCTCAAGAGAGCTAGCATAGTCAGAATCTGTATAAGCGGAGATATTAGTGTGCCCATTTACCCCATAGAAGAGTTCACGTCTGGGAGATTCCTTCAAATATCGAAGGATCAAAAGAACATCCTGCCAGTAACTGTAAAGAGGCTTCTCCATATGCTGACTGGCCCTGCTCATAGCATATGATATATGTGGCCAAGTAAAAGTGAGATAGAGTAATTTTCCCACTAAGCTTCTGTATCGTGTTGCATCTTCAAAAGCTGGATCAGTAAATGTTGAATATTTTCTCACTTCTACAGGGATGGCAGATGGCTTGCATCCAAGAAGTCTTGCCTCAGTCAGAATATTGAGGCAATACTTTCTCTGTAAAAGATGGAGACCCTCTATTGTGCATATTACTTCGATGCCAAGAAAATAACGAACTTGGCCAACATCTTTCGTGACAAAGACCTTCTGTAGGAAGGTCTTGGTCTCCTGGATACCATCTATATCATCTCCTGTTATAACCATATCATCAACATAGACAGCAAGAATGATCGTGCCACTAGGCCGCCGTCTAACAATGACAGAGTAGTCAGATGTTATCATATGAAAACCAAGTGTGTTGATCTCCGTAGTGATCCTGTCAAACCATGTCCTTGGGGTCTGCTTCATGCCATAAATGGCCTTATGTAGTCGACATACATGCTCCCCCCTCGACTACATACCCCGGCGGTTGCATCATGTAGACCTCCTCCTCAAGATCACCATAAAGAAAGGCATTCTTCACATCAAGTTGATAAATGGGCCAAGCCTTGTTGGCAGCAACAGGAGAATGATACGAATCGACCCCATTCTGGCAACAGACGAGAAGGTTTCAAAATAATCAACTCCAAAGGTTTGTGTGAAACCTTTGGCAACAAGTCTGGCTTTCAACCTGTCAATAGAACCATCAAGCGATTGTTTGGTTGTGAAGACCCATCGACAAGCCACAAGGCGAACTCCCGGGGAGCACAACACAAGATCCCACATGCCTGGGAGGTAAGTGCATCCATTTCCTCATCCATGGCTTGTCGCCAACCATGATCCTGCATTGCATTGAAATGATCTCTTGCAACAGAAATAGCATTCAGAGCTTATGCAAATCTCTTGTCACAACTAGATAAACCATTTGTAGAAATAAAATGTGACATGGGGTGATACATACATTGCCTTTTTTACCAGCGTAAAGCTATAGGAAGCTCCCCAGGTACATCCGGGACAACAGTGGTGGTAGCACTCGAAGTGGTCATATCATCCTGCATAAAAGGGACAGGCAAAGGTACATACACTGGTGTAGAAGGTATAGAGGTACGCTGGTGAGTATAGACGATGGCGGAGGAGGGAGGTGCAGAGGAATGTCACTCACAGTCTGTGTGAAATAACTTGTTTGCTCAAAGAAGGTGACATCAACAGACACATAGTATCGACGTCCAACAGGATCATAACAGCGATAGCTTTTCTGGGTACGAGAGTACCCAAGAAAGGCGCATTTGATGGTACGAGAGGATGATTTGTCAGTTGCATGAAAGTTATGAACAAAGGCAATACAACCAAAAATTCGCAGAGGTATGGGAAAAGAAGACTCAATAGGGTAAAGTAAGGAAAATGGAGTTGTCCCTTTGAGAATAGATGAAGGAACACGGTTGATGAGATACACTGCATCAAGGATAGCATCTTCCCAATATTGTTTAGGAACACTCATTTGACTAAGAAGAGATCTGGCAACATTTAGCAAATATCGGAGTTTCCTCTCAGCTATACCATTCTGTTGTGAGGTATATGGACATGATGTTTGGTGAACAGTTCCCTGGGATGCAAAGAAAGAGGTCAAGTCATGTTGGGTTAACTCAAGAGCATTATCAATACGAATGATCTTAACAATGCTAGAAAAGTAAGTTTTAATATATTGAAAGAAATTTCTGACAATTTTATTAATCTTCGAACGCTCCTTTATTAGATATACCCAAGAAGATCGACAATAATTGTCAACCAAACTATAAAATAACGATGACCACTTAATTGCGGATCGGACAAGGTCCCCAAACATCACAATGAACAAGATGAAAAGCAACAGTATTACGAGACTCAGTAGGAACAGGAAACGAAGCTCGATGGTGTTTCTCGAACTCACATGCATCGCACTGAAAGGGCTTCAGAGCAGAGAGTTCAGGAAACATCATGGAGATGGTCTTGGCAGAGGGATGCCTAAGGCGGAGATGCCATAGGAGTGGATCTTCGGAGATGGACGCAGCACCAACATTGTTGGTCATCCAGTTGATAGCCAAATAGTTGTCAGTATGCCAATTGTCGTACTCTTTGTCCTTTTCATCTAAAGGATCTTTAGTCAAAATATAGAGTTTCCTCTAACCACCATTGAACACCATAAAAGATCGAGATCAAAGCATATAATTTTCTGTACCCTTGAGTTTGATAGTAGTACCTTGTGCCATAATAACATGGCCAAGGGCTTTGTCTCGATAGAAGAAGGCGCCATGGTGGTCTTAAAATAGAAAGAAGATCCCGATCAACTAAGAATGCATATAAGAGCTGAAAAATGCCCTAAGATTCAATTTTGCCCTTGAAGAAGGGCTGAAAACCCTCAAAGGACAGCAGATTTGGATTCTTGGCAGCGGTTCGTGATGAGTTTTGGATCTCCAAAGAGTCCTATGATACCCGTGAAGGGTAGATGTGGGGCTGACGACCTTCGTAGGAGGTCCTGAAAGCGCAAGGTAGCGCTAGCGGGAGGGCTGTGTACCCTCTGGCGGCACCAGTAGGTGTTGGAGATGCTCTTTTGGGGTCGAGCTGCTGCACTGGAGGTGATTGGAGGGCCTTACGCGGGGTCCTAATTTAGGGAAGAGGGCCTACGCAGGCTTTTGTGAGGCTTGAAGGTGGCAGTGTGGATTTCAGGTCAGAACCCCGATCTTGGACCGTTGCTCTGATACCATGTGGAGAAGAGAGACAAACATGATATGTATTCAATAGAGCTAGGGTCTCTTACATAGAGAGAAAACCTTCGAGAGTACAAGGGGAAAAATACATAAATACCCATGAGGGGTTACGGAACCCAAATGGTTAAAGGTTACGGAACACGAAGGGTTAAGAGTTACGGAACCCGAAAGGTTACAACAATAATTGTAATATAATAATTCTAACAAAGATTACTTTGGGTGATCTAGCTAGTAGTGAAAGTTACTTGAATCGTGCAAGATATTGACGAATACAAATAAAGGAAGTAGATGAGACTTTAAATGTTTTGAGACATGGGAAAGGTGTATGAACACATGACATCCTATAAAAGTTTGGAGAGTTTTAGGTGATCCTGATTTTACTGGACTTACAAATTTATTCAATGGTATTTGACGAACCAAGAAAATGCCTGAAAATTGGAGAAGTATCGTGGTGTATCTTTATAAGAACAACGGGGACATTAAAAATTGTTCAAATTACAAAAGTATCAAGCTGACGAGTTACACTATGAAAATTTGGGAACATTGATCGAAAGAAGGTTGATGCAAGTTTCAAAGTAAAAGAAAACTAATTTAGATTCATGCTAGGTCGCTCAACCATTAAAGTCATCCATTTGTTGATGAGAACAATGGAGATTTATAGAGCTAAAATGAAAACGTCCATATGATTTTTATTGATTTGGAGAAGGCTTGTGATTTTATCCCACGTGAGATATTGTGGAGAGTTTCGGAGAAAAGACAAGTATATGTCCTATACATTGACCTCGTAAAGGATATGTATGATAGGGCCTTATCTTGAGTAAGGATCCAGTCTGGGAAGACAAACTATCAGGACATCAACATTGGTTTACATCAATGTTCAACTTTGAGTTCATTTCTTTATACTTTGATTATGGACGAGTTGACAAGTCAATTCAGGATGAGATACCTTGGTGCATATTATTCGCTGATGATATTGTGTTGATAATTGAGACTAGAAATGCAGTAAATAAGAAGCTTGAGGTCTATGGACATGCATTGGAGACTAAAGAATTTCGTATAAGAGGGCTTAGACTGAATATATGGAGTGCACTTTAGATGGAAGCAATGAAGAAGGAATCGAGGTGAAGATTGGTGACAATAACATTTAAAAGAGATATTCTTCTAGATACATGGGATTTATTTCGCAACACGATGGGAAAATTGATGGAGATATTACTAATAGAATAAATGTAGGCTGGCTAAAGTGGAGAGGAGTCTCTATTGTTCTCTGTGATAAGAAAATTCCTTTGAAAATCAAATGAAAGTTCTACAAAGCAACCATGAGACATGATATGCTCTATGGATCTGAATGTTGGCATGTAAACCATAGACATGTACAGAGAATGGTAGTAGCAAAAATAAAAATGCTAAGGTGTATGTGTGGACACACGTGTAAAGATCGGATTCAGAATGATGCAATCCGAATGAAAGTTGGTGTAGCTCCGATCAAGGATAAGATGTGAGAAAACCGCTTAAGGTGATTTGGCCACTTGCAAAAGAGGTCAATTGATGCATCGGTTAGGAGATGCAAGTTTTGGGATGTTGAGCCTGCTAAGAGAGGGCGGGGAAGGCCCAAGAATTGTTGGAATGAGACTATATGATATAATCAAAGTTTTTTTTGGATTTAAGACCGAGAATAACCCTAGATAGATCTGAATGGAGGCAAAGAATTCATGTAGTCGACCCTACTTAATGTGGGAAAAGGTGTTGTTGTAATCTTGCTAGGATTTTTGGTCTGATCTAGAAGTTGGGATGCTTCCCAGAGATTGTGGTGGTGGTGAGGGCGGTGGAGGTGGTGGTGGTGGAGTTGTAGGTTATGGTGGCATAGAAGGAAAAGGCACATAAACTTCCTCTCCAAAGTCAGACGGAGTCAACTTGTCACCTGTAGGAGAGAAAAACATGACAAACTCAAAAAAAGTGACAACACTGACATAGTACTTTCGTCTAATAGGTTGAAACTAATGGGTCCAAGAGTAGCCTACAAAGGCACACTTGACAACTCCATGGAAGAGTTTGTCATGACCAGGAGTCAGGAGGTGCACAAAAGCCACAGTAAGGGAGAACATGTTCTTCTTGGGAAACGCGATCGAGAAAGGAATATTCTCTCTTAAAATTAAGGATGGCATGTGGCATACTAAGTAACATGCAATGAGAACAACATCACCTCAAAAAGAACAGGGAGCGCGACTATGAATCATGAGGGTCCTGATCACATCAAGTATGCGACAGTGTTTGTATTCAACAACACCGTTCTGTTGAGAAGTGTACGCACACGAGGTATGTTATATAATGCCAAGAAACTTGAACAACTCAATGCAAGACTTTAAGGCATTGTCAGAGCGTACATATTTAACAATATAATAACTACAAAGCCTTTTACTGCAATTTAGGATCAGCTACTTGGATTTTTTGTTGTCACCCAAATCCATTTTGGGTCATTCTCAGGCTTAAATTCAAACAACTAAGATCCCCTCAGATAATCTCATTCCAACACTTCTTGGGACTTCCTCGCCCTCTCTTAATCGGCTCAACATCCCAAATCCTGCATCTTCTAATTGGTGCATCAACCCACCTCCTTTGTAAATGGTCAAACCATCTTAAGTTATTTTCTCTCATCTTATCCTCTATCGAAGCTACACCAACTTTCCTTCTGATCGCATCATTCTGAATCTGATATTTGTGTATGAATCATGGAAGGAAATATCGTGATATATCGATGATAAACCGCTGATATATCGATATCGAAACGAGACCGATATGGGTACCAATTTGGCGAAATATCCTCCTTTTTAGGCATTTCCTTCACAAAAGTGCATCGATATGGGCGATATTTCAGCGATATATCGTCGAAATATCGTATCGATAGAGTATCAAAACGATATTTTAATCGATATGGCCTTCCATGGTATGAATACGCATACACCTTAGCATTTTCATTTATGTTATTTTCATTCTCTACACATGTCTATGGTTTACAGGCCAACATTCTGATCCATAGATCATAGCAGTTTCATAGCTGCTTTATAATACGTTCCTTTGACTTACAAAGGGATTTTCTTATTACAAAGAACAATAGAGGCTGCTCTCCACTTCAACCAACACGTATTTATTCTATGAGTAACATCTCCATCAATTTCCCAATCTTTTTTGCAAAATACATCCCAAGTATCTAAAAGAATCTTTCTTCTAAATGCCATCGTCTCCAATCTTCGCCTTAAGTCCTTCACCGTTGTTTCCATCAAATGTGCACTCCATATATTCAGTCTTAGTTATAAGAAATCCTTTAGTCTCTAATGCATGTCTCCAAACCTCAAGCTTCGCATTAACTCCATCTCTTGTCTCATCAATTAACAATATATCATCAACGAATAACATGCACAAGGGTATCTCATCTCGAATATGAATAGTCGACTCGACCATAATCAAAGTAAAAAGGAATGTACTCAAAGTTGAACCTTGATGCATACCGATGCTAATGTTAAAATAGTCAGTCTTCCTAGACTGGATCCTTACACAAGATGAAGCACCATCATACATACCCTTTATAAGGTTAATGTATATGAAAGGTGTTTGTCTCTTCTAAAAAACTCTCCTCAATATCTCCCTTGGGACTTAATCATAAGCCTTCTCCAAATCAATAAAAATCATTTGGAGGTTCTTCTTTTCAGATCTATGGTATGGTGAGGACGTTGGACTCTGAATCTAGTAACCCAAGTTCAAATCTCAGTGGGATATTATTTTAACTCAATCACGACCAATCCCAAGTTCGAGTAAATTGAGGAGGGTTGAGATAGATAGCCGACAACCAAAGTAAAACAGTTTGAGACAAATTCCTAAATAGTATTTTTTAAAAAAATATTATATATGAATTTTCCTCAAGACAGTCGGATCTTTTCAACATTGATTTATGCATTTGACAAAATAAAAAATATTCTTTAGTTCAGTAATAAAAGATTGAATTATAGACCAAGCCTCTGACTTGTTTTTCAAAAGAAAATCCCAGAATAGTCCAGAAAAGTCATCCAAAGCTATAAGATAAAACATGTGTCCCCGATGATCAGGATCACGATTATAACCCCAAATGTCAAAATGGACTAACTCAAATAAATGACTACTACTACGACTCTGACGATTAGGAAAAGAATGATGATGCTTTCTAAGCTAGCAAGCCTCGCATTGGAAGCTGGACCAAGTGGATATATGTAGGAGGACATGACACAACTTCTGCAGAAGGTGACCAAGCCGAAGATGCCGCATGTATGGTCAGATTGATCTAATTAGAATAGAAGAAGCACCAGCATATGGAGACTAGAACAGTCTGCACATCCTTCCTTGCTCACAGCTACATCCAATCACACTACCTGGGAATATGCTCTGATACACAAGAGAAGATGGCCAAAAAATGACACGACAATGCAAATCCTTAGTGATTTGACCAATAGAAAGTAAATTCATCGAAAATTCAGATGCATGTGATACATTATGTAGCCTCCTAAATGGCAATAAATGGACCTCCTCATGTCATGTAACGGAAGAGTGAGTCACATCTGCAATGACAACTAATCTGTCAAGAGGAACATATCTGTATGAAGTAAATTGTGCCATGTCTCCATACAAACGGTGGAAAGCACCCGAATCCACAATTCACTCTGTCATATCTATCATGCTACAATTGATAAGAGCATAGGCTATACCTGAGGAGTTCGAAGATGCTCTACCATGTCTGTAAGAACTAGATGACATGTAGTATTGTTGGCAGCATGAATCATTATCTACCTTAAATAGAAGATAAAATCATTAAACCTCAGACATGTAGTAGGAGCTGAACTGGCAGTGGGCTCAACCTACTTGGCTACATGAGCAGATAAGGGATACCAATACTTCGATTGCATGTCTCCTCAGTATGACCACCATAATGGCAATATGTGCATGAACAACGTTGACGCCTTCCTCCTCTGCTACTGCCAAGTCCCGAGCCTGTAAGCTTCCCTCTTGAGAGGGCACCTGCTCATCCTGCATAGAATCCTGTTGCACAAACAACTCAGTAGTGCTTGAGAGGGGGGGGGGCTGTCAGTGGGCAAGGGGGGAGAGTAAGGTTAGGGTTTGGTGGGATACATGAATTTCGGTCTAGAACAGTCGCTTCGATACCTTGTAGAAGGAAAATAAAATGAATTGCATTAATGAGAGACTCTAAGGTTCTCTTATATAGGAGAGGAACCTGTTGGACAAATTACAAGAAGAAGATAAAAGAAATAGATAATATGAAAGCAATAAGGAAGATAACTAATATCTCAACAAAAACCTTAAGCCCATAATGGCTTAGAGAATGTGATAGCTACTTTGGAATCCATATGGATCACATAAAAATTCTGAGTCCAAATCAAAGATGAGATCTCTTAAATAATAATCATATGCATGTTTGCATCAAATTGGTAGAGTTTGAAATATAGAAATCTGAATCTAAACTTGGAGGGTGATATGTCCTGTAGAACTCTACATAATACTCCCCCTTTCTCCCAAAATCGTCGGAAGACCACGTCAACAAGGTTGGGAGAAGACCTAAAGATCGGGAAAATAAAATCAATAAGCTGATTTCTCTCCTTTTTCAGATTTTTTTACACATTTTTTATATCAATTTTTTCCTTTTAAGTCCAGCTTTTCTTTTCTTTGTACGCTTGCCTCTTTTTTGTGAGTCCCCTTTTTGTATAACTCTCCCAAATTGGGTCATAAAGTTGCAGTCTCTCTTTTTTTGGCTAAAGCCCAGTTGGGCTTCTTTCTTAACCTTTTTTAATAACTCTTAGCCCGCTTGGGTCCAAACTTCTCCCTTCTCCACCCCACCCCCTCTCCTTTTTTATTTTTTTTACAGCAGATCCCATTGGGCTAACCAAAGAAAAATGATGCTTGCTATTTAGGTTTCTCACGAGTGAACCCAATCATCAGGGATTCACATCGTTTTCCCTAGTGTTTGTGGAGAGAAATAATGAGTTGTTTACTCATGAGACCCTAGGTTCTCTTACATAGAAGAGAAGCACGTTAGGCAAATTATATAAAGAAGATGGAATGAAAAGAGAATGCATAAAAGAAACAAAAGATAACTAATGTCTCAACATTTCACCTCAAGTTGATCATGCTCAACGTGGAACGTCTATGTAATCGCCCTCTTGCTAGGGTCTTGGTGAACACATATAATGTTTGATCTCCTAAGATATCATGAAAGGTGGAGATGAAGCCCTTCTCAATCATGTCTCGAGTGTAGTGACAGTCTACTCGATATGCTAGGTCCTCTCATAGAAGGCTGGGATGTTTGCATTGAAGAGAGCAGCTTGGTTGTCGCATTGGTTGTGCATGGGAAGCGGTACCTCAACTGCTATGTCAGTAAGAATAGATCAGACCCATCTATGTACTCCCAAGTGACATGGATATGCACTCTGATTCCGCACTAGATCTGGCGATCACCGTGCGCTTCTTGCTCTTCCATGACACCAAGCTATGAACACTGGAAAGCTAGATGTGGACTTCCTGTCCTTGGGGGACCCTGCATAATCTTCATCAACACAAGATGTAATGGTAAGGGATGTGCCTTTATTAAATAGAAAATCAGTGCCAGGTGAGGTCTTCAAATACCTTAAAATCATATGGACTGCATCTATATATGCATGTCTAGGTTGCACCATGAACTGACTCACCCTGCTCACTGCAAAGGATATATCTGGCATGGTGTCCTTTTGTTATTTATCCTATTAGCCCTTGTTTCTTTCTCATAAATCCAAGGTTGGTGGTATTGTGGATTCCCAGAAGCAGATGAAAACTTCATGGTGAAGGTAAGGGGATGATTCATGCTAAAAAAAGGGCGACTATTTAAAATAAAGTTTGAGGCCCAGCAACATTCATGAATCGCTCGTTCAATTATCCCTCAGAGACTGGATGATGGTCACGTATAGGAGCTTCCTAATGAGCTCCATGTACCTCCTCTTGTCTACCTACTTAGTGTCATTATCACAATCTCATGCTAGGGTCCATAGGTACATTAAATAAAGAGGATATTGAGATTATCACAACATGGGTACATTAAGAAAATTCTTGAATGTTTCCGTATGGATAGTTCCAAGAAAGGTTTCCTCCCCTTAAGACATGGTATCCACCTATCTAAAGGGATAGCTCCTCAAAATGTTGAGGAAAAGAAAGCCATAGCCGGATGCCCCTATGCATCAACTGTAAGAATCTTAATGTACGTCATAATGTGTACTAGGCCAGATATCAGCGATGCAGTTGGAGAGGTAAGTCGTTACCAATCCTTCTACGGAGAACAACACTGGAAAGCGGTGAAGAACATTTTCAAGTATCTAAGACGGACGCAAGATTATGTCTTGATCTATGGAGATGGTGATCTTCAAGTCTTGGGATACACAGATTCAGACTTCCAGTCAGATATTGATGATCGAAAGTCAACATCAGGGTTTATGTTCCTGTTGAATGATGTTGTGAGCTGGAGAAGCAAGAAGCAGGACACTATAGCAGATTCAACAACAGAAGCTGGATACATTGCCGCATCGGATGCTGCAAAGGGGGCAGTGTAGTTACGCAAGTTCATCATGGAATTTAGTGTAGTTTCTTCTTATACTCCCATCCCGTTACTCCGCGATAACACAAGAGCCATTGCCTAGGCAAAGGAACCCAAAGGCATCAAAAGAGCAAGCATGTGGAAAGGAAATACCATATCATTCGGGAGATTCAAAAGAATGGTGACATCATCATCACGAAGGTGGCCTCTGCCGACAACATTGCTGATACTCTTACTAGACTTTTGACACAGAAGGTTTTCGACCAACATGTAATGAATATGGGTTTAAGGATTGTATTTGAATGGTTCTGAAGGCTAGTGGGAGATTATTAGTCATGTGAGCCTGAGGCGAATCATTCCTACAATAAATGTTATTGTAATATTTGATTTATCAATAGAAGTTATTGATTTTTTCACTCCATCTCTCAGATTTGAGATTGTTGACGCATATAAAGTAGTGCATGTATCCCTTCGTTATTTTTAGTTTCAGTTGTATGCTTTATGTAATTTACCCATAGGCTACTCTCCTATATAAGAGAGCCTAGGGCTTATGGAATAAACAACTTGCTCATTTTTCCCAACATGGTATCAGAGCGACGGTCCTAGACCGGAGTTCTCGAAACCCTAACCCTACCCCACCCGCCGGCCTCTCCTTCTCTCTCTTCCCGATCGGCGCCGCCCTCTCTTCCGCAGCACGTGCAGCAGGCGCCGCCCTCCCTTCTGCAACACGTGCGGCAGCGCTCCCTTCCCCTGCACGAGCCCCTATACGCGTGCGGGCCTCTCCGATCGGTTGTTTCTCTGCGCGCCTCCCATCTCCTGCGCGGGCATCTCCCCGTGCTGTAGCGATATAGCGTTGTAGCATCTCCACGGTGCTCCTATCCCTCGCGCATAACCTGTGCGGCTGCACGTGAACTCTCACGCATAACCGCACCAATCCAGCGTGCCACCAGTGCGCACTACAACGCGCTACCAGTGCGTCCATCGCGCACCAGTGCGCCAGTGACCGTGCGTTCTCCAGGTTGAGTTTGCGCGTGCGCGTGTGCCTCCTGTACGCGTGCGCGTGCTAAGCCCTGAAGCGCACAACATCATCTTCATGGGTTTAGTTGCTTGAGGTCTACACGTGCAACTAAACCCGTCAATGTCATTGTAGACGAAGTTCATTATTGGTCAATCGCTCCAGTCTTCAGTCTCCAGGATGTCAGAAAACAAGTCAGATATCCCATCTATTGGCGTCTTTCGTGGTCCAGCGCCTATAGTAAAGATGGATGGTACAAATTATGAACTGTGGGCAATGCAGTTCATGAGCATGATGAAGTCAACAGGCAAGAAGCACATCCTTACCGAACCAGAGCATGCTGAGAAGACTGGAGCCAATGCCTCTTGGGAGGCTGATGATGCATATGCCAAGGTTTGGCTATCTGGTACGTTGGCAATTGAAATTGCCAATGACATCCTACATCAACCCACAGCCAAGGATATGTGGGACATTTTGGCGGCTACATACTCGCAGGCGAAGGACGAGACGAAGATTCTGCAACTTCAGCATGATATATTCACAATAAAGCAGAATGGTCGCCCTTTACATTCTCTCTATACATCACTGAGAGGGATGTTCGAGAAGCTCTATAGCTTCATGCCCCTTACAGCCACGCCAAAACAGCAGAAGACATACAGGAACGCGACTATGGTGGGTGTGTTCCTGGCTGCACTCGACCCAGAGTATGAGGCGGCACGATCACATATCTTGGCTGACTCTACTATTCCTCCCATGGAGGAAGCTTTTCATAGATTGAGTCGGATCACAGTTCCTTCCACCGCTGCGAATCAGAACACTTCGGCCATGGCAGCCAACAGGGGTCGCGGATTTCATCATCAGGGCCGTGGACGTGGACCCCGTGGAAGAGGTGGTCGTACTAGGCCAACATGTACTACTGTCATCGTGTAGGATACAATGAAGACACATGCTATTCAAAGCATGGATTTCCTGCATCTGCACGAGTCGCTGAGCAGATAGAGCCTCCATCTGTTGCTACTTTGGATCAGCGGTTCGACGATCTAGTTGCCCGTCTAAAGGGCATTATCCCCCCATCTGGTCCAGCACCGACTACTGAGAGTCAATCTGATGCTGCCACCTCTGCCTCTGCCTCTGCGTCGACCAGTGCTTCAGGTAGCATACTTGCATTCACCAGTAGTAGATCAGATATATTACCATGGATTATGGACTCGGGCGCTACACATCATCTATGTGGCGACCAGAATTTACTTACAGGATACACTCAGATTCCTCAAGGCCGAACAGTGGTAATCGCCAATGGTACACATTCCCCCATCACTGGTTAGGGGGAGATTCGATTGACATCTTCTATGCAGTTCAAGAATGTGCTACATACACCTGACTTCTCAATGAATTTATTGTCAATTAGTCAGATTACGAAGGACCTACATTGTCGGGCAATTTTTAATCCATCTTCTTTGATTTTTCAGGACATCCATACGGGCAACGTGATTGGTCGTGGCTATGAGCAAGGAGGCCTCTACCGCCTGAATCAGACCCCTTTCGCTGGAACCTCATCCATTTCCACTAGACAAGTATCTACTTTATTGTGGCATCCGCGCTTTGGACATTTACCGCTTCAGAAGTTGCGTCACGTGTTACCTTATGGTCTTCCTCACACACCTATTCAATGTGAGGCGTGTCAGTTGGGAAAGCATCACAGGTCGTCCTTTCCCAGTCGTCCAGGTCGGAGTAGTACCTCCAAGTTCGAGTTATTTCATATTGATGTCTGGGGTCCGAGTCGTGTACCTGATCATCAGGGACACAGATTTTATATAGTATTTGTGGATGATTTTTCTAGAGTGTCATGGGTGTTTTTGATGAAAAATAAATCTGAAGCAGGAAATATCATTATCCATTTTCTGAATGAAATACAAAATGTTTTCTCCACATCTGTGAAGTTTGTGAGAAGTGATAATGCTTTAGAATTGTGCACCAATGTTCTTGCCAATTATTACTCCTCAAAAGGGATTGTTCACCAAACATCTTGTGCTCATACATCTCAACAAAACGACGTTGCTGAAAAGAAACACCGTCACCTTCTTGATGTCACAAGATCACTTCTTATACAGAGTCATGTTCCCTACTCCATCTGGGGTGATGCAGTTCTCACTGCATGTTACCTAATCAATCGTATGCCTTCTTCTGTCTTGAATGAACAGATTCCGTTTTCCCTCATCCATCCTGGGAAGGATCTGTTCACTCTTACTCCTCGTGTGTTTGGTTCGGTTGCCTTTGTCCAACAGTTGTCTCTTGGTACTGACAAGCTCTCTCCTAGGGCTGTCAAATGTGTTTTCGTTGGGTACTCCAGAACTCAAAAGGGGTACAAGTATTTTGATCCCCTGCGTCGGCGGTATATGGTCAGTGCAGATGTTACATTTTTTGAATCTGTTATGTATTTTTCAGCCTCGGGAGACAAGCAGCTACCACCTCCATATACTGATGCCATATACATGACACCACCACCTCAAATGTCGTCATCAACACCACAAACACCACCACCGCCGCCGCCGCCACCACATATACCTGTCTCACCGCTACCGTTCCATTATACCCGCATGCCTCCTCCCGCTCATGGTCATGACTCGTCTCCTAGCTCGCTTATGGTATGTAATGAAAATATTTCTATTGATGGATCTGACGATATTTCTGAGGAGGATATGTTGCAGGGGCCAGATGAGGCTACAACAGATTTAGATGTTCTCATTGCTCTACGCAAATCGAAGAGAAGCTGTGTTACATATCCGTTGTCAGCATCTGTGTCTTTTGACAGATTATCTGGAGATTTCAGGACATTTGTGGTGGCACTGTCAGTTGTAAATATTCCACGGAGTCATCAAGATGCTCTGCAGGATAGTAGATGGCGGCTAGCAATGGAGGAAGAAATGGCGGCACTTCAGTCCAGAGGAACTTGGAGTTTGGTTCCTATACCTCTAGATGTGAACCCGGTAAGCTGTAAGTGGGTGTTTACAGTGAAGCACAATGCAGACGGCTCTATTGATAGGTACAAGGCACGTCTTATTGCACGTGGCTTTACACAGACATACGGGGTGGATTACCTTGATACATTCTCGCCTGTGGCCCGTCATTCCACTCTCTGGATCTTGTTGTCCATTGCAGTTGCTAGACACTGGCCGCTCTATCAGCTGGACGTGAAGAATGCATTCTTATATGGAGATTTGTAGGAGGAAGTCTATATGCAACAACCACCCGGTTTTGCTGTTGAGGGGGAGTGTTCCAAGGTATGCAGATTACATAAGGCTATCTATGGCCTTAAGCAGAGCCCCAAAGCCTGGTTTCAGAAGCTCTCAGACCTCTTTGAGAAACAAGGATACAAATGTTCCAATGCTGATCATTCATTGTTTGTACAGAAGACTGCTAGAGGTATTATTGCAATTATGGTTTATGTAGATGATATCTTGATCATAGGAGATGATGAGCAGGGCATAAAGCAGGCGAAAGAAATGCTGGGAAGCGAATTTGTCACTAAGGATCTTGGTGTCCTTAGATATTTTCTGGGGCTGGAATTTGCTAGAAATCCATATGGGCTAGTAATGTCACAAAGGAAATATGTTACAGATCTGTTGAGTGAAACAGGTATGCTTGGGTGTCGACCTGCTACGACACCAATGGATCCCAGCATGAAGCTCTATGATGATGACACAGAGGAGGTGGACATGAGAAGATACAGAGAACTGGTAGGCAAACTGTTGTATGTCACGATCACTAGACCATATATATTATTTGCAGTGAGTCGTGTGAGCCAGTTCATGGAGCAACCACGCCAGGTTCATGTGGATGCAATACATATGATTCTTAGATATCTCAAATCATCTCCAGGTGCAGGTCTGCTATTCAAGAAAGTAAAGGGGATTTCTATATGCAGGATGTCCCAAGGACAGGAAGTCCACCTCAGGGTATGCCGTCTATGTTGGAGATGCCCTACTCTCATGGAGAAGCAAGAAACAGACGGTGGTAGCCAGATCTAGTGCTGAATCCGAATATAGGGCTATGGCCCAGGCTACTACAGAAAGGATGTGGGTGAAAGCTATACTAACAGACCCATGTCTAAATGTACCACTTCCTATGAACTTGGAATGTGATAATCAGGCAGCCTTGTTCATTGCAAACAACCCAGCATTCCATGAGCGGACCAAGCACATCGAGGTTGACTGTCACTTCATACGTGACATGATTCAGAAAGGGTTCATTGCTACGTCTCATGTTACCTCAGAGAATCAGACTGCTGATATATTTACCAAGGCATTACTTCGAGGCCCATTCCAGAAGTGTGCGTCCAAGCTGAGCATGATTGATATCTATGCTCCATCTTGAGGGGGAGTGTTGACGCATATAGAGTAGTGCATATATCCCTTCGTTATTTTTAGTTTCAGTTGTATGCTTTATGTAATTTACCCATAGGCTACTCTCCTATATAAGAGAGCCTAGGGCTTATGGAATAAACAACTTGCTCATTTTTCCCAACAGAGATTAAATGAATGAATGCACTATAAGGTCCCTCTGCACAATTAGATATATGTATCATGGCCATCTTAATGATCATATAACTGTTGATTCAATAGTTAAATCATAGAGGTTGGTGCTTTGCTGAATATCTAAGGAGTTAAATTGAGGATTCATCAAGCACCGTCAAATGATTGCTAAGAGATGATCTCCAGCCCAAGTAGGATATGACAATCCTTTCTCATTAGGTTGATATCTGACCGACCTTTTGATGCAGATCCTCTGCATGGGAATAGAGATTCAGAAGTGTCAAATTAATTAGGTCAAAGAGTTGACTTAACGAGATCGAGATAACCAAAATCCTATGTCGTATACTGTCACGATATAGGTATGTATCCTCTGACCGAAGATAGATGTATTACTATATGTCTAAGTATGTACATTTGGCAGATCAATAGGTTGATGACCTAACCGAGATCTATACACCAACGAGCTGGTATGCATATGAGGGCATATGCGTAATACGATCTCTCAAAGGGATCATACAGGTTCACTTATTAATCAGAAGACATTCATTCATGAGGTATTGAGATCGATCAAATTCCATACATGGTCGTCGTGCTTTGAAGCATGACAAGAATTTGTAGGTATAATATATGCTTTTGGAAAGCATATGATCAATACTGACTTCCAATGACCAAGGTTGAGAAATTTGATGATGAAATCCTAAAGACAACAATATAAAATTCTATATCTTCGAGTTTATCATAAGTCTTCCAGTATGCAAGATGTACATGTATTAGAAATACATGAGAGTGATGTGATCATAAATGAGTGTATAACCATGGCGCTTTCATTCCGAGGGAATGATGAAACATGTCTGGATTTTAGTGACTCTTCTCAGTTGAGAAGCAATCTTATCTTGGTCCAAGTGTTGGACATTGATCTGAATGAGATTCAGATGCAATAAGAAGATTAGATTTACGGCCTTAATTTAATCAAGCATCTATGAGAGGCCCATGAGATCCGGATTTGAGATGTAATCTCAATATCCAAGTCATTATACGTGGAACGTACAATCACCATGTCCTTATCTCCAAGTATATGCGGAGAGAGCACATTATTCTTGAAAGAGTTCAAGAATAATTCCATTGTTGAATTATATCTAAGCATTGAGAAATGGATAATTAAATGTGATTTAATTATCATAAATAATGTGAATTTGATTCATATTATTTGAATGCATGAGAATGATAATCCAATATAATTAAATGTGATTTAATTATTATGGATATGAATAATGTAGATAGTACTATCTAATTATTCATATATACTATAAATATGATTTATAATATATTAGAGAGAGATTATTGTAATTTATAGTTAATTAATTATTGATGTGAATTGGATTCACATTGGAAGATTAGGCACATGATGTTTGATGAATAATACCTTGGGTTGAAAAGCAATTGGAGAGAGAATTAGTACAAAATTCCAAGGCTTTTTCAGTTCTCACAATTTTCACAGAAGTAGAAACACATTTTGTACTTCGGTTAGGAAAATTTTGATAACATCTCCAGCTTCAGATTTATTCTTTAATAAAAAGATCCAAGACAGATGAGAAAAATCATCAATAGCAACCAGATTAAACATGTGTTCCTGGTGATCAGGAACACGACTGGGACCCCAAATATCTATATGAAACAACTCAAAAATTGAGCTACTGCTCCGACTTTGATGATTGGGGAAGTCAAAACGATGATGTTTTCCCAACTGAAATGCCTCACATTGAAAGGACGTGTAAGGCGAGATTTGAGGCAGAACACAACACAATTTCTGGAGTGGGAGATGACCAAAGCGTAGGTGCCACGTAAATGGTGAAACATGTCCAACAGAAAGAGAGGAGATTCCGACATAGGGAGTTTGAACTAGGCGATAGAGACCGCCCTGCTCATGGCCACACCCAATCACCGTGCCCGTAAGGATGACCTGAAAAACAAGAGAGGATGGGACAAAAACAGCTCGGCAATGTAAATCCTTCATAATTTGACTAATGGACAATAAATTCATAGAGAAATCAGCTACATGCAACACATTCTGTAGATGCATAGAGGACGTCAAGCTAATCTCCCTTGTCTAGTGATTGGGGAATGAGTCACATCTGCAATAACTATAATTCTTCCTGGTGGAACCTGTCTGTAGGCTGTAAATTGATCTCTGTCTCCACACAAGTGATGTGTGGAACCGAAGTCCATAATCCATTCTATAACAGTAGATCTACTACTGCTAGTGAGTACATAAGTACTACCTGAGGTACTGGAGGAGGCTGAACCAACTACATCTGAATGACTCCCAGGGACCAATGAAGATGTCACAGACTGGCAGGATGTATAATGCCCCTCGATCATGCTACAAGATCATCAAAACGTTGATCCAAAGAGGAAGAAGCAGGGGGATCAATCTGCTCAGCCACTCGAGTAGAGGCAGGGAATCCATGCTTGGAGTAACATGTATCCTTTGTATGTCCAGGGCGATGGCAGAAAGTACATGGCTGACAAACACGATCTCCTTTGCCCCGAGGTCCGCGACCACAAAACTGAGAGGAGCCTCTGCGACCTCGGGAAGCTGCCATCGCTGAAGAAGTCTGACTGACAATAGTAGATGGAACTATGATCCGACTGAGCCTGCAGAAGGCTTCCTTTGCGTGAGGAATAGTCGCATCTGCCAAAATCTGGGAATGGGTTGCCTCATACTCAGGATCAAGGGCTGCAAGAAATACATCAACCATGCTAGCATTCCTTTACGTCTTCTATTGTTCGGGAGTAGATGTTAGAGGCATGAAGCTGTAGAGCTTCTCGAACATCCCACGCAAGGATGTATATAACGAAATGAAGGGGCCGTCCATTTTGCTTGATAGTAAAAATATCATGCTGGAGTTATAGAAACTTCATTTCATTCTTTGCCTGTGAATAAGTGGTTGCAAGAATATCCCACATCGCCTTGGCTGTGGGTTGATCAAGTATATCATTGGCAATCTCTATGACCAATGTTCCTGAAAGCCAAAGCTTGGTATATGCATCATCTGCCTCCCATGAGGCATTAACCCCAGTCTTCTCAGTCGGCTCCTTCTCGGTAAGAATATGTTTCTTACCCGTAGACTTCATCATGCTCATGAACTGCATAGCCCACAGTTCATAGTTTGACCTATCCATCTTTATTATAGGCGCAGTACCTCTGAAGGCGCCTTTGGAGAGAATATCTACCTTGCTTTCTGACATGACGACTAAAGAGGACTAGAGTCGAAGACTAGACAAGTGTTTGTCTACACTGACATAGAGAGATTGGATTGTATGTGTCGACTCATGTAATCAATCTCATCCAGATAAAGTACTCGTCGCCGATTCTCCTAGAGGAGGGTGGTGGCACCCCTTTTGGAGAGAGGAGGTCCAAGGCCGATCAGTAGCACCCGGGCAGCGAGACCCGGGTCGTAAAGCCTCCGCGACGAGACCCGTAAGCCCCGGCAGCAGGCAGAAGGACCTGCAAGGCCTAGTGATGGGCAGCAGGGGCCTGCAAGGACCAAGGCAGCGGTGGTGTCCTGTGAGGGCTGGGCAACGACAGTGGAGCCCCTAGGCGCATGTAGGAGGGAGGATTGGGGTGGGGTTAGGGTTAGGGTTTCGGTACAGGAGCTCCGGTCTAGGACAACCGTTCTGATACCACGTTGGGAAAATAAAGAGTTATTTATTCCTCGGGCTCTAAGCTCTCTTATATAGAGAGAGACCTATGGGCAAATTACATAAAGTGGACAAAACAACAGAAAATATATAAACGATACATAAATATGGAATATATCTCTATAATTAATAATCATTTAACTTTGGTATTAAGATTTAATTAATTATGAGGATAGTTGGTGTCACTGAAATGTGTGTAGATGTTGACGTATAACTAGGGATGCAAACGGACAGATACATATACAAATAAAGGTATTACAGTATCCTTATCCGTTTTTGAATACGAATACGGATGTGGATACAGATATCGACGGATATTAAAACTATCTTACCATATCCTCAAAAACGAATACAGATGTAAAACGGATATTGATCTCACACGAGTAATGTTAGAAATACTCTATAAAATCGACTTAAATATATACAAATTGGATGGAAACCACACGATATAAATTTAATAAATGTGTTTGTATCATAAAAGTTATATAAATATAGTAAAAGAAGGTATAGAATTATGTTATATAAGGTTAAAAATAAATTTATGACTATATTAATATACGAAAACGGATACATGGATACGGATGTTTGCAGATATCAAAATGATATCCATATCTATTTTAAAACGGATACGGATACAGATGACAAAATATTTATAAAACAGATATGGTGAGGGATCGGATACGGATATATCCGTAACCGTTTGCATCCCTAAGTATAATAGAATCAGATTCTCAGATAAGGAACTCTTTGAGCAGAATCGAGTCGCCATATGGAATTAGGGTTTCAATATCCCTCGAACTCGAACTTGAGCGATCTTGAACATAAACATAACAATCTTCAAGAACCAACTCGCTCTGATACCATGTAGAAAATGATAGCATGAAAGCGTAATCAGAGATAAAGAAATATAAAATGTGGAAAGAAAATTGGAATTTTACGTGGAACCCTACTCCCTACGGAGCGGGATGCAACCGCGGGAGAAGGCCTCTCTTTACTGCTCTCCTTGAGGGATCCAATTACCTATCTATACATGTGACACATACTTTAACATTTCCAAATGAGTGTTCACAATAGAGTACAATCTAGTTGGAATAGTTTCAAGACACAAGGCACGACTTGTTGCCAAAGGAATCACCCAGACATGTTGAGTGGTTTTCTTTAATACTTCTCATTAATGACTCGATTTACGGCTCTACAAATTATTGTGCCTTTAAGTTATTGATTTTTACGTCGGCGAAGGCTGCAAACTCGGTAATCATTAGTCTATTACAATGGTCACTATGGATTGATCGACGGTCAGTGGACTAACTGGATTTAGTTTATTTAGAATTTTTAAAATTTTGAATATAAAATTTTTTTTGTACATATATTATTATAATTTATATAGGTTTAGAATGAAATTGATTTCAACTGAACTTTAACCAAATATTAAGTATTTTTATTTTTAGTTAACTTTATATAAAAAATAAAAAAATCATAAATCGCTGCTAAAAATAAAATATCCAATCGACTATTTTGATCGATTAGGTATATTCGGATTAGTCATCCCCCTTCTAACCCATTTAATTGGACCCACTAGGCAATCGACTTTTACAAGCATGACATCAATTAGATGGAAAGACTTCCTCTATAGGGATCTTAAGAAGGCCGTTTATATGCAGTACCACCTGGATTCAAGCAGCATAGGAAGGGTCAGAAGGTTTATTTACTGAAGAATGTCATTTACAACCTTAAACGGAGTACCGCAACAAGTTTTCGTAAGCTCTCAGAGATGCTAGATATCAAGGAGCTTGTCAGATCTTCCCGAATCACTCATTATTTAGGAGGAGGATAGGTAGAAGCACTATAGCTATGTTCGCCCATGTTGATGACATATTCTATATTGAAGATGATGACGAGGGGATCAAAGAAGTGAAGCAGATGCTTATGGACCAGTTTGTGATTAACAATACAAGCTCGTTGAGATACTTTCTCACATTAAAGGTAGCCAAAATAGCTGCACAAGATTGATTGTCGTAAAAAAATATGTTGTTGATTCTTTGCAAAGGAATGGCATATTGGGTGTCAAACCACCTCAGATTCCTATGGATTCCAAGGCCTATTATATTTGGACAGCTAGCAGATGAAGGGTGATATCATCTGTTTGTGGAGAAACTCCACTATCTCACTATTATTAGACCGACGTCTCCTAAAACGAAGGGAAACTTAGTCGGTTTATAAGAAGGCATATGCATACCCACTGGGGTGTAGCCAAAAGGCACTTGAGGTTCATCAAGGTTGTAACTAGAAAGGAATTATTCTTGCCATAAGGGACTTGAGGTTCATTAAGGTTGTAACTAGAAAGGAATTATTCTTGCCATAAGGGACTTGAGGTTCATTAAGGTTGTAACTAGAAAGGAATTATTCTTTATAGCAAGGATGGCACTGGATATTACTGCATATTGTAACGTTGATTATGCAAGGAGCCTGCTAAAGAAGTCCACCATTGGCTTCTACATCAACCTCAAGGGAAATATTGTCACACACAGGAGCAATAAACAATCTTCAATAGTTTTCTCAAGTAGTGAAAATAAATATAGGTCAATGACCCAAGCAGCGACAGCTGCAGATAGGCAGTGGATTGATTTAGTAAACTTCATTTCCACTTGACAAAGTCATGGAGTTAAGATGCTACTTCACAGTTGTCAAATGCATAGTAAATAATCCCATGTTACATAAAACGATTAAATATGCAGAGATTAGTCTTGCGGCAACTAGCAGGAGGATTGCACTACGGTCTTTGCTCATCTCTGGGCAATCTGCGGAGCTTGGAATGAACTCACTTTCTGCGGTCAACGTTTTTACTCCAAAAATGTTCTTGAGCATAGCAAGAACCTTCACTTGGCATGTTTTTTGTACTTTGATGATTTGATCTTATATATTGTTGTGGTGGATCCCATTTCGGGGCAGCACTCTCTCTTTTTTCAAAAAATGTAGTTGCCACTTCACCAGGGACTTCATCCAGTGAGTACTTCTGTGTACTTTCAATGTTACTCGTGGAGGAGCAAGAAACAATGTGTACTACTTGAGTGCAAAAAGTGATTATAGGGCAATGGCCCACGCAACAGTGGAGATAAAGTGGATTCGGATGATATTTATTAATCACCGTCTTCGACCAAACAGAGTCATGGAGATGTGATGCAACAACACAGTTGACGCAAATAGAAAATAACGCTATGTTTCATAAGAGGATTTAACATGCAGAATTTGATTTCTGCTTCACTAATAACCTCAACCAGCAATGACTTTTACAGAGCTCAAGTATTACGTTTGCATACCTTACTGTTGATATATTAATAAAGGCCTAATCTAAAGTTTCTTTTGAAGGATGTTGTAACCAGTAGAATATGATATATTAATAAAGGCTTAATCTAGAGCTTCTTTTGAAGGATGTTGTAACAAGTAGAATATGTTAGATAACTATGCTCTAAATTGAAGGGAAGCGTTGGAGTATGAGAGATACAACTATTCCGGGTTTTTTTGTATTTTTGTATGTGTTCTCTCTTTGGTCCTAGCAACTTCTTATACATAGAGGGTTGAGATTCATTCATCAACATGTCCTTCTCTCATTTCTCTTTACAGATCAAGTATTTATTATATACTAGAAAGATCTAATTACCCATTATACTTAATATGAAACGAAGAAACTTTCAACAATTTCCTAAAAGAAACAGAGTCTAAGCAACTTCAAATTTCAAAATGTATATGCAAAATTAAATTCCCATCTATGATGATAACAAATCAGGGAAAACTGGCAAGTGTGTGTGTATGTGCAAGTACGAAGATTACTATGATGAGACCACAATCATAATTCAGTAATTACCTCAAGCAAGTGACCAAAGCTATTCTTCAATCTATCAAATTCACGTTTGACTTTATTCAGCGAATAAAGAAATCTGTAAGGAACAAGTTCATTACAAAAATTGCATATATCAGTAACCAAACAAATATCTAATGGAATTAATGCATTTCTTACGCATGCTTATCACCAATCTTGCCAAACTCATGGACTTCCATGATTGCTTTGTGCACAATTCTTGCCCCAAAACTGCAAAATTAATGAGGAGTTTTTTTAAGAAAATTACCGAGGCGCTTAAAAGGAAGGTTGATGACAATAATGATAACGACTCTTGCTAAAATGAACAGAGATTCTTAAATTTATCAGGATTTTCTTCGTCTTCTTTATTAAGAAACAAGAGGGAAAAGAGCATTCCCACATTATTTGTTGAACTTCTCATATAATCATATCCCTGATTCCCTACAAAAATATATGTGTGTGCTACTTCGGGTTCTTTATGTCAATTTAATTTGTGGCAAGCTTTTCCAGATACCTGCAGCTAGAATATGAGACCAATTGCATTGTAAGCTCCAACATGAGAGGTTTTAGTCACATTTTGTTAAAATATATGATCCTAACTATATGTCATTACCCTGTAAGTTGTGACTTGATAGTAGTAACAAGTGTATCGATGCTAAAAAACTAAAAGATTACATGTTGAATCAGCCTACATAAAATCCACCATAATTTCAAAGATTGCAAAGACAAAAAAACCAAGATTGATAGCATGTAGATGCGTGAAAAACCTACTAGCTGCTCCAAGTCTGGAGTTCATTAACACAAGCCTTTATCTTCTTGTTATATGCAAAAGTAGGCTCATTTCTGCAAGACAAAGGAAATTGTATTGCAGATGTTTGAAGAACACCAGTACATGCTAAACCACCAACAGAATAGTTTCCATAAATATACAGCATGTGGAAGAGCTTGATAAGAGAGGATTCAAATCCACTGCAAAAATTGGGGACAATTTTCACCACGAAAGAAGGAGTCCGGCAATCATCCTGCCACTCCTGCAACCGTCTAAATTGGTGGCTTAACAACCCCTGCACCAACATTTACGAAAAAGTATCTCATGGAGAGGAAAAAGAGATTGATAAGAAATCTCAAACAGAGGAGTTGGCTTGTTTTAGATCTGATTCTGGAGACTTACTTCTTTGAGCAGGAAATTGATGATCTCTTCCATCTGTGTATGAGGAGGCAGTGGCGGCGGAGGAGGAAGAAAAGGACGGGAAGGCGGATATGCCATGAAGTGGACGAGAGGGCAAGAGCGAGGGCAAAAAAGGATCGAGGGGATGTGATGGGTTTATATAGGAAGTTTCAAGGGACGCATTTCATGACTTGACGCTCAGAGGCTCCACTCTTACAAATTGTTGATATCTCTGGTTTTAATGCATTGACAACATGCATACATGGATGAATCACACATGTTGTAACAAGCACGTATGAAGTATAATCTGGCATATCACATTATACATGTTTCTTTTCTGCTTAAAAAGGAAATTTCTATGTATCTAGACATACCTATTACAAGTTTAATTTGTACATCGCTTAGGTCACACGGTCGAAGTCTTCTTCTTTGTCCCCATACAGTAACTTGGACATGAGTCACATGGTAGCGTTTATTTCATATGTAAAGATGCATACATGCATGAGTATCCATCCGGTAGTTGAAGTAATCAGCATATTAGACCATTCCAACCACACAAGCAAGTAAATATCCATTCTTCACATTTTTAACATATTAAACATTTCAACTGCACAAGCAAGTAAATATCCATTTTTCATAATTTAATTGGATATAATCTCAAATTTCTGACACGTCCAATCTCCATACAAACTATATGTCTTAGATAACCCAAAAGGACAGAAACATCAAAGAGTTTTATATTTATAATTGATAATGTTGGTGCAAGGTAGCAATGAAGTTGATCTAGAACAATATAACTAATTAGTTACAAATCACGAACTTCTCAGGATCGAAAGTACAATGTAACCATGTTATAGATAGTAATATGCTAGCCCTTTCATTTCCTTTTCCAATGTAGCCCAAGAGCACAACCTCCATTTACCTCCAGATTTTTCTCTCTGTAAAGAGAACCCTAGAGCACATAGTAGAACAACTCTCTTATTTTCCATTTTGTAAAGTATCAAGGCAATGGTCTTGGACTCGAGCTATGAAATCCCCTTAAAACCCTACCCCATTGTCAGCCCCTCTCTCCTTTTCCCAGTGACCGCTGCAGCAGCCCTCATGCCCATCTGCGCTACCATCCAACGAAGCAGCGCACAACTACCCCTTGCAACGGCCCCTGTCATCCCTCGCATTCGCACAATCACGCACAACAGCAATCCGACGGATAGCACCATTTGTGCAAGTTCTATTGGTTGCAGTCACGAACCGTACAGGTGTCATGTAGTTGTGAGAGGTTTGTACAGCAATAGAGAAGGTTCTCTCAGATAGGTGGCCAGTCCGACTCAAATTTGTTCATATGAATCCGATCTTTAGGCCCTTATAGCACCTATAAGTTTAATGTGAGGGTTGTGCATCTAGGTCTACACACACAACCTCCATTCTACGTGAATGTAGACAAAATTTCTCATCTCCAAACTTTGGCATTCATGTGCTCCATCCATCCATCAAGGCAGAGAACAAGTTAGATGCTACTTCATTACCTGGGGCCATCATGGGTCCATGTCACATCGTTAGGATAGATGGGACAAACTACAAGTTGTGGGCAATGCAATTCATGAGTATCATGGAGAGACAACAAAAAAACATTCCAACGAAGCCAAAGCCAGCCAATAAAACTAGTGTCAATGCTGCATAAAAGCAAGATGATGCAAGGGCCCGAGTATGGCTATCATGCACTCTAACGATAGAGATTGCCAATGAGATATTGAATCAACCTACTGGGAAAGGTTATGTAGGACATTCTTGCAACAATATATTCCAAGATGAAGAATGAAACAAAGATTCTTCGCCTTCAGCAGGATATATAAATGATAACAGCCCCCTCCCCTCTTTTTACTCCAGCCTGAGGGCGTGTTCGAGAAACTTCATAATTACATGCCCCCAAGTATTATTATTAAGTAGCAGCTAACATACAGGAACACCATGATGGTTGGTATCTTCCTCGTTGGTCTTGATCCAGTCTATGATGTATTATGTACTCAACTTCTATCTAGGACCTTTATCCCTCCTATGGCAGAGGCATACAGCTATCTGAGCAGAATATTTGTGCAATATGCACCTGAATCTCAGACCTCCTCCGCCATAGCTGCTTCACGAAACAAAGGAAAGCATGCTCAATTCAGAGGACTAGGCATTTGTGCTCAAGGAAGTGGTCGCCCCCACCTGCAATGCCCTTGATACAATCTCCTAGGGCATACCGAGGACATGCTGCCAGAAGCATGATTGTCTTGCTTCCGCTCATGCTATTGAGCACTCGGATATAGCCACAACATCATCTAAACAAAAGTATGAAGATATTGCCTCACATTTGAAAAAGATCATGGAATCTATATCTACTATGATTGGTCCTCCTTTAGCTACCTCTATCACTACCTCAAATATTGGTCATACTCTTAACACCTATTACGACTTTGTAGAAGGGATAATGGTTAAGGAGCTTCTCATCATCTCTGTGGAAGCATAAATAGTTTACTTCTTATAGCTCGATTCCTCTTGATCTTTCTGTTATCATTCTTGATGCGAGACACTGTGAACCCCCGAGGATCCGGGTACCCGTTTACGCTACTTTCACGGTATTTCATTCACACATGATCGCACAATTTACAGAAAAACAGGGGAAATTTTTCGCGCGGATAATTTTCCACATGACATTCATATCCACAATCATAACTACAAATTTATACAGACAAATGGCACCAAAATCTCATTTCATTAATTTCCATATAATTTTACAACATGTACAGTGACTGAAGTACATAGAGTAGTCCCAATTTTTTTAGCAGAAGAGAAGGAAACATACTACATTATCAACCGAACAAAAACTGAGACAAAATAAATCATACCGTCTATTATATACTCTGTCTCCTGAAGTCATCAACCCGCTATTGAGCTAAAGGCTCCTTGCCTGCCATGCGTGCAAGGGAAAAAAAGGCATCAGCGGACGCTGGTACTTCCCATAGGCTTATATATATATAATCAACAAGCATTTAAATGTTCGAAAGTAACAAGTAGAAAGGTGGAACAAGTACAATTTAAATCTACTTGCGTAAGCAAAAAGGTGTTCAAGTTGTTGAAGCATTTCTCATGATCGCCCATTAACCCAATATTTCTCATATATGGCATATTTATATCGTAGTTGAATATTCATGAATGTATGAATCTAGGTATATATCCTCATTTTCTTCAGAGATCATGTTTGTGAGTGATGATCAAAAAAATTAGAGATTGGAAAAGTTTCTTGATTTATTTAGATTCTTAAGTCTAGCGGATAGTCTGTGGTCTTGGTTAGTGTATAACCTCACACTATGACTCTAAGACTTGGAGAATGTCTTAGGGTTGGGGTGCCTCCGTAGGCATGCGGGGTGTAGTATAATGCATCCTAACTAAGTTCCCAACACGTCCACTAGCTTAATGGGATTTCGAATCAGATTATAGTCACTTTCATTTACTCAACTTCAATTGTAATTCCTTCAAACTTCAAGTGCAACTGTCTCAGATGTAACTCTAGATGGTGTAGATATAGATATGGATGATCTGGATGTAGAATCGCCAAGTCTGTAGGCGAAAGTAAAACTCAAGCGGTGAAGAAGCCAACAAAAGGGCTCTTCCGTCTCGCCCTCTAATTGGAAGCACGGTCCAATAGAAGGATAGGTGTACTCCCAAACTACGCCACTGAGACGGGTGAGAGACTCTTCCCAGAAAAGTCGCTCTAGAAAACAGCCAGACCGGTAATGGGCAACCGAGCTCGTACGTAAAACTAAAACCAAGGATCCCCCGCCTGAGTATCCTAAAACAATGGGTCAGCGGAATGGTCTAAAGTCGGGATCCCAACGAGGCGTAAAAACACTGCGAGCTCGCGTAAAAACCGAAAAGGGACTGGGATCCTAGACTCGCGCTCTTGGCGGCTGCTGCCCTAACTGGGCTTCCTTTCCTCCGCCCAGTTGAGGGTCACCGCGCCCTCGCATGATCAGGTGTCAGGTTCACCATGATCGGCACTCTAATTTATAAGTCAACATTAATTCCCATCTTAACTTGATTCATCATTATTTCCTTATCCTTTCTGTGGTTAACTGAACTGATTTAGGTATTTTGGTCAGTGATTTTTTTTACTAACGGTGGTCAATAGATAGTAGAGAATATATATGGAATAATTTATGAAGATGACCATCTCTTGGTCACGGGTTATTATTATTATTATCAATCATGATATTTGGAAGCTTTTTCTTTTATTGAGTTTGGATCTAAGTTCAATCAATCAAGATGGTCGGATTACTAAATGTAAAAGAGTGAGAAAGTTCTAGTTGGATACTAGATACTTTAATATCATAATATGGTAAATATGTGTGTGATGTTAACATTAATAAAAACTTGGATCAGTAATTTCATGAGCATGAGCTTTTCTGATGCTATTCAACAAAAACACTCTTGTAATTAGATGTCAAGGAATGAAGACAGTGATGTCGTACTATGTATACAAAGATTATAAAATTGATGGATCCAACAGAGATTTCATTGCTAATATAGATAAATGGTGAGTTAATGTTTTACCAAACGCTTGAATGATTAGGGTCCCCTTGAAGACATAATGATCCTGCTCTAGGCATATATCTTCCTTGTTAGTGTACTAAAATCACCAGGACATCTCATCAGTTCCCCCTTTTTTTATTATTAATTGGTATGAAGAACTTATACTATAAGCAAAACAGTACAGGGATATGGACTACTATTGATTTTGTTTTAAGTGAAGTCGAAACATTTAACAGAAATCAACCCCATGACAGATCAAACATTTCATTTATGAATGAAACATTTAACAGAAATCAACCCCATGACAGATCAAACATTTCATTTATGAATAAGGAAATTATGACCGATTTCACCATGTCTATACCACATCAGCACTTGCTATTTGAACAACACCTGAGATGAACTTTATTACATTTTAAGCAGATTTGAATGTTGTTAATTCAATATCTTCAGTTCAAAGAAAATATTTAACTCAAAATAAATAGGTCCTGCTTACTTAACAAGTGCCTGGAAATGCCAAAAATGTAACTCACACTAAGTAGAATCATACTTTAGACACCAAAACCCTATTCACCCAATGTAGACAAAAGATAGAAAATGGGATGGAATAACATGCATAGTAAACAGTAAAATAAAATGTCCATGATTTCTTAACAGTAGCTGAAAATTTGATATTTAACTTAATTTTGTTTATAAATTTTTGGAATAGCAGAAAATCTTTAGTTTATTTGACATATTACACCAGAATAATTTCCCATAATGGATCCAGAGATGTAATAAGTCCACAATTATAGCAGCAAAAGAAAAGGGGGAGGAAATGTACATGCATGGCAGCAAATGGAGAGGAATGGGATTGTACCTAATTTAGGTCTCTCAGTTTGGATCTCCAAGATGAAGAAGATGGTTACATGCAACAGGCTTTGAAAGTTTCATGGGCTTGGAAAGAAGACTGCAACAACAGGGAAGAAATACAACTGCTGAAATAGCCAATTGCAGGCTCCAGGGGAAGGGAAGAAGAGTACCTTGAATTTGATCTTCAAATTTGGAGAAAGTTGGATAATATGTAGGAAATTTGGAAGGCTCCAGCACTTCAATCCAGAGCAGCAATTGCCTGTTCTTGAAGTAATGCAGCAGAAGAAAGGAAGGCTATAGCAGATTTCAGAATCTTGGGAAGGAAAGAGGTATCGGCTGGAAATTGGGAGTGAGAAGTGGAGGATTTGGGGGTATTTATAAGGAGTTAGGGACCCAAAGGTGCTGGACAAGTGGAGGAGAAATGCTTAGGTGGCTGTTGCTAAAAAAAGCCAACAGATTCTGCTACTGCCGTATAAAAAAATAAATTTTGAATTTTATCATTTTTTTATTTGACAAACTTAAAATAAACCGTGCGCGCGCCTCCGGTCTCGGAATTTGACGCACAATATCTTGTTTTGACCGTCTCAAAATGACGGTCATTATGAGTATAATATTGATATATTTCCGAACGGGTTTTGAATATCAGAAATTTTCGGATACGTTTAAGGTTAAAATTTGTAATTTAAAAATATCAAACAACCTCCGATTGACGAATGTTCAATTTCGTTGGTCTTCTTTCGTCGAATCGGATTTTTAGGCAGTCTCGGTTCGTTTTGCAGTTTCTGAATTTGCATTTTGCGGCACGCATTACGATGCGAGCGATTTTTTGGTCAATTTTGCCCGATCGACTTTTGATTTACGATCAATTGATTGATTTAGGTTGTTTGACATTGACAAACAACTTTATTGGATTAATCGAACGCTAATCGGGTCGGTTTCGGGTTTGGCGGATTTCGGATGTTACAGACACTCTCCGTCACAGGATAGCAGGAAATCTGTTCGATGCCCTCTGTGTTGCATAACATCTTACATAAGATAGTCGTCTTACTAAGGAACTCAATCGACGTGTCATTTTGATCCATCTTTTCTTGTCTTTCAAGACCTACATATGGGTACGGTGATTTGATGAGATAGACTATCATCTCTTAATTTGATAGTAGTAGAAAAATATTCTTTATTTCATTAATAAAGGTTTTAATGACAGACCCAACCTCAAATTTATTTTCAAACAAAAAGACCCAAGAAAATCTAGAATAGCCATCCACAACAACAAGATAAAAACAGTGTCCCTGGTGATTAGGAACATGACTCGGACCCCAAATATCTAAGTGAATAAGGTTAAATATCTGAGTACTGCTACGACTCTAACGACCAAGAATGGAAGAGCAGTGATGCTTCCCAAGCTGGCAAGCCTCGCACTGGAAGGAAGATCACATGAAAATCTACGGGAGGACATGACATGGCTTCTGCAGAGGAAGGTGGTCAAAACGAAGATGCCACAAGTACGATGAGACTAATCCAGTAGGAATAGTAGAGGCACAAGCATGAGGAGGTTGAACCAGTTTGTGGAACCCTCGCTGCTCACAAGCACATCCAATCACCCTTGTTCCATGTTAACTATGTATTAAAACATTTTTAATCAGCGAAGACTTGTAGAAAGTGAAATGAAAGAGAGCCAACTCCCAAAGTGCAGGAGAAGCTGCAAAGATAGTGATGGGAGCAATAAAAGCAAATCAATTAGACGTTGCTTCAACCCCGGGCTTAAATTGTATAGTAGGAGCTCCAGCAGAATTGCAAAGCGATGGCTTTAGAACCTTTCAATAAAGTGAGAACAGCCGGAGATAAGGAGACAAATCCAAGTTAGCATCTCTTCAACTTCAGAATTCTCCTGGGAAAGTAGTAGTTCATGATCCTCTGACTATCTTTATTTTGTTTAAGGGGTTGCCTATCAGATAGTCCTGTAATGCCATGTTGCATCTTCGTTTTGTTTAAAGATCGCCCATCAGACAGTTCTTCAATGCCATCAATGCCAAAAAGGTAAAGTTCTTGATCGTTAAGTGGTTCATTAATTCTAGTTCCCCATAGAAGTTGCTCTTCTTCTGCAATGACCAGAGAATTCCTGCAAATACAAGTTAGCGGGTTTTCATGGAACTGTCCTCTACCTGGCCCCACCTCTCCAGGTTCTCCTATGTAGCCTTTCTAAAATCCACGAACATGAGATGAAAATTCAACCCATGACATGTTGGCTCGATTTAAGAATAGCGAGTAAAGCCTCTTTGCATTAGGCCGTATTGCCCTCTTGTGTCCAAAGTACCTACTGAAGGAAAGAGCATGAGTTCTTTTTTTGAAATAGAGATGGGTGGACTCCCAAGTTGGGAGGCACCGCCAATTATATTGGGATAAAAGGATTTTACAATTAACGCGAAGCCCAGGAATTGTAAAGGGCTTTACAGTGAATCAAAACATTTTCAGGGTAGAACCTGATGCTCCTGAAGATATGATCATTCCTTCCCTGCCAGATCGCCCAAAGTGCCGCAAACGCAAGAGAGATATCATCCGTGGAGCCCAAACCGATTTCCTAGTGGAATCCCAAAAAGATGTGGCATCCTCATGACTCAACCACGCAAGGTTCAAATCCCTAAGAGCATGAGTTCTTAGGGAGAGAATTTAGTAGCAATTAGTAAATACTAGTGATTAGAAAAAATATACCTGCATGAGACCCGCCTCTTCAGAAGTTAGAGGACATTTACCTCGTCTTCGCTCTTTCTCTGGGTCAGGTGCCTAAGAGAACGTAATTCAGAAGGCGTCAAGCACAATCAGTTGGTGGTTTTGATTTTTTGTAATTAAATATACCTGCATACATGCAAAGTTTTCCACATCCTACGAATTGCACCTAATTCTCTTCTTTCTCTTTCGCCACCGCCATAATAGCATCCAGAAAATGCAAGCATGTCAGGTTCAAACCTACAAGAAAAATCAAGCAAAAACTAGCAAAGTTGTAGACGTAAATTATAGCAAACAATCCATATGTAAGCAATGTTTTTTACTTTGCAAAAGGTATTTTATCAAAAAACCTTACAATTAGATATTTTAGCTTGGTATATAGAAATGAAAGACTACCTCAGGTGTAATGCAATGAAATGCTTGCTTTTGTGTCTAATTCTTAGGACAAAACTCTTACCCATTTCAAGTATCTGATCAGTGAACTTCAGTGCATGGTAATTAACCCTACACTTTAGTTTCTGTAAATATGTATCTAATTTGTCCGCAAGTAAAAAATCAAACTTGGTCAGCTTAACAACCTGCATTGATGTTTGAGTCACAGAAGTCTTTCTATCCTCAATAGACCTCAAAAGACATTAAAAAAACAAGAAGAATCGATCTTTCCTATATATTTCAACGTCAACATTTTTCCAAGAACACGACGTTCATGACAGCATGGTAATGTCAACCGCAATTGAGTACGCAAATAGAGATACACACATCAGAACAAAAACCATCATTGTCTTCAATTGGCAACTTTCAGATTGTTGTTAGTCGTTGCAAAAACATATATTGCATACCATTTTGAACAAAATAAAGGAAGAAACAGTCAAAATCTTTGCAAAAGATGCTGTGACCACCTTAACAAGTGATTGGATAGGTTAATTTCAATAAAATTTTAAAAAATGCAGATTCAAACACAACAACCAAAAATCTAATGTTTGGATTAACATAAGGGAAATATCAACAATTATCATAATAGAGAAGCGTGTGCAGTGAGCCAACCACACAGGAGACCAGGCTTCAACTCCCCCTGTGGGGGTTGCGTTAGGTAAAGCCAGCATAAAAAATGGTCGAATCTTTCAACATGGATTTGAGCAAAAATCCATGTATCTGACCCTATTTATAGTGGGAGAAGGCTTTGCCATTTTCATCATATTAGAGAAGCATCACCCCTCTACTTAGAAGGCGCCTCGGATATCTCTTAATTTATATCCTAACAGCACAGTTACACTTATTAAAGATAAATATGATGAGTCCAGAAACACTTTCTTCTTTCCTGAGAAAGGTCTAAGCCAATACTTGAGTCAGTGGAAGAACACAAAAAAGGAAAAAGAGAGCCAAATGCACAAAGTTCCCTTCGTACTAAAGAGTGGTCAAAAAAACTAGAAAGCAGTTCAGAAATATAATGGCATACACTGGAATACAATATTTAATGGAAAAACAGACTTTCTGCTCGCCTCAACAACATAAGAAACCACAGAACTCTAATATAAAATGAGGAAAACAACATTATTACAGCAGTGTTAATGCAATAATTATGCATATGCAAGTTTTGCACATGCTTATCAATAACTATGCAAGTTTTGCACATGCTTACATGTTTTTTCAGGACAGGCAAAAGATGTTTCTTGTAGCATCACGGAGTGCACTTCCTAGGAACCAGCATGGCATTTGACGTCTTTATGAAGGAATGTTATGAACCAATTAACGTCAAAGATTTCAATGAAATTGCTGCAGATGAATTCTTCGTAAGTTTGTTTTCAAAAAAAAAAGATACAATTGAAGTTTCTTCACAAAAATAAAAGAATTACCCAATTGAAGTTGCATGCCAAACCAAGAGCATTTACAGTGAGAGATCGCATAAACAACCCTGGCATCTTTCCAGAAGGACTTCTGATCGAGCTTAGGAAACAAGTGTAGCATTCAATATACAAGAAGCAACAACAGCATCCGTTATTCGAAGGTAACATCAAAAGATAAGCTATTTATTTGTTCTCTGGAGCACTCTATAACTAAAAAGAACATGCAAGATGGCATACCAGTTACACTGCAATGCCTTTTTAGGTACCCATGATTTTTCTAAGAGCAAAATATACAAAATGACATTAGAAATTTACATTAGTTTTGGATGAAAGATAAAGAAGCAAGAAACGGTGTATATAGGAAACAATAAGTAAATAATCGAATCTAACATAGAGAGAGTTTCAAGGAGAAGATGCTCCAAGAAACTGATTTAGATATTGTTAAGATGCAGGAATTAACGACGAGTTGTGTTACAAAAGTAGGTAAAGAAATTTTCAAGTCTCTAGAGGAGATGTACCAACACAAAAGAAAGGTTGGTTATGAAAAGAACTACAAGAAAAACTTATACTAAAATCTAAGGAATATATGCATGTGAAACATGATTTAAAGGTAGATGAAAAAAATATTTTGGAGCCAACTAAGGCCACTTGCACCATGGAACAAGGATCAAGGGTCATACCCAAATTAGGTGCATTAAAGATGATATTCTATCAATGGCTAAAGAAGATATGAAATCAAGGTGGAAGAATTACTACTCTATGTTATTTCTGAGAATTGTGCTTACGAGATCATGTTCAAAAAGATAGTAATCTCTGGATCCACGTGAATCATTCTTGTTATCAGAAAATAAAATGGAATAAGATGAAGGAAACCTTTAAAAAATTCAAACAATTGGATGGGATGGCAATCATTTGGATGTTTGGAAATTGAACCACGTGTTTATTAAATTGACGAGTCATACAATTACAATAGAGGGAATATACAAAACATTGCAAAGATAAGAGTACTGTTATTTGCTAGTATTTGTAAGCCTTTTACTTTTTGTTACTCTGTTGAGCTATATTTTAATTTTCCCAAACCCTTCTATATACGAAGGATTAGGGTTCCATTTTAAAATAAGAAATAGTTATTCTCTACAACGTAATAGTTCAGTTATCCTACATCAGAGTATTGTACTCCATTATTTATTTCTTTTCTTTCTCTGCGTCCATCCCATAGTCATCGCCATCTAGTAGCCGACACCATCGCGTTGTCGCACCACCTCCAATCTGTTATACCGACCCCTTTCCTCACACAGACCATATCCAACCACCCACTGTCGCAGGGACAATTGTAGTCCACAGCTGCCGCTCAACAGCCATCATTCTTATTTGTTACAGCCACCCATTGACCTTGGCTTCTCAACAACCACCACCAGCACACATCATTGAGCACCTCTCTCCTCTTGGTTTACCGGTTCACAACTTCTTCTGATATTGACCATGGTTTACGGGATCCTCTATCCTCTTCTATCATTGCCCTCCAAGTCTTTAGCATGGTTTGAATAAATTCACTCGACGCAGTCGAGGAGTGTCTCAAGGTGAGGTGCCGGTTTTGGCCCCAAAGCGAATGTGTCAGCTGAAATTAAAGATGTTTACCAAGGCGATCATAAGGAAGCAATGCGGCAAGACAATGTGAAGGTGTCAACTCGGTTAGGAAGGCACTTAAGTGCCATGTAAGCACACATGACTTGGGGTTTAAGCAAACCCGATATCTGATGATATATAATCTTTTCTTTGTTCAAAATATAGAGCCCACGGTTCGTTGTCACTGTTAGGGGTAGTATCATTTCACAGGGATGCTTCTCAGGCTCTAACCGGGAATGGCTTCTTTCTATAACCATATCAAATGAGAGTCTGTAGCAGAAAACCATGTGCACCCTACCCTTCGTTGATCTACATTTCGATTGCTCTTCATCCCACAGCTCATCGCCATCATACACACAGCATGTCATCACCACACCTGCTACAAGCCTACAACTAATTGTTGTCATGTCATCTACACCTCACCATCGATTTTGCCACAACATCTTCATACTTTAGTTAGTGAATGTTAGAAAATGAACACATCAACCCTAGAACCAATCTCGAGCATAAATAAAGAACATAAAATCCTCGAGAATCGAATTCGCACTGATATAATGTTAGAAAATGAAGAATGCATAAGCGGAATAAATAAACAGAGCAAGAACTACATAAAGATAAACATGAACCCAGGGATTTTTACGTGGAACCCTACTCCCTAAGAAGCGGGATGAAACCACGGGAGAATGCCTCAAAGAGTTGATCTGTTTATTCACTTTGCTCATCTGATACAGGAGGTCTGGGGCTTCTTATGTAGCCTCTACAGACCCTCCAAATCCCACCACTGGTAGATGTGGGATTAAACACTAGATGCGGTAAATGGACCCTGGAGGGATCCATTTATCCATCTACCACATATGACGCATATACTCCGACACTCCCCCTCAAGATGGAGCATGCAATGCTCACCTTGAGTAAACGGAAAGAAATCTCAAACTCACATTACAAGACACTACAGATAATATCAACTCAACGCAAACACAACTGTCGGTTGTTGTCGAGGATGTTACTTCTCATGTCATGAATGTGAGGGACAAACGGATTGGAGTGTGAGTCAAACTAGGTGTGCTATATACTGCGCATGTCAAAGCTACCAAAACTAAAATGAGTCTCCTCGTCAAAGTACTCTGACCTGTCACATGTAAAAAACTGATTCATGCGGACAACTGCTCCATATCTAAAGGACCTAACGGAAAAAGCCGTGGAGATATCCTCATCGAAGTCCATAAGTCACTGGAAAATGGAGTATGAAAAGTCTCCTCGTCGAAGAACTGGATCTCTCCCATACTAGCTTAGAGAATGGGATCTCTACCCTGAAGTCCCTATGAAGCCACATAAAAACCCTACGTTACATAGCATAGGGAATGGGATCTCTACTCTAGAGTCTCTATGGATCATATGAAAACTCTGAGACCAAAAACAAATGATGGGGACCACAAAAATAATGATGGCAAACATGTGTGCATCAAGCTGAAGACTCGGAATCTGATCTTCGAGTCTGAGACTAAATAATAGAGTCTTACATCTAGCTAGTCTAGAATATGAAGCATCTGAGATCTGAATCTAACATGTAACTCAACACAATACTCTCCCCTTCTTCCATACTTATCGGAACACAATGACATCAACAAAGATGGAGAAGACATGAGGATGGGAAGGACAAAAAATCAATAAGTCGTTACAATTTTCTCAGTTTTTATTTTTAAATTTTTTAAAATTATTTTTTTCCGACGATATTTTTTAAAATAGTTATCTATTCCCTTTTTTCAAATAAGACGTTCATTTTTATTGGCATTTTTTGTAAAAAAAATCGCATACGATTTTTTTGTACACACATTTGAAATATAGAAATTTGTGGTCCAATTGGACCCTTGAAACTCATCCCAAATAGGGCTTACAGAATTGTAGGCCCTCTTTCTTCTTTTTTTACTTGATGCTGCAACTCACCTTTTTTTATACTCACGACCCATTTGGGTCCGATCTCTCTCCTTTTTTTTCTCCCCCACCCTTTTTAAAACAACAGCAGGAGGAGGCCCGACAGGCCTCAAATAAACCCTCTTTTTTTTTCACGGCCCATCTTGGGCTTTTATTTAGGGTTCCCACTTGGGAACCCTTTTCCTCAAAGAACGTCGCCCCTCGATTGCGGCCCCTACTGTAGAGGGTGTCGCCACCCCCTTGAAAGAGATGGAGGAGGGTGTCGCCGCCCCTCGAAAGATATGGCGGAGTGGTGCAATGTCGCCGCTAGGAGAGATGGACGAGTGCGGCAGAGCCACCGCCTGGATCGAGTTAAGCAGCTTCCACGTCGAGCATCGTCGATAGTAGAGCTTCTACTCGATGCGGAGAGCCACCACCTTTGCTAGGAGGATGAGGGTGGCGCCGCTTAGAAATCTACATCATCGCAGCGCCACCTAATGTCACGCGCGACGTCTTGCGCCGATTGGACTCTTCCAGATCGACGTCAAGCATAGGCAGAGGTTGATGGTGTCACGCATGTTCGGGTTGTTGTATAAGCATGCGATGGAGGCTACGCCTACACGACGCGAAGAGGATTGCCTCAGCCCGAAGGATTTGCGAAGGGAGATGCGTGCGATGCTGGAGATGGCTTCACTGTGCCGTCGTCTGGAGATGCACGATGGAGCTTGTTGTGGCATGGAGCTATGATAGAGCTTTGAAGCCATGATCTGAGAAATAAGATCTCCGCCTTGAGAAGGAGCGACGGCGGGAGTGAGGGTTTTACCGCATCTCGGATATTTATAGACCTAGGGTTTCAAAAAACCCTAGAAATTCCTTGAACTTGGTGATGTTAATCTTCGAAACTTAAAGTTGATAGCATGATACAAAATAATACCTTTCAGAATAATCTTCACAACCGACAAAGAATCAAATCTTGACCAAATCGTGAATTAGGTTTTCAACATAAACCCTAGAACTGAATCTCGAGCATAAATAAAGAACATAAAATCATCAATAATCGAACCCGCTCTCATACCATATTAGAAAATGAGGAATGCAAAAGCAGAACAGATAAACGGAGTAAGAACTACATAAAGACAAACATGAACGTAGGTATTTTTACGTGGAACCCTACTCCCTGAGGAGCAGGATGAAACCACGAGAGAATGTCTCAAAGGGTTGATGTGTTCATTCACTTTTCTCATCTGATACAGGAGGTTTGGGGCTGGTAGATGTGGGACTAAACACTAGATGTTGTAAATGAGCCCTGGAGGGATCCATTTACCCATCTACCACATATGACTCATATACTCCAACAGTAAACGCTCTCTAGTAGATCAACCCAATTCTGTGTTTATAAGCCTATTCTTTCCTATATGATATTAATTATCTAGTTGCGAGCAACAATACCCTCAATAATTAGATGTTGTGTAATCAGTTCAAGTGTTCACAAAATCCAACTAAAATTTAATGAAAATATTAATCTCCATATATCGATTAAAATAGTCAATAAAATAGAATAGTTAACTCTGTATGCATTGTCCACCGCAAAGGAGGGATAACCAATGTAGAAATGTTTATTGTTGATGTTAGTCAGTTACCTACCACATCTATGTTATATTAGTATTAATATTTGTTTAATTTCGATGTCAATGATTTTATGTTATAAATCCTTTCATTATTTAAATGCCAGAAAAAGTGTTGTATACATTATTTATTAAATTTTATATATTTTTTTGGAGGAAAAGTAAGGCTTATGACTCACTTCAAACTTGGAAAATTGCTTCCACATGTTTCATGTTTTTTAGTAGTACTTTGGTAAATGGATCTTGATTATGGACATGTTTACCCCTTTCCCTATAAATTTATATGCATCGCATCTCATCATTGTCCATGTAGTGGAACTAAGTCACGTGTGCGTGCTAGATCATTGCCTCATGTGATTTTTGACATCTCTTGAGAAGAAATTTCCATGTAAATCCATGTGTTTTACATGTGTTTTCTTATTCGATTATTTTTCCATGTGGTATTAGATCCACTCTGTTCGAGGGTTCGCCTTTTACATAGAATCTTTCAATGTACTTGGTACGTGTTGAGTGCATCAACATCTCTTTTGTTCATGGGTGGTTCCATATCTTTGCTCGTGCATCAAGGTTTCTCACACGACGACAATCTTTCCAAGGAAGGAAAAGGAATAGAAATCAATTAAGGGAAGTGTCTTTAGGGGCTCTGAGATGGTCCTAGTCATCGCTATTGGTCAGTTAATATTACAACACGAATTAACCAATACCGTTCGGAGTTGATTTTGTAGTTCAACAGTTAATATTACAACACGGATTAACCAATATTGTTCGGAGTTGATTTTGTGGTTCGACGGTAATTAATCACTCAATCCCAAGTGATCGATCAATTTCTATCATAGGTTGTTTTTTTCCTGGACATGTGTTCGATTGATTAATGTTTTATATTGAGCAATCTACCTTCGATCATGTCCTTAGCCAAGAGATTTCCGTGATCAATCAAGCACTCGGGCTAATTGATAACCTTTTGCCCTGGCACTTATCCAGGAACCTTCTAAAATCGATCAAGGATTATGACTGATCAATCATATTCAATTAGTTGCAATGGGTTTCAATAAGAATGAAAATGGAGAAGATAAAGGTATCTCCACCTCATCCACGAAGTTACAGGACTACATGAGTGTTCAAATCATCTCCATCAAACCCATAAAGAATAATTATCTTCAGTAGGTCATTGTTGCTAAAGTGGAAATCGCTAGCAGTGAACAAGTCAAGCTATTTTTGAGGTACAAAGAAGGCTCCAGAGGAAGATGATCGAACATGGAAGCAACGATACCTCAAGAATAACTAAGTGAAGAGATGGAACACGAATCGAGATATTGGGATATTAGACGTATATCGTATTGATGTTATATCGAGAATTAATGGCATGTATTCTTTTCAAGGATATTGGTTTATGATGAAGGATATAGAAATTATCCTCAAGCGCATCACGGAAGCGTGATCGTCGTATCGGATACGACTAAGAACGACTAGTCATACTAGTTGTTCGGTGCAGCGGAATTAAAAAAAATTTATTCGACGAAACCACATGATCCGAGAACGTCTCAGATTGTTTCATTTATAACCACAACAAGTATAATGCAATACCTCCTGAAGCGTGGTTGATCGAGTCTCTAAGAGAAGAGACCTCCTGTCTCAAGTCCGATCGTCGGCGAGACTGCTTGCGAGCGCGGGGATGAACCACGTTGTCCTCGCAATCCAAGAAGTTGATCCAAGCGTGGTTGCTCCTGATCTCGTCACACGAGATCTAACGTCTCCTTCGTGGGCGTAGCACACCAAGAAGACGGAGAAACCGAAGAACGTCGAAGCGGTAGCGCGGTGGTGATGGCGACGACGATTCCCTTCTCTAGGGTATGGTGGACGGTCACCAACAAGAGAGGGAGAGAGGGCTGGCGTGTAAGAAGAAATGAGGGAGAGAGAGAGCTCCAATATTGCAAGTCATTAGAGAGCATAGTATGCCTCTCTATTTATAGGGTTTTGGGTTCCATGGATCTCAATCCATGGGACACATAAAATCAATGGGTGAGATTTATTTGTGTCAATCCAATGGCCAAGATTGTTGTTGTCAAAAGCAACAAATTTAGGTCAAAATATATTTGACAAAATCAAATATAATTTAGTCCTAAATCATCCCAACAAATAAGGAGAGAATACACATGGAGATCAAATCTCCATGTGCAATCAAGAGGGGACGGCCACCCATTCCATATAGGAAATGGGTGCCGCCCACTTGTTTCCCAATGGAGAGCAATCTCATGGATTTCCATGAGATTGCATATCTCCTTGTATTTCTCTCCTATTAATTTGCAACAAATTTTGTTGGGTTTTATTCTTCAAAAATAATTCACAATTATCTTTAAGAATATTGCATTCTTGCCATGGAAAAATTGTGAATCATATTCACAACCCAAAACAACATATAATTCATATTGTTAATTAATTACACAATGAGTATCCAATACACATAATAATTAATCAACACATATAAATTATAATTAGCTCTCTCTAATACATTATAAATTACATTTATAATATATTATGAATAATTGGATATTTCTATCCACATTATTCTTATCCACATTAATTAAATCACATTTAATTAAATTGGATAATTTCTTCACACATCAAGATGATTAAATCACATTTAATCATTGTTTCTTTATTGCTTAGATCTTATGGAATTATTCTCGAACCATTCAAGAATAATGCAATCTCTCCGCAGATACTTGGAGATAAGGACAGGGCGATTGTATTGTTCCACGTATAGTGACATGGATATTGAGATCGTATCTCAAATCCAGATCGCGGGCCTCCCATAGATGCTTGATTAAATCAAGACCGTAAATCTAATCTTCTCATTGTATCTGAATCATATTCAGATCAATATCCAACACTTGGACCAAGATCAGATCACTTCTCTACTGAGAGGAGTCACTAAAATCCAGACCCGTTTCATCACTCCCTAGGAATGGAAGCGTCATGGTTATACAACCGTTTATGATCAAATCACCCTCAGGTATTCCCAATACCTGTACATCCTGCATACTGGAAGACTCAGACTAAACCCGAAGTATCGGATCAACTTTATACTGTCTACTTCATGGTTTTATCAGTAAGTTTCTCATTCGATCATTGGGAGTTGGTATCGATCATACACTTTCCAAAAGTGTATATCATACCCAGGTCTTGATCATATACTAAAAGTATATATCCAAAGCGAGACGACCATGCGCATGGAATTTGATTCTTCCCAATATCTCAAGAGTGAGCTCATGTCTTCCGGCTCAGTAATTGAACCTGTATGATCCCTTTGAGAGATCGTATTACTCATATGCCCTTATATGCACACCAGCGCGCCGGTGTATAGACCTTGATTAGGTCATCAACCTATTGGTCTGCCAAATGTACATACTTAGACATATAGCAACACATCTGTCTCCGGTCAGAGGATGCGTGCCTATATCATGACAGCATACGATATAGGACTTTGGTTATCTCGATCTCGTTAAGTCAACTCTTTTACCTAATTAATCTGACACCTCCGAATCTCTATTCCTATGCAGAGGACCTGCATCAAGAGGTCGGTCAGATATCAGCCTAAAGAGATAAGGATTGCCATCTCCTACTCAGGCTGGAGATCATTTCTTAACAATCATTTGACGGTGCTTGATGAGTCCTCAATCTAACTCTTTAGATATTCATCCAAGCACCAGCCTCTATGATTCAATAGTTAAATCAACAGCTGTATGATTATTAAGATGGCCATGGTACATAACCCTAATTGTACTAAGGGACCTATTATACAAATTATTCATTCTTCATTTCAGATCAGGGAATGATATTTGCAATAACAATTATTGCATAATGGCTCGCTGTGGGCTCGCATTTCCAACAATCTCCCACTAGCCCAAAGAGCCATTAATGGGCTAATCATTTAAACTCACACTCATGTGACAATCATAGGCTATTTAGAAAATAGCTAGGTAAGCTGATCAGTCACTCTGTTCCCGCGAGACTACGCCAAGTCCTTTTACGGCACTTGCATATCCCCAGTAACAGTGCTCGCATCCAATGCGAATGTTGCATCTTATTCAACTAATACTCAATCTTGTTAGTTATAGTGTCCTTGACACTACAGCTTAACAATTATCATAACCAGTATTTCCATAATCCTTATAAGAATACCCTTTTCTTGGAGATCACTATCTCTTAAGGTATCTACAGTTAAGACTTTCTAGATCTTTATCTATAAAGTCTCAAGCTTTTGAAGATAAGACTTTGAGATCATTATCTCAAAAAACTTGTCATCTATGAAGATTATGTTATTACTGCAACCAAGTGTTTTATTTCCATAGTAGGATTAGTAACAGTTTACTACTCCCACTGCATGGCAGCCATCTGGCTTTTGTACACATTTAGTACACACCTGGCTTCACAGAACTGATGCCCAAGGGCAAGTAGTTCTAGCATTCATTTCCTCAACTCTTTGAGGTGCTATCCCTTTAGATAGGTCAGTACCATATCTTAAGGGATGGAAGTCTTTCTTGGAATTTCTAAGAATAGAGTATGTCCAAGGTGTACTACAAATGTGACAGTCTCATTATCCTCTTTTTTTTGCTTCTGAACAACTTCAGAACTAAGATCTAAGAGGTATCTTTGAAATCATATTTCAAGATATGGAATAGCCAGTCTATAAAACACTTATTATCATCCTTATATCATTCTAAATGATTAGGATATTATCTACATTTAGCACGATGAACACAAATGCACTCCCACTAAGCTTCACATGGCTCATCAAGATTCTTTTTGAAATCATAACAATTATAATTCCGTTAAATCTTATGGTCCAACTTCAAGAAGCTTATTTGAGTCCATAGATGGATTCCTTAGCTTGCACACCTTGCTTTCCTCAACCATGAAGCCATGGGGCTACTTCATGTGAATATCCTCAAAGAGGTATTTGTAGAGGAATGCAATATTGACTTACATCTTGAAGATGCAATAGTCAAGTTGTGTAGCTAAGGTTAGTAATATTCTGATGATTTTAAGCATGGTCACCAAAGAGCAAGTCTCATTGCAAGCAATGTCTTCTCTTCCAGTGTGTAGCTCATGGCTACAAACCGTGCTTTGAAGGTCTCTACCTTCTCATCAGGTTCCCTTTCTCTTGAAGATCCATTTACACCTTTACATGTCTTACCCATATAGGTGGATCCTCGAGGGTCCATATACAACACTTGTATATGAAGTCTACATTAGACTTTTATTGCTAACATCCATCTATCCATGCTATGATCTTCAGAAGCTTCATCACATGAAGTTCGATCATTGTCAGATTTCTCTAACACATGGAATCCATCCTCAAACTCATTTGAAGAGGTATCAGTGTTTCATTCTTAATTGTCCTTTTAGTTTCCAATTTTAAGAGCCTCATTATCTTCTCAAGATTAAATGAGTTCCTATACTTCATTTTATCTTGATTCTCAAGAGTCTCAACCTCTAAGAATCACATTCTCAGAGATGAGATACTTTAAGAATCTCAAGGTCATAAAGTAGGTATCCAATACCATCTTTTATTTTACTAATGAAGCAGCACTCTCAAGTGCTAGATTCCAACATATATGGAACCTTATTAAGGATATACATTGTAGTCTCTACTACACATATATACCTGGAAACTAAGGGATAATTATTCTAAAATTCATCATTGATAAGATCATGTCACACATGATCCAATTGTATCTACCTATAACTCTATTGAGTTAAGGTGTATTAGGAGGAATGAGACAGGAATGATATTCCTTTCTCCATAAGGTATATTATGAATTCATCTAATAGGTACTGATTACCCAGATTAGACCAAATTCATTTTATCTCCCTTCAAACTTTGGTTCTAAACCAAACTTGTGAAATCTTTGAACTTTTCAAAGGTTTCTAAGTGAAGAGAAGAAATCTCATATCATACATAATCATCAATAGATATCACATATCCACATTGTTCATTATGATATAGATGATCCACATACATCAATATGCATGAGATCCTGAATACCTCGGCATCTTACACCATTCCCAAAGAAGGGTGTATTGGACATTTTACTTTGAATACAATATTCATAAGTATGTAAGTTTTGAAATTTTAGACATTCTAAAGTTTCATCTCTTACTAGTCTATTGATCAAATCGATAGACAAATGTCCAAGGCTCGATGCTAGATCATTGTCAAATGATCTTCATCCTCCTATTGATCTTATAAAGGTTTTAATTTCAGTATTTAGAAATATTAATGAACCATTCATTAATTTTTCTAATTTAGTGGAGTCCACCAGATTTTAGATTACTATCTGAAATATCTCCATCATAATTCTTTATGATAGTTCTACCTCAGAATTCATGTTTATTTCCAACATTTAGAAATAAACAATGAGTGTATTCTAATATCTAGGTCACAGAGACATTCTCTAAGACTAAGGGCTCTCCCACTGAAATTAACAAGTCTATTAATCCAACAGAGATTGTTGCAACAATTGCATCAATATTCACGTGGATAACTATAAACCTTTAAGATCAAATTTTCCAGTCTTCTAAACATATGCAACCCATTGCAAATGTCATCAGAAGATTGAGATACAATTATTTGACTTTATCTTATTCAATAAGTAAGTCAATATCAATGATTTATGTAGATTACTCTGATGCTCCATCCGAGTCCTTTTCTAAGGATTCTAGACAGACTTGATAGTCATACTATCAACATATCAACTTATTGCAGTATTGGCATTCATCCAACTCTTTGGATGTCATATGGAAGTTACAGAAGTCCAGTCAACTCTTTGACTTTCCTTTTTTCTTGGGTCCAACCCATGCTTCCATTGCGCTCCCTTTATCTATAAGCAACCATTGCTCAAGACAGAGGATCTCTTATTTTAAATTCAAAAGAATTCAAAGTAAGAGTTTTTCAACATTTATACATGCTTCATTAAATTCATACAATATGAATATTACGAAGCTTCATGAATGACTAGAGTATAGATAGTAGAATAATGACATTCATCATCTACATCCATCTAAACTCTTAAAACATAGGTTCAGGTAGGTACTCAAACAATTTGAATACATCATCTCTTTATAGAGCTACCATTCTACATGATGCAGTGAACCATGTCATTCATGATAAATGTCAAGAGCACATATGTATGCCATAATATCTTCTTAGATTTTATAAGGATTATATGACAATTATGATCATCATCAACATGTCACTTCCAAAGTACATCCAATGAGATCAAGACTATAGAGACATACAAACCCTAGGGTTGTAGTCCTATTATCTATTTAATTGTCATTCCTCATTAGTATGAGGAGACGTGCATACTGCAACCACATACATTATGTATTCAATTGCAAGTACAATATCTGGATCATGAGTCCAATCCAAGATATTTCACTGGTTACTATTGAGTATTTCATTGAGTGGGTTTTAATGAAGGATCATCTGAAATAAGAAATTTGCATAGATGTATGTATTTATATATACATATTTTACTTTGATTTAGGAATTTTTATATCAAAGTTGTCTTGCCATGTCAACATTGAAAGTTCATTCCCTTAATCACTTTCAATGTAAGAGATATACTTACCATTATATCTCAAGCAAGATCTGGGATCTCCTTCCTTATCTTTGTTGCATCCCAATAATATGAGAACCTACAACTTGGATAAAAAGAAGCGGGAACGCATTCCGCCTTGCAAGTCCAACTTGCATCTCCCAATTCGGTCTTTAACACCCGGGCCCACCACCCCTAAGGCGATGTTGACCCGTCATTAATTGAACCAACCGTCAACAGGAATACAACTCGCTATGCGCAATCCAATATCGCCCCAATAATATGAGGACCCGATATTGGGATCACTACGCATACGTCCTTACTCTTTCGAGAAGCGAAGAGCCCGATCCAGATGCGCTTGCATACAGGAGTTGTCACTTCGGACAGGCGTCTCCCACATGCAATCCCTGGCGACGGAACCCTCCGCCTTGACGGGAGACCATGGATGTCACTTATGTGATCCTCCACCTCATATTCAAATTTTAATTAATTATCGTGAATCACATTCACATAATTAATTCTTCCAAGGAAATTATTCACTCTAATCATATTAGAGTATTTCAATTGGACATAATCAACTTAATCATATTAAGTTAATTATCAATCCAATTCAATCAATCAAACTTGATTATTTTACTTGAATACATATATGGTAATATCTCAAAATACGTATTAATTCGAATTTTAATAATTAGAAAAATACATCTTAATCCCTCGGACATTATCCCGGCCCTACCCGCTGTCATGGCCAGTACCGACGAGAGTGGGACGGACCACATACGTTGCAACCCGCAACCCCAATGCTCTCCGACTAGGCACCATATCCGCCTCGGGAAAGGATAATGCCAAATTGATTAATTTGTACTTGAGATGATCATCGGTTCTTCAACCGAAATTGTACCATATAGTAATAATCAAAACATTTTTTATTATAAGGAAATTTGCTAGAAAAATTCCCAAATCCTATTCAAGCATCAAGTTTGAAAGATTGTGGTTTCCAATTATGATTTAGATCACATCTTAATCAATTAATTGGTTAAGGAAATGTCATTTAAGGGAATAATTATCATCAAATATTTCACAAATATTTATGCACAATTATTCTAGGAAATTAAACAATTTAATTTCACTAATTTATTAAATGACAGTCACTATACAATCATCAAGTTTGATGATTGTGTTTCCAATTAAGATTTAGATCAAATCTAATCAATTAATTGGTTGAGGCCATATCAATTAATCAATTTCCAATATTTCACAAATATTTTTCATGATTATTTCACGAAATTAACAATTAATTTCACTAATTGACAATCACTTGGTTCTAGATTAGGACTGTAATTTCAGCAGTGACCCCTACTTACTAAAATTAACATATCTCAATCATATTAAATCCAAATTAGACAAAATCAATTTTCATAGATTGCTAATTTGATTTAGGACAGAATCCAAGTGATGTTACACGCATTTCAAGGCAAGTCTAAACAGTAATTAACATTTTAATCACGTTCAGATCTACAGTTCCCGCAACAGTGCATACATGTTCATTAAAACAACCATATCTAGAGCATACGAAATCCGATTTACGTAAACTCATATCCTATGGTTTCCTTATTTAATGGGGAAAAAATCCAAGTATTAAATTCGTGTTTAAACAATTTAAACAGTGCCGAATTTATTTACTAAACAGATCTGCGAAATCAAATGCGATAAAAACTTTCGCGACCTTAACGAACCCAAGTCGTACTCGGTTTTTCGAATCATATTCGAAACCGTCAACCTAGCTCTGATACCACTTGAAGGATATAGAAATTATCCTCAAGCGCATCACGGAAGCGTGATCGTCGTATCGGATACGACTAAGAACGACTAGTCGTACTAGTTGTTCGGTGCAGCGGAATTAAAAAAAATTATTCGATGAAACCACATGATCCGAGAACCATTCTCAGATTGTTTCATCTATAACCACAACAAGTATAATGCAATACCTCTTGAAGCGTGGTTGATCGAATCTCTAAGAGAAGAGACCTCCTGTCTCAAGTCCGATCGTCGGCGAGACTGCTTGCGAGCGCGGGGATGAACCGCGTTGTCCTCGCAATCCAAGAAGTTGATCCAAGCGTGGTTGCTCCTAATCTCGTCACACGAGATCTAACGTCTCCTTCGTGGGCGTAGCACACCAAGAAGACGGAGAAACCGAAGAACGTCGAAGCGGTAACGCGGTGGCGATGGCGACGACGATTCCCTTCTCTAGGGTATGGTGGACGGTCACCAACAAGAGAGGGAGAGAGGGCTGGCGTGTAAGAAGAAATGAGGGAGAGAGAGAGCTCCAATATTGCAAGTCATTAGAGAGCATAGTATGCCTCTCTATTTATAGGGTTTTGGGATCCATGGATCTCAATCCATGGGACACATAAAATCAATGGGTGAGATTTATTTGTGTCAATCCAATGGCCAAGATTGTTGTTGTCAAAAGCAACAAATTTAGGTCAAAATATATTTGACAAAATCAAATATAATTTAGTCCTAAATCATCCCAACAAATAAGGAGAGAATACACATGGAGATCAAATCTCCATGTGCAATCAAGAGGGGACGGCCACCCATTCCATATAGGAAATGGGTGCCGCCCACTTGTTTCCCAATGGAGAGCAATCTCATGGATTTCCATGAGATTGCATATCTCCTTGGATTTCTCTCCTATTAATTTGCAACAAATTTTGTTGGGTTTTATTCTTCAAAAATAATTCACAATTATCTTTAAGAATATTGCATTCTTGCCATGGAAAAATTGTGAATCATATTCACAACCCAAAACAACATATAATTCATATTGTTAATTAATTACACAATGTGTATCCAATACACATAATAATTAATCAACACATATAAATTATAATTAGCTCTCTCTAATACATTATAAATTACATTTATAATATATTATGAATAATTGGATATTTCTATCCACATTATTCTTATCCACATTAATTAAATCACATTTAATTAAATTGGATAATTTCTTCACACATCAAGATGATTAAATCACATTTAATCATTATTTCTTTATTGCTTAGATCTTATGGAATTATTCTCGAACCATTCAAGAATAATGCAATTTCTCCGCAGATACTTGGAGATAAGGACAGGGCGATTGTATTGTTCCACGTATAGTGACATGGATATTGAGATCGTATCTCAAATCCAGATCGCGGGCCTCCCATAGATGCTTGATTAAATCAAGACCGTAAATCTAATCTTCTCATTATATCTGAATCATATTCAGATCAATGTCCAACACTTGGACCAAGATCAGATCACTTCTCTACTGAGAGGAGTCACTAAAATCCAGACCCGTTTCATCACTCCCTAGGAATGGAAGCGTCATGGTTATACAACCGTTTATGATCAAATCACCCTCAGGTATTCCCAATACCTGTACATCATGCATACTGGAAGACTCAGACTAAACCCGAAGTATCGGATCAACTTTATACTGTCTACTTCATGGTTTTATCAGTAAGTTTCTCATTCGATCATTGGGAGTTGGTATCGATCATACACTTTCCAAAAGTGTATACATACCCAGGTCTTGATCATATACTAAAAGTATATATCAAACCTTCAAACTCAGTCAAGCTTCCAAAGCGAGACGACCATGCGCATGGAATTTGATTCTTCCCAATATCTCAAGAGTGAGCTCATGTCTTCCGGCTCAGTAATTGAACCTGTATGATCCCTTTGAGAGATCGTATTACTCATATGCCCTTATACGCACACCAGCGCGCCGGTGTATAGACCTTGATTAGGTCATCAACCTATTGGTCTGCCAAATGTACATACTTAGACATATAGCAACACATCTGTCTCCGGTCAGAGGATGCGTGCCTATATCATGACAGCATACGATATAGGACTTTGGTTATCTCGATCTCGTTAAGTCAACTCTTTTACCTAACTAATCTGACACCTCCGAATCTCTATTCCTATGCAGAGGACCTGCATCAAGAGGTCGGTCAGATATCAGCCTAAAGAGATAAGGATTGCCATCTCCTACTCAGGCTGGAGATCATTTCTTAACAATCATTTGACGGTGCTTGATGAGTCCTCAATCTAACTCTTTAGATATTCATCCAAGCACCAGCCTCTATGATTCAATAGTTGAATCAACAGCTGTATGATTATTAAGATGGCCATGGTACATAACCCTAATTGTACTAAGGGGCCTATTATACAAATTATTCATTCTTCATTTCAGATCAGGGAATGATATTTGCAATAACAATTATTGCATAATGGCTCGCCGTGGGCTCGCATTTCCAACATATGATTGGTCTATATATTAGGAAATATTGGTGATACAGTAGTCTATATCGGCGATATCACCAAAATGCATGAAATGAAGCTCATAGTTTCCCTATTTCAACATATCATTAATATGGTATATTTTATCTCTTATTTTAATCTGATGTTGTTGTCTTGATATGTGAGAGGTCATGAATACTTTGGAAGATATTTTTTAGAGCTTTTACATGTTGATATGTCAGGATTTTTCCTAATTTATTCCTATGTTACTCACTTATAGGATCTTTTAGTATATATATGTGATTTATACAACATTTGAGCTTTTAAGATATCTTTTTGTATGATTTTGGTGTATTTCTATCAATGCTTGTATTCTCCTAGATGTGATATATACATGTCTTTAAGCTTAAATCTATATTTCATATCATAGGATGCAAATTTTATGCAATTTTTTGAATGAAAAAGGGTATGAGCTCAAGGTAAGTTATACTCATTGCATGCAACAAAAAAAATCCAAAGTAGAAACACGTTCCAGGTGTCAAACAATGCCTTAACATGTAACACCACATTCTCTATATAGAGATGCTCCTGCCTGAAGAGAACCAAATGAGCTTGTAATCAGTGGTATCATCAGTCGCAACCAAGGGATAGCCATAAATTGAGTATCTTATAAGCTTGCTTGATCGAAAAATGAAGAACCAACAGTCACGACCCAAGAAGGGGCCCTCAACGTAGTGAAGCTCACTAAAAATTGCAACGAGATCTTGCATGCATTTCTTAGTGAAGGATGCAGCAAAGGTAGGGCGCCATGAACCATTCCGACAAATCTCATCCACCGTCAAGTCCCGGTTATTAGCAAGCACTAAGAGTCTAGAGAATCTCTGTGATCGCTCATCATTCCATGTCCAAAATGTATATCCATACAATTCCATTTACATAAAAAGGTAAGAATTTAAATTTATAAATGCAAGGACTCAACAAGATCGTTAGCATGTTCCTGATCATTTTCTAGTTTACTAAATCAAATCTCTCTTGATGAAAGACTACCCTATTCCTGACTAACCAAAGCGCCCACACGGTAGCAATTGCCAAAAATCTACCCCTATCAAAGCCCGACCAATCTGATATCAGAGAACACTGGACTCTAGAGAAATCAGTATTATGAAGATCCATGATGGCCGACTCAGACCAAACGATCCATTGCATTGGAAAAAGAAGTGCTCCATAAAACAGTCTCGCCCTACGAGAGTTAGTCAACACAGCAGGAATGAGGTTCTTTAGAATCATGATACCATATTTATCACCAAAAACACTCTCCTCGCTACCTAAATAGAGCTTTATAATTCTTCAAATAAAGGGCCACAAGAGGAAAGAATTACTCCAAAACAAGATTAACCGTGATTAATGATCGCCTGAACTTCATTAACAGCCAATTAGAAACGCAACGGAGTACCAAAATAGAATTTATTAAACAGAAGAACTTACAAGAAAGAGCAATAGGTATGGACACGTTTACCCCAGTCCTCTGCTGATTCAAACCACCACTGGTCACGACCATCAAGTATATATCCGGGTGCGTAACAGCATCGGCCGCTGCAAGACCGACGGGGTCGCACAATTATACACGGAAACGCGCAGAGAATCACAAACAGAAAGATGAAGAAACTCAACAGACATCAAATGGTGCTGGTTGCGTTGATGCATCCGTAGTAGTACTTGGCCAACCTCGATTCCCAGAGATCATTGCCAGCATTCCCCCCGCCGCTCTGCGACGGAGAAGGTGAGGGCGCGGAGGGAGGAGGCGATCGCTGTGACGGAGGATAGGGAGGGTGAAGAAGGTGAGGACGGCGGCGACGGAGGAGGCGAGAAGGAGAAAAAGGACGATGCGCGACGGGGAGAGGCGGCGGAGGCGGCAGCGCCACCCCTGGGACGTCGCCGTGGGAGTGAGGGTGAGCTGAGGCGGGTAAAGGGAACTTTTCAGCTCATCCTAATTAGTTGGCACTTCAACTCAATTAGTTACAAAAAAATATCCACAAGTAGGGCCGTCAGAAAGGTCTGATTCGACGTTCGTTCAGATTCGGTTCGTTAAAAGTTCGATTCAGATTTGATTCGAAAATAAACGAATCGAACCTCAAAAACATGGGTTCGCTGTTTAGATTGTTAAAAGTTCGATTATATACACACATATATATACATAAAAGTATATATACATACATATTGTATATATAAGGAAAAATACATTCTATATTAAGATAAGAGCATTCACTTATTTCCCAAACGCATCCAGTCATCCACTCCTTAAGTCCATATTATCTATTCTCGAAACCCTACAAACCCTCCCATACATTTGCAGTTTTTTCTTTGAACAGAAACGCATGCACAACATTTATTCTTAAACGAACCTTTAACGAGTCGAACCGAACCTTTACGAACCTTACCGAGCCGAACCGAACCTAATTACAGTTTTCATTTTATTGAGCCGAACCGAGTCCAAGCATGAAAGTATGCTAAACGAGCCGAACCGAGCCTGGGTTGGTTCGCTCAGGTTCGGCTCGTTTACACCCTTATCCACAAGTCCATATGAAGAAAAGATGAGTCAGATTTTCTCCCATCATCTCTTGTTTTCCTTGGGAATAGCTAAGGACAGCTAATCCAGGAATAATTATTTCTCATTCTTTAAATGCTAATTATTATTTATCTCACGATTTCACTTTAGTTAACCAATAATTACAATTTATTGTACAATAACTACTACTAATTTGACATTCTCAACAACGGCAAATAAATAAGGAAATAAATAAATAAGCGTCTCGGGTTCTCAAGGTACGCCTCCGCCTTCAAGCTCGAAAGAGGTATAGAGAGAGGGAGAGATAGAATCGGAAGGGGGCTCCTGTAGTCGAGGTTCCGATGGATTGATGGCGTTCCCCTCCTCCTAGGGGGTATTTATAGGGCGTATGCCCTCGCCACGTCCGCCCCCTTCTCACGCCCTTGCTGTTAGGGTTTCCGGAAGACCCGGCCTTGCCGCAACCGCCTCCGGCGGTTGCGTGACCACGTCGGTCATATCCGGCCATTCTACATTTCTCCCACTTGACCGAAGTGGTCAAATATATACTCCCACTATTCGTGTCGTATATACATGGAGATTTATCATGTGAGGATCATTATCTATGAAAACCTCTTCCTTGACTCAAACATTCCTGAGTCCCATTAAACCAACATGTTTAATGCATGTTCCGGCTACTATTACCTTGGTAAGGGAATCAGCCAACATGTCACTGGTAGGTATGTAGGTTACCGTGATTTCTTGCTTCGCCACTATATCTTGTATATAGTGATATTGGATCTCAATGTGTTTTCCTTTAGAACTATTAGCCCCGCTATTAATCAAGCTTATCGCAGCTTGATTGTCACAATACATTTCAATTGACCCTTTGACCAATTCGAGGCTTAGGTTCTCTAGAAAACGCCTGATCCACACAGCATGAGTGGTGGTCATGCTACATGCAATGCACTCAGCCTCCTGTGTATGTCGAGATACACATCCTTGTTTCTTGCTACCCCAAGAAACGGCTGCACCACCAAACATGAACAGGTAACCTGATGTGGATTTTCTATCATCCACATCCCCTCCGAAATCGGCATCGGAGTATCCTACTACTTTAAGCGATTCTGCTTGATACACAAGTTTCAGATGTACTGTTCCTTTCAGATATCGAAGAATCCTCTTTACAGCTTCCCAATGTGCTGGATCGGGATTTCTTTGATATCTACTGACTAAGCTTACTGGATAGGCTAAGTCAGGTCGAGTACACAACATTGTATACATTAGACTTCCCACCGCTTGTGCATATGGTACATCTAAAGATTTCTTCCCCTTTCCGGGACACTGACTCTTACTGAGTCTCTTTTTCATCACAAGTGGTGTTGCAGCTGGAGTGTAATTCTGCATTCCAAATCTCCTTAACACAGTATGCAAATATCTTTTCTGACTAAGGCTCAATGTCCTTGAGTCCCTACCTCTTGTTATTTGAATTCTAAGAACATAGGATGCTTCGCCCATGTCCTTCATCTCAAATTCATTGCTCAATTCCTGTTTGATTTCATTGAGCATTTGTATGTCATTACCTGCGAGCAGAATGTCATCTACATACAATGACATGATTGCAAACCTGCTCCCACTCTTCATGACATACACACAGTTATCCAATTTATTTGAAACAAATCCAAATTGAATAACTTTCTCATGAAATTTGAGATACCATTGCCGTGAAGACTGCTTTAAGCCATTTAATGACTTTCTTAACTTGTAAAATTTTTTCTCCTGACCTTCAACCTGAGATCCATCAGGTTGTCGCATATAAATCTCCTCCTTTAATTCTCCATTAAGAAAGGCCGTCTTCACATCCATTTGGAATAATTCCAAATCCATATATACGACTATGGCTAAGATCATCCGAATGGATGCAAACTTAGCCACTGGAGAGTAGGTTTCCTGGAAATCTATTCCAGCTTGCTGAGTATAACCCTTGGCAACTAATCTGGCTTTGTATTTATCAACAATACCGTCAACTCGGTACTTTTTCTTAAATACCCACTTACAACCTATGGATTGCCTACCTTCTGGCAAATCACATAATTCCCAAACACCGTTTCTTTCGATTGAGTCCAACTCATCTCTCATGACGGTTGACCATGATTCCGACTCAAACGAAGCCATAGCTTCACCAAAGGATATGGGATCTGTACAATCCGCGACATCCTCATCCACAGTGTAGCACGACGTCTCGCATCCATAGAAATGGCAATCTTCCATCCATGCGGGTCGTGTTCTGGGTCTCTTGTTGCCGATTATACTCGTGGGTTGTGTGGGTTCACCCACTTCCTCTAAAGGATCATCATGTTCCATAGGTTCATTCTCTACATTTGGATGATCGATATCATCCTCAAGTTCTTGTTTAATGCTTAAGTCATCTTCATTGTCCTGTAAGACAATCAAAGGATCTGATTCCTCTACTTCATGCTCCTTTTCTTGATGAATTTCAAGGAAAGTAGCATCACGACTTTCGATCAGACCTTTAGTTTCATGGAAGAACCTATATCCTTTAGAATTCTCACTATACCCAATAAACTTGTACTTTAATGTCCTGAAGTCTAGCTTGTCCTTAAGCTGACGCGGTACCAGAACATGTGCAACACATCCCCATTTCCGGAGATGGCCCAACTCGGGCTTTCTGCCATTCCATATTTCATATGGCGTTGATTCTACGGACTTAGTGGGAATCCTATTCTGTATATAGTTCGTAGTCAACACTGCCTCTCCCCAGAATTTCTTGGAGAGTCCTGAGTGTGAAAGCATACACCTTACTGCATTCATCAAAGTTCGATTCTTTCTTTCTGCTACACCATTCCGTTGTGGTGTATAAGGCATTGTAGTCTGCCTACGAATGCCTACCTGAATACAGTAATCCCCAAACTCCCTTGAGGTATATACCCCACCTCTATCTGTTCTAAGAGTCTTGATTGGTTTTCCCAATCTTGTCTCCACTTCCGTCTTATATCTCTTAAATGTTTCAAGTGCTTCCGACTTTCTTCCTAAGATATAGACATAGGAGAACTTTGAGTAGTCATCAATGAATGTTATAAAATATTCCTTATTTCTATGTGTGTTGACGATCAGTGGTCCACATATGTCTGAATGGATCAAACCTAGTAATTCTGTTGACCGAATTCCGATTGAGAAGGGTCTTCTCGTCATTTTACCGGTCAGACAGTGTTCGCAGGGCAATGTCCTTGCACCCGTGATTTTAGGCAACAAATTTGCCTTAATCATTTGATCCATTTTAGAATTTCTTGGATGACCCAGTTGCATGTGCCACAAGTCATAATCAGACAAACAACACAAGGAATAATCAGAAGAGA